>CM024953.1:7352326-8037326 GCA_014282245.1 Rhododendron simsii | reverse complement strand
TTCCGGCTTGTTGGATATAGTGACAGTGATTGGGCCGGAGACTTAGATGACCGGAAGAGCACAACCGGTTTTCTATTCTATATTGGTGACACGACGTTCACTTGGATTTCGAAGAAGCAACCGATTGTCACTCTCTCCACTTGTGAGGCCGAATATGTAGCTGCTGCCTCATGTGTATGTCATGCAATGTGGCTAAGGAGCTTACTAAAGGAGCTTCATTTTGCACAAGAAGAAGCAACAGAAATATTTGTGGACAATCAATCAGCAATAGCACTAGCCAAGAATCCAGTCTTCCATGATCGTAGCAAGCATATAGATACAAGGTATCATTTCATAAGAGAATGCATGGCTAACATGGAGGTCCGAATGACATTCGCAAGATCGGAAGATCAAATTGCCGATATCCTCACCAAGCCACTCAAGTATGAAGTCTTCTCCAAGCTAAGAAACCTTCTCGGAGTTACTAAATCAAGTTTAAGGGGGGATGTTGGAGCATAAAGTTGATTTAGTATTTTGGCCTAAGAAAAAGTCCAAGTCAAGCCCAATAAAGAAGCCCAAATAGAAGATATTTTTGGAGGAGTATAAATATCTTGTTTCTAGAAGACCTAGTTTCTAGAAGAGTTCTAGAATATCCTTAGAAAATATCTAAATATTTGTTAGACCTATTCTAGAAGAGTTCTAGAATATCCCTAGAAAATATCTAGATATTTGTTATAAAATGTCACATGTTTAAATCTAGAAAGTTCCTAGATATTATATTGTAAGAAAATATCTAGAACCATCCATTGGCTACTATAAATATGGAGAGGTTCTAGTCATTTTGTACCATGTCAAAAAAAAGTTCAAGTTCTAAGTGAAATACAAGTACTCTTCCCCTTCAAAAATCTTGTCCAAATTTATATTAGATTCCCTCCTCGTCCAACAGGAAGGAAGTAAGTTTTGTTTCATGGGCCCGGATGAAATGAATTCAATTTATATTATATTTTGGAGCAATTAGTTAAACACACTACTTGGGTGTCACTTATGACTGATTACCCATATATGCAATAGTTTGTTTCTCCGTTGCTGTAGGAATAATAAACATACAGGAAGAATACTTCTCACGACAATGTTCGAAGATGAACAAGTGTACGATCAGTTGATACCAATGTTTATATGACCTTAAAGGGATTATCTCTCACATTAACCTTGTTTTGAAACTATTTTGTCTAAACACTTTACGTCTATGCTTGAACCTGTTTTGAATTCCAAAAGGGTTGGCAAATTATGTACTACTCACTGCAAAGAGATATACATGTTTACAAAAGGTGTGTCGTCTTTATGTGATAAAGCCAGGTTGAGGTCTTGGCTGCATTAATAATTTCTTAAAATCTATGCCTTGTTTCTAAATACATGAAACATTGTCGCTGGTTTCACACGATTTAAGAGAGGCCTGCTGAATCCAGTTTTAAAATCCTATGAATCTGATCCGAAAGCTGTGCTCTCTCAAGTTTAGCCTATTTGAGGCAGCAATGCCCATCTCTTCTAAAATATAGGAACTATTGGATCATATCCCGTGTGTGTAACAGTGTAAGTGTATTCTCACAATCCCTTGCGCTTGTATTAATCATAACATCACTTGAGAATCCATATTCCCTTGTGAAATCAGGTTATCAACTGGTTAGGAAGCGCTAGAAGAGAACCCGAGAAAGTTGGTAGGGGAGGGGTGTTGCGATCCCGCTGGATCGCTGGATAGTATTGATAGCAAAGTATTCATAGTTGTGGAGAGGCGTAAACAATGGAACATGCTTTGATGAAATATTGGTGGATTGAGGCACTGTTGAGACTGGGCAAAAAGCAAAATTTCTCCCTAGACCATGCGCGCATTCTATTTCGGGTATCATTTGCACACCAGACACCAAAATTGGTTACTCCCATTGATTTTAAGCTGGAATCAAGCCTTGTTCGTTTGACAACTTTGGGTATTTTAGTTTTGATAGTAGGCGGAGAGAAAAATAGCGTAATGATTGAATAGAGGGGTAATAAATGGAGAGAAATAGTGAGGTAAATAAAATTAATATTTAGAGAAAGAAGATAATAATTGGAGAAAGATATAGGATAATGATTGGAAAACAAATTAAAATTTGGAAACGAACAAGGCCAATATTTTTGTTTCTTTCTTCTAATTCCGAGAACATAATGTGCAAGCTATAACCAATGGTGAGAGGTAAAAGCTGGGTTGAACTCTTACCTAATTAACATCCTTCGAAATGTCGCATGCTCAATATTGGTCTAACTCATTTGGATATTTTGAACATTTACGTGCAAGATCTTTTTCTTTTATACCTAATTGTCTAGGCCAACTTAAACTCACATCGAGTGATGTTGTAGTCCCGAACACACTATTCATTAGCAGAAGGTCTAATTTAAGTCAAGGTAAACTCAATACAATGTCGTAGTAAATTATCACATGCATCGCACGTGCACTTTTGCTAGTTTATTTTAAAAAGTTAGTGAAGGGTGTTTGTTACCAATTATGAATAGCAACTTATTTGGTTTTTCTAGCTTATTTGACCCAAAAAAATTATATTATTTCAAAATTCAATTTGAAAATTTTCTTGCTTATTTTAAGTTAGAAAATGAATGTACAAAAGAATCCTAAGTGAATAAGTTATTCTTATTTCCTCTCTAATATTCCCTTTAGGATTATCTGTCATTTTCCCTTATCCTCTCCCCAATATTCCCTCCAATTTTTTTGACCACTAAAAAACGAGTTGTTAAAGTTAAACTAATAAATGACCTCCCATGCGGAGGCCAACACAAGAAAAATAAGTTGAATCTAAATTCAGAAATCAATTTCCCTGGCCTATACCCATTTGTTTCTCTCGCAGGTATTGGAATAGTGGTGGATTTGAGTAATTTGAAGGAGCTTGATCTTAGCTACAATATTCTTGATAATAGCATTCTACCGTCTTTGAATGACCTTCCAAACCTGAAGATTCTAAACTTGTCCAGAAACGCATTGAATGGGTCAATTTCTGCAAAAGGTAAGTTTGAAATATATACATCATATTTGTCGAACGAAAACCATAAGTCAGAACATAATCTCTTTTTCTTTTTTCCCCTGAAAAATGCTTTGCACAGAAATTCAAACCAAATGTTACCGCAGCCATCTGATATTTGTCCCCCATGCATCAAATTGCTTGAAACACACATGTATCTGGATATGTGTCTAAACATATTTGTTCGTACATATCCAAACATATTTGTCCTTAGTACAACTTCTCTTTTTTTCTTCATTCATAGTAATTTTTTGCATGTTGTCCACTTTCACGTGTTTCGTGGTTTTTTTCACTTTTCTTTACCACAGAATTTGGTAGCTTGAACAACTTGAAGGAGTTGGACTTGAGGTCAAACGAGGTTGTCAGTATCATAACAGTCAATGGTATGGAACAGAAAGATTAACAAGACTACTTTTCTCTATCTTTATTTTGATAGCCATCACAGATAACAGTTTGATCTTAATGTTTGTGCAAGAAATAGAAAGTAGAGCGACCCGTCGATGTAGCTGAGCAATTTGGCACAATCCATACTACTCCTATCTATTATCTACTTATCTCTACTATTCTACAGGTTCACAAGAAGAATCAAGAATATGTTTATGCCCATTTTTGGCACAGCGGATCGGGCTAGCCGTGATTGGCCATTTAATTAATTCTTTGATTAAATTGGCCCGAAAGCTAAGTAATTGATTGGGTAAATCTTGGGCTATGTTTATTTTCCATTTGGGCCCAAAAATACGCAACCCATATGAGGAGTACGGCCCATGATCTGTTGGGAAATTGGCCCACGGGTGGGCCCATGAAGAAAGGGGCAAATCTGGTCCATGAGGTGCGGCCCACGTTTTTAGGGATTAAGTTGCAGCCGAGACGGTTATTTCCTTCCAAAGTTCAAAGGCCAATTGACTTAGTCAATTGGCCATGTGTCAAATGCATGAAAAGAGGAAGATAGTGGATAGTTATTACCACATCACCCATGAACCCTTAACTGCCAGAAAAACTGCCCACTACCTTACATGCATGAAAAGTGGAGCAGTCATGGGACACTTGGCAGCTTGTAGTGCAAAGCTGAATTCGGATTCAGGCCTGAATCAGCTTTTGACCAAGTCAATTGGCCATGTGTCAAGCTAGCATGAGAAGGGGAGATGGTGGGGAGTTATTGCCACATCATCCATGATCTACCAACTGCAAATAACTGCCCATGATTCAGCATGCACAAAAGGAGGGAGCATCATGGGACACATGGCAGCTTGTGGTGCAAAGCTGGGTTCGGATTCAGGCCTGAATCAGCATACTGCAGTGCCTATAAATACAACTTCACAAGATGAAGAACGGGTCCAACACCAATCAAAGCTAACGCTTACAAACACTTTCCTACTTTCAGCAAAGTAGCCTATCGAGTACTTCGTGCTCAAACCCTCATTCAAACTTACTTCATCAAGTGGTTTGGATTTTATTTTCCTTGTAATCAAACTTTATTATCACGGTGTAATAAAGTCTACGTTTTTCACGTTCCATTTCCTATACGACTAGGAAATATTAAGTCCATAACCGTGTGGCAAACCACGAACCTTCTTACGATCTTTAACCTTTGGGTCGTACACAATCGCTCTACGATAGAAGTCAAGATTCACGGGAATCTTCACAACAAGTTAGGCGCTACAAGTCTTGGCACGCCCGCGCACATCGCATTCACACCTTGTGTGCCAAAAACGCGAGTTTTCATTGGCACGCCCGGTGGGACCCTAGTCGTTGAAAGGTTTCAAGCATGCCGGCAAAGAAGGCAACAGTTCCACCACCACCAGCGGATGCACCGCAACCAGACCCTCCAGGCAGCCCTGAAGGAGCCGCTGTTGACGTACCGCTGTTCGAGGAAACCGTTCCTCAAATCAGTGCACAAGATCTCAATGACGCCACGGATAGCGTCAAGAATTATATGTTTTTTGCAGGACAGGAGATTTCACGCACCGTGTCACAAACAATGTCTCAGTCCGTAGAGCCTTTGACTCTAGCAATCAATAATTTGATTGCCTCGATGACCGAAAGGATGCCAATTGTTCCTCAGCAACAAGTTCTACCACAATTCGGAGTTTATGGCAACGGCCATGAACAAACAGGTCTGAAGGACTCATTCCCACCACCGCCGCAGGTGTTTTATCAAGCTTCTTCGTCAAACAGCCCTGCACCGGCAGGGGAGAAAAGCAAAGGAGTTGTTATTGGGAAGGAGCCAACGCATCCAACAAACAAGGAACAAAGGGCCGTTTTGCTGGAAAATCCAAACAGGCCTGAAAAGACTGACAAAAGGCCTCCTCACGGAGGACAAGGTGCCGTTAAGGACAAGAACACTTCTCACGCTCATTCAGCCCCAGATACTCGGGGGGCAAACTCAGGCGTGATTCTGCAGGCACAAGAGGCGCGTCCACAGCCGCCTCCGGTGCCAAATATGATCGGAAGGGAACAGGTCCTGGATTTGCTCCAAGAACAGTTAGGGCCTGGATTCAGGCCTGTGGGCAGACCCATGTACAGGAAGCCTCACACGGTGGAGGTTGATGATGAGAACTTCCCCAAGGGATACCGAGTCCCTGAATTTCAGACCTTCACAGGGGAGAGTATGCAGTCTACGATCGAACACGTTGCCCGATTCCAGGTGCAGTGTGGGGAAGTTGGAACGAATGACAAGCTCAAGTTAAAGCTTTTCCCAAATTCTTTGACTGCAACGGCTTTCACTTGGTATATCAATCTCCCACCCAACTCTGTTCAGACCTGGGCTCAACTCGAAGAGATGTTCCATCAGCAGTTTTATAGGGTGGAACCAGAGATAACGATGGCGGATTTGTCTCGCTACCGTCAACTCCCAAAGGAAGGCGTGGAGTCTTATCTCTCCCGATTCAAGACAGCACGTTTCAAGTGTAAGATTCCTTTGCCTGAGGCCGAATACGTGCGTTTAGCACTGAACGGCCTAGACTTTGAGTTCAAGAAGAAGTTTCATGGAACAGAATTTCGAGACTTGTTCGAACTGTCCGCAAAGGCCTCGCGGTATGAGAAGCTTTTGGAAGAGGAGAAAGATAGAAAGGCAGCTTCTAAAGGGACCTACTATCAAGACCCTAACTATGACGTCGCTGCGGTTGAGACTGAGGCTGACCTTGATGTTGATGTGGCAGAAATCATCAATAGGAAGCCTTATGTCTGCAAGGCCTTTGTTAAGACAGAACCCACGAAGCAAACAGTCCAAGAAGCCTCTAATAGGCCTACCAGGGTCTACACCTTTGACATCACCAAAGCGGAGGCTATTTTTGATCAGCTCTTGACGGACAAGTTATTAAAGCTGCCCTTTGGCCACAAGATCCCAGCACCGGACGAGCTGAAGGGCAAGGAATATTGTAAGTACCATAATTCTTGGAGTCATTCAACCAATAATTGTTTTGTGTTCAGGAATGACATTCAAGATAAGATTGACCGGGGAGAATTCAAGTTTCCCGAGAAAGATAAGCAAGCCATGGGCGTGGATGGAAACCCATTTCCTTCAGGCTTAAGTGCAAACATGGTGTCAGTGAATACGAGGTCCATGCCTAGAACTACACCAAGGCCCAGAGTAAGCTTGGGGGCACCGTCAAGAGCAGCATTCAGGCCTAGATCAGACGACTACTGGGATCCATCCTATGAGGAAGACTCCACTCTCGTAAGGGTGAGGAGGTTTGAGAAGAAGAGATCTTGGTGGTCAAGGCCTGAAGGAGTCAGAAAACCAGAAAAACCAAGTTGTTCATTGGTTTGTACTGAGTGTGGACATCATGCAGTCCCGTCCAAACCTGTGCTGAAAAGTATAATCGTGGGCAGATCGGAGTTCAGGCCTGAGGAAGTACGCCGGCCAAAAGAGAGATTGGTCAGGCGAGAATCAGTCTTCAGCAGAATTCAGCCAGGTATGATTGAAATAGAGGACGAGCTCAACAATCTCAGAATTTCAGCTCCATCTAGAAGGAAGCCTAGGACTGTTAAGCCTCCTGTCATTCCTCCAAACGAATGGCATAAGGTTGAACATCCTAAGTTTCCCACTCCGCAGCCACCTTTGTCCCGATCCCAGAAAAGGCGCCGCCAACGATCTAGGCAGGCGGATAGAAGGGCTCGAGAAGAGCTAGATTCAGTTGAAGACGTGATGGATATAGACGACCCTAACGGGAAGAAGCCGATGGAGTTGGTCGCGGAAGAGTTGAAGGGTGAACCAGCCAAGCCTAGGCGTGAACGCAAGCCTCTGGAAAGAACTTACACGGAGGTTGTTGCTGGTTCATCTTCAGAGAGGTTTTCTCGAGGTGAAAAGAAGGCCTTACTGGAGAAAACCCTTGAGGAGGCTAGGATTAAGCCTCCTCCAAGGCAGGTTGCTTTGAAGAAAGGAGTTCCTGAGCCAAAGAAACAAGACTCGGGGGGCAAATCACGGTTGAATCCGCAGGCCAAAGAGTTCAGGCCTGGCCAGGCCTCAAAGATGCAATGCAACATGGTGGTTTTCCTTCCATCTGAACTAGAGGTGAAAGATAACAAACTTACTGCCATGGAAGGCGATATGGTGGAAATGGGTCAGACGGCCGAAATACTGAAGGAGTCCTTCAATTCAGGCCTGAATGGAGATGGGCCTTCAGTAGTAATCTTGAAGGATGAGAATGGAGGCAGCATGGAAGATCAGGCCGCAAGCGTGGTATTTGAGAAGCCTACACCCAAGATGACGGGGCATATCAAGCCCTTGTATATCTCAGGATGTGTGGATGGAATGCCAATTAATGGACTCCTTGTTGATAACGGCTCTGCGGCTAATCTCATGCCTAGGTCTACCATGCTCAAGCTCGGGAAAACAGATCAAGACCTGGTCTCATCAACGGCTACTTTAACCGATTTCACTGGACAGGAAACAACTTGTCAAGGGATTTTGATCATGAATTTAACGGTTGGGTCAAAGACGCTCACAACTCCTTTCTTCGTTGTAAATTCACGGTCTTCGTTTAACATTCTGTTGGGAAGGGATTGGATTCACGCCTGTCTGGCTGTGCCATCAACATTGCATCAGTGTTTGGTTTTTTGGAATCAAAACGATGTGGAGGTAGTTTGGGCGGATCGCAGGCCTTTTCTTGCTTCAACCAATCATGCCGAGGCAAGATTATACGATGAAGACGTCGGCCCAATGAAAGTGGCAGGTCTGGATAAGTTTGGCCGCCATAAAATCGTGCCTGTTTCTGCTCATAAGTCGGTAGAAGAGGTGAAGGCACTGTATCGAGAACTAATCGGCCCAATGATCACGGAATCAAATAGGCCGATTATAGCTGCAACCAAACGATTGTCCCAATGTTAGCAAGGCCTTCAGAAAAAGAGAAGGACATGGCCTTTTTGGCCATGTTGGCAAAGTTTAAGGCGTATTGGTTAGAGAACAGGTTAAAAGAAGAACAAGAGCTGGAGGAAGAGGGTTATTCGGCCTATGCGGCCGAAACAATCAATGAAGATGAGACTGCTAAGGAAGACTTGGATGAGATTCGGATGGAAGACCTTGATGCAGCGCCTGCCAAGTTAGATGACTTGAAAGCTGATGTTCAAGATCCTTTGGAAGAAGTTAACCTAGGAGATGAAGAAAATCCTAGGCCTGTATATATTAGTCAGCTTCTGCCAGAAGACGTGAAGAAAAAGCTCGTTGAGCTCTTGACCGAATTCAAGTCCTGTTTTGCCTGGAACTATGACGAGCTTCCAGGCCTATCCAGGGATTTGGTGGAACACAAGTTACCCATTCAAGTGGGTTTCAGGCCTTTCAAATAGCCACCAAGGAGGATGTCCAATGAAGTCTACTTGCAAGTGAAAGAGGAGATCGAACGCCTTTTCAATGCAGGGTTTATACGAACAGCTAGGTATGTCACTTGGCTTTCTAATGTTGTGCCAGTCCTCAAGAAGAATGGCAAGATTAGAGTATGCGTGGACTTCAGAAATCTGAATTTGGCCTCTCCAAAGGACGAGTATCCAATGCCAGTTGCAGATTTGTTGGTGGATGGGGCTTCCGGCCATAAGGTTTTGTCCTTTATGGATGGCCATTCTGGTTATAATCAGATCTTCATCGATGAGGCCGATACGGCTAAGACTGCTTTTAGGTGTCCCGGAGCTTTGGGAACCTTTGAGTGGGTTGTAATGCCTTTCGGCCTAAAGAATGCAGGTGCTTCATTTCAGCGGGCAATGAATGCAATATTCCATGACTTTATTGGCCGGTTCATGGAGATTTACATCGATGATATAGTGGTCAAGTCCCAAACGTATGAAGATCATTTGGAACACTTGAGGAGGTCGTTTGTGAGGATGCAGCAATTCGATCTGAAGGTTAACCCCTTAAAGTGTGCCTTCGGAGTGTCCGCAGGCAAGTTCCTAGGGTTCTTAGTTCACAACAGAGGGATCGAGGTCGACAAGAATAAAGCCAAGGCCATCATGGAGGCTAAACCTCCTACAACCAAGAATGAGTTGCAGAAGCTTTTGGGATCACTCAATTTTTTGAGGAGATTCATATCAAATCTAGCAGGAAAGGTTCAGGTCTTTTCCCAACTCTTGAGGTTGAAAGATCACGACACTTTTGTTTGGGAGGCCGATCATCAGAAGGCCTTCGATGAGATCAAAGGCTACTTGGCAAACGCTCCAGTCCTCATGCCTCCTATCAAGCACAAGCCTTTGAAGCTCTACATTTCTGCTGCAGAAGGTTCTATTGGTTGCCTTTTAGCACAAGACAATGAGCAAGGGAAAGAGCAAGCTGTGTATTATTTGAGTAGGTTGTTAACTCCTTGTGAAAGGAGATATACTCCTATTGAAAAATTATGTCTTGCCTTGTACTTTGCAGCAATAAAATTGAGGCACTACATGCTTCCTGTTGTGGTTTACATTATGAGTCAAACAGACCTTATTAAGTATTTACTTTCTCGGCCCATTATGCGAGGCCGAATAGGTAAATGGTCTTTGGCCTTAATGGAGTTCAGTTTTCGATACATCCCTCAAAAGGCTGTAAAAGGCCAGGCCTGGACACAGGACTTTATTGATTTACAAAGGCCTTTTCTGCAGAGACGAAGGCCCTTTTAGCCCTTTGTTAAGGCCTGAATCACATTTCTAAGCATTTCAAAACGAAGTTCAGGCCTTCCACTAGTCCTTGTCAGGCTTTTTCATGATGCTATGGTTTCTCTTCAACCAGGCTTTGACGAAGGCCCTTTAAGCCTTTTGTTAAGGCCTGAACCACATTTATAAGCATTCTAAGACGAAGTTCAGGCCTTCCAACGTATTTCTAGGCCTTTTTGATGCGCCCTTCATGATTCAGGCCTAAAGACAGATCTCATATTATCAGAGGCCTGAATGGAGCATAACAATGCCTAATGCCTACTAAGTCCATAGGCAAGGCAAACAAAAGAAGTCGTGCTACAGCAGGATTGAAGATCTGTTTGGTATGCCAAAAATGGTTTTACTTTCTATTCACGCCTTGATCCTAAAAGTAAAGAATCAAGGCGTGGGGGGGCAATGTTTATGCCCATTTTTGGCACAGCGGATCGGGCTAGCCGTGATTGGCCATTTAATTAATTCTTTGATTAAATTGGCCCGAAAGCTAAGTAATTGATTGGGTAAATCTTGGGCTATGTTTATTTTCCATTTGGGCCCAAAAATACGCAACCCATATGAGGAGTACGGCCCATGATCTGTTGGGAAATTGGCCCACGGGTGGGCCCATGAAGAAAGGGGCAAATCTGGTCCATGAGGTGCGGCCCACGTTTTTAGGGATTAAGTTGCAGCCGAGACGGTTATTTCCTTCCAAAGTTCAAAGGCCAATTGACTTAGTCAATTGGCCATGTGTCAAATGCATGAAAAGAGGAAGATAGTGGATAGTTATTGCCACATCACCCATGAACCCTTAACTGCCAGAAAAACTGCCCACTACCTTACATGCATGAAAAGTGGAGCAGTCATGAGACACTTGGCAGCTTGTAGTGCAAAGCTGAATTCGGATTCAGGCCTGAATCAGCTTTTGACCAAGTCAATTGGCCATGTGTCAAGCTAGCATGAGAAGGGGAGATGGTGGGGAGTTATTGCCACATCATCCATGATCTACCAACTGCAAATAACTGCCCATGATTCAGCATGCACAAAAGGAGGGAGCATCATGGGACACATGGCAGCTTGTGGTGCAAAGCTGGGTTCGGATTCAGGCCTGAATCAGCATACTGCAGTGCCTATAAATACAACTTCACAAGATGAAGAACGGGTCCAACACCAATCAAAGCTAACGCTTACAAACACTTTCCTACTTTCAGCAAAGTAGCCTATCGAGTACTTCATGCTCAAACCCTCATTCAAACTTACTTCATCAAGTAGTTTGGATTTTATTTTCCTTGTAATCAAACTTTATTATCACGGTGTAATAAAGTCTACGTTTTTCACGTTCCATTTCCTATACGACTAGGAAATATTAAGTCCATAACCGTGTGGCAAACCACGAACCTTCTTACGATCTTTAACCTTTGGGTCGTACAAAATCGCTCTACGATAGAAGTCAAGATTCACGGGAATCTTCACAACAAGTTAGGCGCTACAAGTCTTGGCACGCCCGCGCACATCGCATTCACACCTTGTGTGCCAAAAACGCGAGTTTTCAGAATATTGAATAAATTAGAGGCCCTTTATCTGAGTTATAATTTCTTGGATAACACTATTTGGTCATTTTTGGGAGAGCTTTCATCAATCAAAAGACACTGGATTTGAGTGGCAATTAATCATGGCTTGCACGCAGCTGTTCACAGTAAGGGCACCTCTTATCTGAAATTTCCTTATAACATTATTAGCACCTTCGATCGTCTCCCTTTTATCATAAATTTGTTCCATGCTAATTTTGGTCAACCACTTAATACAGACTTGAAAAACCTCAACAGCATTGAAAATTTGTTCATGGATGGTGCTATCCTCGACAACGACTTTCTTCCGAGCATTAGAGTACAGTTTTGACTTCCATGCAAGCATTGTCCGTGGTAGATTGTGCACTCGATCCTCTTCTACTTATTAGAGGTAGAATGGAATATTGTTATTCTACTCCCCCTCCTCCAAAAAGAACGAGAGAAAAAAGAAACAAAATGATTCTGTATGTACTTTTTCTATTAAATATCAAGCTTAGCTTTTAAATGTGTTACATGTGTTTGAAGGGCTGTGCGAGTTGATGAATCTCCGGGAGCTTGACATCGCAGGAACTGGTCTTCGGGGCACCTTAGTAGACGGAGCCAGAATTGTATAGACGCAGGGGCCAGATTATAAACAACAAGATTTGAAATTTCAAAATTAGGAAATCTAATAGTTTGTTTGATTTAGATTTTAAGGGAGATTTTTTGGATGATCAGTGGGGATAGAAAAAAAAAATAAGATTAATAATTGAAGAAAAAACTTATGGGAAATCATGGGCAGAGAGAGAAAATTGGGTTTTGGGATCCAAAACGAACACATTCTTAAACATTTAAATGTCTAAATAATAACCAATACAAAATATAATTCTTAACAAATAAAACAATGACTAATATTAAATTTTAATTTTAATTTTTTTAAAAAAACCCGAAACAACACGGGGGCCGTGGCCCCCATATGCCCACATGTACCTACGTCTCTACACCTTACCATGGTGCATGATGAACTTAACATCCCTTCGACTACTGGATATCAGTATCCATATCCAGTGCCAATCGGTTTACTGGAAATATTGCTCAATCTCCATTTATCAATATGACATCTCTTGAGTACCTTGCAATTTCAGATAATGACTTTGAAATTCCAATCTCATTCAAGTCATTTTTTAACCACTCCAAACTTAAGTTTACTGAGAGCTTGAACAACAAGTTGCTCGAAGAGGAGGACTTCCCTCCTAGATCCCCCAGTTTCCACTTGCTTTGTCAAAATCGGAACATGGAGCACTCTTTAGATTATTTCCCCACTTTCTCTACCATCAACATGATCTTAGAATGGTTAATCTCTCTCAAATCGGTGTCGGTGAGAATTTTCCAAATTGGTTGTTGGACAACAATGCAAAGATGCAAACACTTAGCCTATCTCACAATTCATTGAGTGGCCCATTACTGTTGCCTTCGCATCCTATGAGAAATCTTCTAGAATTGGATATCTCTAACAATCATCTGGAGGGATTTATTCCTTACAAAATAGCCATTTCTTTCCCGGGTTTAGTACTCTTGAACATGTCTACAAACCACTTTAAAGGCAACATTCCCTCTTTGTTCGGGGACATGACTGCTCTGGATACTCTAGACTTATCCAATAACATACTATGTGGTGAAATACCGCTGCATTTGGCCATAGGTTGCCGCAACTTGCTTGTCTTGAAACTATCAAATAACTCCTTGAAAGGCCCAATACTACTCCGTCAAAACAATCTGACCAAGTTGTTAGCATTAATTTTCCGACAAAAATGGCTTCACAAAAATTCCACCGAACTTGTCTAAGAGCCCTTTGAGGGTGTTAAATGTTAGTGCTAATCAAATGGTAGGAAAGATTCCAGGGTTCATTAGGAAATATACATCGTTATGGCTTCTAGCCATGGTCGGTAATCATCTTGAAGGTCCAATTCCAATTGAATTTTGTCAACTCAAATATCTCATGTGGTTAGATCTTTCAGAAAATAATATCACTGGGGTTGTACCATCCTGCTTCATTTCTTCATATATCATAGATAGTCCGTTGTCCAATTAAGAATAGGCTATATAGACCTTTTCCAATGGCCGTTCAATATTACACATCTTTACTTGTGCTTGATCTCTCTTATAACCAATTCAGTGGTAATATTCCAACTTGGATAGGCAACCTTTCCGAGCTTACGGTTCTTCTCTTGCAACATAATTACTTCCAAGGCAATATCCCAAAGGAATTGTGCCACCTGTCTAGGTTAAACTTTATTTATCTTTCTTTCAATAATCTTTCTGGCAACATTCCCGCTTGTGTTAATAAAATTTTCTTCGACAGAACGGGACCTGATATAGATAGAAATGGCCCATATGTTCCATACCAATCATTGTTACCTGATCTGAGGATGGT
The DNA here is from genome assembly GCA_014282245.1 of Rhododendron simsii. NCBI lineage: Eukaryota > Viridiplantae > Streptophyta > Magnoliopsida > Ericales > Ericaceae > Rhododendron > Rhododendron simsii. Next base: position 8,023,221 of record CM024953.1, on the reverse strand, counting down.
GTTACTGAAGCGGAGAGAAAGTCGAGAGCGGAGTTGGTTTCGACTCTGTAACCTAGAAACGGTAGACTTTGAAACAAAGGGAATGTCCTTATCCTACAAGGAAATTGTTCTATACCTTTTCTCAGGTATCAATCTCTCCCACAACAGATTGACCGGCCCGATACCACCAGAAATCAGAAACCTTAGCCATCTCAAAACTTTGAACTTGTCTCACAATAACTTCACCGGCACAATCCCTGTGACATTTTCAAACTTGAAAAACATAGAAAGCTTGGATCTTTCCTACAACTGCCTGCATGGGAAAATCCCCTCTCAGCTTACAAACCTAAAATTCTTGTGTTTCCTCAATCTGTCCAACAATAACTGAATCGAATAGCGATGTTGGAAATCCACTTCTTTGTGGAGAGCCACTGCCAAGCAAGTGTAGTGGAACTGATTCACCTCCATCGCTGCCAAGAACTGCTGTGAATGATACCAAAGAAGATTCTGGTTTCATGGATATGGATGTGTTCTACATGAGCTTTGTGGGGTCTTAGGTAACTATGGTCTTGGCAATTGTGGCAATTTTGCTGATAAATCCGTATTGGCGAAGGGCATGGTTTCATCTTGTCAAGGTTTTCCTCAGCTTCTGCTACTATTTTTTTGTGGACAATCTCGTCTGGCGCAGGTGTGGTTTTCTGTGGAAATGAGTAGCCATCTCTCTCTCTCTCTCATCATGTGGTGTGGTTAATGAATTCTACAAATTTTCGTTTGGATTTGGGATTGTTGTTTGTACGAAATAAATCTTTTAAAGCTCTTTAGTTTGTAAAGGTTCCGTTCTGTATCTTAGACGGAATGCCTTATAACTATCATTCTAGCTTTGTGAGGTATATTTGACTTCACGTTGTTCTCGAGTTTCAATTGGACGGGGTGTTTAAGGTGCAAAAAAGTCTAAATTTATAGTTTTCGCAATCGTATGAAAATCATACACTACTTATGCTTTTCATTGGGAATATTTTTTCTTCCTGAATTTCTCCATGCAATTTGAATGATGTCTCCTGGCAAAACATGGAACGATATATTGATGTGGGAAAAAAGAAAAAAGAGAATGGGAGCAACAAACATAGATCTCATTGTCTCAAAGCTTTCTCGCTTGAATGAACACCGTACCCTTCGACAAAAGCATTTCATTGTGGCAATTTATAAAAGTTTTTAGCACCAATGAAAAGGGGAAAAAATTTGTGAATTAGGCCATAGGTGACATTCCCTTGCTTATGAGTGCATGGCCTAGCATTTTTTCTTGGAACAGGCGACATTCCCTCAAGAAATTATGAATAGGTTTTTTCTGTATTTGTAAAAGGAGCCTTTTGTGAAGTATGTCTATAAAGCTAGGCAGACAACTTCAGGAGCTACAAATAATTTTTTGGGTAGAACATGCAAACGTTACTTTGAGGGAAACTTGTCATAATTTACTAAACTAAAAGGAAAAACTTAATTATTGAAAAATTCCAGTTGGGAACACTTAATCTGCCTCGATCTATCTATAGCCTGATAGATTGATTAATTAATCTCACCGTCCACAAGGGAGGGCCCAAATATACTACAGCAAATTCCGGTGTAGACTTGCCCAACACAGGAATTAATCGATAGAAAGTGAATGAGAGTCAACTCGAACGCCAGCAAAAGATTTCCGAAGGCTCCTAAATGCTACTAGGTGACAACCGGCCAACCCCTTTGCGTTTCTGCCCCCTCTTTTTTTTACTTGGGAAAAACACTAAGCTTCTTGATGAGCACAGTTATGTTGTTGAGAAAAATACTACTGAATGCTAGGCTCCTAAATGAAGCCTCTTATATGTTGTCGACTGTTGTGCACAGTTATGTGTTAATTTGAGCAGGGTATGCCTGCCTATGTACATAGGGGGGCCCAAAAAATTGCGGTGGCAATGTTCAAATTTTTTAAGAGATGTCATACCACGTTATTTGATTTGGTTTTGGTCGATGAGTAATTAGTCAGTCATGTTGGGACACCGTCACTTGGTGCCCCAACAACGTTATCCTTTATAAACTTTTGTATGTTGATAGACGCGTAAATGTTCACATAAAGCATCCATTAATTTATCCAATTACTCGGCCTATTTATACCATTTAGGAGAAGTGGTGTTAAGCTTCTTTGTAAGTTAATTTTCTCGATTAATACTTTGCAACAAGAGGAAGTGTCACGCTCCAAATCTCGGAGCATGACTGGCCATGCACCATGAAGCAGTCAGGGGACATGAAGCCTAATTAAAATATTTTTAACAACTTGAAACAAATAAAGAAAAATTGAATATTTTATCTAAACTACTTTTAAATGTACGAAAATATTTCCTCCTTTTTTGTATTCCATAAATGCCCCTAACACTTGCAACTAATACCAGCCATGTCTTACACCTCTTCTCAACCACACAATACGCTCCAACCAAAACAATACAACTTGAAATGAAGCACCGCACCACTCCCGCGCCTCTACACCAAATCAGTGAATATGTCTCTGAAAACCCCGTCTAGAATCACTTCTGTTGACGACCCCCTTCCGATGATAAATCGAAATTCCTTCTTCCACCTTTGTCCATCTTCCAGAATCTCTTCCTGTCGCAGCTTCTGCCTTTTCACACGGTAAGCAGTCTCTAAATGCCGATAAAATGTTGTTTTAGATCATGATGAATTATGTCGCAACAACTCTTTACGGCACTCAAACTGTTAGACGAATTGCTTCCATCGGAATTAACGAATCGGACTCTCCTGACTCTCTACTGTCGCACCAACAGACATCAAATCCAGTGGCGTGTCTTGAGCCACTCCTACGGATGACTCTAGTGCCCTCAAATCCACAAGCCTTGCGATGTTGTACATGTACTCCTCCAGTGCCCACCATCTCTAACAACAGAGCCCACCAAATCCATCAACACCGTTCTTCCTTAATTTCATGTTGTCCACCGTTCTTCAGATCCCTTCCTGCCGGACTTCTCTCCATTTCAAATGGTAAGCATTCCTTAAATATGGTAATCTAATGCTGAGTTTACATCATAACTGAGTTGGTCATGCCAAACAGTTATTGCACGTAAGTTGTTTGATGAATGGTTTTGAAATTTCAGAACCCGACTTTTTGTCTTTTGAGGCAACGTATTCTCTCCCCTAGCGTCTGTTTCTTTACCTCCACCTCTCCTTTTGCGAGTGCGATATTTCGGACAATAAATTCTCATTTCTCGATGTTCCTACCAATTGAGAAATAAAGGCGCAATTGATGGGTTCTTAGATTTTGCCGCCGATTGGGAAATCGAGGCGGTTGCCCCTATGGACATCGATGGTGCCAATGTACTCTCACTACAAGAAATTTGGGATTTGCCAACGCTTGCAAAAAGCGATACAATAGGAGGTTTACACCGGTGCTTTTTTTTGCTGCTGCTAGAATGAGGCTTTCCCAGCGCCCAAAGCAAAAGCGCCGGAATAGATCGACCAATTCCTAGCGCTCAAGTAAAAGCGCTGAAATAGACCTCCCATTTACTAGCGCCTGCTAAAAGCGCTGGAATAGACACCCCCTTTGCCAGCAACCCAAAAGAAACGCTGGGATAGACCCTATGAACAAACAGAACTATATCTAATAATATTACTACACCAGATCAAAAAATAAAAAATAAAAATATTACTACATGTTATACATTTTTAATACCCTTCGATACGATTATTTAGCAAATCTCAATAAAACAAAACTATTTTAATAGTCGATGACGTTGATCATCGTTGTGCTTATTGATTAAATTATTATCATAAAATTTTGGTTCAATCAGGTTTAGAAAGCTCGTTGATTATGATGCAATTTATTTTTTGGATGATAGTTATTGTCCGATTAAATGTGTAAAGATACCCAATGAACTTAATTCTTGGTACGAATGATAAATTCATATATATGCAAAAAAATAGATATTTCAGATCAAAATATAAAGACTTTAGCGGGGTTGAGTCTTGCAATCTAATACTTTAATGCCTCAGGATGCATGAAATGTTGTTAAATCAGACGGTTGCTGATATCCGATGATCTCCATTTTTGGTGACAACGATGAAATCAGTGAGACATGAAATTCTAATGGATCAGATCGACCACGGTAAAAGTTTAGTTGGTAATTGCCTTTAAATTCTATACGTCCAATGTAATTGTTAACAAGTTAAATCTTGTGTCATACTTAAATGTACGGTACTCATTTGACTGCAACACAAGTATGACGATCCAGACTGTTGTTTTTGTTTTTCTTGTTGAATATAGCATTCTCATAAAAAGTTGTCTCGATCGGATTTAAAAAGCTTCTTTATCGAGACACAATTTCGTTAAGAAAATGAGTTTGTATGGTCAATCAAGTGTGTAACAATACTTGATTAATTTCTTTTTTATACGAATGATGTACTCCATGATATGAAAAAAATATGGATGGTTCTGATTGATAAAAAAGACTCAGGTGGGGGCGGTTATTGCAGTCCAATACTTTAAGGCCTATGAATGTATCAAATGTTGTCCGATCAGGCGGTCATCGAAATTCGATGATCTTCGATTTTGGTGATAATGAAGGAATCAGTAAGACATGAAATTCTAATGGTTCAGATCGATCACTATTAAAATATAGTTGGCTTATTAAGTTTGGAATTTGTTCATATTACTCGATACTAGAGCATTTAATTATTTTGGCCCTAATTGTCCAAAATACAATCTGTTCGCGCGTTGTGAAGGAAATCACCAAAACTTGAAATCCGTAAAATCGTTTGCGCCTCTCTCCAAAGGGCACTGAAGAGAAATCCCTAAATTAATCCTGCTTCTCTCTCACTCTTGCTCTTTCCTGCCTGTAGCTGTTCCTCCATCTCTCTCAACAGCCTCCATCCCCACCACTCCGTGTGTCACAGTCAAGCAAGCCCTCCCGCATCTGTTCCCAATGGTTAGTCATACATCTCTCTCTCTCTCTCTGTGTCTCACACACACACAAGCACGCATGCACCCCACCTCGGTCGAAAACCACGCTGTGTCGGCCAGTGCTCTTGGAACCGAGCACCCTATTTTAGTTTTCTTGTTTATTCCTTGATTTAATTTTTGCCCGGTTAACATCATAGTATAGTTCAATCAACATTTATAGGTAGAACATGAAGTTGGTTTGAGTCGAGCCAAATCCCCCTTCAGTAGAAGTAGGTGTTCCTTTGATTTGCAAGGTAGAAATCCTTTTTCTTTAATCTAATCTAAGGAGGTCGATGTCCATTCAAAAGGGGAATTGATAGAGTCAGATGATTATTCATTGCTTCTGCTCTTCTCCACGATTGACAAGCGTCACGTTCGGTCTAGCTAACTTTAGACAACCTCTTTTTTTTTATCAGCGAGATAGTTTGAAACTTTACTAACACTATATTAAACATAGCACATTATTCATGCACTCTAATTTCTGTACCTTTCTCATGTCAACATAGAAAGGTATGCACAGGCCATTATATGATTGAAGTTATTACAATTTTTTTCAATCGTTGGATGGGGAATCAAGAACCTCTCACATGATTATCCCTTGGACGATTCCTAATGTGATATGTAAAATAATGCTCACCATAAAATTTTTTCTCATTTTATACACATGAATGATCGTCTTATGAAAAGTCTTAATTCTACTTATTTTATCTCATATTAAAAAAAATGTCTACCTTACAATGAAGGAAGAAAGATGATCATGACCATTATTAGATTCTCACCAAGTCTGACTGATGATAATTTTCATTCTCGAGAGTTTAAGCTTCAACAGAAAATTATAATGTAATAATTACATATTTTATTGACTATCACTACTACAAAACTAGACATTGCTTTCACGTGCACTGCACGTGCATTTTTACTAGTTACAATAAAATGCACAACTCCAAGCCAATATTTTTCTTAAGCAAATGACACAATATCCGATATTTTTCAATATCCAAATTCCACAATGAATTGCCAATTAATAAAAATGCGGAAGCTAATAAATAAAAGTGCGGAAGCGGTTTGACACAATAAAAGAAATAAAAATGCAAACGCCCTAGAGGTCCAAACACAAGATCCCGACAACGCCGTAGAGTCCACTATAATATCCCATGCACTAACCTGAAAAAATAAAGGTGGAATAAATCCGTCAATTGATGAGCCCAATGAGTAGTTAAGCATGCTAGGGTAAAGAATACAACGCGGCAAACTTTTAAATGAACGATAACGAGGGCTCTAAAGAAGTAGTCTCAAATAATAAGGATCAAGGGTTCAATGAATAATATCAACAAACTAACGAAGTCAATGGCTCACAAAAGGTATCGATGAGATGAATCATTGTTTGACGATTTATTACAAGAACAATCCGGATAACAATAACATGCCTTTTATACCAATAGGTCTCCTTAATTATATCAGAACGATGAACCACAATATATAAATAGAAATCCAAACCAAAGTGGGAACCATATCTTCCAATTACCAAACACCAAATGCCAAATATTTTCTCAGGGCTTAGCCCGTTGGATCCAACACCATATTTAAAGTCTCCACAAGATGGTGCCTGAGACCTTTTCTCTAAGCCGATTTGGAGTAGGGTGACAGGGTATTTCATAAGTCTTTTCCCTATCCATTGAGCACTAGAATCACAGGGTATTTCACAAGTCCTTTCCTTAGCGACCAAAGTCACCACGATATTTCACGGGTCTTTTCCTTGGACTTTCACAAATATAAACATATAGTCCATGGTCCCAAACACAAAAGAACAATGGCAAACCGGAGGCACCTCCACCAGGATTATTTCCTGTGTCGTCGTATAGTCACAATAATATTATGGAGTCAACGAATCGACGACAATAAAAATGAGGGTAATCAATCGGTCACAAATATTATCGAATAACCTTATATGACAAAGGATATGTCAATTGTCAATAATTATGAGAGCAACGAAGAAGATTAATTATCATTAGATCACAACAAATAACGAACTGTCAAGAATAGATTGGCTCAAGAGGATTCAAAGAAAGGGATCACATGTTTAACCACTCATCTCAATCGGAACAATATGTCACAAAATGCGATGTTCACGTTCTCTGCTATTCTGAATTAAAAGAATACCAATACCAATAATTAATTTAATTTGATGAACCTTACACCAATAACTAGCTTGACTAACACCAAAATCCTACCCCCGTCCCCGTCACATGCACACACTCACCGCCAAATATCTCTCTCTCTCTCCGCCAACAAACAAAAACCCACTGTTGACAAATCAAAGTCCCTGATTCTATGTATGTACTTAACTATATACTTAGCATGGAGAAAAGAGACAATGAAAACATTAAGTTTACCCGACGATTCACTAATCCGGAAACTACTGACGAACTCGATCTCAACTGTGGCTGCTCTTTCACGCTCTCCTCCCCAACGTATGGAATAAAATAACCCTACTTCTCAAACGTTTTCTCACCCTAATACACTGCCCACGTTTAAACTTAAAACTTATCTAGTCTAATTACACAATCGACCTAATATTATTCTTCTTCCTTTTTTTTTTTTTTATTAGCAAGAAGTTTGAAAAAGAAAAAATGAAAGATTTAATAATTTGGGTCAAAAATATATTTTTTTTTTACTTAAAAAGTGGGATGTCAAAGGAAGAGAGACGGAATTAATTCAATTTGCTTCCCAAACTTACAATGTTTTCATTTTGCTCCTGCCCAAATTTACTTGTCATTGTAAATAATTCCTCAATCTTTGTGTCTTTTATCCTGTGATTCATGACATGCCCAGTAAGAAGTTGTTTTCATGTTTGCATTTCGTGTTTTAATCCTCGTTCTCCATAGTTTTGTAGATGGATTAAACACAAAGAGCTGACATTGTAACTATGACAGAACCAGAATGGTCATTCTGTACATCTGGGAATCCGAAAATCAGGAGAAGCCATGTTTCAAGGACTTTGAAATTCTCGTGTCTATTGAACGACTCAGAATCAAAGATTGCCCCAAGTCATGCCCATTTCAGAGCTAGGATGGCTTGCCTCGCTTTTGAATTTTTGGGATCTATTCGTGCCCCAACCTTACATCATTTCCGGAGCAAGGGCTGCCTCCCTCGCATCGTTGGCGCTTCATTGCTCACGGCCCTTCCATCCGTCCAGAAATAATGCTCCAAAAGACTGAGTTATTTCTAATTCTTAATTACAACTCCAAGACCTTGCAAGTTGCAACTTCTGCAACAGCTTAATCCCGGCCCGTCCATCCAGAACTCTGCTTTCCCAAAAATGATTCACAAGTACCCTTTCAAAAGTTGGATGTAGTAATAATGGCATATCCACCAACTCCATGGTATCAATGAAATGAATGAATTCATTAAGGTTCTCAACTAACGCAAATAAGTAGTAGGTGATATGATTCAGAAAGAAAAAAAGAGACGATTTCGCATTACCACACTCGCATCCGTGCTCGTCCCTACATATTTTATGTACCTACCGCTAAACACAAACAAGATATACCATTATCCACGTGAGTTATAAAGACTCCAGTAACAAGTTATTGTGAAGAATACTGCGACATAGGAAGATTAGTTTTTTTTTTTTTCTTTTAAATTCTGTCGTTGCATCCTCTAGGGGATTTGTGGATTTTCACTTGTGCTTATTCCATTGGTTTGGCCTAGAGGTGACAATCCAATCCATGTTTTTTTAATCAGCTCATGTCCGCCCACATATAACTCAATCCAATCCGCTCATATTATATAATGGGTTGAACCTACATCAACCCATATTTATATGAGTTTAGGTGAATTAGAAATGAGTTCAATATAGGTTGGATGTAAAAGACCCAAGTGCTATACGTATATGGGAACAGTACGCTCGATCTTCGATCTACTGCTTAGTGCTTAGATACAGTTTCATCTCTTTCCCATCTTCTCTCTCTTGTTGTTGGACGAAATTGCCCTTGGCGATTGTGGTGTGGAAATGTATTTTCGCGTCACGTGAGGCCAGTCGAAACGGAAAGTTGTTTAGGATTTTTTATTTTATTTTATTTGTTTGTTTGTTTTTAATCGGAGTTGGGAGTTTTTATTCTCTTTCGCCTCGTTTTCGTTAACCTGTCCATTTTATTTTGTCTTTGGCATTCTTATCGAGGAGGGGGGGAGAGAGAGAGGGACATGTATTTTGTGAAATGACAAAAACACCCCTGGAACGGGAGATTATAGTTTTAGCTTGTAACTTCTGAGGACCCAGGAGGAAGCTGCCGCGAGGCAAGATAGGCCGTTCATCTTGGCACGGAATTCAAATTCGATTGAGCTATCTAGCCGAGATGAGCGACCAACTTAGTTGTCGTAGGAAGCCTGGAGCCTCCATCCAATTCTAAGTACCTAGAGTTGGGGTTGTAGGAGTGACAACCTGCAAAGACGAAGCTTCCCCAAAATTGCCTTCACTTGGAGGGAGGACCCTTTTTGGTTGGACAAAAGTGCCCTCGACAGGTTTTTCAAAATAGGAGCCTGAGCAAGGGCTTCTTGGTGATTATCGATAACTGGAGCAGTCACCGTGGAAACACCCCGACGCCGCCCCCGCCCCAGGGCCGGCAAGCAAGGCGGGGACGCGGCGCTTTCTGGACCCCGAAAAAAATTTAAAAACGAGGGCCCCCAAATTCCTAGGATCATATACAATCCAAAAAAAATTGCTAGCCTCCTTACCAAAATATGCCCAATAAATTTTATTGAGACACAAAATAAGGCCCGAATGGGAATTTTGCGCCGCTATTTAAAAACACTAAGGCGCTAAAAAGAAAAAAGGAAAACGGCATATTCCCATAGCAAATACATATTCTTCTAATTGTTCAAAGCTAGCCAACCTCCACCAACTTGTCTCAGAGAAAGCTTTCCTTTCTTATTCTTGCTTGCCTCAAGGATTCTCAAAGTTTTCGACTTTCAGCGGAGGATCTCAAGACCCTTTTTCGAATACTTAGGTGCAACCACAATCTCATAGAACATCCGTGTTTCATAGTCTGTCGGGCTACTAAACTCGCGTATTTCCTTTGCAAGATCCTTCAAATATCACAAAAGGGAAATTAGTTTCTTTTCGAGAAAAGGAATCCATGATAAAAGAGTAAACTTCTTCTTGTGTCGGCTTCTTTAAGAAATCGAAGTCCACCATTTATTGTATCATATTAAGGCATAGGGAAAAGCTTCTACGGGTCAATGATGAAATAATAAGTTCCACAGACATAATGCTAAGCTCATAGGCTTTTTCGTCGAAGACAGTAGTGATATATTTAAACTGGATGAGATGCAAAGTGATTTCCAGCTTAACATATGCAAAGTGATTTCCAGCTTAACATACTTGTGAATATCTGGATTACAAATATTAATCAATGAAAAACAGAACCAGTTGACCTCATCAACTTCAATGTCGAAGGCAACAATCCCACCAAATGCACTGACTGGGTCTGCTTTTTCAGATAATTTGTAGGCTTCAATGATATCATCACGTGAAGCTACACCACAGGGGTTTGTGTGCTTTAGAATTACACGAGTTGGTTTATTAAACTCGCACACACAACTCGAAGCTGCATTGGAAATCCCCTTCTTTGTGGGGAACCACTGCCAAGAAAGTGCAATGCAACTGATTCACCTCCATCGACGCCAAGAGCCGCTGTCAATGATACCGAAGATCGAAGATTCTGGTTTCACGGACATGGATGTGTTCTACATGAGCTTTGCAGGGTGTTACGTAACGGTGGTCTCGGCAATTGTGGCGATTTTATTGATAAATCCTTACTGGCGAAGGGCATGGTTTCATCTTGTCGAGGTTTTCATCACCTCCTGCTATTATTTTGCTGTGGACAATTTTGTCAGGCGCAGGCGTGGTTTTCTTTGGAAATAAGTACCCATCTCTCTCTGATCATCATGTGGTGTGGCTAATGAATTCTACAAATTTTCGTTTGGATTTTGGATTGTTGTTTGTACGGAATAAATCTCTTAAAGATCTTAGACGGAATGCCTTATAACTCACTACAACAAAAATGATGATTAGTGACGAAACTCTTGGTGACGAAATTGAATTTCGCCTCCTATGTGTATATTTTGGGAGGAAAAATATATTTTGTCTCCAATTAGAAGGATAAACCAATTAAGGGTGACGAAATTTTATTTTGACACCATATGTTGTAAATAGGTGACAAAATTTTTTTTTACGTCACCAAAATTGTGAACGAATGAAATTTTAGGTGAGGAAATTATTTTTTCGTCACTAATAAGTTCCCTCCATATCTTTCCCAGGCGTTTGAAATCTTTAGAGCAATAGACGACGAAAAAAATTCCTCACAAACGAAAAGACTTTTGGTGAGGAAAGTTTTTTCATCACTCATTGTATTAAATCAAATTGTTTGAAATTGTTTTTTTCATTTTGGCAGCGTGAAATTGGTATTGGGCGGGACTTAAAAAGTAGGAGGAACAAATTTGTCACAAAAGCTATGGCCCAATCCTACCCAACCCCAGTTAGATTTTCTAACTCAACTTTCTAACCCAACCCCAGTCACAAAATCATCCCACCCACCGCTCCCTCTCCAGGTTTTCCATCTCTCTAACTCAGACTTCTCCCTCAGGTTTTCCAAAGCAAAGCAAAGACCTGTACCAGTCTCACTCCCCGATCCCTCTCCATTTTTGTAACTCCAGCTCTCAAGCTCTGGTATGTCGATTTCTCTCTCTTCTCCTCCATCGATCTCCCTAATTTCTAACACTGACTGCGTTCCCTTTCACACAGCGGCACAGTCGACCCACCATGTATGATTTGGGTGAGTTCTCTCTCTCTCTCTCTCTCGTGGTATGTTTGCCTCCTTCTCTCAATTTACAGGCTTGGAGGAATAGTTTATTGGTTTGGCTTTCCCGTTTCGGTTTCTTGCAAAGTTGAAAAGTTTTCTTTTCCCCATTTGTTTGCAGAGAAAACATGAAAATAGGCATAGTCAAAGCCTTTGTCGGTTGCCTCTGGTCCTGAATCGATTTGTGATGGCAGTGGGTTTGGGTTCCCTTAAAACAAAGTATTAGAAAATCAAGTGCCCTAATCTATGGAAGAAACAATAGCTTAATTAGGAATATCTTAATTTAGTCGACAATGGGTTTGTCTGTTTTCTATATAGATATCCCCTAGTGGCGAACAATGAATTTATTCATTAGTATATTCAATTTGTTCTCTATGATTATGGTAATCTGTGTTTGGTTTGGGTGCCGACATGTTTTCGGATTGGTTACTGATCTTCCTAACACGTTGAGCTAGTTTAATATTTGTTTATTCTAATACTTGTTCCTTTATGGCTTATGCACTAGTTTTTAACAGAGCTAATTTTGTATTGTTTTCTTTCAGTAAACTTGATTAGAGTTAATAGATAGATGAAGGGAACTTCTTTATAACTTGTAGAGATTGAGATCAGTTTAGTATTGTTCTTGTATGTGTACCAATCTTATGAGTATTAGATGCATGAGGTGTTGTATTGTTAGGATAATACTTAACTTTGGGGGACCCTAGAAAAATTACAAATAAGAGAACACTTCAAAAGAGACATGAAAGAATAGTATTGCCAATCTTAAAGTGCCATACACAACAGAGTTATGAATTGTAGAATGGTGAATTGAAATTGGTGTTGTTTATATTTCAGTCACATTCCAGGATATTTCCTCCTATATCTTGTTGGATAATTAGCTACTATTATCTTATACAAGGCTACAAAGCGCAAAATTTGGCTACCTGCAACTTGTAATCGATCTTAAAGTCCAAATGTAGAGCCTTCACTAGTTGACATCAGACAATAGTACGTCTCCATAGAGTGTCAAATTGTCTTGGACCTAGAATCTTTCTACGTTGGCATGGAATTTCGAGTCTCATAGTTTCCTTTAAAATGCTTGGGACTATTTCTACCCACAAAGACTAATCAGAAATATTAGTGGATCCATCTACTTTTGCCACCTATATATTTATGCACACGCACCTCTTCATACCGTAGCTGCTCACAGTTATATGTGATTGAACCATATTTAGTTGCAGCATTCGTACTAGATTGAGTTTTTCAATGACTTCTCGCATAGCACATTTTTAAGGAACAAATTCCTTAGGCGTAGATATACTTCAGAACTAGAAGCTTTTAGAATCACCCCTTCAAAACCGGAAGGCACTGCCAAGGTTTATTTGGCATGGAATACTGCAGTTAAACTTCATTTTGATTTTCATTATTGAAGTATGTAGACTAACTTCCCCTGAACCTCCACACCTTTTAGCAGAATGACTACCTGTCATAGTTTTAAATCGCGGTATCGGTCCCCGTCGCGGTATCGGTCGCGGTATATCGGTATCGGGACATATCGGTGATATGTCGCGGGAATCGGGTGTCGCGGTCGTGAATTTTTAAAAATCATCAGCAAAATGTATAAAACTTAAAAAATATACTTTTGCGGCTTTTGCTCCCAACATTGGCTTAAATTATCACATTTTAATTAATTTAAGACATGTAATAGCCCATTCTCTTTATGTGAAATATCCGATAATCGCTAGCCACAACAAATTTATGTTGGAACTTTAGTGTATATTTGTAAAACATGGTATTTTTCTCTAGTCCCACATTGACAAGTTACAAAACTTCAATCTACTTTAAATGAATTTCCACTTTAGTGGGTTTGTAAAAGAGGACTTAAGGAGAGGCCTCGCGCGCTCAGGAAAATTGGCGGCAATTTGAAAAACTGATTCGGAAACCAATTAACCGGGTGCGCGTCACGAGTTAGTCGCGCAGGGGGGGTGCAAATCCGAGATTTGGGCCTCGCGCACGCATACGGTTGAGCCCACGTTTTGCTAAAATTTTAAATTTTTTTCTTTCCCCCTTCCTGGAAATAATTTTTCCCCGTTCCAGATTTTTTTTTCCCTCCTCCCCGATACGAACCGGTCGAACCGGCACCATATATCCGTTACAGCCTGGTACGTACCGGTTCTCGACCGGTTCGCTTGTGATTCGGAGTCCCCCCGTTATACCGGCCCATATCCGAACCGCTCCCCTCAAAAACCGGTACGAACCGGCCGATACGGTTCGTACCGGCCGATATTTGTATCTATGCTACCTGTGCTCGGTGCGTATAATTTTGGTGCATACTTCTGCCATCTCCCATATCTTAATGTGATCTGGGATAGTTCAACATATTCTCACGCTAGTAAACAGTATATTGGAAGGTTCTTTGGACAAGAGATGTGTTGTTTGAAAGTTTGAGCCTGTGTATACTGATTACTACTTGATAGTTTGTATATGTAATCATGACAAATGACTGAAATTTGGATATTTATTAGAAGTGGAATTGTTTCACATGTTGAGTTATACTTCATTCTAAATTGAAGGTATTGTAATGGTCTATAAGAGTATAGAATGCATGAATTTTCCTTATTTGCTTCTTTAAATATATCCAATAGAAAGATCTCATTCATGGTAAAAGACAGATACTATGTGATGCATGACATGACATTAATGTGGTGACTTATATCTTACATGCATTTGCGATCAGACATGGACAGAAGTTGGATGAAAACAGGCGTGACAGCTTTTGGGAGAATTAGTAAGCCATATTATAATGGTGTAAATTCATTTATTCAATTTCCAAGATCAATTGTAGATGGACAAGGTAATATTTTGAGCCCCTGTCTAAAGTTGGTCTAATTCTTGTATTATTTTTGTTTTGTTTCAATTGTGGAACAGTTGGTGTTTGTTTGTACAAGCTGGATTGGTCTTTCTCTTGCAATTCCAGATTTCTTTTCGTTCTGTTTTTTTTTTTTTTTGAATTAGTTGGTATAACACTTTTAACAGTTTTGATCAGTACTTGGTTTTGTTCTAAGTTCTGGTATCTAGGTAACTCTATCTTCAGATGAGTAGTCACATTTTTAAGATAGTGGTCTCTCTCTCTCTCTCTCTCTCTCTCTCTCTCTCTCTCTCTCTCTCTCTCAGCAACAAGTGTTATGTCTTTAAGATTCTGTTTTTATGATGAAGTTTTAGTTCAGTTTTTATGATGAAGTTTTAGTTCATAGCTGCTGTTTCATGGTATAAGAAGTAAAAACACCAATTTATGTTATACTGAAGTAGTTTTAGAAAAAAGCTGGTGTTATTTGGTATGACTAATAGGCAAATCCTTCTGCCCACGATTTTATGATCCCGCATATCTTGTCTTTTCTTTGGTAGTGTCGTGTGTGTGTGGCACTATTTCATAGGAACAAATGTACATTTGAAGTCGTGGTACCTATGTGCCTATCTTGTCTATGCATTGATTCCATGAGGTTGCTTTTGTTGGCTATGCACTAGCCGTGGAGAAAGATCGAGAAAATGGGGAAATGTGGACTGCCTTAATGGTGGCAGTAGCAGCCGAAGAAGAGAAAAAATAGGGGAAGAGAGATGTTGCTATCTGGATCTCAAAAGGGGGCAGCCTAACTTTGCTGCTGCACACTTTTTTCATTCCACTACAACTTTAATATTAGGGCATTACACAAATTAGGGCTTTACCTAACAAATGAGCCCAATAACATAAAGAAATAAGCTAGCCTATTACAGAAGAAACATTTAGCCCAAACACAAAACATGAACTTTGGTCCAATATTTGGGAGGGCTAAGAAGTTGTCATGAGATCCTGTTTCCAATTCATAGATGCAGATGTCAAAGCTTTGAATTTCTCTTTGCGGCCTACATGATGTCTTGTTTCACTGATTGTGAAACGTGATGCTGCTGATGTTTTTGTTTACTCACTCACTCCTTTATGGTGGTTGTTGCTACTGGTCTACATATGTCTGTCTCTGTAACAACCCGGATTTTCGACCCTATTTTTTTTATATAATAGAGTTAATATTATTAATAACATTAATAACATCATTTTAAAAAAAGGGAGAAAAGTAATATTCGTAGTAATAAAATTATTTCCTTAATAAATATATACCAATAAAAATTATTTTAATCTTATTTATCTCATAGATATATACAAATATAATTATCCTATCCTAATTATCCTATTTTTTTTTAAATTACATGCATGCATGCAATCCAAACTCTTGCCATCTCTCCCTCTCCTACTCAGTCTCTACCTCCTCCCGGACCACGAAATTATCCCTATCTCGTCCGTCTCAAAGCCCGAGAGATAGAGTTTTAATTAAACTCAATTTTACCACCCTCTTCAAATTCTCTTATAAATACCCCATCAATCCAACCCTAGGGCATACCACGATACTCCCCACGTCCCACCAGTCCAGAAAAGAGAGAAAAATCAGAGGAAACAAAGCTCCAATCCATGGAGTTTTAGAGAGAAAGTGAGAGAGAGAAAAGTGATTTTGTACCAAGACCCAACCGAAACCCGATTCGACCGTTCAAATCTCTTCCTACAATCCCTAGCATCACCAAGCATCGTCCAATTCAATCACAAGGTTCCCCGATCAAAGAACCCGAAGTCTTCTTCCCCAAAATTCAAGATTCGTCTTTAATTCAATCCGATCCAATTCGAGGTATTATAATTCGATCCAACCACTTCTCTAAGTATATTTATTGTTTTTATGCTTAACGCTATGCCCCGAACGAACTCATGCATCGAAATCATCGCGAAAAACGAAGAAAACCGAAACTGCCTTCAACCTTGCGGCCGCAAGGTGCGGGCCGCAAGAACCAGACGCAAGGTTGCGTCTGGACTCCTCCACCGCGAGGTCAACCGGTCAGACCTTGCGGTTTTGACTATTTTCTTTCGAACGTGTTTTGCGACCACCCGAACACCGTTTTCGACCCCCGAACTATTTTTCCTAGACTTTTCACACCTCAAAGATCATAACTTGTTAAGATCATATTTTTTTATTTAATTACCTATTTATTAAGTTATTTATTAGTTATCGTTCAAGTTTACAAACAAAAATTAATTACGACCTTCCAACCAACGTTTTAACACTCAAACTAATTTTTTCTATACTCCTTGCATCTCAAAGAGGGTAACTTGTTAAATTAAATATTTATTTTATTTAATTCACTATTTGTTATTATTTTTAAAGTAATTCCAATCAAAATTACTTTACGACCTTATAAACAATATTATTAATACCCGAGTAATTTCATTTAGATTCTATACACTCTAAAGATGAAACCTTGTTAACCTCAGCATATTTCAATTAATAAATTATTTATTATCTATTTACTTTCCTTTCGGCCACTTTATTTAACGTCTTCAATTAAAAATAATCCCGATACCATCCAAACCCAACTTTTGACATTCAAACATGTTGTATAAGACCTTCAAGACTCTTATTAAGGTCATGATAATTATTCTAATATTTTACCTAATTTAATTAGTTTTTAATCAATCTAATTTCTTAAATAAAATTTATACAAGCTTAGATTTATTTTTTTTTAAAAACTTTTATTAGTTAAAAGTTTCTTGCATTCTTATTAACTTATTGGCCATACAAGATTAAGGGCAACGGCTCATTCATAAAAAGTTACGTGATTTATACACTTTTTATTTACTTCAATTATCATTGTGATTATTTGTATACTACTCCGATTTGTGATTGATATGTTAGATTGGAACCTAGAGATATGAGGTGGTCTGTAAATAGAGTTCACCTAGACGGTGCTACGTAATGGATAAATTGGAAAGTTTATTTTTAGATCTGCTTGCAGGCAGGATGTTGAGATGTGATGAGTTGGATATGATGATTTGAAACTGGCAAAGTAAGCCCAGTAATGAATTGAAACTGGCGGGTAGTCCAGTGATGATATAAAACCTGGCAAAGTAAGCCCAGTGCTGTTTTGATAAAACTCGGCGGGTAGTCCAGTGATGTTTTGATAAAACCTGGTGGGTAGTCCAAAGGTGTTTTGTAATGATAAAACCTGGCGGATAGGGCCAGAGATATTTTCCGACGATAAAACCTGGCAGAGGTCCAGCGATATTTTGTGACAATAAAACCTGGCGGTGGTCCAGTGATAATTGTGATGATAAAACCTGGCAAAGTAAGCCTAGTGATATTTTGATAAAACCTGACGGTTGGTCAGTGATATTTGTGATGATAAAACCTGGCAAAGTAAGTCCAGTGATATTTTGATAAAACTTGACGGTTGGTCAGTGAGGTTTTGCGATGATAAAACCTGGCAGGTGGTCCAGCGATGTTTTGTGATGATTTGTGAGGATAGGACTGATGGGAGCCCCTTGGTGATTTTGATGTGGTGGTTAAGATAGATAAACCCTAGTTTTGGTCTGGGCATGACTAGATTTTCCTTGCTGTTAGGCTATCGATCGATAATGAATAAATTTATGGGTGTTTTACTTTTCTGCATTGATGATATATTGTTGTCTGCTAGCTGTACTGTAAGGAGGGGTGATTGGGTTGGATTATATTACGGGGTGAACTTTTTCACTCAGGCACGGACTGTCTGGCATCCGTGTCAGATTTTGTAGAAAATCAGGTGGAGACTCAGGACCTTGAAGGAGGGCGATACTACCTAGAGATGAATTCGGATATAGAGACTGAGCCAATATACGCTTGGGATCCGTATCAATCTTAGAAGCCAGCTCTGTTATTTTGTCTAGATTATTACTACGAAGACTATTTTCAGTATTTTCACAATGGTTGTAATAGATGAGTCTTTAGGATGAATTATCCGTTTGGGATTTTAAATTTAATTTAATAAAATTTCAAAAATTAAATCTAATGTCTCTGATTTTATTTCCGAAAATCGGGGCGTTACAACTTGGTATCAGAGCTTTAGGTTCAAACCATCGGCCTTGGGTAGATTGGGTAGATCACATCAACCTGAGTATATAACCAATAAGTGTATAATATCTTGTCTCTATTTATATATACATATATACATATACTTTTAGTAAATAAAGCCTTCCCCTTGCTAAAAATTAACGTAACGGTATCTAGATGGAGGAAACAAGAGACAACCAAAATAACGAGCAAAACATTGGACAAAATGGGGCCCCTCAACCCAACGGCCAAATTGGGGCTACTGAACTAGTCCAACTTATGCAAGCATTCATTACTGCTGCCACTGCAAATAACCAGACCCCACATGGAGCCCCGCACGCACCTCGAGGGCCAATGACCAGGAGTCAGGCATTGAATGAATTCTGCAAGCGTCGCCCGCCCTACTTTCAAGGAGAACCTAACCCCACAGTTGCAGAAGCTTGGCTAGCAGAAATCAAGAAAATTCTTGAAACCCTAGACATTCAAGAGGCCAGCAATCGAATTGCCCTAGCTACCTATCAGATGCAGAGCGAAGCTCAACATTGGTGGGACCTGATGAAGAACACCCATGATGTGGCAGCAATGACTTGGGACAGGTTCGAGGAAATTTTCCTTGACAAGTACTTTCCAACACCTGTCAAACAAGCACTGGCCTCGGAATTCATGAACCTCGAGCAGGGCACAATGACCGTGACCCAGTACGCAGCACGGTTTGAAGAACTGTCTCGCTATGGCACAAGAATCATACCTACTGATGACGACAAGGCAAGAAAGTTTGAGTGGGGACTCAATGAGACACGCCAAACAGTGGTGGCGCAGACGCTTCCCACCTACTCACAGGTGGTGCAATGTGCACTTAAGATGGAGAGAGAAAACTTGGATTCCAAGACAAGTCGTGAGCAGAAAAGGGCAATACCTGTAGTTGGAGGACCTATCCATACCAGCCTTAACAACAGGAGTGCCCCAACCTCTCAACCCTACTACCAGAACTACCCTCGCCTGCAACCGTCACAATCCAACTCAGGGTTCAATTGAAACCCTAACCCTAATCCTAACCAGATCTAGGCACAGAATCAAGACTCAAACCTTAACCTTGGATTAAACCACAACCTCTTTCTTCAGAACCAAAACTTAAACCGCCGTTGTTATTACTGTTTGGAAGAGGGACATATTAAGAGTGATTGTCCTAAGCTAATTGGAGCTGGAAACCAAGGAGGACAGCCGCAAAATCAGGGTAAAACTGTAAGGTTTGGAAATCAGAATCAGGCTAGACCAATTGGGTTTGGAAACCAACTAGGAGGGCAAAATCAGCCTCGTGGTGGTTGGAATCAACCGCCAACTCGCCCTTTTCATAACAAAGGACCAAACGGGCAAATCCAACCCACTGGAGGGAGGGCGTTTGCACTGCAAGGAACTGAAGCAGAGATAGGCCCTGCAGTAATCCAAGGTACCCTCATCCTTTACACCACATATGTACAAACTTTATTTAATTACAGAGCTTTGCACTCATTCATATCCACTACATACATATCCGCACTTGGATTAGAAACTGAAACCCTAATAATGACTAAGCATGCGACATCACCATTAGGGGGTAAGATATCAGTAGTACTAATCTGTGGAGGGTACGAATTGGAAGTGTCAAAATTTACGATTAACCTGCGATTTACGAGTAATTGAGATGACTGACTTCGGCATCATAGTTGGGATGGATTGGTTGAATGCGGACCGAGCTGTCATAGACTGCCATCGAAAGATGGTGATAGCTTATTCACCGGATGGAACGTGCTTCAAATGTAAGGGGGATAGGCAAGACCCTTCTGCAACCAAGTCTAACAACAACTAAGTGACATAATAAATTCACGAGTTGCCTAGTTAGCAAGCCTTAAGTTGGAAGAAATGGACCATATGAAGTTAGGTCTTCACCAAATTATATGTGAATACGAGGACGAGGTTTGCTAGGAATTATCAAGACTACCACCACAATGGGATATAGACTTCACTATAGAATTGCAACCGAGAACGACACTAATACCTGTGGCCCATACAGAGTGACACTGACAGAGCCCAAGAACTGAAGAAGTAACTCAAAAAAAAAAAAAAACCGAGGCTTCACCCGACCCAGTACATTGCCCCCGTTTTGTTCGTCAAAAAGAAGAAAGGAACTATCCAACTCGCAACTTGGAACTAGCCGCTGTAATGTTCGCCCTAAAGTCTTAACAAGCATTAATTGGGAAAATCACCTTCAAGAAACAACCAATGGAGATTAAGGATTTTTACGAGAAGTGTGTCAAAGGGACAACACCATCCAACCAGTCTGAATTCTTTGGCAACATCGAGCAATCGAGAAATCAACTTAGGAACGGACCGATACTTTGAGCACCAACTACCATATCTAGTACTCGCTAATTTCGAGGACGAAATTATTTTAAGAGGGATAGGTTGTAACAACCCGGATTTTCGACCCTATTTTTTTTATATAATAGAGTTAATATTATTAATAACATTAATAATATCATTAAAAAAAGGGAGAAAAGTAATATTCGTAATAATAAAATTATTTCCTTAATAAATATATACCAATAAAAATTATCTTAATCTTATTTATCTCATAGATATATACAAATATAATTATCCTATCCTAATTATCCTATTTTTTTTTTAAATTACATGCATGCATGCAATGCAAACTCTTGCCATCTCTCCATCTCCTACTTAGTCTCTACCTCCTCCCGGACCACGAAATTATCCCTATCTCGTCCGTCTCAAAGCCCGAGAGATAGAGTTTTAATTAAACTCAATTTTACCACCCTCTTCAAATTCTCCTATAAATACCCCATCAATCCGACCCTAGGGTATACCACGATACTCCCCACGTCCCACCAGTCCAGAAAAGAGAGAAAAATCAGAGGAAACAAAGCTCCAATCCATGGAGTTTTAGAGAGAGAAAGTGAGAGAGAGAAAAGTGGGTTTTGTACCAAGACCCAACCGAAACCCGATTCGACCATTCCAATCTCTTCCTACAATCCCTAGCATCACCAAGCATCGTCCAATTCGATCACAAGGTTCCCCGATCAAAGAACCCGAAGTCTTCTTCCCCAAAATTCAAGATTCGTCTTTAATTCAATCCGATCCAATTCGAGGTATTATAATTCGATCCAACCACTTCTCTAAGTATATTTATTGTTTTTATGCTTAACCCTATGCGCCGAACGAACCCATGCATCGAAACCATCGCGAAAAACAAAGAAAAATGAAACTGCCTTCAACCTTGCGGCCGCAAGGTGCGGGCCGCAAGAGCTAGACGCAAGGTTGCGTTTGGACTGCTCCACCACAAGGTCAACCGGTCAGACCTTGCGGTTTTGACTATTTTGTTTCGAACGTGTTTTGTGACCTCCTGAACACCGTTTTCCACCCCCGAACTGTTTTTCCTAGACTTTTCACACCTCAAAGATTATAACTTGTTAAGATCATATTTTTTTTATTTAATTACCTATTTATTAAATTATTTATTAGTTATCGTTCAAGTTTACAAACAAAAATTAATTACGACCTTCCAACCAACGTTTTAACACTCAAACTAATTTTTTCTATACTCCTTGCATCTCAAAGAGGGTAACTTGTTAAATTAAATATTTATTTTATTTAATTCACTATTTGTTATTATTTTTAAAGTAATTCCAATCAAAATTACTTTACGACCTTATAAACAATATTATTAATACCCGAGTAATTTCATTTAGATTCTATACACTTTAAAGATGAAACCTTGTTAACCTCAGCATATTTCAATTAATAAATTATTTATTATCTATTTACTTTCCTTTCGGCCACTTTATTTAACGTCTTCAATTAAAAATAATCCCGAGACCTTCCGAACCCAACTTTTGACATTCAAACATGTTGCATAAGACCTTCAAGACTCTTATTAAGGTCATGATAATTATTCTAATATTTTACCTAATTTAATTAGTTTTTAATCAATCTAATTTCTTAAATAAAATTTATACAAACTTAGATTTATTTTTTTTTTAAAACTTTTGTTAGATAAAAGTTTCTTGCATTCTTATTAACTTATTGGCCATACAAGATTAAGGGCAACGGCTCATTCATAAAAAGTTACGTGATTTATACGCTTTTTATTTACTTCAATTATCATTGTGATTATTTGTATACTGCTCCGATTTGTGATTGATATGTTAGATTGGAACCTAGAGATATGAGGTGGTCTATAAATAGAGGTCACCTAGACGGTGCTACGTAATGGATAAATTGGAAAGTTTATTTTTAGATCTGCCTGCAGGCAGGATGTTGAGATGTGATGAGTTGGATGTGATGATTTGAAACTGGCAAATTAAGCCCAGTAATGAATTGAAACTGGAGGGTAGTCCAGTGATGATATAAAACCTGGCAAAGTAAGCCCAGTGATGTTTTGATAAAACCTGGCGGGTAGTCCAGTGATGTTTTGATAAAACCTGGCAAAGTAAGCCCAGTGATGTTTTGATAAAACCTGGCGGGTAGTCCAGTGATGTTTTAATAAAACCTGGTGGGTAGTCCAGAGATGTTTTGTAATGATAAAACCTGGCGGATAGGGCCAGAGATATTTTCCGACGATAAAACCTGGCAGAGGTCTAGCGATATTTTGTGACAGTAAAACCTGGCGGTGGTCCAGTGATAATTGTGATGATAAAACCTGGCAAAGTAAGCCCAGTGATATTTTGATAAAACCTGACGGTTGGTCAGTGATATTTGTGATGATAAAACCTAGCAAAGTAAGTCCAGTGATATTTTGATAAAACTTGACAGTTGGTCAGTGAGGTTTTGCGATGATAAAACCTGGCAGGTGGTCCAGCGATGTTTTGTGATGATTTGTGAGGATAGGACTGGTGGGAGCCCCTTGGTGATTTTGATGTGGTGGTTAAGATAGATAAACCCTAGTTTTGGTCTGGGCATGACTAGATTTTCCTTGCTGTTAGGCTATCGATCGATAATGAATAAATTTATGGGTGTTTTACTTTTCTGCATTGATGATATATTGTTGTCTGCTAGCTGTACTGTAAGGAGGGGTGATTGGGTTCGATTATATTACGGGGTGAACTTTTTCACTCAGGCACGGACTGTCTGGCATCCGTGTCAGATTTTGCAGAAAATCAGGTGGAGACTCAGGACCTTGAAGGAGGGCGATACTACCTAGAGATGAATTCAGATATGGAGACTGAGCCAATATACGCTTGGGATCCGTATCAATCTTAGAAGCCAGCTCTGTTATTTTGTCTAGATTATTACTACGAAGACTATTTTCAGTATTTTCACAATGGTTGTAATAGATGAGTCTTTAGGATGAATTATCCGTTTGGGATTTTAAATTTAATTTAATAAAATTTCAAAAATTAAATCTAATGGGCTCTGATTTTATTTCCGAAAATGGGGGCGTTACAGTCTCTTATTGTTGCTGGTGTTCTTATGCTATCGATTGAACCCCTTTCTTCTCTGATGATTGTTGATACATGCATGCTCTAGTGATGCTCTGCCTGGTCTAGCTTGATGCCAATCTGGACTTACTTTTTTGGGCCTTACTCTATTTCCTTGCTTGAGGTCATGGTATTGATGTTGTATTTTGAGTTAGATCCTCACTTGTTTCATTTGTATATTGTAAAGTTTACATAATGTTGTGTTCTATTAACACATAACCAAAATACTTTATTCTACTTTTCATGTGTGCAGATTGAATATGCATAAGTTTGGTAGCGAGGAAGATGGTATATATACACTCTACTGCGAAGACTTTTTGTTTGGATATATGCTTCTATGAAGACTCTTTTTTTTGGATGAAGTTCTGAGTCTTCTTTTCTGGATATATGCTTCTATGAAGACTCCTTTTCCGTTGAAGTTTCGAGTCTTCTTTTTTTATTTTAATGATGCTACCGAACTATGATGAACATATGTGGTATGGTCTATCTTTCATGTTTTTTTCATGGAGACATTCATGCTTTAGACCCTATGGGTGGATGGACATTTTGGTGTAGAATACATAGTTCTCGTGGTTAATGGATGTTTAATTTGGACATGATTATATTGGTTTATGAAGATGTGTTGGCTATTATATATGGGGTAATGTATAATTTATTTGTTTGTCTGAATATTGAAATAAACAGGATAATATTGTATTGTAAGGAGAGTGTAGGTGATCGACAATCTTTCGTCACTAATTGGCTTTAATTTGTAATTTTAGGTGACAAAATATTTTGTCACCTTTATTATTTTTTTAATTAAATCTTCGGCAACGAAATTTTTTTTGTCACCGATGTGCTTAACTTGGTCAATTACTTGCCACAATTAGTGACAAAATTGAAAATGGGTGACAAATAATTATGGCAACGGTGACGAAATGTTTCGTCATAAAAAAAACACAATTGGTGACGAATTTTTTTTCGTCACCAAGTGATTTTTCCGTGACGAAATTGTTCGTCATCAAAAGGCACTATGAGTGACGAAAAACGGATTTCGTCACCAGGGAGGAATCCTCGACAACCTTTAGTTGACAATTTTTTTTTCGTCACCTATGCTATTTGTGACGAAAAATATGCAATTTGTGACAATTTTCACTCGTCACCTAATGAGATTTTTCTTGTAGTGACTATCATTCTAGCTTTGTGGTATGTTATAAGGTGCAAAAAACTATCATTATAACTCTTCATTGGGTATTCTTTTTCTTCCTGAATGTCTCCTCGCAATTGGGATGAACAGCACCTGTTTGACAAAACGCCTCGATGGAACGATTAATGTGAAAAAAAGAAAAAGAATTGGACCAACAAACTTGGATCTCATTGTCTTGAAGCTTTCTCGCTTTAATTAACACCACCCTTTGAGAAAATTGTTTTATATATTATGGCGATTTCTAAAAGTATGGAAAGGTAGAGAAAAAAAAATTGGGAATAAGGCCACATGTGACATTCCTTTGCTTATGAGTTCGTGGCCTAACATTTTATCTTGAAACAGGTGACATTCCCTCAAAATTCTCATGTAGACTGTCACAACATAGGAATCGATAGGCCAGTGCTCAGGTAACATTTTACCCGAGCAATGCGTTGTTGGGGTCCCTGTGGAAGAATTTGGGCCCGCCTAAGGTGGAAATCTTTGCTTGGATGGCGATAAAGGAAAAAGCAGTAACCAGGTCGATCCTTCTCAGCAAAAACTTGATCAGTGAGATTCAATTAGCTTTGTGCCCCCTTTGCTCCTTGAATCTTGAAACCCATCAGCATTTGTTCCTTCATTGTCATTTTTCATGGAGTGTATGGTCTATAATCTTAGACTGGTGGAACATCAAATGGGTCTGTCCACTCTCGGTTCCGGAATTAGCAAATTGGTGGTTTGCGAATGGATTTTTCAACCTGGAAAAACATGTGTGGGAAGCTTGCTTCTATGCAACGTTGTGGTCTATTTGGTTGGTGAGGAACGACACTATCTTCAACAATTCTACGAAACAAGTTTGGGAGGTGGGGGAGTTAGTCAAAACTAGAGTTGCGATGTGGATGAAGGCGAAGTTCGACATCAAAGTCTACACCGTTGAGGAGTTCAAAATTTTCCTAGACGGTGTCCGAAAACTGAGATTGTAACCTAGTTTTCAGGTGTGCATCCAACTATCGGTTGGAGGTGTATGTAAATTTGGGCTTTGTCTAGCTCTTTCTCTACTTGTTTTCTTCTCGATGTACCCCTTTCGAGATTAATAAAATGTTTTCTTTGCTGAGCAAAAAAAAACATAGGAATCGATAGAAAGTGAATGAGAGTCAAAACTCGAACGCCAAACAAAGATTTCCGAAGGCTCCTAAATGCTAGGTGACAATTGGCCAGCTCCTTTGCGTTTCTCCCCTCTTTTTTTTGTACTTGGGAAAAATACTAAGTGCTCCAGACACTTCTCCGACACACATTGGCGAAGGAGAAGGGCCCTAAGCTTGACAAGGCAGCTCTGGGCGGAAGCCCAAGAAAAACGCAGCTTCTTATATGTTGTCGACTGTTGTGCACAGTCATGTGTGAATTTCACAGTGCCTGCCTATCTACATAAAATTGGCCCAGCTCAGAAAAATGCGGTGGCAATGTTCAAAATTTTTGATAATTTGGCGCCTAGTTTTGAAACATGGTTGAGAGAGATGGTGCACTGTGTTGTTCAATTTGGTTTTGCTCGATTTGTAATTAGTCAGTGGTGTCGAAGCAAAGGCTGTGACCGTTGAATTCGATTAGTCCAAAATTGATGAGGTCATTACCTTTACGTCAGTAGTGGAATCAGAATTTTGACTCCAGATCCTAACATAGCTCCGCTCCTACTTACGAGTTCAAGTGATCCTGACGTTATTGGGTCCGCTTAGGAGACTACAAAGCCAAGAAAAAGAGTATTTGTGTTTATCAGTGTTATGGTTGGTAATTCAACTGGTGGGCCATGACCCTAGTAGGAGTAATGTGAAAAAAAAGGGAAAACAGAAGAAGGAGTTTGAGAAGGAAAAATTGTCTACAGAGAGAATGCAGCCAATTACGGAGAGAGGAGATCAACTCTTAGGGCATAGTCGCATAGATGAAGTTTGTACTCCGAGTAACTTAGATTTTACCGCTTTTGTTGGATTTAATATTTGGATTTGGTTGAATTAAATCGATCATTTCATGTTTGTCAAATCAGTTTTATTTTTTTCCATACAATTGTATGTTTATTATCCGCGATTTCAAATACTTTTCATACAACGATTGTCCATTGAATTCGTGGTAATTGAATGTGATTGACGGATCTTACTAGTTGTACTTTGTGCTAGGCAAAAATAATCTATGCCACTTGATGATACATTAATATTTTTAGGAGAAATCCTGAGGGCCTGAAAGCTATGATGGTATCCGGTAAATGCGAATAAGAAATTCTTTGACTGATATAAATCTATGTCACAAAGGGACAGGTGCGAAACCCTAGACCTTTTCTCCCCTCGAATCTCTTTACATTTGTTTGCGTTTAATTATAGTCTTTATTTAGTTTAGTTTTCTCAAAATCAGCAACCAATTCTTTTTCCGATTTAAATTTGTAAAAGTAATTGAAATTATTTTGACTTAGCCTTCGTAACCCTTTAGGATGATACACAAAATATTTATCACCATGGTTGTTAAAATTCTACAATACGGGATACATATCCTACGATTCGTATCGGTTCCTTCCAAAAACAATACGTTTCCCACCCTTTATCATTTTTCCGTAAATCCTACGATGATAACTTATCCTACGATATATTAGTGTATCCTTCAATACGTATCTTACGATTACTTATTGAAAAAAAAATTGCACCATAGTTTAAGAAGCAAAACCTCAAATGCGTTTTTTGATATAATAATGGCGACCTTTAAACCATTTAAAGAAAACAAAAACTCAATCTATTAGGCTCAAACAGAAAGAAGAACCTATATCGATCATGTCTTGCATTAATCATATAAGACTCTTCTTCTCTTCCCTTTACCAAGGCGCAAGAAAATCTCAATTTGATGCAACGGATTTTTAGCTTGTAATTATTAGGTATAACTAATTTTTAACTGTATATTAGCTTTTGCTAACGTATCCAATTACGATACGCGATATGTATTCTGATACGATTCTTAAATTAATAAAAGGATATTAAATACGTAATCCAATTTGAAAATATTGTTTATCACTATATTTTGGGCAGTAGTAATTGTTTCTTTCATTAAATTTTTTTTTTAACAAAACAACGATCATTTATTAATCCCATGAGAAAGTCTGGTAGATAAGTGTGTTAGGAACCACCAAACCACGTGACGGTGGCCAAGACCACTGAATAATTTTTCCTTGCTCAATACTAATGAGAGACTGAGTTGGGAAGGATTGCGTTCTTATATGAATTTAACTTAAATATGAGAGTTTTGTCTTTGTTTGATTTTTTTTATTTTTTTTTGCATTTGTTAGTTTTGTGCCAAACTTTTGTGGATTATTGATTTGTCTCGACGATACAAATCAGAAAATTATTTTTTTTTTTACTTTTTATCCAAGTATTTTGAGAAATAACCATTTTTAGCAAAAATAAAAAAAAATGTTCACATAAGCATTTTTTAGAAATAACCATTTCATCAGTCGTGTTGGGACACTGTCATGTGGCGCCCCCATCACAAACTTATGTGCATTGATAGGAGCGTAAATATTCACATAAGCACCCCTTAATTTATCTTTATGTAATTACTAAATCTATTTATTTATTTTTATCCGCTAAGTCTATTTGTATTGTTACTTGGAGTTTTGTGCTTTATTTTGGTGTTGTAGGTTTTTGGAGGGTTTGATTTAAAAAAAAAAAGTGCAAAGTAGAATTTCATTCAGTGTCGAAGCAAAGCCATTGGCCATTGAAGTCAATTAGTCCAAAATTGATTGTTGAAAATGTTAGGATACTTGAAAATGTTTAGGTGTATCTCAACTGTTCAATTTCTCTTTCATGTTCATTTTCATGGAACACCTTCATGTACCATATCAATCCCCATGGATTGGGTCATTACCCTTACGAAGTCAAGTGATCTTGAGGATTATTGGGTCCACTTAGGAGACTAAAGCCAGCCTAACCTTCAACCCTTTCATGTGCAAATTGGTGCCCAAGAAAAAAGAGTATTTGTGTTGGGGAAATAATTTTCACACTTCTCTTTTTATAATTTACATTTTTTTTTGTTTTTATTCACATGAATTTACAATGTTGCCCTTGAATGTGTGAAAAAGTGTATTGAAAAAAGGGCAAAATAGTGAATTGAAATGAATAAAGACAAAAAAAAAAAAAAAGAAGTTTGAAAATCACTTTGGTTGCCATTACCCTAGTAGAAGTAATGTGAAAGAAGGAAGAAAGAGTAAGGACTTTACTTTGAGAAGGAAAGAATTGTCTTCGTTGTATAAAGGAAAATGAGGGTTTTGCGGAAGGGGCCGCTTGATGATAGATAAATATTTTAAGGAGAAATCGTGAGGGCCCATGAACCATGATGGTATTTAGTAAATGCAAATAAGAAATCCTTTGATTGAGATAAATCTAGGTTACAAAGGGACAGGTGGATTCAAAATGTCCCTAGACCTTTGCTCTCATCGAATCTCTTTACATTTATTTGCTTTTAATTGTAGTCTTTATTTAGTTTTCTCAAAATCAACAATCAATTCTTTTTTCGAATTAAATTTGTTAAAGTAATTGAAATAATTGTGACTTAACCTTCGTAACCCTTGAGGATGATACACAAAATATTTATTGCCATGGTTGTTAAAATTCAACGATACAAGATACGTATCTTATGATTCATATTGCCTCCTTATTCTACTATTACTTATTGAAAAAAAATCATACCATAGTTTAAGAAGCAAAACCTCAAATGCATTTTTTGATCTAATAATGGTGACCTTTAAATCATTTAAAGAAAATTAAAATTCAACGATAGAGGATACGTATCTTATGTATTTCAATACAATTTGGAAAAAAAAAATAGGATACGTATTTCGATTTGAAATTATATTGTTTATCGCTATTTTTTATTTTTTTTTAAAGAGTGTTTATGGCTATCTGTCGGGTAGTATAGTAATTTTTTCATTTTATCAATTATTCTTGGTAGAGCAAAACATCGATCATGTCTTAATCTCACAAGAAAGTGTAGTAAATAAGTGTGTTAAGGAACCACCGAACCACGTGGCGGTAGCCAAGAACACCGATTAATGTTTCCTTGCTCGATAGTCGATACCAATTAATGAGAGACAGAGATGGGAAGGGCCAAGGAAGGAGCAATTTAGAATTTAATATCAACTACTCCATCCGTCCCTTTTTTAGAGTTCGGTATTTCATTTTGGGCTGTCCCTTAATAAGTGTCCCTTTTGTAAAGTTAGTGGGTAAAAGTTGGTGCATTGTCTATTTTGTCCCTAAAAGTAGATTCCATTTTAAAAAGTTAGTAAGTAAAAGTGTAATGACTATGGGTAAGTAGGAAAAGTGGAGGAAAAAGTTGATGTGAAAGGTATAATAATAATGTCTTTTTAATAAGTTAGAATTACGAAGCAGGACACTTAAAAAGGGACGGAGGGAGTACTACTTTACTTGACGAAGACCACAGTCAACGGAGAAGGAGACTGACACAGTGAGCAGGTGGTCAACAGAATTGAAGGTTTTCCTTGTCGTTGTAACATCTTTGAATATTGTGTGTGAATCCACATTGGCTATTTAATTTCCTTTTCAATAGATGTGGCAAATTGACGGATCTGAGCCAGTTGAAATGGATCGCAGGTCAAATATGGAATGGGATTGCAGGTTAAATATGGGTGGATTCATTATGGATCAAATAGTAAGCGGATTGAAACGGGTCGCATCAAATATAAATCAAGTCAAACCCGACTGACTCGACCCATTTTCTTTCTTTGTTTTTTTTCTCTCCCCCCCCCCCCCCCGGCTTTCCTTCACTGTCTTCACCCCGCCCCCCTTTCCTTTTCCACTGTCGTCCCCCAATGCGGGTTGAAACACGTTCATAAGTAGGCAAAATCCGTTGAATCTTTTGGCTATATAAGCCTTTTTTTTTTTTTTTTTGTCTTTATCTAATTTTTTGTATTTATACGTTCCGTATCCCCATTTTACTTCATTTTCTCCTTTTTTATGTCTGATTTCTCCGTTTCTCACTCTTTCTATTAATGTCGAGCTATTGCTACTGATATTTTTTTCCCCATCCGTACTGCATGTGAACCATGGTTTTCATTGAATTTATGTATCATGTTAATATATTAATGATTAGTACATAATTGAAGATGATCTGAGAGTGTTTTTTTTTCATGAAAATAGAAACATCCACACTTGATAAAAGGGGCTTTAATAAATTTCACGCTTTCCCGCAAGGTATTATTGGCAGAGCTAGGATTTTGACCCCGGCCCCCCGGGGGTTGGCTTAATAGACATATTTCATATTGGAACATATGCTTATTATATCGTAAGGTTTTCATTTTCTAATACATTACATTTGTATATTGAGATGATTTTAGCCTAATGCTGTTAAAGTATACAAATCATTTTATTTTTTCTTTAGGCTACTTCTACTATCACGTGCTTATTTTTTATTTATAAAAGAAATTGATAAATGAAAATTCAAAATAACCGATTTTTTATCAAATCAAACCAAAATTATTAAAGTTATAAGTAGCTACGAATAATTATCAATAATATTCTAAATCAGGTATATATACAAAATAAAATTTTTAAAACTCGAACGCTCGGGAAGCCAGGGTCAAGGGTCGGACTCCAACATAGCTCCGCCCCTGCTTGCGATGCCTTCTAAATGGCATCGTGCCAAAATAACATCTTAGTTCGAAGAATCCTTAGAGCATCTCCAACCCTTGATATCAAATTGGGGATGTCAAATTTTTTTTGAAGGCTGACGTGGCAATTTGGCATCTCCAATTTGACATCAAAACCTTCCTTTCCAACCCTTGATGTCAAATTCTATTTATTTGACATCAAATTATTCCTCTCCAACCCTTATGTCAAAATACAAATGGTCATTTTTTAAAATTTGCAATGGAGGAGGGAGGTTGTCAAAGTTGGCATGCTTCCTCCCCCTTCATTCATGTCAGAAGCCACATAGGATTTGGCCTAACAGAAGGCATCTGGGTTGGATTGTTAATTAGTGTCAAATATTACCGTTGCAAGCTCCACGTCAGATTTGACATTTCCCGTTGGAGATGCTCTTAGGAGACTGCAAGGACGTTTTTCTACTGATATCAGTCATATTTCAATGATCTGAGACATTCACTTTGAAGATAATTTTAAACCACTTATCATATAAGAAATTAGTGTTGATTGGATTTATATTATTACATAATCTCAATGCATTTGTGTTTCCAATTTGTTTCCGCAACCACGCGTATAGTTCCTGGTCACTCTTCTCGATTTTTGGGTGTGACAATATTGGAAATTGATTCCGTGCATTTGCGCTCAAAGACCAAGACCTAGTGGGACACAATCCACTTATGTAGGACTGGCCGGAAAGAACCCCTATCTATCTACATAAGATAGGTGCAATCTAAGTTTTAAGAGCCAAACAAATGTGGTGGCCATAGACGGAACTAGGATTTCATAAATGCATGGGCCGAACTATAAATAATAAGATTTTGAAATTTCGGGAATGTCTAAAAAATACCCAATGCAAAAGACAACATCTTTGTGTTTGCTAACAAACAAAAAAACAACTAATTAACATTAATATTAAAATTTGAAGAAAAAAAACACTCTGAAATTATGTGGCCCCATACACCAAAGCTAAGTTCCGTCTATGGCTGTGGCAATAGCGAAAGAGATGGTGTGCCGTGTCGCAATTTGGTTTTCCTGATCCTTAGGAGACACCCGTTGAGCGAGAAGCACCATTTAGTCGTTTGCAATTTTTGGGAAAGAAGAATATTGCGTGTGATTCACATTGAGTGGCAGCTGACAATCACTAGCTGTGTAAGTAAGTAACCTAGCTAGCTTATTTAAACAAAGCAAATTAAGGCCGTATTGTCGTAGAAAGTATTTTTGAAGTGTAGGGATGGAGTACTTATTACAACATTTTTTGATGAGGTCACTATGGGTAGTGGTGGTGGTTATGTTGGCAGTAGAAAATGGATGCAATGGGTGTTTGGAAAAATAAAGAATTGCTCTCTTGCAGCTCAAAGATTCCATCAATTCCCAAACGGCACTTCGTTGCCATCTTGGGAGGAAGACGATAACATAGGCTGTTGCCATTGGGAACATGTTGAGTGTAATTCCACTACACGTCGAGTTATCAAACTTGAACTCTATGGCGTAAGAGATTATCGGAGAGATGATTATTGGCATCTAAATGCATCTATTCTTCCCCCCTTTGAATCACTCCGAAGCCTAGACTTGTCTGGAAACCGATTGCGTAGTTTTGTCGGGAATGAAGGTATGGTTTCTAAGCCCATATATAGCCATCTGGGTTTGTACTATATTCTAGGGCACCAACAAAAATCAAAAGAATTGCTGAACTGGTCCGAACCAAATCAAATCATACATTTTGGTCCGGATCCCTGGATTAGTGGGTCAGACATGACTTCAAAAATTTGAGAACCTTTTTTTTTGCTCGGCAAAAAATTTGAGAACCTTGGTATATTGTTCGGTCCAGGAATCTTTTCTCCAGAATCGTAGATTAAACGAACCGGACTATATATACATATGAGTATAATCTATCTATACTATATATTATAAGAATGTAGTTACCGAGAATAAAACAAAACTCTCTCCTTAATTCTCTCCTACATACAATTTTTTCATTTTTTCATTCATTATTCTACATTTTTTACAAAATGTAAAATACTTTCATTTTGTGTGAAAATGAAACTACGTTCAATCAATCACTAACAAATACTTATTGAAACCTATCTCCTTTTTTTATTTCTTTATTTTCTTATTGTTGTGAAATTTTCTTAATTATATGGAGAAAATGGAGTCAATTCCAAGTGCCATACACGCCGATCCATTGATATATAGGAATAGAACAACAGGAAAATTAAAGTCAATTCCAAGTGCCAGACCTTGTGCTGTGATGTTGACCTTCTATGGCTCCGTTTGGTAGCTCTTATAATCTAACTTATTTACCATATTTGCTTTAAAAAGTTAATGAAGGGTGTTTGTTACCATTATGAATAGTCACTTTTTTGGCTTTTCTCGCTTATCAAAAATTAGATTATTTCAAACTCCAATTTGAAGTATTTTTGCTTATCACAAATAATCCTAAAGTGAATAAGTTATTCTTATCCCCTCCCTAATATCCCTATAGGATTATCCGTCGTTTTACCTTATCCCCTCTCCAATATTCTCTCCAATTTTATGACCACTAACAAACTAGTTGAGGCCAAAAACAAGAAAAATAAGTTGAATCTCAATTCAGAAATCAAATTCCCTATACCCATTTGTTTCTCTCGCAGGTATTGGAATAGTGGTGGATTTGAGTAATTCGGAGGAGCTTGATCTTCGCTTCAATACTCTTGATAATAGCATTCTACCGTATTTGAACAAGCTTTCAAACCTAAAGATTCTAAATTTGGCTGGAAACAACTTGAATGGGTCAATTTCTACTAAAGGTAAATTTAAAATATATACGTCAATTTTGTCAAACAGAAAACCGTTAAGTAAGGACACAATCTCTGGTTTTTTTTTCCCCCTAAAAAATGCTTTGCAGAGAAATTCGGATGCAAATGTAACCTTAGCTGTCCGATATTTGTCTCCCATGCATCAACTGGCTCGAAACACACATGCTTGTATCTAGATCTGCTCTTTTTTTCTTCATTCATAGTAATTTTTTGTATGTAGTCCTTTTTCACGTGTTTCATGGTTTGTTCCACATTTAGATTTCTTTACCACAGAATTTGGTAGCTTGAAAAGCTTGAAGGAGCTGAACTTGAGCTCAAACGAGGCTGTTAGTATCATAACGGTCGATGGTATGGAACACAAATGTTAACAAGACTACTTTTCTCTATCTTTATTTTGATAGCCATCACGAACAACAGTAAGATCTTAATGTTTGTGCAAGAAATAGAATGTAGAGCGACCCATCGATGCAATTGAGCAATTTGGCACAATCCATACTACTCCTATATATCTATTTTCTACTTTTCTCTACTATTCTACAGGTTCACAAGAAGAATTAGGAATATTGAACAAGCTAGAGGTCCTTTATCTGAGTGATAATTTCTTGGATGACACTACTTGGTCATTTTTGGGAGAGCTTTCATCAATTAAGACACTAGATTTGAGTGATAATTATGACTTGCATGCAGCTGTTCACAGTAAGGGCACCTCTTATCTGAAATTTCCTTATACTAACATTATTAGCACCTTCGATTGTCTCCTTTTTATCACAAATTTCTTCTATGCTAATTTTGGTCAACCACTTAATACAGACTTGAAAAACCTCAGCAGCATTGAAAATTTGTTCATGGATGGTGGTATACTCGACAACGATTTTCTTCGGAGCATTAGAGTTATGACTTCCATTCAAGCATTGTCCGTGATAGATTGTGCACTCGATCGTGTTCGGCCAATTACAGGTAGAATGGAAAATTAGAGTTATGACTTCCATTCAAACAAAATGATTTCGTATGTACTTTTTCTTTTAAATACTGTACCAAGCTTAGCTTTTAAATGTGTTCCATGTGTTTTTTAAGGGCTGTGCGAGTTGAAGACTCTCCGGGAGCTTGATATCGCAGGTACTGGTTTTGGGGGCACCTTATCATGGTGCCTGGTGAACTTAACTTCCCTTCGCCTACTGGATATCAGTTCCAATCGGTTTATTGGAAATATTGCTTGGTTTCCACTTATCAATATGACATCCCTTGAGTACCTTGCAATTTCAGATAATGACTTTGAAATTGCAATCTCATTCAAGTCATTTTTTAACCACTCCAAACTTAAGTTCATTGAGAGCATGAATAACAAGTTGTTGGCAGAGGAGAACTTTCTTACCACATCCCCAGCTTTCCAACTAATCGTTCTTTGTTTGTCAAATTCTAAACATGGAACACTCATCAGATCATTTCCCCACTTTCTCTACTATCAACATGATCTTAGAATGGTTAAGCTCTCTCGAATCGGTGTCGGTGAGAATTTTCCAATTGGTTGTTGGACAACAATGCAAGGATGGAAACACTTATTCTATCTCACAACTCATTGGGTGGCCCATTACTGTTGCCTTCGCATACTATGAGATATCTTTTAGTATTGGATATCTCCAACAATCATCTGGAGGGATTTATTCCTTACAAAACAGCAATTTCTTTCCCGAGTTTAGACCTCCTGAACATGTCTACAAACCACTTTAAAGGCAACATTCCCTCTTCGTTCGGGGACATGACTGCTCTGACTACTCTAGACTTATCCAATAACAACCTATCTGGTGAAATACCGGTGCATTTGGCCATAGGTTCCCAAAACTTGTTTGTCTTGAAACAATCAAATAACTCCTTGAAAGGCCCAATACTACCCCGTCAAAACAATTTGACCCACTTGCGAGCATGAATTTCTGACAACAATGGCTTCACAGAAATTCCGCCTAACTTGTCTAAGAGCCCTTTGTGGGTGTTAAATGTTAGTGCAAATCAATTGGCAAGAAAGATTCCTGGGTTGATTTAGAATATATCATTATGGTTACTAGCCATGGCCAGTAATCATCTTGAAGGTCCTATTCCACTTGAATTTTGTCAACTCAAAAACCTCCAATGGTTAGATCTTTCAGAAAATAATATCACCGGGGTTATACCATCTTGCTTAAATTCATCATACATCTATAGTATTCGGTTGTCCAAAGATAGGCTAGATGGACCTTTTCCAATGGCGTTTCAATATCACCTATTTAAGGGTCCTTGATTTCTCTTATAACCAATTCAGTGGTAATATTACAACTTGGATAGGAAGCCTTCCCTGGCTTACGGCGGTTCTTCTCTTGCAACATAATTACTTCCAAGGCAATATTCCAAAGGAATTGTGCCACCTATCAAGGTTATACTTGATTGATCTTTCTTTCAATAATCTTTCTGGCAATAGTCTTGCTTGTGTTAGTAAAATTACCTTCGACGGAATGGGACCTGATAATAATTTTGACGGCAAATTTTTTTTTCCCCCATTTCAAGAACAATCATGGTTACTTGATCTGAGGATGGTGTTACCGCAGCGGATAGAAAGTCGAGATCAATCATGGTTACCTGATCTGAGGATAGAGTTACCGAAGCGGATAGAGAGTTGAGATCGGATTGAGGTTGAATTCAGCAACCTAGACACGGTTGTAAGCTTTGCAACAAGGGGAATGTCCTTATCCTACAAGGGAATCGTTCTATACCTTTTCTCGTGTATCAATCTCTCCCACAATAGATTGTCCGGCCCCATACCACCTGAAATCGGAAACCTTAGCCATATTAAAGTGTTGAACTTGTCCCACAATAACTTCACCGGAACAATTCCTGTGACATTTTCAAACTTGAAAAGCATAGAAAGCTTGGATCTTTCCTACAACCGCCTACATGGGAAAATCCCCTCTCAGCTTACAGAGCTATATTCCTTGGCTGTTTTCAATTTGTCCTACAATAACTTGAGTGCAAGAATGCCTCCAAGATTAAACAAATTCGGTACTTTTGAATCGAGTAGCTACGTTGGAAATTCCCTTCTTTGAGGGGAACCACTGCCAAGGAAGTGCAATGCAACTGATTCACCTCCATCGACACCAAGAGCAGTTGTCAATGATACCGAAGAAGATTATGGTTTCATTGACATGGATGTATTCTACATGAGCTTTGCAGGGTTGAAAATTCCTTTTTCGCTATCTAAATACTTAAACAAGCAAAATAATAGGAATTTAAAAGCGATAAACAATGAACAATATCGAACACACGGATATACGTGGAAAACCCCTTAAAAAGGTAAAAACCACGGGAAGAAAATCATGCACTATAACTCATTGTACGGTTACAAACAAACCTATACTTACAACCTAGAATTGCTCTCAGTTGACCAAGGTTTGATTGCCGAATCACTCGTTTACCGCACCCAGTGCTTGACCGCCGCTGCCTTGAATCGCTCAAGCCTTCCAATAACCTACAGAATCCATCGTCGGTATCCACCAGAAATCCACTGGAAAAACAATTTGATTAGCAATCACAAAGTTTGGAGAAGGCTCTTGGAATTAATCCGAAAGTTTGATGATCAAACGATCATATCTTTTTTCAAGAGACAAACTAAAAATCTCCCTTAGATATTTCTCTGTTTTGGAGCAAGAGAGGGGCTGCACTCATATATTCGGTCACCTCAAAATCTCAAGTGAGCCGCATATATATAGATGGATGAAATCTGTCAAGTTGTTCAATCACCTGTATAGGCTTGTTCGGAGTTGCTCGAGCAATCACAACTGATGCACGTTGCCTTTTCAACCCACGAATTTTGAGTTCCTCGTTCCTAATTCATCTACCTTGATTACGAATTCCTTTGATTCCTTCCATCCTTTTCCTTCTCTATCTCTCAATTACAATATAATTGATTTCGATCCTAAAAACACATCATCTCAATTATAAACGATTTGATTTCCTTCCATTTCCTAAAAAGACACTCTAGAAATAAATAAAGAATAAATTTCAACTCAATAATAAGAGATACAAATCAATGTATTTTTGTCATGGGATTTGCCAAATAAAAACTTGACCTTACAAGGGTCTTACGTAATTGTGGTCTTGACAATTGCGACGATTTTGTTGATAAATCCTTACTGACGAAGGGCATGGTTTCATCTTGTAGGCATGTAAAATTTCTAACCTATCACAAATCGCCACGTGTTGCTAGGGCATACAAATTGGCCAATCAAATGTCGCCAAGTGCCTTTAAGTCAAAGTCAAAATTTTATGGACGGGCCAATCAAATGATGCCAAGTGTCCGTGGTCAAAAGTCAGAGACATGTAAATGGACCAATCAAATGGTGCCGCGTGTCAAAATGACACAGTTATTATTTTATCAAGTTCGGCCAATCAAATTAGGCTAACTGGTGAATAATAATTATTATTTCTTTTAAATTCAATAAAGGAAATAATTAAAGAGATCAATATGGAAGGTTAGGGTTGGAGTCTCCACCCAAATCCTTATAAATAGAGGTGTTTCCTCTCATATTTTTCCTATCTGCACATTGAAGCACACAAGCTCTGAAGATCAAAGCCATCAAGCCCTTCAGAAGTCTTCAAGTCTGCATCCGACAAGAAGGTTCTTCAGATCAAAGCTTCAAAGCTCTGAAGAACATTCAAGTCAAGTCCACATCAAATAAGACGGTTCTTCATATCAAAGCTTCAAAGCCCTGAAGAACGCTCAAGTCAAATCTCCATCATCAAATCCAAACTCCAGAACTCTGAAGATCAAAGCTGCAAAGGCCCTTCAGAATCTTTCAAATCCACGTCAAGTGAGACGCTCTTCAGTTCAAAGCATCCAAGCCCTGAAGAACATTCAAGCCAAGTCCACAAGTCCGTCATCTCCTTCTACAAAATTGAAGAAGATCTCAAGTACCGATTTGAGACCAAGCTCAAGAGCCCTCAGATCAACATCCACAAATCCGACGTCTCCTTCTGCCAAATTGAAGAAGATCTCAAATACTGATTTGAGAAGAAGCTCTAAAGCTCTCAAGTCTAACACCTACAAATTCACCATCTTTTTCACCTAAACTGGAGAAGGTCAAGCAATTCAACTTGAGAAGAAGCTTCAAAGCCCTCAAGTCAAAACCCGTCAAGTCGCCATCATCTTCGCAAAGACCGCAGAAGATATTGCCGTTCAAATCGAGATCAAGCTATCAAGCTCTCGTTTCAACAACTCGAAGAGAAGAATCAGAGGATTAATTTTCTTTGAAAATTGCATCAGAGATTGTAACCCTAAATTTCTCAAATTAATAAAATTGACTTATTCAGCATCTTTCCGTCTTTTTTGCAGACTCGAATTTTGCGTGATACACATCTCGTTGAGGTTTTCCTCACCTCTTGCTACTACTTCGTTGTGGACAATCTTGTGGGGTGCAGGCATTTTGTTTGGAAATAAGCAGCCATCTCTCTCAGCATGTGGTGTGGTTAATATGTATTCGACCCAGTTTCATTTGGATTGTGGTTTGAACGGCATAAATACATCTCTTTAAAGCCCTTTTAGTTGTACTTTGTAAAGGTCTGTATGGCATAAATAAACGCGCTTTTAGTTGTACTAATAGTTAATGTCTGCGGGACCTTCAGCCAATGGTCCCAAAAGATTTAAATGTGCCTTAATTGATTGTGGAACTTTGCCACTAAACTTGGATGATGTGAATTTTTTCTTTCCTTTGTGAAATTTTTTACTAAAAATCTGAGAAGTTAAGTTCTATGCGTCTTTGCCCGTGAGGTTTTTCCTTTTTATGAATGTCCATTCTGAATTTCCTTTTGAGTGTTTGAGAACAATAGCCATATATGGTTTCAAAGCACTTTTCTCATATTTCAGAATCTTCACTCCATAGTCTACATTCTCCACAATCTTAAAAATTTGGTGATGAGTAGCAAATCTATCTGCTTTTCAAGAACTTTCATGGGTATTTACAAGAGGAAGATGTACAGACTACAGAGCAAAATTTCCAATGGTGCATCACTTTGAACAGAACAAAATTTTGAAGAAACAAAAGGGAGAATTCGGAAATATGTCACCACTAAGATATCAACTACAATGCCATCAAATCAGTGCATGCAATAATGTTATTTTTAGACATGTGGAGTATAACATTTTCATAATTGACATAGGATTTTCCCAAACTTTTGTCACAAATTAGTTTGACAATGTCAGTGCACTTGCTCTAAAATATCCAACAAATATACTTATTATTACTCCCCCGACCTAGCATTTGACAGCCTTAAAATTTCTGAAGCAACTTGTCAGGTTTTTGATTTACCTATATAGTACCTACTTCCAACGACTCAGATTAATGGAGATAGCCATTATTCTTGTTTTCTCCCGTTTTTTC
The DNA here is from genome assembly GCA_014282245.1 of Rhododendron simsii. Taxonomy (NCBI): domain Eukaryota; kingdom Viridiplantae; phylum Streptophyta; class Magnoliopsida; order Ericales; family Ericaceae; genus Rhododendron; species Rhododendron simsii. Next base: position 7,981,978 of record CM024953.1, on the reverse strand, counting down.
ACCCTCCGACTCATATAACTCTACCCTTCTCTCAATTCCTTCAACTCTGTATCCAACCACAGTGACGGAGCCAGCAATGAAGGTCAGTGGGGGCAACTATTTCCTACAATCTAACAACTGATTTGTGTATTTTTCATTGAACTATACGATGACAAATAGATATCAAGACGTACTTTTTATCTGATACGTTTCTATGGCAGATTGAAAAGTGAAACAAAAAATATGTTTGTTTTTTTTCTTGTATTTGTAAAATGAGCTTTTTGTGAAGTATCTCTATCACTTGCGAAAATTCAGTGGGGCACACTTGATCCACCAAAGTCTAGCCTGATAAACCAATTAATCAATCTCACCATCCACAAGGGAGGGGGCAACCAAAAGTACAGCACGGGAGGAATCGATAGCAAGTGAAGGAGAATCAAACTCGAATACCAACCAAATAATTTCCGAAGAAAAAAAAAATAAACGAATACCAACTAAAGATTTCCCAAGGCTCCTAAATGCTAGGTGACTTCGCCAACCCCTTTGGGTTTCTCCCTCCTCTATGTTCGTGGAAACAATTTTAGTACCCAAGGTCCTTCTCCACAACACATTAGTGAAAGAAAATGGTCCCAAGAGCATCCACATTTGAATCTCTACAATATGTTTGTTAATATAACAAAAAGTGTTAAAATTTTGGCCCAAAATTGTGTGTTTAAGAGTTATTACGTACAGAATGAGAAAGTGGTACATTTTTTACATTGTTAAGATATTTTTTAAAATTGTATGTTTAAGAGTTATCAGGTACAGCATGAGAAAGTGGTACATCGGACTTTGTTAAGATTTTTTTAGTGTGTTTGTTAAGATTAGAAAAAGAGTGGTTATAAAAGAAAATACTGCTGTCTTATCTCTCTCCTTCTCTTTGCTCTCTTCTCCAGAAAGCGGACTCCTGGATGCCAGTATTAATTGTAGGATAATGCTATATGAGCAAGTCCAAGGTATAACACTTTCAAAATATCATAACATTTGAAAAATAATTTTGGCACTCCACTTTTTTATAATGACGCTTCAAAATTTATCTTTTAGTGTACGTGTCTTGCTATGCATAACTTTTACACAAAAAGATAAATTTTTGAGTGTTATTATAAATAATGAATTGTCAAAATCATTTTCCATAACATTTTTATTATGGTGTACTATTGTTATGGTGTCCCCCAACAAAATGAAATAACAGAATCACTCAAAGAAATAATATTAACTGGGGACACCACAAAGGGAACACTAGTTTTTCCGTTAACTGTACTCTCTCTCTCTCTCTCTCTCTCTCTCTCTCTCTCTCTCTCTCTCTCTCTCTCAGTTGGGTCCCACAAAACAAACTCTAGCCATACATAACTAATGTTTAAAATTTGACACTAAAAAATTGGTACTAACAATGTCAAATGGAGCCTAAAATTATGAAATTTCTTTTTAACTGACTTTTTACACCAAATTAAAGATGTCTAAAACACTCAAATGTAGATCTTTGAGCTTGAGGAGCACCGCAACATTCAACCTTTGATTGTATTTTCCTCCCCCTTTCCTCATTTTCATGTACCATTTGTCAAGATTCTTAATAAAAAAAAATTTCGCTGATAAAAAAAAACATGTATTGCACCAAGGGTTGGCTTTGGGCGGAAGCCCCAAAAAACATGTTTCAACTAGGGGCCCGAAAATATTTAAGCCCCTTAATATCTATTATGCCAAATTATCTTTGAGTTTAAGACTGCCTAGCTATCTACACAAAATTGTCACAATCGGAATTTTACGGGCCCAAACAAATGTGGTGGCAATAGTGAAATTACAAACAATTTGACGCCCAGTTTTGAAACATAATTTGACGTGCAATACGGTGCTATGTAGCTGGTGCACAGTACCAACCACTAATCTGATTGGAAGATGGTATGCCGTGTTAAAGAGGCTGAGATGGGACGGACCAATTAATATTATCAACTACTTAATTTGACGAAGACGAAGACCAAGACTACCGAGTTGGACCCATTGAACATATGAATTAAGTACCAGCCACCAAGCTCTTTTAAATTTCATCTTTCTTTTTTCAAAGTTGTTTATAATGTACGGATTGATGAGTATGGATTATGTGCATTAATGATGCTCTGGATTTTGAACAAAAGTAAGTAAGATAATCATGAGCACAATTGAATCAGATCTGTAGATGTAGATGACCTGCCATCTCTAATGCCTTCAAGTTTTGATATGGAGGTCATGCTTCCACGGCATAAGGTCCCTTGAAATCCTCGACTTTTGGCAGTATAGGAGGGTCGTTAAAAATATCTGTGAACAGCTACTTTATGCACATATAGTCAAATGTCAGGTCTGTATCCAACCCTCTACCAATTGGGAACTACATTGATATCGTTATTGCTGTATTGATGTGTATAATGGATTACATTGACAAGTACTATTTTTCCTTTTGCTTTTCCTTTCGTTCTTGGAAAGTGAGATCACATCATTCTTTTTTGAAATAGTTGTAACCCTCTTTAAACGAAACAAATTGCTAATCCATAAAGCATCTCAAAGACTTTTTGAAGCCATCTTTCTTTGACGAAGACGACACGATGATTGGGTCGACGGAGACGGACACATTGATGGAGAAGCTAGCAACATTTTCCTTGTCGTTTTCAATTTTCTGAATGACAATTCACATTAACTGATTGCCAAGCACTATTTAATTTCTTTTTCCTTTCTTTCCTAGAAAGTGAGAGCACTTCCAATCTTTCTTTCTTTTTTTGTGTGGAGAAATAACTGTACAATCTTGTGGTAAAGAGAATTTCCAATCCACCTCTATTTCTTCAAAATGAAGGATGGACGTGATATATTGAAGGGAAATTTTTAACTTATCCTCTCTTGTCTTTAAATTTTTGTACTTTTTGGGAGAATCTTGAAGGGTCCATTGTCTTTATTAAGGCATGAGGTACAAAAAAGTCCAATTTTATGGTTTTAGAAATCATCTGAAAATCATAGACTACTTATCATACTCTTCACTGGGGATTTTTTTTCTTCCTGAATTTCTCCTTGCAATTTGAATGAACACTACGTGTTTGACAATACGCCTCGATGAAACATTTGATGTGGAAAAAAAGAACGGGAGCAACAAATTTTCATATCTCATTGTCTAAAAGTTTTCTCACTTGAATGAGCACCCACCCTTTGAAATTAAAAATCGTTTGTTGTGGCGATTTCTAAAAGTTTTTACTTTTTAGCACCAATGGAAAGAAGGGGAAAAATAGAACTTGTGAATAAGGCTACACATGACATTCCCTTACTTACAAGTGTGTGGCATAACATTTTATCTTGGAATAGGTGACGTTCCCACAAGAAATTGTGAATACGTTTTTTATGTATTTGTAAAAGGAGCCTTTTGTGAAGTATGTCTATAAAGGTGGACAACTTCAGGAGCTACAAATGAGTTTTTGGGAAGAGCATGCAAACGTATTTTGAGGGAAACTTCTCATAATTTACTAATCTAAAAGGAAAAACTTAATTATTGAAAAATTCTAGTTGGGAACACTTAATCCGCCACGATCTATAGCCTGATAGATTGACTTGTCTGACACACAGGAATTAATCGATAGAAAGTGAATGAGAGTCAACTCGAACGCCAGCAAAAGATTTCCGAAGGCTCCTAAATGCTACTAGGTGACAACCGGCCAACCCCTTTGCGTTTCTGCCCCCTCTTTTTTTGTACTTGGGAAAATTACTAAGCTTCATGAGCACATTTAATTATGCTGTCGGGAAAAATACTACTGTACTAAATGCTAGGCTCCTAAATGAAGCCTCTTATATGTTGTTGACTGTTGTGCACAGTTATGTGATAATTTGAGCAGGGAGTGCTTGCCTATGTACATAACATAAAATTTGGTCCAGTTCAAAAGCTTAGGGGGGCCCAAAAAATTGCGGTGGCAATGTTCAAATTTTTAAAGAGATAGATGACGTAACCGCGTTGTTCGATTTGGATTTGGTCGATGAGTAATTAGTTAGTCATGTTGGGACACCATCACTTGGTGCCCCAACAGCGTTATCCTTCTTAAACTTTTGTGTGGTGATAGGCGCGTATATTCACATAAAGCATCTATTATTTTATCCAATTACTTAGTCTGTTTATACTATTTAGAGTTTTGTAGTTTATTTTTGTGTTGTAAGTATTTGGAGGGTTTGATTTTTTTAAAAAAGTGCAAAGTAGAATTTCATTCGGTATTGAAGCAAAGCCTGTGGCCGTTGGAGTCGATTAGTCCAAAATTGGTTTCCAAGAAAAAAACTAAAAAAGAGTATCTGCGTTATCTGTGTTATGGTTGGTAATTCAACTGATGGGCCATTAAACCTAGTAGGAATATTAATGTGAATAAAGGAAAAAAGAGGAAGGAGTTTGACAAGGAAAGAATTGTCTCCTTATGAAAGGTGTTTGGGAGTCTATTTTTTGACTTTTCATTTTTAACTTTTTACTTTTTTGACGTTTTGAATAATGGTCCAAATGTATTTTGAATTTGATAAAGTATTTGGATGATATATGAAGAATGTATTTTGTAACATGAATAACGTTTGGGTGAAATGCAAAAATCCCAGAATGTTAAAAGTACCTCTCCACCTCTTTCCTTTTTTTTTTTTGTTTTGATTACCTCTTTCTTACTTCTATTTTAGATCTTCAAAATCAGGGAATGAGTTTTCAGAATAGAGTAACCAAACAACCAAAATGCAATAATGTGAATGGAAAAATGCAATAATGAACCTCCCAAACACCCCAGTATAAAGGAAAGTGATGGTTTTGCAAAAGGGGAGAGGAGACCAACTCCACATGGCAGGCTAAACTCGTGGCTTAGGGCGTAGATGAAGTTTGTAGTCCGAGTTACTTAGATTTTATTGCTTTTGTTGGATTTAATATTCGGATTTGGTTGAATGGATTAAGATGATTTCATGTTTGTGAAATTGGTTTCAACTATTTTCTCCATATAACTGGGTGTTTGTTATCCGCGGTTTTCAAACACTTTATCATACGACGGTTTTTAATTGAATTAGTGGTAATTAAATGTAATAGACGAATCTTACTACTAAGACGATTTGTGCTGGGCGGAAATAATCTATGACGGTATCTTGTAAATCCGAATAAGAAATTGTTTCATTGAAACAAATGCGGTGGCAATAGCAAAATTTCTAATAATTTGATGTCTAATTTTGAGGAGTATGATTGAAAAGAAATAGATGGTGTGCCGTGCCGTGTCGTTCAATTTGGTTTTCGTGATGAGATCCTTACGAGAGAGCGAGATGGAAAGAAACTGAGGAAGAAAAAGTTAAAAAAAAACGCGACTTCGACGAAGACGAGGACGAGAACTACGGAGTCTGACGCATGCATTGAGAAAGAAGCACCATTTTCCTTGTCGATCACATTAATTGGCTGACAAAGCAAATTAAGGCCATGTCATATATTTATGATTTTATACAGGTTTAAAATTACAAATAAAAAGTGTACTATCTACATAAATACGTTCATAGATATATCCAGTGATAAAAGCACATGCATAAACAAATTTTTTGTATTTGTAAATGTTTATACTTGTACAGGTTCTTAAATTTTCATTGTGTAATGTGAAAGAAGGAAAAATATGATTGAAAAGGGATGGAATGCCGTGTCGTTCACTTTGGTTTTCCTGACGTGATCCTTGTGAGAGAGCGAGATGGAAAGGAACTGAGGAAGAAACAGTTAAAAATCGACGACTTTGACAAGACCAAGACGAAGACTACGGAGTCTGACCCATTGAGCGAGAAGCACCATTAATTTTCCTTGTCGTGTTTTCAATTTGTTGCCTAGTTTCGAAATATGATCGAAAAGGGATGGAAAGGAACTGAGGAAGAAACAGTTAAAATCGACGACTTTGACGAAGACCAAGACTACGGAATGTGACCCTTAGCCGAGTTTCCCAAATTGATTTTGAAAGGCTATCTATCTGTTTGTTTGGTTGTCACATTGAGTGGCTGATAAGCGCTATTGAGAAATATCAATACTGTATAATCTTGTGGTTAGCTGTATAAATGATTTTCACACATGTTTGATGGTGATCACAAACTTTTATATAAATAGATCGGGATTCTTTTCTAATGGACACAACCATTTATACTTCCTTCCATCAAAGAAGTAATAAGGTACCTATTCATTAATAGTTGTAACCTTATACATGAGTGGTCACTAAACACATTCATAGATAATCACCAAACCTTTTGGTAAATAGTTACCAATTATTTGAACAATATTTTATTTAAATCTACTATTCATATTTTAGTTACGAACATAAATACTATAAAATATAAATAGGATTGATGTGGCATGTGAGCCACATAAATAAATTCCAACATGTTACGCTTTTCTTCCCTCCGACAAAAATTTGGCAGAATTTTGCTTCCAACTAATGGGTGTTGGAATGAATTTGGTGGTGGGTAGCACCCCCAGAACAAATTTGACTCATGAAATCTAGTTTTCAAGAACTTTCATGGGTACTTACTTACCAGAGGAAGATGTACAATTGTGGGTGTAATTTCCAACAGTGCAGTGCTTCGAACTGAACAAAATTTTGAAGAAACAAAAGGGAGAATTAGTAAAAAATTATAATTAGACATATACAACGCCATCAAATCGGTGCAGCAATAATGTTATTTAATTTTAGACATATACAACATTGTCATAATTTGGGGATTACAGCGACAGCATTGGGAGCCGAAATTGGTGCGTGGCGGGCGGGCAGGCATTGAGTTCGCAAAGGAGCTGGGATTGCAAAATATAGCTATGGAAGGGGATTCTCAACAGTCGGGGAAGATTTTAACAAGGAGATGCGTGATCCGGCTGGATTTGATGTGGTTGATCTTGAAGATGTCAGAAGATTGGCTGAGCAGTTTGGGAGTTGTTTGTTTCATTTTGTGCATGTTTAAATAAGAATCAAGGTAAATATTCTTAGTAAAAACTTATGAAAATAGTAACGATAGTTGGAGGGTCTTCAATTCTGAATCTACCACGCCATCTTGAACCCCGTGACATCTTTAAAGGAAAATTATGAGTTTGGCCACTAAGCTAACCTTAGTGGTTAAGCATATGCTAACAATTTATTTATTTATTTATACTATATCTCTTCATAAATTTTAGCATGCATTACCAATTAATCATGATAAGCATTGAAAGATATAGACATCAATGTTGTTATAAGTGACATAAAAAAAAAGTTGGAAAATAAGATCAAACTACTCTATTCTAGAATTAGAATGATTCGTTGGTTTTTATTTGCTGCTTAATATTCCACCTCAAAATATTGACACGACTAAATTAGTTAGTAAATCATTGTCAATGCCTATTATTTTTCTTTATGAGCGTTTATGGCTGGAAATTGACTATTTAGTAGGAATTTTTTTGACTTTTTGTTTTCCACAACCTGTAGGAATGAAGTTGGGGATTTTATTCATTTTAGGCCCCGTTCCAAAACAGCTTTTTAAAAAATAAATACTTATTTTACATTTTCAAACACAAAAATAATGTAAATGAAATTTTTATTTTTATTTTTTTGTACTGTATAAAAGATCTTATCGAGATCTTTTAAACAAGATCCATATTGCATATTTTTAGATTTCATTAAGCCAATTATTTTTTAGCTTGAAATTGCCTTCTTAAAAAATAAGTACTTAAAAGTCGTTCTGGAACAGGGCCTTATTACACTTATATCCTTAAAGTTTCAGAAAAACATGATTCAACCCATATCTTTGTAAATATTACTACATTCTAACCTTGTAGGTTTAATAGTAAATATTATTTGATCTACATATTTTTTATTATTACATCATATCTACCCATATAGGTGACCATGGTTGTATTTATAGAATACATGCCTATGGCTATGGAAGACGTAAAAGCTTATTTACTAATCTAGACATTTCAAGAAAGGTACACCTATTTCTTTTGAATATTTAACACAAAAATCTATTTTTAAGGAAAAGTAGAAAGGTTTTTGAGTACTGATCATATAAGTACATGGTACTATATGATATTCGAGTTGGGAAGAAATGGTTCTGTACTAAACGGTTGAGCATATTGTAGTAAACGAGCCTACCTTTTAGTAGTTTAAGACTACCGAACTATCAGCATAAAATTGGCACAATCGGAGTTTTAGGGGCACAAACAAATTCGGTGGTAACCCCAAGGGTTGTTCAAGTGGTCTTGGCCTGGTGCTTGACGATTTCCTAGACCTAAAATAATGGGTTGCCCCAAGCGTAGGGCGGAAACCGATGCAGCACAATATCCGGTAAGACCGGAGTCGAATCCACTAAGGACGATGAAATGTGTGCTGTGAAAACTCAGGTTGTTATATTAAAAATAGCTCTTAGGTAGCCACCCCTTGTCTTTTAGTAGATTAATTAACTAATACTAACAGATAACTTGCTCAAATAATTAAAAAGAGAGGTACGGTCGTAGGGAATTCGGCGCTCGCTACCCAATCAGAATCCGCTCGCTTTTCAAGGTTCTAAAAAATGGTTAAATTTTAGGGAGAATTGGAAACTCCGAAGGATGCGAATCCTAAGGTTGCCGGCCCCGTACACAGCGGCGAACAAGTTTTGGTCCCCTGTTCGTGCTCACATGAGTCCCGACAATGCCTCGGATTCGTCCAACGGACGTAGTTTTCACCAACTAAAATTATTCGATTAAATTAATGTACGAAAAAGCTGCGAGACGAATCCTAATTGGGTCGCAGCGCGCCTTTATCCAGCGACCAAACCTCAGAAAAACTACTCACTCATTATTAAACAAAAAGCAAAAGAAACCCTAATTTGAAACATGCTTCTATTGCGCGAGAAGAAAAATAAACAGAAAAGTATCAACAAATCAAATACGAGCGAATAACTTTTATTGAAAACAGAAATTAAAACTAGTTACTGGAGTAATTGAATAAAGCATAAAAAACTTGAAAGGAAAAAGAAACTCGGAACCAAAGATGTACAAACGAAAGTCTCGGCAGCCCGCGTTCTATGTTGTGCGATCGAAAAAGTGCTGCATGGCTGCAGCAGCCTTTTTTCTTTTCCCACGGCAGCCCCTTTTCTGAAGTCAGTACCACTGACTTATATAGGACTAGGTTTTTTTTAATCCCCTAATAACACAAAGGGCCCTTGGACTTCACATAATAAGACATTAGCCATTCAACTTCAGAGGACTTTGCATTTTGATTCAGAACTTCTATAAATTCTTCTTTTTATCCAAATTATCGGACAATGGGCTCAAGCAACCTATAAACATAAAAACACATAATAAAAATTAGTTAACAAAAATAAAGGACTAATAAATGTAGATTGGAGGGCCAAAATACGTATATTTTGGCACTTATCACCTGGTACTTAGGTGTTTGCTTCATCCTAAGGTCTCAGGTTCGTTTCTCCTTGTCAACAACTCTTGGGGCCATCTCACCCTACGCGTAAGCGTGTGAAACGGCTATGGGAGCTAGGGGCTTTAGGAATTAATCCGAAGTGCGCGCAAGTTGGCCCAGGACACCATACAATACCAAAAAAAAATTCGGTGGCAACCGTGAAATTACAAATAATTTGATGCCTAATTTTGAAACATTATTGAAAGAGATGGTGTGCCGTGTTGTCCAATTAGTTTTTGGTCCATGCATACTTATGAGAGGCTGAGATGAGTGGAAAAATTAACGTCTCAACTACTTTGACGAAGACGAAGACTACGGAGTCTGTTATGAATGGAATTACTGAAAGGTTATGAGTTTTAGAGCAAAAATTATGAAACACACTAAAATATTATGAATGAATCATAAAATAAGTGCATATGATACACGCTTTTAAGAAATAGGTGCATAAATGGGTGTGTACTGTAGACTTTCTCATTAATATTATCAATTTCATGACTATTCTGCTTTGGGAATTCACCTTAATTGAGAAATAGCAGTATGATGTGGTAAGCTGTGTGACCCTATTTAAATAGAAGCAGCAAACGCCATTCATTTGCTAGTATTCTATTAAGCACTTTAATAGAAACGCTTCAATTTGTCAAGTCACATTTCTCTGGGTAGGGACCGATAGGCTACTTTCAAAATTTACTCATGAGGTCAATTATATGGGTAGCGGTGATTATGTTAGCTGTACTAGAAAATGGATGCAATGGGTGTTTGGAAAAAGAAAGAATCGCTCTCTTGCAACTCAAACATTCCATCAATATCCCAAACCGCATTGATCGGTTGCCTTCTTGGGAGGAAGATGATAACATGGACTGCTGCCAATGGGAGCGTGTTGTGTGTAATTCCACTACGCGTCGAGTTATCAAACTTGAACTTGATGGCACAAGAGTTTGGAGTTCATGGGATGATTATTGGCATCTTAATGCCTCTATTCTTCTCCCTTTTGAATCACTCCAGAGCCTAAACTTGTCTGGAAACCTATTGGGTAGTTTCGTCGGGAATGAAGGTATGACTTCTGACATATTTTACATGACGAAATGAAACCTAACCTCAAAATTCAATTTTTTGTTTTCTTTTTTCTTCAGTCAATTCCAAAAGAGATTTTACGTATATCTACACATCAATAATCGGTTGTGAAGTTTGTGATGAATTTCATAATAAAATTCATAGAATTTGAAGCTACAGAATTAATGATGTGCTTGTGTTTGTCTAGTAGAGAAGTAAAACCAATTAGTTTTGTGTAATATTTTTCATTCTGAAAGCAAGTATAATTAAACTTTCTATGAATAAATTAACAAATCGACTCATAAATTGATTGTGTCTGGATAGCTCAATTCTGAAAACAACTGTGCTAAAAATTATTTGTATGACCGAATTGTTTGTGATGGAGAATTTTGACTACGAATCTATTGTGCAATTTAGGTCGACAAAGAATCGAATAACCACCTCGATTGTTTGACTATTATTCAAAGTTCGTTGACTTCTCGAATATGGGATATATATATCTCCGAGAGGCATGTTGGTCTCTAGTTGGTTCCAATGTCATTAATTACCTCTAAACAAGCATTAATTCTTCTGTGACATTCATTATTAGTCACAAATGTAGGCACGTCGAGCATTGAGTTGTTCAAACTTAAATTGTAATAACAGAGTGGCTTTTAAAAGTATATGTGTATGCATATATACGTATAAATATATGTGGGGAGAATTCAAGGGATAAAACAATTGACACAACTTTCGACACAATAATAATCATAGCCGTTCAATTATTTGATTTAAACATATCTGTATGAGTTTCTATAAAAGATCAACTCATTCGAATATTGGTATTCAGTTTTTAACCTGTCAAATTTCGGGAGAAATACTGATCAAGAGCCTTTACCAGCATCCGAATAAGTTGATCTTTTACGGAAACTATTAAAAAATATGTTTTGAACAAAGTGAACGGCTTCAAAAATTAAGTTTATTATTTTCAAAGTCTATTTCAGGACGGGCTAAATATGACTCAACTATCCATCCATTGCTATTTGCATTTAATTAATAATCAATTACTTAAATTTTCCATCTCTCTAAAATTTCTTTTCGAAAATTAAGTTTCATATATTAGCAAACTCATTCTACTTATTGCCGTTTTTTTCTTTATTTCAATTTTCCAGCCCTCAAGTGATGCTCTGTGTTTCTTAAAAAAACGAAAGAGAAAAATGCTGCTATGCGTAGCTAGTGACACGAGTTTGACTTAAAATACCTGCTATGTATCTATTTTCCTTATTCGAAGATTCCTAGCAAAATATTGAAATTAAATATACTATTTTTTAATAAAATATTATTTTAAAATAATAAACTAAAATTCTTATATTTATAAATTCTTGGCCTGGGATGCATGAAAGAGCGCCAAATATAGCAATTTGGGTGTGGTACATACATCCAGTGTTTGTCAACTCTCTTCTTTATTTGTTAGTGGAGTGGAGTGTAGTTGGTGCCTCCCTTATACTTTTATGCACATGAGTAGGCTTCGATTCTTCTAAGTACCTATTCTCCTCCTCAAGTTTCTCATGATAGAATAGATTAAGATTAACGAATAAAAAAAAAGTTATTTACCTAGACACCCCTCCAAGTATTCCCGTTTTTCACAGTCACTCCTTCTACGAATTTTCACTACGACGAGACCCCTCCTTGAAGTTCTTATTTGGAGGACCTAATGGAATTGGATGGAATAAATGAAAAGACCATTTTGCCCTTATATATACTCACAGAAAACACACCCATCATTCCACAACTCTCCCTGCAAATGGAAGATCCTAATTTTTGCCCCAAATTCCATTCACATTCACATTCACGACTGCCACGAACGCCAGCACCACCACGGAAACCATCTCTCTCCCTCACCCTCTCTTTCTCTGGCTGCCATCATGAGCTGCAGAACTTAGGCCGCGACAGTGTCGCTTCTTCCTGCCGTCGCCGGATTCGAAGAACAGTGACGGAAGGAAGATTTCTGTGACGATCGTGGTCATCGTCGCTCTGATTTCTGTGGAAATCACGTCACAGTCGACCATTGAGGACCGAGTCACCCCGTTCCAGAATCCCGTCTCCGAGTTTCACACGTCTCCTCATGCATACATACATAAAGCTGTTTATATATATAGATATATACATACATACACAAATCTTCTTATAAGGGCACCCTTACCGTATTACGGTAAGAACGTCCCTTTCCGTATTACGGTAAGGACGTCCCTTTCCGCCGCTCAATGTGCTTAAAACATGATTTTAAGGGTACCCGAGAGAAATCAGCAAAAAAAACAAAAGGGGCGATGATAAGAGGGAGTTTGCTAGGCCGTCAAACAGCGACGAGACTACGACAGGTGGCGATTTCCGCTGTTGGATCTGCCAAGATGAAGTTGTTGCTGTGTTACTGCGTGTTCGCTTTTTTTTTTTTAAATTTTTTCTGCGTGGCGTTTTCTTTTTCCCGTGTAATCAGATATGGAGTAAATAATTGTTACTTTGGTCAATTTGTTTATTAGTTTTGTGTTAATTGACATGTTGGGGTCTGCAAAGGGGGTGATTTTCTAGATGCAGTTGTTGGCGGAGTAGGTGACGTAGGCGTTGCCGGAGAAGTCGGCGTCGACATTGTGTGGGGGGTGGTGTTAGGAAGGGGGAGGGGGGTGGGGTCGAAGGTGGCGAGGGAGGGGGAGCGGAGGACAGCAAGGAGGCGGCTGGTGTGGTGGTCGACGAGGACGCCAAGGAAGGAGGAGTTGGGGTTTAGGAAGTTGTGGTCGCCAGGGGGAGGAGGTGGTCGGTGGTGATCTGTGATGCTGCTGTGGTTTGTTGGGAGGAAGGAAGGATTGAGGGAAGAGAGGAAACATGGTTGGGGGTAATATTGGAATATTTTATTAGTTTTGAAATAATTTTGGTAAAAAAATTAACAAAACTTGATGGAACTTTAACAGAAGGGGTGTACAGGACAAAAAAAACTTTAATGAGAGGGTCTCGCTGTAGCGAGAATTTGTGGAGGGAGTGTCTGTGAAAAACGGATAAACATGGTGGAGTGTTTAGGTAAATAACCAAAAAAAAAAAAATCTTTTTTATTCGGGATATGAAATATGGAGATTATCTATATTAACATACTAGTGCATGCCCGTGCCTGAAGGCACAATTTGAACATTCAGCACCCACAAATAAATAATGAACAACAAATTCAACCAACTAAAACACATAGAACAAATTCAAACGCATAAAACTTGAGTTGAAAATACCATCGAAAACACCGATGAAAATGCATGCCTCGAAGAGACATCTAAAAGGAAAACATGAAACATGTTAACACTAAAAATCTTAAAGACTATTGATCATTTTTGATCTTCGATGCATCTCGATACCAATCCTAAAAAAAATGATATCTCAACAAAAGCCCAGTTAGTACGCCAAGTCGATCATTTGTTTAAGGGATGATATACGATAAAAGAGGAAAACTAAATTATAATTCTATGTACCTTGATAATGCCATATATAATTGCCCATGACTAAACATAGTTGTGTGCAAATCGACCCCAACAAATTTTACTGATTGTCTTTGTGATTTGTTAATAGTTATAGCATATGGCAAGCGAATTGAAAATTGACGCCTTGTCATATGAAAAGAAAAATCTGAAGATGACGGTGATAAATATATTCTTGGTATGAAGGTCAATTTGCCAAATTTTTTGCCTGTCAATAAAAAGACATGAACTTTGGTACCCTTGGTTGCAACACTTTAGTAGCGGTGGGAAGAGTCTGTTTGTGGTATTCAAGTGAGGCAGCGGCAAAGGGTAGTTGTAGAACTGTTGTCGGGATTTTTTTTGGTTGTGGCTCAAGTATTTTTTCGTGTAGCTAGCTCTTAGATTTGACTTTAATACTGGTTTAAGACAACGTTTTTAGTTTTCAACCAAAAAATTTGTTCTTTGTTGGCGTTGAGTTTTTCGGAAAAAATTGTTCTTTATAGTTATTGATTTGCATTAAACAGTTTGTTTAAACCACTCGATCGAGTCCGAATCGGTTATCTATTTTTCATAAGTCTCCGAACTTTTTTTTTCCTAGGGATTTGTTGTTCATTCTTTTGCTTTGCATGTTTAATCCATAACTCTGCATCTTATTGCCGCTTCAATTGTCGTGGGCTGGATACAAAAAGACTTAATGGCTATAAAAATGATTAGCCAACACATAATAATGATTAGCCGCTTCAATAACTACTAAACTGGATGATTGCTTGGTCTTTTGCTTCAATTCTTTTGCTAAACTGTATGCCGCTTCAACTCTTTTGCTTTACATGTTATTTGTGTACAACGTGTATGGGGGGAAAATAATTAGCCAACATATGAAAGTAAAAAAAAAAAAAGTAAATCAAGGCTTACATTGGAATGGGAAGATTGCTCGGTCTTCCTCTAAAAGAAATTGCATTTTTTTGACCAAAAATTTAGAGTGTGAAATTATAGTCACAGGAAGCAAAAGAATAGCAAATGTATGGAGAGAGTAACATTAAAAAATTAGTGTTTGTATAAAGTAAATTAAACTCACCTCAAACTGCACGTTGGATTTGGGTGTACGGAAGGATTTTCAAATCACTGCTTTCGGTAAATTTGTTTCAATAAAAGAAAGCATTTGAAAAAAATTTGAAAGATTATTGGCTTGTATAAAGAAAATTTTCGGAGAGAGAGAGAGAAGGAAGATTAGATTTTCGGGAAATTAGTCAGGCATGTTTTGTTTCCTAAATTTGAGAGAGAGAGAGAGAGAGAGAGAGAGAGAGTAGGATGAATTTCAAAATTTCGTTGATTACCATAATTAGTCAATTAAAAAAAGATATGTATTGAAAGAGAATTTCGTGAAAGATGGTAAAAGATGAGAAATTCACATGTGCGTAAAATAATGTATGTATTTTGGTTAGAATTGTATTTCCAATCCAACGGTTGAAAAATATGTACCGCTCTTCCATATTATATAGATTCCCTTGAATGAGGATTCAAAGTTCCCACTCTTACCCCCAATTCATACTTTGTCTACGCGCATTCTGTACATGACCTATATTAATTTACAAAAATGATATTATTCTACATGAAATGATATCCACCTACTCATATTCACATATAAGTTAGCCGCTGACAAATAGTCCTTTTTTTCGGGTACATAAGAGGGCCTAGACCCTAAGAAACAAAAACACTTGATGAAGTAGCTCGATGAATTTCAAGACCATCACAGTTATTGCGTAAAGCCTCCAACATAGTCGTTAAGGTTACACCAATTAATGACGTCCCATATGGAGGCCGAATAAGAAGATTTTTCTTTCAGCTATATATATTACTGTTTTTTTTCTTTTCTCTTTGGTTTGGGGTCTCCTAATATATATAATTACAAATTTAAGTTGACTGAGAAATTAATTAACACCATGTATTTCTCTCACAGGTATTGGAAATTTTCCAAATTTCAGTAACTTGGAGGAGCTTGACCTTAGCTATAATTATTATCTTGATAATAGCATTCTACCGTCTTTGAATAAGCTTTCAAACCTGAAGCTTCTACGTCTGGCTTGGAACGACTTCAATGATTCAATTTATGTCGAAGGTAAGTTTAAAATGTATAATTCGTTGTGAAACCCAAACCATAAGTCACAACGTAGTGTTTTTTCTCCTGAAAAATGCTTTGGATGCCGATGTGCCGATCGATGTCCGATATGGGTGAGTTGCTTATGCATCAAATGGGTCAAAACACATATGCAAAAGGATTTGAGTCATCGTTCTCCTACGCCTTTTTTTTTTTTCTTGATTCATAGATAATTTATTGTTGTCCTCATTGAAGCGTTACGTAGTTTTTCATTTGAACGCATAATTTGATGGTTTGAACAAATATTTTTTTTAATACGGAAGGGTGAGAGAATAATTTCGCTTACCACCTCCACTAGGCAGTTGCTGACTAGGGAGGGGTATGAGCACCCACACACACTTAACCCAAACTCCCAATGGTTTGAACAACGTGAACGAGCTAGACTTGAGCCGAAATGCGGTTGCGAGTATCAAACTATTAGTGCTCTCAACGGTATGGAATTGAAACTTTTCAAGAGTTTGCACAATAAAGTATGATTTCTAAAAACTTTTCAATTGTGTTTTTTCACCAAAATAAACTCAGATTATTTATGGAAATGAGCTAAACTCCAAGTAGACAAGTAGTCTCAAAATCAAACTCAGTAGATAAGAATTTTTTTCCGGAGAAAACGGTAACGTTTTCTAAACTTTTGGAATTTTCAACTCAATTGGACTAATTTTTTCTGAAATATTCATCCAGAATCAAATATTCTTGAAATCTAACAATGTAGACTTTCTTTGATGTGACGGGTTTTGATGGAATTAGATTTGTGAATGTTGGCAAGGCATATAGTTTATTGGAAAACCATATAATTTGGTCATTTTATTATATTAGAGATTTTCCTTGTCAAACAAACAATGGAAAATGTTTTCCCTAAATAGACATAAATAAGTACTTTTTTTGAAAAGACATAAATAAGTAGTTAAGGGGCTAAAAGTGCAAATTAGTCTTTTTTTTAGATAGGGTGATGGTCTATACATATATCTAGTAGGTATTACACCCTAGCTAATTATTGAAGGGTTCAGACTAACACATAATCATCTAAGGGCTTAAAACATGGGTGCATGGGTGCATTCGGAGTTTGTTAACTCTCTTCTTTATCCGGAGTATGAAATATGGGGATTCGTTATATTCCCATAGATGAGGATTCAAAGTTCCCACTCTTACCCCCAATTCATGCATACTTTGTCTACGTTCTACACTTGACCTATATTAACAAAAATGACATTATTCTACACGAAAAATGTCATTATCAATTACATAAATGACATCCATCTACTCATATCCCCATAGAATTTGTAATATTCTGAAAGTTTTAAATAAATAAAAAATTATGCAATATTATTTCAATATTCATTTTCTTATTATCCGGCTTTAATTAATTACTATGCATTTAAATTCATTTCTTGTATGTTAATAGTTCACGTAAATATTTCTTTTAAACTTACAAGATATTTTCTTTCATAAACCAAGATCACGGTTGGACTCAAAATATTTTTGTTAGTCTATGGTAATATAATAAAATTCTTCCAAAATCGAAAATCAGACCGCCAAACACCAGAGGGTACGTTTCCGTGACTGCAAGAAATAATTCCTTCACTTAATTCCTACATGCACACAGTAGTTGCACCTAGGGGTGTTCAAGAAAACAATCCGAACCGTAAAACGGGTCCAATCCGGACGTATTTGGTCCGGTTTTGTGAGTTCTACGGTCAGGTTATGGTTCAAAAATAAGAACCGTTAATTTTGGGGAAAATGACAATTCAGGCGTGTTTTGATAATTAATATCCGCAAAGGACAAGCTAAGAGCATTTATTAATGCTGAAAATGTCCTTGGTGGGTATTAAATATTAAAACATGTCCTTGGCCTCATTTTTTCTTAATTTTGGTTCGGTTACTGGTTCTCAATTAACGAACCGTGGTTAAAACCGAATCGGACCATTTAAAACAAAGATAAATATAGATATAGATATAGATATGTGTGTAATTAAATATATATTTGAATTTGGTAGGTTAATTTTTTTCTTGCTAAACTTAATTTATTTAGAGATTAAATTTCATTTATTAGGACAGCTTTTATTTTTTTCCTTCCTTTTCTATTCCAGTAGATTATCTTTATATTTTTTTAATTTTATGAATTCATATTTTGTGAATAAGTGTTTGGATGCTTATTGGATAGAACCGGAACGGAACCAAAATCGGACCGGTTTTGCAGTTTGGTTCTGGTTAGGTTCTGATTACCAATTTTCTAGAACGGTTTGAAATGGTCTGGTGACTGGTTTTCTAGAGAACCGAACTAATCCGGACCTTGTATACTTCTAGTTGCACCAGCACCTTCTATTTTAAACCCATCGACAATTTCTTTTTATTTAGAAAAACCCAATAAAACCTACATGCGCGCACACACATATATTGGAGCGGTTCCAGGGACATCTAAAAAAATATCTAAAAATGAATGTCACATTTCTAAAAACATCTATCAAAACAAGGTCAGTTTCTAGTTTTATCCTTAAAAAATACTTTTTCATTCTATTAGCATGTCTATAATCGTTTATTTTATAACAATTTTCATGATTTTGTATAACAAAATTAATTGATATCTATTAAACGAGATCTATATTACATATATTTTGAGTTTTATATAAAAAGCTAGACCCACATAATTTTACCTAGATAATATTGACTGAGACTTAGGGGTAAAACAGAAAAGACAATACAAAATTTTTCAATACCTTAATAAGTTGGATTTTTCAAAAAGGACGAGCACAGTGATTCCATCGCACCCTTATCCCCACCCCAATTACTCCCTCCCCCACCATCCCACGTGCACCCCACTCGCCCACATTTATTCCTTCTCCTATATACATATATGCACCCATATCACCACCACTTCCCAGTGTTCCCACACACACCACTGTGCACAATTTTGAGAGAGAGAGAGAGAGAGAGAGAGAGAGAGAGAGCACCATGGGCACCTCCACTCTCGGCTTCCTCCTCCATAACCACCTGGTTCACCTCCCTCCAGCTCACCACCATAACTGCCTCACCCCGCACCACCTCCCACGGTTGCCATCACCACCACCTGCCGTACACCTCCACCTCCAGTCCTCCTCCAACTGCTGCCACCACCTCACTACCACTGGTCTCCACTCATGCGCCACCACTTTCTCCGGCCCATCTCCTCACCTCCATCTCCACCTCCACAACCACCGTCTCAAAATCCCACCAAAATAAAAAAAATATAAAAATGGTAGATATTCCTTCCTACATTAATTCTAAGTATATTGTACTAGTTTGGCTTTAGGAGAGGGTCTGAATCGACCCCTATCACCAAAACTCACTGAACCAAAAGGTCCAAAACTGACCTTGCGGCTGCAACCGAACCTCGTGGCAGCGAACTAAAAAGAAAATATTCATTTTTGTTAGATTTAAATCCTGGTATTTTCAGTTTAGTTTACTTCTGTTCCGTTTATTAAATTAGCATTATTGTTTAGATATGGTATTCTTTGCGGATTAAAAATTGGAGAATTGTGCAAGTTGTCATTGTGATGTATGACTTGGAGACAAGAAAAGTATTAAGAGACGTATCAATGATTTCATCGGATTAAAAGTACGAATCTAGTATTTTTTTTTAGACAACACAAAATATTATTATTAGTAAAATTTGGATAATAAATAAATCTTATGAGTAAATAATAGCCAACTTATAAGAAAAATATAAGTTACTAAAATGTTGTATGGAAAATATTATGTCAATATCTGCCAGCTGGATACTTTTGTTGTAACGCCCCGATTTTCGGAATAAAATCGGAGGCATAAAATATTAATTTTTGAAATTTTACTAAATTAAATTCAAAATCTCAAACGGATAATTTATCCTAAAGATTCATCTATTACAAACCATTGTGAAAATACTGAAAAATAGTCTTAGTGGTAATAATCTAGACAAAATAACAGAGCTATCTTCTAAGATCGATACGGATCCCAAACGTATACTGGCTCAGTCTCCATATCCGGATTCATCTCTAGGTAGTATCGCCCTCCTCTAGAGTCCAGAGTCTCCACCTGATTTTCTGCAAAATCTGACATGGCTGCCAGACAATCCGTGCCTGAGTGAAAAAGTTCACCCCATAATATAATCCAACCCAATCACCCCTCCTTACATTACAGCTAACAAGTAACATATATCATCAATGTGGAAAAGTACAACACTCATAAATCTATTCATTATCGATCAATAGTCTAGCAACAAGGAAAATCTAGTCATGCCCATACCATAACTAGGATTTGCCTATCTTAATCACCATATCAAAATCACCACGGAACTCCCACCAGTTCTATCATCACAAAACATCACTGGACCATCTGCCAAGTTTTATCAAAATATTACTGGGCTTACTTTGCCAGGTTTTATCATCAGAAAACATCACTGACCAACCGTCAGGTTTTATCATCGCAAAATGTCAGTGACCAACCGTCAGGTTTTATCAAAACATCGCTGGGCTTACTTTGCCAGTTTCAAATCATCACATCCAACTCATCACATCTCAACATCCTGCCTGCAGGCAGATTTAAAAATAAACTTTCCAATTTATCCATTACTTAACACCGTCTAAATGAACTCTATTCGCATACCACCCCATGTCTCTAGGTTTCAATCTAATGTATCAATCACAAATCGAAGGAGTATACAAATAATCACAATGATAATTGAAATAAATAATAAGCGTAGAAATCAAGTAACTTTTTATGAATGGGCCGTTGCCCTTAATCTTGTATGGCCAATAAGTTAATAATAATGCAAGAAACTTTTATCTAATATAAGTTTTTATAAAAAGAATAAATCTAGGCTTGTATAAATTTTATTTAAGAAATTAGATTGATTAAAAACTAATTAAATTAGGTACAGATATTAGAATAATTATCATGACCTTAATAAGAGTCTTAAAGGTATTATGCAATATGTTTGAATGTCACAAGTTGGGTTCAGAAGGTCTCGGAATTATTTTTAAAGAAGACGTTAAATAAAGTGGCTGAAAGGGAAGTAAATAGATAATAAATAATTTACTAATTAAAATATGCTGAGGTTGACAAGGTTTCCTCTTTAGAGTGTAAGGAGTCAAAATAAAATTTCTTGGGAATTAATAATAAAGTTTATAAGGTCGCAATGTAATTTTGATTGGAAACACTATAATAATAAATAGTAAATAGTAAATTAAATAAAAAAATATTAAATTAACAAGTTATCATCTTTGAGATGCAAGGAGTCTAGAAAAAATAGTTTGGATGTTAAAACGTTGGTTGGAAGGTCGAAATCAATTTTCGTTTGTAAACTTCAAATGATAACAAATAGATAATTAAATAAATAGATAATTAAATAAAAAAAATGATCTTAACAAGTTATAATCTTTGAGGTGTGAAAAGTCTAGGAAAAATAGTTCAGGGGTCAAAAACTAAGTTTAGAAGGTCGCAAAATCGATTCGAAGCATAACAGTCCAAACCGCAAGGTCTGACTGGGTTGACCTTGCGGTGGAGTGCCCAACCGCGAACTCGGCTCTGGTTCTTGCGGCCCGCAACTTGCGGCCGCAAGGTTGAAGGCAGTTTCGGTTTTCTTCGTTGTTCGCGATGGTTTCGATGCATGGGTTCTTTCGGGGCATAGGGTTAAGTATAAAAACAATAAATATACTTATAGGAATGATTGAAATGGATTATAATACCTCGATTGGATCGAATTAAATCAAAAACGAAACTTGAATTTTTGGAGAAGGTGACTTCGGTTTCTTTGATCGGGAGACCTTGGGTCCGAATTGAATGATGTTTAGAGATGCTTGGGATTAGGGAAAGAGTTTGGAACGATCAATTTGGGTTATGGTTGGTTATTGATCACAAACCCACTTTTTTTCTCTCTTTCTTTCTCTCTCTAAAACTCCATGGATTGGAGTTTCGTTTCCTCCTGTTTTTCTCTTTTTTCTGGACTGGTGGGGCGTGAGGAATTTCGTGGTGTGCCCTAGGGTCGACGTACTAGGATATATATAGAAAAACTTTGAAGAGTTTCGATTGAAAATGGATTTATAGAAGTTGTATTCTATAAGGCTTCGAAATGGACAAATTTGGAACGAGATACACTAAAGAAGGAGTAGAAATTGAGTAGGAGAAGGAGAGATGACAAAAGTTGAATGCATGCAATTAACAAAAATTAAAAGTAAGATAATTAAGACTAAATTAATTTATTTGTATATATCTACTAGATAATTATAATTAAAATAATTTTATTATTACAAATAATACTCTTTAAATGATATTATTAATTATAAAAATTACAGGTCGTTATAGTTATAAGTTGAATTAAAATTTTGCTAAACTAATTTTAGTCACAAAAAAAATAATCTAGATTTTGGTTTAATCTAATAACACTTTTAAATAATTAATCAATTACTATAGACTATTTGATTAAAATTAATTTCTTTATTCGAAAAGAAAAAAAAATAGGGCAAAAATCTGGGTCGTTACATTTGTAGAACAACTACAAATTTAGAATTTAAAAACCTAAGTTTGAGAAATAAAGAAAATGTAGACCTAATAATAATAGGTTTTCATCTCACTAGTTACAAACAAGTAATTCAAGATCATTTTTACGTAAATAAAATTAATAAGGAAAAAAATTTACTGCGTATTATATAAATTTAAGAAAATTAGTATTACAAGAAATACAATAATAATTAGTATTAAAAAGGAATCTCTAGGAAGAAAACAACACATTATGAAACTAGTTTCAAAAAAAATTATTTTGTTAAATTAAAATTATTGTCAACAACAATTTCATTATGATGTAAAATGGTTAATTGTTAAGTTATCACCATAGTTTATAAAATAGTTATTTAATCACAATGGAATAAAATATTATGATTTTAACAAGGAAACAGGCACCTTTAATTGTTAGCTGTAAAAATGAGATGATGTGATTGAGACCATTGAATTGTTATTTGATTCGGCATTACTTGGCATGTTACACGAATGTAGAATTGGACAATAGGTTCACTAGGTAGCACTCGTGTTTGGATTTAAATTTGATTAGACGTTAAAATTATGAAAAGTGAAATGATGAGAAGTCATAATGGTGACAGTTTCGGTCAGGAAAAACCAAAGTGGCCGAGAGCATGGTAGGTCCAGAAAGTATGGTTGGCGGAATCGGCACTTGTGGTAAAAAATCAGTGGATATTTGTATCAAACTTGAATATGGGCCAAAAAGTTTGTAAAATACAAGATATTTTGGAGTTTATTTCAGAAAAAACCGAGTCGCTACAGAATTACGATACCCAAACATAATTTTTGCTTG
Organism: Rhododendron simsii; assembly: GCA_014282245.1. Classification (NCBI taxonomy): domain Eukaryota; kingdom Viridiplantae; phylum Streptophyta; class Magnoliopsida; order Ericales; family Ericaceae; genus Rhododendron; species Rhododendron simsii. Next base: position 7,958,569 of record CM024953.1, on the reverse strand, counting down.
ACCTGAAAAAAGAAAGAAAGAAAGAATTAACCAGACATACCATGTATAAGGACCCATTCCCGAAAGGGAAATAAATACTTATTTTTTAAGAAAGAGATTTTAAGCTTAAAAATTATGTGTGCTTATACAAATAATTTTCCTATCAATATGAATCTTATTTGATAGATCTCATTGAGATCTTTTAAACGGTGCAAAAAAAATTGAAAAAATATTTTTCATTTACATTATTTTTGAGTTTGAAAATGTGAAATAAGTACTTATTTTTTAAGAAGGTGATCTGGAACGGGGCCTAATTAATCTACCCTTCAAAAAAAAATGTATTATTTTGGCTGCTGACAAACAAGCCGTTAAGGTTAAACCAATAAATGTCCTCCCATGCGGAGGCTGAATAGGAAGATTTTTCTTTTAGTTATAGCTCACCTTGTTTTGTTCAAATTTTTGAAAGTTTTTTTCATGCAATGAGTGTAGAGAGATAGAGAGAAAAAGGGTATTGAGAAACGCGTAGAGAGAAAAACGAGATGAGATGAGAGTTGAACCAAACATTATGTGACTACATTCTTTTTTCTTTTTTCTTTGCTTTGGGTTCTCCTAACTTGATTAAAAAATTTGTGCTAACTGCAATACGTATCAAAATCATGTGTTTCTCTCGCAGGTATTGGAATTTTGTCAAATTTGACTAATTTGGAGGAGCTTGATCTCAGAGGGAATTATCTTGGAAATGGCATTCTGCCGTCTTTGAATAAGCTTTCAAACCTGAAGTTTCTACGTCTGGCTCGTAACAATTTGAATGGGTCAATTTTTGTCAAAGGTAATTTCAGTTAATTAGTTTACTTCTGTTCCGTTTGTCTTTAGGAGCACTTTCAGTCACGTAATTCGTATAAAATTGTGCGTTTATCGTTTAAAGACCATTCCTAGGGTCTAATGAAATTCTGGGGACGTTAAAGTTTTACACGTTGCGATATGCAAAACAATAACAACAACAACAACAACAACAATAATAATAATAATAGTTGATGCAACACTTATAAATGTGCAGTTAAGGTCATTACTTCAGGTCTTACCCGTTCTACTATAGGTCATCATTTTGCGAGACAAGTCTATAAAAAGATAAGAGTAGTGAACGCGATATATTCTGACATTCCTTTTTTTTTTTGGTTCTTCGGAAAGGAATAGGACGTTATTCACGTCTACAATTATGGATCAATCTCATAATGATTTACCAATTAATTTTGGGTTGAAGACTTATCCTGAAATCCATCACCATAGTACGAAAAGAGAGACTTGCTTGCAGATTTGGGCAGTCAAAAAGGCCGCATAATGACATTAAAAAACTTCTGAGGATTTTGGCCGTCAAATTTTTTTTTTTCTGAAATTCATGCACCCTTTTATATGTGTTTAACTTCATGCACTAAACAATTTTATATGTGTATTATCTAGGTTTTTAGACCATAGGGGTGTCTGGGCTTCGGCCTATTGATCTCATATCTAACCGAAAAGGAGAAATATACCAGACCATTTGAGCAAAATCACGCCTTACCAATAAATGAACAATAGACTCCTTATACACTTTACACAAAGGGCAAAGGACATCGCAAGTTAACCTGCTTTTATGGAGAGTCTCCATGACTAGCATGATATCTCTGATCGCCTTCCATATAAATGCTGAACCTTCCTTTGTATCGGAAGCGACCATACACCATTCCACACTTTCTTCATTTGTTGTTTGTTGCTACTTTCACCCACAGCCCTTCTACCCAAACATCCATTTCTTTGAAGCATTTTAGCCGATTCATACCTCGATTTGACCGTATAGTTCCGAAAAATGCCAAATAATCTTGTCTTCTACTGGATATTTCAGCAGGGGAAAGGAAAGAATTAGCTGGCTCTCCTCCGCGCTGAAAACCTCCTTGACCAGATCTTCCTTCGAACCCCGAGTGTGGGGGTATATGAGAAACTGGACTTTCCTCCCTCTCCCCTCTTCTTTAACACTAGCTGGAGCCGTGGGTTCAGATTTTTGGGAGCCATTGATCCCTATCAATAACCACCACATCCCCCGTTCCAATCCTCCATCACAAACCCGCATTAATAATCTCTCTCCCTTCCAATGTGCTTCTCCAAGTCCAAGATGGATTCGAACACGCTCTTGTGGTAAGAAAAGAGCCATTCGGAAAGGCCTTGAGAATTCTGTGTAGAAGACAACATCCTCCCTTCTGCAATCGCCACCCTTGCTTAGCCAAAAGAGCCAAGTTAAAGCAGCGAAGGTCCCGAAAGCCAAGACCACCACCTCCCTTTTTTTCGCATAGTTTATCCCACGATAACCAGTGTGTTTTCCTTTCCTTGTTTTTTTTATCCCCACCAAAAACGTGCCGTCAGGCATCAACCCATTCAAATCCTAACACAATTTATCCGGAAGCTTAACGCAAGACATAACACAGTTTGGCAACATTAAAGCAACCAATTTTAATAGTACCTCTTTCACAGCTTGGTTCAAAAAATTCTCGTTCCATCCTTCCAGAATGATGCGCAATCTGTCCCTGAGAAATGAGAACCCCCAAATCTCCGTAGGTAACTCCAGGTAATTACCCAAGTTAACATCACTCCGAATGCCCATAATCTGACTCAAACGGTTTCTCTCAGTGATAGGAGTGTTCTTACCGAAAACAATTTCAGTTTATTGACATTTTTGGTCCCCAATGTATTACTCGCTTGCCGTTTTGGTCCCCAACATAGCAATTGTAACAATTTCGTCCCCAATGTTTCATTTTTGCGTTTGAAAGGTCCCTGCGGCTGAATTACCCAAACATAATTTCCGCTTGACCTAAAAAAAGAAGAAGAAAGAATTATCCAGACATACCACGTATAATTAATCACCCCTTCAAAAAAAAAAGTATTATTTTGGCCGCTAACAAGCAAGCCATTAAGGTTAACTAGTAAATGCCCTCCCATGCGGAGGCCGAATAAGAAGATTTTTCTTTAAGTTATATTAGTTTCTTTTTTCTTTTCTCTTTGCTTTGGGGTCTCCTAACATGATTAAGAAATATGTATCAGAAGCGACCATGCACCATTCCATACTTACTTCATTTGTTGTTTGTTACTACTTTCACCCACAGCCCTTCTACCCAAACATCTATTTCTTTGAAGCATTTTAGCCGATTCATATCTCGATTTGACTGTATAGTTCCGAAAAATGCCAAATAATCTTGTCTTCTACTGGATATTTCAACAGGGGAAAGGAAAGAATTAGCTGGCTCTCCCCTACGCTGAAAACCTCCTTGACCAGATCTTCCTTCGAACCCCGAGTGTGGGGTTATATGAGAAACTGGACTTTCCTTCCTCTCCCCTCTTCTTTAACACTAGCTGGAGCCGTGGATTCAGATTTTGGGAGCCATTGGTCCCTATCAATAACCACCATATCCCCTGTTCCAATCCTCCATCGCAAACCCGCATTAATAATCTCTCTCCCTTCCAATATGATTCTCCAAGTCCAAGATGGATTCGAACCCGCTCTTGCCATAAGAAGAGAGCCATTCGGAAAGTACTTGGCCTTGAGAATTCTGTGTAGAACACAACATCGTCCCTTGTGCAGTCGCCACCCTTGCTTAGCCAAACGAGCCAGGCTAAAGCAGCGAAGGTCCCGAAAGCCAAGACCATCACCTCCTTTTTTTTCGCACAGTTTATCCCACGATAACCAGTGTGGTTTCCTTTCCTTGTTTTTTTTATCCCCATCAAAAACTTGCCATCAGGCATCAACCCATTCAGATCCTAACACAATTTATCCGGAAGCTTAACGCAAGACAAAACACAGTTTGGCAACATTAAAGCAACCAATTTTAATAGTACTTCTTTCCCAGCTTGGTTCAAAAAATTCTCGTTCCATCCTTCCAGAATGATGCGCAATCTGTCCTTGAGAAATGAGAACCCCCAATCTCCGTAGGTAACTCCAGGTAATTACCCAAGTTAACATCATTCCGAATGCCCATAATCTGACTCAAACGGTTTCTCTCAGTGATAGGAGTGTTCTTACTGAAAACAATTTCAGTTTATTGACATTTTTGGTCCCCAATGTATTACTCGCTTGCCGTTTTGGTCCCCAACATAGCAATTGTAACAATTTCGTCCCCAACGTTTCAATTTTGTGTTAGAAAGGTCCCTGCAGCTGATGCCATCGCCTCTTACCTTTAAGTTGGTTGGATAAATTATAAATATCACCCTTAAGGTTTATATTTGTATTACAGTAAAGCCCCTACTTAATTTCTACAAAGTTTATATTTACATTTCTTTCGTTTCCGTCAATTTTTTTTTTTTTGGATGATTGATTCATCTCGACAAGAGAAATCCAACGGTGAAAAATCACTATCGAAACTATATTTTTTTTTATTAAATTACAAATATCACCTAGCAAAACACGAACGCCCGGCAAAACCACCTCCAATTCTTTTCCTTTGAACATTATCGACCTACAAGCACTTGTTGTTTTCCTATTGAGATGATTTTTCATGAGGCCACTAGATTTTTTTTTGAAATTAATAAATAATGCGGATCACTTGCATGGAACGCAAAAGTGGGCCTCATGATCCGATGGTCAGTACCCGTAGATGAGTTCATCCAAAATTATATTCAGCATAGAGGCAGACAAATTGAATTGATTATGATTAATACGAAGGCCTACTTGACAAAATCATTATTTTCTTCGCAAACATGGAGATGGAGGGTTCTAGGTCTATGAGGTGGTGAGTTGAATGGGCAGCTATGGTGGGTTGAAGTGGTCTAGACTATAAAAAAAATGCACTTCTCCATAAAAAATTGGAGGTGGTTTTGCTAGGCGTTTGTGTTTTTCCAGGTGATATTTGTAATTTAATAAAAAAAAATAGTTTTGATAGTGATTTTTCACCTTTTGAATTCCTCTCATCGAGATGGATCAATAATCGAAAAAAAAGTTGATGGAAATCAAAGAAATGCAAATATAAACCTTGTAAAAATTAAGTAGGGGCTTTATTGTAATGCAAATATAAACCTTAAGGGTGATATTTGTAATTTATCCAACCAATTTAACAGAAAGAGGTGACAGCGTCAGCCGTAGGGACCTTTTAAACACAAAATTGAAACGTTGGGGATGAAATTGTTACAATTGGTATGTTGGGGACCAAAACGGCACGCGAGTAATACATTGGGGACCAAAAATGTCAATAAGCCTTAAAAAAACAAACCGACTTGCTAAAATTAAGCAGCTGACCCGATGTCTTGCAGTATTTCAGAAGAATATCAAGAACGTTCCTGAACATTCCTCACCTCCTCCTCACTACCCCTGTTGAAAACCAAAAGTATTGTCTGCGGAAAATAGGTGGCTAACCGACGGGCTACCTCAGCAAACCTTGACTCCGTGGATCTTGCCGGACATCTCAGCCTCTTGAATCAACCCCAAAAGGCCCTCACCACAAATCAAGAACAGATATGGCGACAATGGATCGCCCTGCCGAATGCCCCGAGAAGGCCTAATATATCCCTTTGCTTCCCCATTAATAATAACTGAATGAGAGACAGAGGATACACACTCCATAATCCATCGACACCATCTCTGATCAAACCCCATTTTCAGCATAATCTTTAATAGTTTAGACTTTCTTTGAAGTGACAGTTTTTGATGGAATTCGATTTGTGAATGTTGACATAGTATATAGTTTATTGGAAAACCATATAATTTGGTCATTTTATTATATTAGAGATTTTCCTTGTCAGTCAAACAATAGAAAATGTTTTCCATAATTAGACATAAATAAGTACTTTTTTTGAAACGACATAAATAAGTAGTTAAGAGGCTAAAAGTGCAAATTAGTCTTTATTTTTATTTTTATAGAAAGGGTGACGGTCAATATGTACAGGTAGTATGTATTACTCCCTAATTACTGAAGGGTTTAGATTAAAATTTAATCATCTAATAGCTTAAAACATGAGTGCATTCTGTGTTTGTTAACTCTCTTCTTGTTTTTTTTTTTTTTTTGATAGGCAACAAAATTTTATTAAAAACTCGACAAATGGTACATCGAGAGATGGCCAATTATAGACTTCAAAGATTGAAATCTATAAAAGACCAAAAAGAAAAAGGCAATACAAAAAGATTACGTTCAATGAAACTTGAAAAAGCCCCCGATTAAAGGCCATTCAACCACCGTCCCAAATCAAAAATATTGGCCTTGAGAGTCGCCATACAAAATCAACCCCATTCAGCAACCCATTGATAGCACAATACATGAGTCCTTTACACCAGAAGAAGGCACCGTAGAGCAGCATATTGAAGGCATTAGGCATCCATTAGCATCATCTCGAAAATAGGCATCCAGAACCAGATACAAGAAGACCAAACCCTCCACTAACCAACAAAAGAAAACCAAACCCAGCCAAAAGACACACCACCCCAACTGAGTCCTAACCAAAGCACGACCCCAGTCACAATAAACACACCGCCCCTGCCCAGACCACCCAAAACCAAACAAATCCAGAACCAAGCCAACAAGCCTGTATTAGACTTTTAAGCTCCTAATTCCATCCAAGATTCCCTTAAAATCTTTGGGGAAATGATATTGACACTCCCAAAATTGATGCAGGCACTCCAAAAAACAAAGAAAAGTGGGTTTGGAATTACACTGATTTTGGAGTGCCTGCATCAATTTTTGGAGTGCCAATATCATTTCCCAATCTTTGTTGCATCAGCTGCCTAACACTATTTTCTTTTAGGGAGGTGGTGCTAATTCCTTTGGAGAGGGGCAAAGGTGTTATTTTTCAGCATTAGATTCATTTCAATAGCTTCCTTTTCAATCATCTTTTTCATTCTTTTTACACCCATGTCATCAAATTTAATGCCCAAGGTAATACCTTCTCTGATGGTGTTCTGAAGTTCCTCTGCTATTCTGTTCTGTTGCTGTTCCTGAGTACCAAAGATATAGTTATCAGCTTCATCTTCCATTCCTTCATTGCTATAACATGCTTCATATTGTTGGCTTCTAGTTATTCACCTGGCTGCACTTGGATTTAAGACCACTTAAGGATTAATGCCTTCCAACTGAGAAGCACGAACTCCATTATTTGAAATCAATAGTGGACTCTTTATACCCTCTGCATTCTCCCCAAATTCCTCTTGTTCTCTCACTAGAGAAATTCTATCTCTATGGTGGGCCACACTAATTTGGGCTTGGTCCTTAACAGTTTCTGGGCTTACAGAGTCTTGAATAATAGAGTCCAAGCCATGTGCAGAATTTGAATTTTCATCATAAATGTCATCGTCATTTTCAATTTCATCAGTATCCTCACCTATAACAGAGGTAATGAGTTCAATCGACCTTGGTAATGGTGCTAGTTGGTTGTTTAGTATTGGCACATTTATTGCTGTAAACATCTTGCATTGGGTTTGTACTCGTGCATGCTCTACTACGTTTACCAACACCAAATCTTTGGAACATCCATTTATTGCATTGGTGACTGTCTTTTCCACTTCCAAATATGCCAATTCATCCACTTTCTGCTTTACCACGTCATCCACGTGTCTTTCATTCACCATCCTACTGTCCTCCAATTCATTCTCTGATCTATCCACCTCATCATCTTCCCCAGTTTCCTTCTGGCCATGGATCTTCCTGAAATTCTCCTCGTCTTCCACTCTAACTGTGTATGCCTGTCCATCAACTATGACCTGAATTTTATCAGATATTTTACCAGTATTTTCAATGGCAATAAGGACACTACCTTTATCAAAAGAAACTTCCTTGAGGGTTTCCTCATCAACTTCGAGAAAATGGCCCCAAATGCTTCCTATTGATCTGAAAGACGGCATATTCCAGACATTAAGTGGCATTCCATAGCATGCAATCCAGACTAATCTCTCATCTTTCGCTTGGTCACCATTCCATGGTTTTAGTTCTTCCAACCAGAGTTCAAACCATTTCTCTACCAAGGCTTTATTTCTCATTTTTTCATCCGGAAAAGTTACTATCACAAACCTTCCTCCCATTGATTTTACTTTAACATTCCTTTTACATTCTTTAATAAAGAATTTCTCCAAGTCTTGCGCTGCAGTAATACGTCTCATTTTACCAACTGCACTTCTAAACAACCAACCATTACCTACTGCTGGTATTTGAATACTCTTCAAAGTCTTCTTTTCCCCACTGTTTGACTTTCCCTTATCTTCTCCTTGTTTGCTCGTTTCTGTTTGCCCTTTTCTTCTCCATACCTCCTTGCCTCTTTTTTTCTGAAATCTTCAAATTCGGATTGTTTGTCTGAAACGACTGCTTATTTTTGTTTAAAACTGTGTTCCTTCCTTTCCCAATTTGGTTATTCGGGCCTGCATGTGATCTTTGTCTCAGTGGTTGAGATTCTCGGCCTGCATGTGGTTGATTATCTTTGCTCCAAGCCAGTCGATTCCTATTCCACAGCTCAAATCCCCTGTTCCATTGATCTCTGTTGTTACCGGCTTCAGCTCCAAAATTCCTAGGTTTGATTTGTCGGTTGTCTTGAATACTATCTTGCTTTCTCAGAAATCTAGCCCACTTCACCATTAACACTTGACCCCATACCCAGGATCCATTTATGTTTTCAGTAGCTCGATCTGCATCTCCACTGTGTAGAAATCTAACAAAACCAAATCTCATACCTGTAATCTTGCTTCTCTTGTTAGGGATGAAAGATTCCCTAATCCTCCCAAATTTTGAAAATAGGTTGTAGAAGGAAACTTTTCGGATCTCAATCGGAAGATTGTCCACAAAGAGTGTGAAACTCCTTTCATTTCTCTCGCCTCTCTCCTCTCTCTCTCACTCCTCTCTCTCATTTTGGACATACAAAGATCAAAATGAATCCAAGACAGCTCTTGTTAACTCTCTTCTTTATTAGGGATATGAAATCTGGGGATTCCTTATATTCCCTTGGATGAGAATTCAAACTTCCTACTCTTACCCCAAATTCATACTTTGTCCACATTCTACACTTGACCTACATTAACAAAAATGACATTATTCTACACGAAAAATGTCATTATCAATTACATAAATGACATCCATGCACCAAGTTTAGAAGGTACAATTCGCTGTGAAACCCAAAGCATAAGTCACAATAGTCCGATATGGGTGAGTTGCGTGTGTATGCTTTGAATGGATCACAACACATATGTATAAGGATCTGAATCCAATGCAACATTCAAATTGTTATTATCTTTCAGTCTACAATGCCTTTAAAGATTTTAAGAACTTTGTATAATAGAACTTATTGAGATCTATCATATGAGATTCATATTGCGCATAAAATTCATTATAGATTGAAAGATATTATCAATTCAAAAATTACATTGGAGACCGAACATGACAATCATTTTGGAACAGAGGGAGTATAATTTATCGTTGTCTTCGTTAAAGTGTTACGTAGTTTTTCATTTTAATGCAGAATTTGATGGCTTGAACAACTTAAAGGAGCTAGACTTGAGCAGTAATGCGATTGCCAGTATCAGTGCTCTCAACGGTATGGAATTGATCGAAACTTTTCATGCAAGTGTTTGCACAATAAAATGTGATTTCTAAAAACTTTTCAAGTGTTTCTTTTTTTTCAACCAAAATGAAATCAGATTATATATGGAAATAAGCTAAACTCCTTCTAAGACAAGTAGTCTCAAAAAGAAACTCATTAGATTTACTAATCCAAATCCAAAACAAAAGGGGCGTTAATCTAGCTTTGGATGAGAAGAACTTTTTCCGGAGAAAAGGGTAACGTTCTTTGAACTTTCTTGAATTTTCAACTCAATTACACTAATTTATTCAGAAATATTTATCCAGAATCAAAATATTATTGAAACTTAACAATTAAAACTTTCTTTGATGCGACAGGTGTTTTCGATTTGTGAATGTTGACAAACTATATAGTTTACTGGAAAACCATATAATTTGGTCATTTCCTCTAAGGGTTCTTAAATTTATTTGCAATTTTCAAGTTTAAAAATAATTGACTTATTGAAATAATTTTTTGCACAATATAGTTCTTATTTAATAGATTTCAATGAGATTTTTGAAGGTGCAAAAAAAAATCAAAACATTATTTTCATAAATATATTATTTTTAAATTTAAAAATTGCTAATAAATACTTATTTTTTAAGAATCCTTAGCGAAACAGGAGTGATTTTCCTTGTCAACCAAAAAATAGAAAATGTTTTCATATCACAATCCAATTAACAACAGGAAACATTTTCTTTTCCAGAAAAATATTTCCAAATAAATCAACTACTACTATTTTGTACAGGTTCGCAAGAAAAATCAGGAATATTGAAAAAGTTAGAGGTTCTTTATCTGAGTGGTAATCAAGCCCTCAATAATAGTGTTTGGTCATTTTTGGGAGGTCTTTCATCAATCAAGACACTGGATTTGAGTTACAATAGAGGCTTGCATGGAGTTGTTCACAATAAGGGTAACTCTTATATGAAATTTCCTTATAACATTATTAGCACCTTCCTCTCTCAGAAAACTTACAGATTTCTTCCATGCTTAATTTTATTCAACTACTTAATACAGACTTGAGAAACATCAGCAACATTGAAACTTTGCTCATGAATGGTGTTATGCTCGACGACGTTCTTCCATACATCGGAGTCATTACTTCAATTCACGTGTTATCCTTAAGAGCTTGTCATAGCAAGCGTATTCCTTCGATTGAAGGTATAACTCTGAATTGTTCTTCTACTCCCCATCCCACAAATAGAAGGATATTATTGGTCATTATCTATTTTGTCTATAAAATATATATCAATCTAAAATTTTCAATGTGTTCCATTCCATGTGTTATAAGGGTTGTGCGAGTTGAAGAAGCTCCGAGAGCTTGACGTCACAGAGAGTGACTTTGGGGAAACCTTACCATGGTGCCTGGCGAACTTGACATCCCTTCGACTACTGGATTTAACTTCCAATTATTTTACTGGAAACATTGCACAGTCTCCTCTTATCAATTTGAGATCCCTCGAATACCTTGCAATTTCGGATAATGACTTCGAAGTTCCAATCTCATTCAAGTCATTTTTTAACCATTCCAAACTCATATTCATTGAGAGCCTGGACAACTTGTTGTTGGAAGAGGAGGACTTTCTTGCCACATCCCCAAGTTTCCAACTAATCGGACTTCGTTTATCAAATTCTAAACATGGTCATATTACCCGATCATTTCCTCGCTTTGTCTACCATCAACATGATCTTGCATTGGTTGAGCTCTCTAGAACTGATTTTACAGGTAAGTTTCCCTATTGGTTGTTGGACAACAATACAAGAATGGAGACACTTATCCTATCGTACAATTCATTTGGTGGACCATTATTGTTGCCTACACGTCATATGAGAAATCTTTTAGTACTGGATATTTCTAACAATCATCTTGAAGGCTTCCTTCCATACCAAATATCCAGGTCTTTCCTGAGTTTAGAATTCTGCAACATGTCTACAAACAACTTTGAAGGCAACATTCCCTCTTCATTCGGGGATATGATTGCTCTGCAAGTGCTAGATTTATCCAATAACAAACTATCTGGTAAAATACCGGTTCATTTGGCTGAAGGTTGCCCCATCTTGTGTTTCTTGAGCTTATCAAATAACAACTTAACAGGCCCAGTACTCCCCCATCAAAATAATCTGACCCAATTGCGAGTCTTATATTCCGACAATAATGGCTTCACAGAAATTCCGTCTAGCTTGTCTCGGAGTACAATGTTATTTACGTTGGATGTTCATGCGAATCAACTGGTTGGAAAGATTCCAGGGTTCATTGGGAATATGCCATTAGAGTTACTAGCCATGGCTGGTAATCATCTTGAAGGTCCTATTCCAATTGAATTTTGTCAACTCAAATACCTCTATCTGTTAGATCTTTCAGAAAATAATATCACTGGGGTTGTACCATCTTGCTTCAACTCATCAAACATTCAGAATATTCTGTTGTCCAAAAATAGGCTACATGGACCTTTTCCAATGGCCTTTCGATATTACATATATTTGACGGAGCTTGATCTCTCTTATAACCAATTCAGTGGTAATATTCCAACTTGGATAGATAGCTTTCCCAACCTTGCGGTTCTTCTCTTGCAAAATAATAATTTTGAAGGCAACATCCCAAAGGAGTTATGCAACGTGTCCAGGTTAAGCATGATTGATCTTTCTTCTAATAATCTCTTTGGCAGCATTCCCCCTTGTATTAGTAGGATTGAATTTAGCGGAACACAAAGCCTATATATTGATGGTTTGGGAATCCCGTATGCCGATTCACGGCATATATTCAAGTTATTGTTACATTATCTGAGGATGGTGTTACGCGAGAGAGAAATTGAAATGGATGAGGAGATGCAATTGTTTAGAAGTCCTACACAGGAATTTGTAGAGTTTGTAACAAAGGGAACGTTCTTACCCTACAAGGGAATCGTTCTAGACCTTTTCTCAGGAATCAATCTCTCCCACAACAGATTGACCGGCCCCATACCACCTGAAATTGGAAACCTTAGCCATATCAAAGTGTTGAACTTGTCCCACAATAACTTCACCGGTACAATCCCTATGACATTTTCAAACTTGAAAGGCTTAGAAAGCTTGGATCTTTCCTACAACCACCTGCATGGGAAAATCCCCTCTCAGCTTACCGTTTTAAGCTTCTTGGTTGTTTTCAATCTGTCCTTCAATAACTTGAGCGGAAGGATGCCTCCAAGAGTAAACCAATTCGGTACTTTTGAATCGTATAGCTACATTGGAAATCCCCTTCTTTGCGGGGAACCATTGCCAAGGAAGTGCAATGCAACTAATTCACCTCCATCGACGCCAAGAGCCGTAGTCAATGATACCAAAGAAGATTCTGGTTTCTTGGACATGGATGTGTTCTACATGAGCTTTGCAGGGTCTTACGTAACTGTGGTATTGGCAATTGTGGCGATTTTATTGATAAATCCTTACTGGCGAAGGGAATGGTTTCATCTTGTCGAGGTTTTCATCACCTCCTGCTATTATTTTGTTGTGGAGAATCTTGTCGGGCGCAGGCGTGGTTTTCTTTGGAAATAAGTAGCCATCTCTCTCTATTATTTTGTTGTGGAGAATCTTGTCGGGCGCAGGCGTGGTTTTCTTTGGAAATAAGTAGCCATCTCTCTCTGATCATCATGTGGTGTGGTTAATGAATTCTACAAATTTTCGTTTGGATTTTGGATTGTTGTTTGTACGGAATAAATCTCTTAAAGATCTTAGACGGAATGCTGTATAACTATCATTCTAGCTTTGTCGTATATATGTTTAAGGTGCAAAAAAGTCTCATTTTATGGTTTTCGAAATCGTATGAAAATCATACACTACTTATACTCTTCATTGGGAATTTTTTTTCTTCCTGAATGTCTCCTTGCAATTGGGACGAACACCACCTGTTTGACAAAACGCCTCGATGGAACGATTGATGTGAAAAAAAGAAAAAGAATGGGAGCAACAAACTTGGATCTCACTGTCTCAAAGCTGTCTCGCTTTAATGAACACCACCTTTTGACAAAATCGTTTTATATATTATGGCGATTTCTAAAAGTATGGAAAGGGAGATAAAAAATTGTGAATAAGGCCACAAGTGACATTCCCTTGCTTATGAATTCGTGTCCCAACATTTTATCTTGAAATAGGTGACATTCCCTCAAGAAACTGTGTATAGGTTTTTTTCTGTACTAGTAAAGGTGCACATGCTTTGCACGTGATCTACTCCATTTTAAATGTTTGGTATTTAGGGACTTATAGAATAAAGGATATGTAATGCAGCCAACAGCAAAGTTTTTGTGGTACAACAGAACATGGAGTAAGCAAGAGCATTATCAAATATGGAAGACTGGCTGAGGAAGCTCTGTCAAAAAACCCATCAATAATCAACCGACATCACAAAACAAAACACAGGAAAATTATGACCCCCATGAAAGATTCAGTAAAAGAGGTCGAACTTCGAGGGTTGTTGACCTACACATCAACACCATTTGGCATTGCAAGAGCATTTTCAATTAGGCAAGAGTTGCCCAATGCTTCATTTCCTTCTACTCATTAGAATCAATGGCAACATATGCTTTATACTTTCTCCAAACTCCACCTTAATTTTAAGATACTGCAGCTTGCATTGACAACGAAAGGTCCACGGCAGAACAAGAGGATCAGCAGAAGCCCTTGAAACTGCCGCAACAACTATCTTTATACCAAACCTATAAAATAGTAGAAGTCCTCAATTAGGAGACATCATCGAACTAAAAGAAATACCTCAACAGAAACCGCTTCTTCTGACCTTCAATTTTTTATGACACCAAAGCACCTCTGATAAACATAGACTGAAATTTCAGGTATATCAAATCTTGCTTTTATCTAGAAAGCTGTTCTTGTTAATACCAAATCCAGCAGCCCTTCGGAAACAGCATTAGCATTGTTGAAGCTTTCCATATCAGTCATGCTGGGAAACCAACAACTCTACCATTACCATTGTTGTCTGTCCTCCATTCTATAATTCTTAATTTCAATGCTGATATCCATCTCATAAGCTTCTCATCTCATCTCAAAATCTTCTTCAGCCAACTAAAAGAAACCCCAATGCCATTTCCATCTCACCAAACAGTTGACAATTTGGCTCATTGTTCGTTTACCTCAAGAATGTTGTTCATCAAGGATATCAAGATAGAGGAGATGATCTAAAAAGTCAGATGTTTAAAAACGTTTCTTTACACTTACTAACACATAAGGCTTTTCTTTTCTTTTGGTACATTGGTTGGATAGCAAGAGCAATCATTTCAACAGTACTTGTCATTGCAACCCTCACTTAATGGCAAAACATCTTCATAATGTCAATGGTGTGTGTCTTTCCAGCATTTATACATCAAAGAGCTGTTAAAAAAAAAATAAAACACATCAAAGGCCACTATGACCGGCCAACTAAACATCAGTGTTGGCTGGCATTTCATAGTTACGATGTAAGAAATCTAATCAACTGTAGAGGGCAAAGGTCCAATTACGTCACATGCAGTAGTTGTGAGTTGTGACTCTAGTTTAAAAGGATATCGTTGTCGAAACCCAGAGGTAGTGAGTCTTGTGACACAAGGACAACTTATCTTTGTGATAAGTAACACAAGGACAACTTATATAACTCCCTCAACATATAAATCTTTACATCTGCAAACAAGTAATTATCACAACATTCTAATTCAAACATACTTCTACTTTCAATTCTGAACAACCATTTCTTCTAAAAAAAAAATAGCATGCAATATAATAAAAAGACCATGACTGTTTTATTCATAAATAGGATAAACAATTTTTGAAAACAGCAAGTAAAGTTTCCTTGACAATGGGTATGAGGGGAATAAGGAAAGCTAAACTCGAATTTGGAACAAAACGAATCTGGTCATCACGTCGAATTGAAGGGTAACAAGGTTTTTTAAACAAAAATTGGTGATGTGATGGACATCTAACAATACTGGTAGAAAACATAACATTAATTTTTAAAAAAAAAAAACACCAAATAATTTGCCGAAGTATTCTATTTGGAGAGAATTAGGCTCCGTTTGTTTCAAAGTAAAATAGTTTCGGGTAAATGTCTACCTATCTACAATTGTTTGGTTGCATAAAAGTGAAGTTAAATTTTTTTCAAGTAAAATATCTTTCATCAGAACTCAGAAGGGTGAGAATGTTTACTCCTTTGTAGGGGGATGAAAACAGTTGGTGCTGCTGAACGTACCAAACTGCAAACGGCCCCACGTGCCTCTACACCAAAACCCTAGTTCTTCGTCGGAGACCTAATCTGCAAAACAGACAAGGGGTGAGTGCACCTCTGCCTCTCGTGGCAAAGGCCCTCCGATGCCTTAGTTAGTATCTCGTACTAGTTGAACCCTAATTATCAGTAGGAAAACAATAAGAGATAGTCCAAAAATTGCGTACCTTTTACCTCCAGGTTTACCTCGTATTTATAGTTTCACGGATGCTTGCTGCCCAAGCATCCCAGTTGCCCTAGGGTTCCTACCTCATATAGGAAACCTAGTATCTTATGGATTCTTCTTTCCCTTATCTGTATGATATATTACTCTTTATAGGACTCTCAGTCCTTTTGGGTCTCTTTCCCATAATTATCCGGACACCCCACTCTCGTTGGGTCTCTAGCCTCGATCCTATATACTCGGGATCTTATCTTTTTACGAATAATTACCTTTTTGGAGTATTCTTGCCACGTCATGACTTAGGGCAACTTTTCCCATTGTTCGGCTTCCTCTTTGCCGAACAGCTCTCCTGGACTAATGACCTCACATACAACTGGTCCACATTGTTATATCCGGTCAAACGACTTTAGATATCTTTTGACCTTATCAGCCGAACAGACTGTCTGGACCATTGACTTCACGTGTCACTGGTCCATATAGCTGTTCATCGCACTGCCCGGCGACGAACTTATCATTCCTGCCACGTGTCCCTAACACAGCACGTGCTCGGTGGCTAATCATGCCTGTTCGGGGATACCTCCCTACATCCTTTAAAATTCCGTAATTTTTTTTTTTGGGTCAAGTGCATTCCTTTTGCGACGCTGGCACGTACCATGCCCATTGAATAATCAAAGAGGCAAGGACAGGCACAGCGGTCATTAAAATTCCGTAAGTTATTTTTGGGATTGGTGATTGTTTCAAAGTAAAATATTTTTGGGTAAATGTTCTACCTATCTACCGTTTTTTGGTTGCATAAAAGTGAAGTTATTTCAAGTAAAATATCTTCCATCAGAAGGGTGAAAATGTTTTCTCCTTTAAAATTCTGTAAGTTGTTTTTGGGATTGGTGACTGTGCATTTCTCGACCCGTTGTTTGACCTGTTGATTCCAATAGAAGCAATTTATCGAACATCTTAAGTGCAAAAACTGTTTGTTATGACTAACACGATCATAATCCAAAACTAAGCATTAGATTTACACATTCAGGGAACGCTTACGTGTGAGACGGTAGAAACTGGAGCACGATTGGATTCTGGGCGGTGGCAATAGGTGACGAAGAACTTTGTGGACGCCGCAAGAGGGTCGTACGGGGGTGGAGAAGCCGTGGACTTGATGGGCTTTGGTGCGACAGTCGAATGCACTTCTTTGGGGAGGAGGTGCGGGAATAGGGCTTTGCTTTGTTTTGAATTTGGGTGTCGTTTGCAAAACGATGCAGTACGATTCCCGCAAGGACGATGGCGCGGAAGCCAAAAGGGGAACGGTGCAATCCGGAAGACGATTGAAAACAGAAGCCAGTCGTTTTAATTAGGGGCGGATAAGTTATTTCAAGATTTTGAAAGGGTATTTTTGGAAGATAAAGTGTGTGAAACACTTCAGTGGTCTTCACGTTTTTATAAGTAGAGTAGATTTGTAAAAAGGAGCCTTTTGTGGAGTATCCCTATAATGGTGGACAACTTTAGGAGCTACAAATGATTTTGGGTGGAACATGCAAAACGTATTTTGAGGGAAACTTGTCATAATTCAAAAGGTAAAACTAAATTATTGAAAAATTCCAGTGGGAAACATGTAATATACCTCGAGCTAGCCTGGTAGATCGATTAATTATTCTCACTGTCTATAAGGGAGAGGCCAACTTGTACTATAGCAAATTCTCGTGTAGACTGCTCAACGTAGAAATCGATAGAAAGTGAATGAGAGTCAAAACTCGAACGCCAAACAAAGATTTCCGAAGGCTCCTAAACGCTAGGTGACAATTTGCCAGCCCCTTTGCGTTTCTCCCCTCTTTTTTTGTACTTGGGAAAAATACTAAGTGCTCCAGACCCTTCTCTGACACACATTGGCGAAGGAGAAGGGCCTAAAGCTTGACAAGGCAGCTCTGGGCGGAAGCCCAAGAGAAACACAGCTTCTTATATGTTGTCGACTGTTGTGCACAGTCATGTGTGAATTTCACAGTGCCTGCCTATCTACATAAAATTGGCCCAGCTCAGAAAAATGCGGTGGCAATGTTCAAAATTTTTGATTTGGCGCCTAGTTTTGAAACATGGTTGAGAGAGATGGTGCACTGTGTTGTTCAATTTGGTTTTGCCCGATTAGTAATTAGTCAGTGGTGTCGAAGCAAAGGCTGTGACCGTTGAATTCGATTAGTCCAAAATTGATGGGGTCATTACCTTTACGAACAGTAGTGGAATCAGAATTTTGATCCCAGATCCTAACATAGCACCGCTCCTACTTACGAGTTCAAGTGATCTTGAGCGTTATTGGGTCCGCTTAGGAGACTACAAAGCCAAGGAAAAGAGTATTTGCGTTATCAGTGTTATGGTTGGTCATTCAACTGGTGGGCCATGACCCTAATAGGAGTAATGTGAAAAAAAAAGGAAAACAGAGGAACGAGTTTGAGAAGGAAAAGATTGTCTACAGAGAGAACGCAGCCAATTACAGAGAGAGGAGACCAACTCTTAGGGCATAGTCGTGTAGATGAAGTTTGTACTCCGAGTAACTTAGATTTTACTGCTTTTGTTGGATTTAATATTTGGATTTGGTTGAATTAAATCGATGAATTCATGTTTGTCAAATCGGTTTTATTTTTTTCCATACAATTGTGTGTTTATTATCCGCGATTTCAAATACTTTTCATACAACGATTGTCCATTGAATTCGTGGTAATTGAATGTGATTGACGGATCTTACGAGTTGTACTATTTGTGCTAGGCAAAAATAATCTATGCCGCTTGATGATACATTAATATTTTTAGGAGAAATCACGAGGGCCTGAAAACTATGATGGTATCCGGTAAATGTGAATAAGAAATTCTTTGACTGATATAAATCTATGTTACAAAGGGACAGGTGCGAAACCCTAGACCTTTTCTCCCCTCGAATCTCTTTACATTTGTTTGCGTTTAATTATAGTCTTTATTTAGTTTAATTTTCTCAAGATCATCAACCAATTCTTTTTCCGATTTAAATTTGTAAAAGTAATTGAAATTATTTTGACTTAGCCTTCGTAACCCTTTAGGATGATGCAGAAAATATTTATTGCCATGGTTGTTAAAATTCTACAATACGGGATACAAATCCTACGATTCATATCGGTTCCTTTCAAAAACGATACGTTTCCCACCATTTATCATTTTTCCATAAAAATCCTACGATGATGACTTATCCTATGATATATTCGTGTATCCTTCAATGCGTATCTTACGATTACTTATTGAAAAAAAAATTGTACCATAGTTTAAGAAGCAAAACCTCAAATGCGTTTTTTTATATAATAATGGCGACCTTTAAACCATTTAAAGAAAACAAAAACTCAATCTATTAGGATCAAACAAAAAGAAGAACCGATATCGATCATGTTTTGCATTAATCATGTAAGACTCTTCTTCTCTTCCCTTTACCAAGGCACAAGAAAATCTCAATTTGATGCAACGGATTTTTAGCTTGTAATTATTAGGTACAACTAATTTTTAACTGTATATTAGCTTTTGTTAACGTATCCAATTACGATACGCGATATGTATTCTGATACGATTCGAAAATTAATAAAAGGATATTAAATACGTAATCCAATTTGAAAATATTGTTTATCGCTATATGTTGGGCAATAGTAATTGTTTCTTTCATTAATTATTCTTTATATCGCAAAACAACAATCATTTATTAATCCCATGAGAAAGTGTGGTAGATAAGTGTGTTAGGAGCCACCAAACCATGAGGCGGTGGCCAAGATCACTGAATAATTTTTCCTTGCTCGATACTAATGAGAGACTGAGTTGGGAACGATTGCGTTCTTATATGAATTTAACTTAAATATGAGAGTTTTGTCTTTGTTTGATTTTTTTCTTTCTTGCATTTGTTAGTTTTGTGCCAAACTTTTGCGGGTTATTGATTCGTCTCGACGATACAAATCGGAAAATTAATTTTTTTTTACTTTTATCCAAGTATTTCGAGAAATAACCATTTTTAGCAAAACTAAAAAAATGTTCACATAAGCATTTTTTAGAAATAACCATTTCATCAGTCGTGTTGGGACACTGTCACATGGCGCTCCCATCACAAACTTATGTATATTGATAGGAGCGTAAATGTTCACATAAGCACCTCTTAATTTATCTTTATGTAATTACTAAATCTATTTATATTTTTTTTATCCGCTAAGTCTATTTGTATTGTTACTTGGAGTTTTATGCTTTATTTTGGTGTTGTAGGTTTTTGGAGGGTTTGATTAAAAAAAAGGAAAGTGCAAAGTAGAATTTCATTCAGTGTCGAAGCAAAGCCACTGGCCATTGAAGTCAATTAGTCCAAAATTGATTGTTGAAAATGTTAGGATACTTGAAAATGTTTAGGTGCATCTCAACTGTTCAATTTCTCTTTCATGTTTATTTTCATGGAACACCTTCATGTACCATATCAATCCCCATGGATTGGGTCATTACCCTTATGAAGTCAAGTGATCTTGAGGATTATTGGGTCCACTTAGGAGACTAAAGCCAGCCTAACCTTCAACCCTTTCATGTGCAAATTGGTGCCCAAGAAAAAAGAGTATTTGTGTTAGGGAAATAATTCACACTTCTTTTTTTATAATTTACACTTTTCTTTTGTTTTTATTCACACGAATTTACAATTTTGCCCTTGAATGTGTGAAAAGTGTATTGAAAAAAGGGCAAAACAGTAAATTGAAATGAATAAAGACAAAAAAAAAAAGGTTTGAAAATCACTTTTGTTGCCATTACCCTAGTAGGAGTAATGTGAAAGAAGGAAGAAAGAGGAAGGACTTTACTTTGAGAAGGAAAGAATTGTCTTCGTTGTATAAAGGAAAATGAGGGTTTTGCGGAAGGGGCCGGACTAGCTACAAGCATAACAGAGAGCACTGAATGAATTAGATGATTTCATCTTTATGAAATTGGTATTTTTTTTTCCCATGTAATCGTGTCTTTATTATCGGTGGTTGTGATAGATGGAACTTACTAGGAAGACGATTCGTTCTAGGTGGAAATAGTCTATGCCGCTTGATGATAGATAAATATTTTAAAGAGAAATCGGATAGTAGTAATTTTTTCATTTCATTAATTATTCTTGGTAGAGCAAAACAGCGATCATGTCTTAATCTCACAAGAAAATGTAGTAAACAAGTGTGTTAGGGAACCACCGAACCACGTGCCGGTGGCCAAGAACACCGAATAATGTTTCCTTGCTCGACAGTCGATACGAATGAGAGACAGAGATGGGAAGGGCCAAGGAAGGAGCAATTTAGAATTTAATATCAACTACTACTTTACTTGACGAAGACCACGGTCAACGGAGAAGGAGACTGACACAGTGAGCGAGTGGTCAACAGAATTGAAGCACCATTTTCCTTGTCGTTGTAACATCTTTGAATATTGTGTGTGAATCCACATTGATTAATGACAAGCGCTATTTAATTTCCTTTAATTTCAATAGATGTGGCAAATTGACGGATTTGAACGGGTTGAAACAGATCGCAGGTGAAATATAGAAGGGGATCGTAGGCTAAATATGGACGGATTCATTATGGATCAAATAGTAAACGGATTGAAACGGGTCGGATCAAATATAAGTCAAGTCAAACCCGACCGACTCGCCCTGTTTTCTTTCTTTCTTTTTTTTTTCCCCTCCTTCCAACAAACAACCCCTCCCCCCTTCACTGTCTTCACCTCTCCCCCGCCCCCTTTTCCTTTTCCACTGTCATCCCCCAATATGGGTTGAAACACGTTCATAAATGGGCAAAATCCGCGGAATTTTTTGGTTATATAAGCCAATTATTATTTTTTGTCTTTATTTAATTTTTTGTATTTATTCGTTCCACGTCCCCAATTTACTTCATTTTCTCCTTTTTTTATGTCTGATTTCTCCGTTTCTCACTCTTTTTATTAATGTCAAGCAATTGCTACTGATTTTCCCCATCCGTACTGCCTGTGAACCATGGTTTTCATTGAATTTATGTATCATGTTAATATATTACTGATTGGTACATAATCGAAGATGATCTGAGAGTGTTTTTTTTCATGAAAATAGAAACAGCCACACTTAATAAAATGGGGTTTAATAAATTTCACGCTTTCCCGCAAGCTATTATTGGCAGAGCTAGGATTTTGACTCTGGCCCCCCGGGGCCAGCTTAACAGACATATTTCTTATTGGAACATATGCTTATTATATCGTAAGGTTTTCATTTTCTAATACATTTCATTTGTGTATTGAGATGATTTTAGCCTAATGCTGTTAAAGTATACAAATCATTTTATTTTTTTCTTTAAGCTACTTCTACTATCACGTGCTTATTTGTTATTTATAAAAGAAATTGATAAATGAAAATTCAAAATAACCAATTTTTTATCAAATCAAACCAAAATTATTAAAGTTATAAGTAGCTACGAATAATTATCAGTAATATTCTAAATCAGGTATATATACAAAATAAAAATTTTAAAACTCGAACGCTCAGGAAGCCAGGGTCAAGGGCCGGACTCCAACATAGTTCCGCCCCTGCTTCCGATGCCTTCTAAACGGCATCATGCCAAAATAACATCTTAGTTCGAAGAATCCTTAGGAGATTGCAAAGACGTTTCTACTGATATCAGTCATATTTCAATGATCTGAGACATTAACTTCGAAGATAATTTTAAACCACTTATCATGTAAGAAATTAGTGTTGATTGGATTTATATTATTACATAATCTCAATGCATTTGTGTTTCTTAAAATGGGATTGGTTTCACTGAATCAAAACCATGAAACACGGTTTTTGTAAAAACAGATTCTGCTCGGCCAAGAAATTGGACATCAGATGTACAATAATTGAGGCCAATTTGTTTCAGCAACCACGCGCATAGTTCCTGGTCACTCTTCTCGATTTTTGGGTGTGACAATATTGGAAATTGATTCCGTGCATTTGCGCTCAAAGACAAGGACCTAGTGGGACACAATCCACTTATGTAGGACTGGCTGGAAAGAACCCCTATCTATCTACATAAGATAGGCACAATCTAAGTTTTGAGAGCCAAACAAATGTGGTGGCCATTGATAAGCACCCAATTTTGTAGATATTTGGTCCATTTAGTCCCGCTTTAGGTTAATTATCTTTTGTTATTCTGTCATATTATAGTAATTTTGCGCGTAAGCTCTTCTATTGAGCTTTTCAGGTAATCCGCGAATAAAAGGGTTCGTTTTGACGTTGTGATCAACCCTTGAGGGTATCCGAGCAGGCAGGCCATGAATAATGCAGCCGTCTGGGAATTGAAGTTGAGTAGCCTCGTTGCTGGGGCGTGCCATAGGCCGTCGGGTGTCAAGATGGGAAACTAAGGGGTTGATCTGCTAGAAGACGGCTCGGTATCGATACGGCTCTCTGCGTATCGATACTACATTAAAACAGAAGGGAATCCAGGCTTCAGCGTATCGATACGCTGTTTTCCGTATCGATACAGTTTACAGAGTATCGATACGGATCATCTACGGGAAACTTTGGAATGCAGCCAAAACAGCTCGGTATCGATACGGTTCTCGGAGTATTGATACGAGAGGCTCACCAACCTGCTTTTTGACAGATTTCAACTTTCCATAAGTAGCAACTTCCACTTTTTGGATATTTTCTGGAGAGAGAATGGGCCATCTTGTATAAATAGCCTCTCTTTCTCTCTCCCTTGGGATCTAGCTCATTACACCTTTTGTTCTTAGACTCCATTAATGCTTTTGAATCTTTTCTTAGTGTAATTTCTTAGAACTCAAGTAAGTAATTCTCGTTTGTTAATTTCTCGTTTATTAAAGTTGTTCCTACGGACTAGATCCTTTATAATACCAAGTTTGTTTTCGCTTTTATCAATTAAAATCCATATCTCATTTTTATGCTTTGATCTATACCTTAAGTATGTGTGAGTAGTTGGTTGGCTAAGTCTCGGGATAATCTTTCCGGAGGACTTAGGTTGTTATTTGGTTCTCGAATTTTTGGGCTTAAAAGCATGATTTACGGGATAGAGCTTAACTTGCATTTTTGGTCTAAACAAGGGGTGTTAACTCCTTGGTAAGGCGTTTCTCAAGCGGTTTTGGCAAGCGGCTCACCGAGGGCTCGTGACCTCCTATGTGTTCGATAAATTTGTCAAACAAGTTGGTTCGCCTCCGCTTAATCACATCTTTCATTAAACGTAGTCATTAAAGTTAAATTCTCCGGGCGTGAGCGTGCGGTCGTGACTCCCGCCTGAGTTATATTGAGAACCGGTAACATCCTTTGTCAAGGGTTAGAAAATCCCTAGAGTTGCCTCTTTTAAGTTAATTAAGCATTTTCCTTGTCTTTCGCCTTGGCAAGTTTTTACCGTTTCGAAGCATCACCAAGTTGGCCGTCTTGAACGCTGCATTCTACCATTTTAATCTACAAACCGTTTGAGCTATCATCGAATTCCCTGTGGTACGATCCCGGTCTTACCGGTTTATTATGCTACCGACGATGTAGCCCTACGCTTGGAGTATTTCTCAACCTTATTCAAAGGTGAAACTCGGAGGCTAAGCAGCCATAGACGGAACTAGGATTTCATAAATGCATGGGCCGAACTATAAATAATAAGATTTTGAAATTTCAGAAATGTCTAAAAAATACCCAATACAAAAAACAACTCTTGTGTTTGCTTACAAACAAAAAAACAACTAATTAACATTAATATTAAAATTTGAAAAAAAAAAAAAACACTCTGAAATTATGTGGCCCCATACACCGAAGCTTAGTTCCGTCTATGGCAGTGACAATAGCGAAATTTTTAATAATAGGACGCCTAGTTTTGAAATACGATTGGAAAGAGATGGTGTGCCGTGTCGCAATTTGGTTTTCCTGATCCTTACGAGACACCCGTTGAGCGAGAAGCACCATTTTCCTTATAGTCGTTTGCAATTTTTAGGAAAGAAGAATATTGCGTGTGATTCACATTGAGTGGCTGACAATCACTAGCTGTGTAAGTAAGTAACCTAGCTAGCTAGCTTATTTTAAACAAAGCCAATTAAGGCCATGTCGTAGTAAGTATTTTTGAAGTGTAGGGAGATGGAGTACTTATTACAACATTTATTGATGAGGTCACTATGGGTAGTGGTGGTGGTTATGTTGGCTGTAGAAAATGGATGCAATGGGTGCTTGGAAAAAGAAAGAATTGCTCTGTTGCAGCTCAAAGATTCCATCAATTTCCCGAACGGCACTTCGTTGCCATCTTGGGAGGAAGACGATAACATAGGCTGTTGCCATTGGGAACGTGTTGAGTGCAATTCCACTACTCATCGAGTTATCAAACTTAAACTCTATGGTGTAAGAGATGATCGGAGAGATGATTATTGGCATCTAAATGCCTCTATTCTTCTCCCCTTTGAATCACTCCGAAGTCTAGACTTGTCTGGAAACCGATTGCGTAGTTTTGTCGGGAATGAAGGTATGGTTTCTAAGCTCATATATAGCCATCTGGGTTTGTACTATATTAATATTCTAAGGCACCAACAAAAATCAAAAGAATTGCTGAACAGGTCCGAACCAAATCAAATCATACATTTTGGTCCGGATCCATGGATTAGTGGGTCAGACATGACTTCAAAAATTTGAGAACCCTTTTTTTTGCTAAGCAAAAAATTTGAAAACCTTGGTATATTGTTCGGTCCGGGAATTTTTTCTCCAGAATCGTAGATTAAACGAACCGGACTGTATATACGTACGAGTATAATCTATCTATACTATATATTATAAGAATGTAGTTACCAAGAATAAAACGAAACTCTCTCCTTAACTCTCTCCTACATACAATTTTTTCATTTTTTCATTCATTATTCTACATTTTTTACAAAAGGTAAAATACTTTTATTTTGTATGAAAATGAAACTACGTTGAATCAATCGCTAACAAATACTTATTGAAACCTATCTCTTTTTTTTATTTCTTTATTTTCTTATTGTTGTGGAATTTTCTTAATTTGGAGAAAATGGAATCAATTCCAAGTGCCATACACGCCGATCTATTGATATATAGGAATAGGACAACAGGAAAATTAAAGTTCCAACGCTGATTAGCCAGCACTTGACTATCAATCGAGAGCCAAAACAAGTAATTAACGGTAAAACCAGAACTGAACTGTGGTTCCCAGATAAATTCGGTTCCGACTTTTTAAGAATCACAAGTAACGATTTGGTCCACAAATTCCAAGAACCAGACCTTGTGCTGTGATGTTGACCTTCTATGGCTCCATTTGTTAGCACTAATTAGATTATTTCAAACTCCAATTTGAAGTATTTTTGCTTATCACAAATAATCCTAAAGTGAATAAGTTATTCTTATCCCCTCCCTAATATTCCCTATTGGCTTATCCGTCGTTTTACCTTATCCCCTCTCCAATATTCTCTCCAATTTTTTGACCACTAACAAACTAGTTGAGGCCAAAACAAGAAAAATAAGTTGAATCTCAATTCAGAAATCAAATTCCCTATACCCATTTGTTTCTCTTGCAGGTATTGGAATAGTGGTGGATTTGAGTAATTTGGAGGAGCTTGATCTTCGCTTCAATACTCTTGATAATAGCATTCTATCGTCTTTAAACAAGCTTTCAAACCTGAAGATTCTAAATTTGGCCGGAAACAACTTGAATGGGTCAGATTCTACTAAAGGTAAATTTAAAATATATACATCAAGTTTGTCAAACAGAAAAGGGTAAATTACATATAATCCCCTCAAACTAACACTCGCGTACACTTAACCCCCTCTAACTTTTTTTTTTGGCACTCAACCCCCTATAACTAACTGAAATTCAAACGGTCATAACTTCAAAAGGTCATAACTTCTTCGTCCAAAATCGAAAACATGCAAATTATATATCGATTTTGAGGTCTTGAAGTCAGCTTTCTAATGACACCAAAATCACATCACGATTCAAAGCACACAGAAAGTTATGATCAAAACGGTCTTTCTGTCTACCAGTCCTTACTCTTTTGATCATAACTTTCAATGTGCTTTGAATCGTGATGTGATTTTAGTGTCATTAGAAAGCTGACTTCAAGACCTCAAAATCGATATATAATTTGCACGTTTCGATTTTAGACGAAGAAGTTATGACCTTTTGAAGTTATGACCGTTTGAATTTTAGTTAGTTATAGAGGGTTGAGTGCCAAAAAAAAAAGTTAGAGGGGGTTAAGTGTACGCGAGTGTTAGTTTGAGGGGGTTATATGTAATTTACCCAACAGAAAACCGTAAGTCTGAACACATTCTCTATTTTTTTTTCCCCTAAAAAATGCTTTGCACAGAAATTCGGATGCAAATATAACCTTAGCCGTCCGATACTGTCCCCATGCATCAAATGGCTCGAAACACACATGTATCTAGATCTGCTCTTTTTTTCTTCATTCATAGTAATTTTTTGTATGTTGTCCTTTTTCAGGTGTTTCATGGTTTGTTCCACATTTATATTTCATTACCACAGAATTTGGTAGCTTGAACAACTTGAAGGAGCTGGACTTGAGCTCAAACGAGGTTGTCAATATCATAACGGTCGATGATGGTTAGAACATAAATGTTAACAGGACTACTTTTCTCTGTCTTTATTTTGATAGCCATCACGAATAACAGTATGATCTTAATGTTTGTGCAAGAAATAGAATGTAGAGCGACCCGTCGATGTAATTGAGCAATTTGGCACAATCCATAGTACTCCTATCTATTATCTACTTTTCTCTACTATTCTACAGGTTCACAAGAAGAATCAGAAATATTGAACAAGTTAGAGGTCCTTTATCTGCGTGATAATTTCTTGGATGACACTATTTGGTCATTTTTGGGAGAGCTTTCATCGATTAAGACACTGGATTTGAGTGATAATTATGACTTGTATGTAGCTGTTCACAGTAAAGGCACCTCTTATCTGAAATTTCCTTATACTAACATTATTTTTTTTTTTTAATTTTATTTTTTTTTGCTCGGCAAACGAAACACTTTTATAAATCTCGAAAGGGGTACATCGAGGGGAAAAGAAGGAAGAGTGAACTTGCTCAACCACGAAAAGAAGCACAAAGAATAAAAACACACCATCCAGCCGGGGGTTGGATGTGTTACACCTCAGACCCATAATTAGAACTTCAGCTTACGAATACAATGAAGAAAACATTTAAAATCCTCCACTGAGTACACCTTGAAATCGAACTTTGCTTTCATCCACATTGCCACCCTAGTCTTTATCTGGTCCTCTACCTCGCTAGCTGACCTTGAGGTATTGTTGAAAATAAGGTCGTTTCTTGCAAGCCACAACGACCATAAGGTAGCGAAAAAAGTCACCTCCCAAATATGCCTTTCCATATTTCTAAACCTTGAGCCAAACCACCAATTTGCTAAGTCCGCCAAAGAGGGTGGACAAACCCAAAACATCTGCCACCACACCATTATAAGCGACCAAGTATTCCATGAAAACTGACAGTGCAAAAATAGGTGTTCAGGAGTTTCCTCGAAGGAAGCACAGAAAGGACACTTCGACAATGGACCCACCTGCATCATATTCTTGCTCACGAGAACAGATCTGGACGCCACCCTTCCTTATACTAACATTATTAGCACCTTCGATTGTCTCCTTTTTATCACAAATTTTTTCTATGCTAATTTTGGTCAACCACTTAATACAGACTTGAAAAACCTCAGCAGCATTGAAAATTTGTTCATGGATGGTGATATAATCGACAACGATTTTCTTCGAAGCATTAGCGTTATGACTTCCATTCAAGCATTGTCCGTGATAGATTGTGCACTCGATCGTGTTCGGCCAATTACAGGTAGAATGGAAAATTAGAGTTATGACTTCCATTCAAACAAAATGATTTCGTATGTACTTTTTCTTTTAATATACTGTACCAAGCTTAGCTTTTAAATGTGTTCCATGTGTTTTTTAAGGGCTGTGCGAGTTGAAGACTCTCCGGGAGCTTGATATCGCAGGTACTGGTTTTGGGGGCACCTTACCATGGTGCCTGGTGAACTTAACTTCCCTTCGCCTACTGGATATCAGTTCCAACCGGTTTACTGGAAATATTGCTTGGTTTCCACTTATCAATATGACATCCCCTGAGTACCTTGCAATTTCAGATAATGACTTTGAAATTGCAATCTCATTCAAGTCATTTTTTAACCACTCCAAACTTAAGTTCATTGAGAGCTTGAATAACAAGTTGTTGGCAGAGGTGAACTTTCTTACCACATCCCCAACTTTCCAACTAATCGTTCTTCATTTGTCAAATTCTGAACATGTAACACTCATCAGATCAATTCCCAGTTTCTCTTCTAGCAACATGATCTTAGAATGGTTAAGCTCTCTCGAATCGGTGTCGGTGAGAATTTTCCCAATTGGTTGTTGGACAACAATGCAAGGATGGAAACACTTATTCTATCTCACAATTCATTGGGTGGCCCATTACTGTTGCCTTCGCGTACTATGAGATATTCTTTAGTATTGGATATCTCCAACAATCATCTGGAGGGATTTATTCCTTACAAAATAGCAATTTCTTTCCCGAGTTTAGACCTCCTGAACATGTCTACAAACCACTTTAAAGGCAACATTCCCTCTTCATTCGGGAACATGACTGCTCTGACTACTCTAGACTTATCCAATAACAACCTATCTGGTGAAATACTGGTGCATTTGGCCATAAGTTGCCTCAAGTTGTTTGTCTTGAAACAATCAAATAACTCCTTGAAAGGCCGAATACTATCCCGTCAAAACAATTTGACCCACTTGCGAGCATTAATTTCTGACAACAATGGCTTCACAGAAATTCCGCCTAACTTGTCTAAGAGCCCTTTGTGGGTGTTAAATGTTAGTGCAAATCAATTGGCAAGAAAGATTACTGGGTTGATTGAGAATATATCTTTATGGTTACTAGCCATGGCCGGTAATCATCTTGAAGGTCCTATTCCAGTTGAATTTTGTCAACTCAAAAACCTCCGATGGTTAGATCTTTCAAAAAATAATATCACCGGGGTTATACCATCTTGCTTCAATTCATTATACATCTATAGTATTCGGTTGTCCAAAAATAGGCTAGATGGAGCTTTTCCAATGGCCTTTCAATATTACACCTATTTAAGGGTCCTTGATATCTCTTATAACCAATTCAGTGGTAATATTACAACTTGGATAGGAAGCCTTCCCTGGCTTACGGCGGTTCTTCTATTGCAACATAATTACTTCCAAGGCAATATCCCAAAGGAATTGTGCCACCTATCTAGGTTATACTTGATTGATCTTTCTTTCAATAACCTTTCTGGCAACATTCTTGCTTGTGTTAGTAAAATTACCTTCGACGGAATGGGACCTGATAATAATTTTGACGGCAATTTTTTTTTTAAAGAATTGTTGTAAGGTCCATTATAGGATTTTGTAACCTGTCCAATCCATCTCATATTTTCAAAACATCTCTAGTCCAGCCCATTACTTTTTTTAAAGTTTCAGGTCCACTTTATTTTTTGATAGGACAAAATTGTCTCTTCATTAAACTTTACACAACCACCACCACTACAGTCGCCGCCGCTGCCACCACCACCACCTCCACCATCACCAACACCACGCCACCTCAACCACCACAACCACCACCACAAACACGTCCCCACGACCACCTCAACCATCACACCGCTGCCACCACAATGCCGCAATTTCCACCACAATTACCACCACCACACTGCCACCACAACCATAACCACCACCACTCAACCACTACCACCACAACGCAACCACCATCGCTCCACCACCACCACCACCACCACCATGCCCCCACTAACACATCCACCACCACCACCACCATCACCAAAACGCCGCCGCCACCACTCAACCACTACCACCACGATGCAACCACCATCGCTCCACCACCACCACCACAACCATGCCCCCACCACCACATCCACTACCACCACCACCACTATCACCAAAACGCTGCCCCCACCACCACCTCTACCACCACCACCACGACGCCCCCACTACCACCTCAACCACTCCGTCGCCGCCGCCGCTGCCCACCACCACCACTACCACCACCACAATAATGCCGCAAACCTCCACCACTCCACCACTACCACCACCTCCACCACGATGCCACCACCACCGCTCCACCTCCACCACCTCCACCACAACCAACATGCCACCGCCACCACCACCACCACCACCACCACCACCACAATGCCGCCTTAACCACCACCTCCACCATCTACACCACCACCACCGCTCCACCACCACCGCTCCACCACCACCACACCCCAACCACTACCACCACCACCACAACGCCGCAACCACCACCACTCCACCACGACCATGCCCCCAACCCCACCACCACCACGCCCCCACCACCACCTCAACCACCACGCCGCCACCACCACCACCACCACCACCACATTGCCGCAACCTCCACTATAATTACCACCACCTCCACCAAAACCCCGCCCCCACCACCATCTCCACCACCACCCCCACGATGATGCCACCCCCCCCCCCCCCCCCCAACCACCACCACCTCCACGCCTCTACCACCACCACCACCGCTACGCCCCCGCCACCATCTCCACCACCACCATGGCTCCACCACTCCCAGCACTTCTATCACCGTCACGCTCCCACCACTACCTCAACAATCACATCGCCGCCACCACCACCACAATGGCACAACCTCCACCATAATTACCACAACTACCACCACCACCACCGCGCCCCGACCACCACCTCCACCACCACCACTCCACCACGCCACCACCACAATGACCACATGCACTATACATACTTTTCGTTATATATTTAGACTGCAAATTTACACTTTTACACTGCAAATTATTAAATGAACACAAACGCCCATGACAATTTAGACTGCAAATTTGTTAATTAAACACCAACGTCAGAAAAAATTTAGACTGCAAATAAAGGCACTTTCGTAAACTTTGCAGTCTAAAAGTGTAAATTTACAGTCTATACAAAAATTTAGACTGCAAATTATTAAATGGAAACTAAAGCCAATGAGACTTTAGACTTCAAATTTTCACTTTTAGACTGCAAATTTGTTAAATAAACACTAACCCCAGAAAAAATTTAGATTGCAAATAAAGGCACTTTCGCAAACTTTTGAGTCTAAAAGTGCAAAGTTGCAGTCTACACAAAAATTTAGACTATAAATTATTAAACGAACACTAACGCTAATGACACAAAAATTTAGACTGCAAATTATTAAACAAGCACTAACTCTAATGAGAATTTAGACTGCAAATTTGCACTTTTAGATTGCAAATTTGTTGATTGAACACCAATGCCAGAAAAAATTTAGACTGCAAATTTATACTTTTAGACTGCAAATAAAGGCACTTTCATAAACTTTGCAGTCTACACACAAATTTAGACTGCAAATTATTAAATGAGCACTAACGCCAATGAGATTTTGGACTGCAAAGAGAAAATTTAGACTGCAAGTTTGCACTTTTAGAATACAAATAAAGGCACTTTCGTAAACTTTGTAGTCTAAAAGTGTAAATTTGCAGTCTACACAAAAATTTAGACTGCAAATTATTAAATGAACGTAACGCCAATGAGAATTTAGACTGCAAATTTGTACTTTTAGACTGTTAATTTGTTAAATGAACACCAATGCCAGAAAAAATTTAAACTGCAAATAAAGGCACTTTCGTAAACTGTAACGCCCCCAAATTTTGGGTACGTTAATGAGGCATTTATTACATAATAAAGAGAGTCTGGCTCATTATTACATCATAAATACATCATAAGTAAAGGGTACATTTGTTCAACAAGAAAGGAAACTAGGATTCCTAACAGTACTCTGCCTGCTCTTCCATACTAGCAAGCTCCTCTGCTCCAAAAGCTTCCACGGTGAACTATTCATCTTGATCATCTACAAGGTCTGACACATTATACCAGCGTCGCCACCGATATAATATGTCAGGGTCACCACAAGGTAACACCGTGAGCTACAACACTCAATAGGAAATCCTTACCCACCAACCTTACCACGGTAAAACATTTACAACAACACTAACAATCACACATTCACATTCGCTAATCATCTATCGTTGGTGTCCAAGATTCTCTTTGTTTCTCCTACGCGACTCGTCGTAGACCGTGTCAACATTTTCATGTACAAATCAACCTTTCAAAACCATTTGTTTAACACACCCAACCTCGGTTCCGCCGCTCCGGGTTCCCGAGTATCCGTACAATGGTTCCGCCGCTCTGGGTTCCCATTGGCACACAATTGCATTGGCTTCGTACCGCGGATAACCAAGCCATACCTCACCATGGTTCCGCTGTTCCGGGTTCCCATGGGAACGCACACAACCTCACAATGGTTCCGCCGCTCCGGGTTCCCATGGGAACGCACACAACCTCACAATGGTTCCGCCGCTCCGGGTTCCCATTGGAACACACACACACACATAATGCCACCAAAAACGGTCATTATGTAGTTTCCAAAATATTTCCTCCCTCAGAAAACACATTTTCTTCCTCGTTAACCACACCCTAGGTGTCATGTTCCTACTTTCTCGGTTCTCGTGTCTCGTTATCATGCATAGACTCCGCGGTAGGACTTTCCACATATACAACAACAAATCATTCAACAAGATCATCCAACTCTATTCCATACCACAAGCAATACAAACAATGCATGCTCATATTCAATCCGAATATCAAAACACGAATATTTTTGAAGAAAAATAATTCAAGATAAACTATATATACATAGGGATGGGAGTAAGAGTATCCTACCTTGATCCGAAACTAGTCGGGGCCGAATAAGCAAGTTGGAAAATCCTACGGGTGGTGAAACTCGCAAATCTGGACCGATCTTTGGATGGCAGTAACTCGGTCAATCTTTGGCCAAAAACGATCGTTCTTGGGTCGAAATCGAAGCTCTAGAAGTGCTCTACAACTTTCGTGAAGGAAGTTTATCCTAGAAACTACTTTAGGTAGGAGAAAAATGGGGATAAAGGAAGAGACAGTAAGCTGTCTGGAATTGGAAATCCGAGAATTTTACTGAACTTCGGATGACAATATCTTTGTCATTTCTTCACTGATTGGGGTGGTTCTTGGGTCTAACTTGAAGGTCTCGAAGTTCTCTACAACTTTCCCGAAGGAAGTTGGTTCTAAAAACTACCTTAAGAAGGAGAAAGCTGAGGATTTACAAAGGGCAGTAGGCTGCCTGGAAAAACAAAGAATGGCTTCTAGAGAGAAGGAAGTGCAAAGCTTGAAGGTGTGAGTTTTGAAGCTTGGAATGGCTTCCTATTTATAGGCAAACCTTGGCTCTCTCTCCTCCCTCAATGCCCCCCCCCCCTCTCTAAGTCTCATTTTGACACTTGTCATGAATCTTGGAAGATCAAAGGCAAATCCCTAGGCTTGCATGGCTAGTTTGGTACTAAGGATTTGATCTTGGGAGATTTGATGGGCAGGAAGATTATTTGTACAAGATTTGGTGTTAAACAATAATAGAAGGACAACAAAGGACTAGATTTTTGGCTAGGAAGAGTTCACACCAAGGATTTGAAGTACTTTGGAAGATCAAGGAAGGTACAACCCAATCTTTCTCTTCTTTCCTCCTTCCTCTCTCTTTCTCCCTCCCTTGGCCGAATCTCTCTCTCTCTCCCCTCCCTCTCTCAGCCTCTCCTCTCTCTCTCTCTCTCTCTCTCTCTCTCTCTCTCACACATAGGTACACACATATATATATATATATATTAATAGTACAAGAGAACAAATAAAGTAATAGGTACTATTGTATTTGGGTCAAAGAAACTTAAGGACTAAGTTTTAACAAACTAATTGGCACATGTGTACAATGCTAATTAAATAATCAACCAAGTACCAAGTGGTTAAAAGGCTAGGATTCTCCCATTAAAATATAATATAGGAGTACTTAGGAAAATCTTAGGCTTTTAAGACTACCAAGTAATTACATAATAAAATAAAGGTACTACATCACATGGGCAATTAGGAAAAAGACTTGTTTAATAGTCCCATGTACTTGGTTGAAAGAACAACCTATTACCCAATGGGTAATAAATCTCTTAACTTCTATTGTCCAATGGACAATAGTTATTAGGAAACTTTTAATATCAAAATAATCAAAAGTGTACTTTAAAGCATGTGTAGAAATCTAGGGTTTTGATATTCTCCAATACTTTAATGCATAAAAGTACATGGAAATCCAAATCTTGATTATTTTAAATAAACCTTGTACCTTGTTGAAAGAGTAATGCTATTACCCAATGGGTAATAATTTCCCTTGTAGTTATTAACCAAAGGATAATAGTTGGGTGGGAGAATACCCAATAAACAATGAATAAAAGTACTATGCACATGTGGAATACCCCAATAAAATACTATAGCTTTGTACTAACCAACATTTAAATAATGGGAGGCTTATTGTCCAATGGACAAAGAATAAAATCAAAATAATAAAAGAAAAATAATTAATAACTTTTCAAGTCTATGGTTGAAAAGGTTCAAAAGGTTCACGAGGGGCAAAACGGTCCATTTATGGTTAGGTAAAAGTAACTAGGTGACTTCCTAGTTCAGTTTCTCCAACTAGCCGGTTAGAAACTAACTAAGCTTGTCAAGTGGGGCTTAAAAGCAAGAAGAGAATTTTCAAGGGGCAAAAATGTAATTACGACAAATTATAGGAATTTAAAAGTAAACCCAAGTAATTAAAATAAAATTTAAATATTTAACGAAATTCTTATTGACCAAAAATCAGGGTCGTTACATAAACTTTGCAATCTAAAAGTACAAATTAGCAATCTAGACAAAAATTTAGACTGCAAATTATTAAATGAACACTAATGCCAATGAAAATTTAGATTGCAAATTTGTACTTTTAGACCGCAAAATTTGTTAATTGAACACCAATGCCTGAGAAAATTTAGACTGCAAATTTGTAGTACTTTTAGACTGCAAATAAATACACTTTCATAAACTTTGCAGTTTGAAAGTGCAAATTTGTAGTCTACACACAAATTTAGACTGCAAATTATTAAGTAAACACTAACACCAATGAAAATTTAAACTGCAAATTTGCACTTTTAAACTACAAATTATTTTCTTAAAACACTAACGCCAATGAGACATCAGAAAAGCAAGTGAGACCCAGAAGGAAGGTGAATGACCAAAGAAGAAATGGTGGTGGTGGAGTGATGGGGGCGGCGTGGTGGTGGTGTCGATGATGGTGAAGTAGTGGTGGTGGTTGTGGTGGTGGTAGTGGTGGTGACGGTGGTGGTGGTGGTGGCGGCGGCAGCATGGTGGTGGTCATTGTGCTGGTGGTGGCGACGTGGTGGTGGTTGTCATTTCGGTGGTAATGGTGGAGTGATGGCGATGGCGATGGCGGTGGCGGTGGCGGTGGTTGTGTGGAGTGGTGGTGGTGGTGGTGGTGGTGGTGGTTGTGGTGATCGCTTGGTGGTGGTGATAATTGTGGTGGAGGTGGTGGCGTTGTGGTAGTGGTAGTGGTTGTGGCGGCGTGGTGGTGGAGTGATAGCGGTGGCGATGGTGGTGGTAATTGTGGTGGAGGTGGCGGCGTTGTGGTGGTGGTTGTGGCGACGTGGTGGTGGAGTGATAGCGGTGGCGATGGTGGTGGTGGTGGAGTGGTGGTGGTGGTGGTGGTGGCGGCGGCAGCGGCTTAGTGGTGGTGGTAATTGCGGTGGAGGTGGCAGCGTTGTGGTGGTGGTCACGGCGACAGCGTGGTGGTGGTGGTAGCGGCAGCGGCGGCGGATTAGTGGTGGAGATGGTGGTGGGAGCGTAGTGGTGGTGGAGGTGCCGGTTGTGGTGTTGGTGGCGGTGATGGTGATGGAGTGGTGGTGGTAGTGGTGGTGATGGAGGTGGTGGGGGGGGCGTGGTGGTGGTGGCGGCGGTGGTGGTGACGTGGTGGTGGTGGTGGTTATGTAGTTGTAATAAGATCGAAAAAAATGAAATTTTGTATTTTTTGTATTAGCCAAACAAGGTCCTTGTTTCTTTTATATAGGTTATTTTTGTCATTGAAATTTTTAGTGGACTAGAGGTGTTAAGAACTTTAGAAGTGGATTGGGTGGGTTAGAAACATACTATAATGGACTTACCAAAAATTCTCCCATTTTTTTTCCGCCATTTCAAGGACAATCATGGTTACCTGATCTGAGGATGGTGTTACCGCAGCGGATAGAAAGTCGAGATCAATCATGGTTACCTGATCTAAGGATAGAGTTACCGAAGCGGATAGAAAGTCGAGATCGGATTGAGGTTGAATTCAGCAACCTAGAAACGGTAGTAAGCTTTGAAACAAAGGGAATGTCCTTATCCTACAAGGGAATCGTTCTATACCTTTTCTCAGGTTGATATCTCTCCCACAATAGATTGTCCAGCCCCATACCACCTGAAATCGGAAACCTTAGCCATATTAAAGTGTTGAACTTGTCCCAGAATAACTTCACCGAAACAATTCCTGTGACATTTTCAAACTTGAAAAGCATAGAAAGCTTGGATCTTTCCTACAACCGCCTGCATGGGAAAATCCCCTCTCAGCTTACAGAGCTATATTCCTTGGCTGTTTTCAATTTGTCCTACAATAACTTGAGTGCAAGAATGCCTCCAAGATTAAACCAATTCGGTACTTTTGAATCGAGTAGCTACGTTGGAAATTCCCTTCTTTGAGGGGAACCACTGCCAAGGAAGTGCAATGCAACTGATTCACCTCCATCGACACCAAGAGCAGTTGTCAATGATACCGAAGAAGATTATGGTTTCATTGACATGGATGTATTCTACATGAGCTTTGCAGGGTTGGAAATTCCTTTTTTGCTATCTAAATACTTAAACAAGCAAAATAATAGGAATTTAAAAGAGATAAACAATGAACAATATCGAACACACGGATATACGTGGAAAACCCCTTAAATAGGTTAAAACCACGGGAAGGAAATCATGCACTATAACTCATTATATGGTTACAAACAAACCTATACTTACAACCTAGAATCGCTCTCGGTTGACCAAGATTTGATTGCCAAATCACTCATTCACCGCACCCAGTGCTTGACCGCCGCTGCCTTGAATCGCTCAGGCCTTTCAATAACCTACGGAATCCATCGTCGGTATCCACTGGAAAAACACTTCAATTAGCAATCACAAAGTTTGGAGAAGGCTCTTGGAATTAATCCGGAAATTTGATAATCAAACGATCATATCTTTTTCCAAGAGACAAACTAAATATCTCCCTTCGATATTTCTCTGTTTTGGAGCAAGAGAGGGGCTGCACTCATATATTCGGTCACCTCGAAGTCCTAAGTGAGCCGCATATATATAGATGGATGAAATCTGTCAAGTTGCTCAAGCACCTGTATAGGCTTGTTCGGAGTTGCTCGAGCAATCACAACTGATGCACGTTGCCTTTTCAACTCACGAATTTTGAGATCCTCTTTCCTTATTCATCTACCTTGATTACGAATTCCTTTGATTCCTTCCATCCTTTTCCGTCTCTATCTCTCAATTACAATATAATTGATTTCGATCCTAAAAATACATCATCTCAATTACAAACGATTTGATTTCCTTCCATTTCCTAAAAAGACACTCTAGAAATAAATAAAGAATAAATTTCAACTCAATAATAAGAGATACAAATCAATGTATTTTTGTCATGGGATTTGCTAAATAAAAACTTGACCTTACAAAGGTCTTACGTAACTGTGGTCTTGACAATTGCGGCGATTTTGTTGATAAATCCTTACTGGCGAAGGGCATGGTTTCATCTTGTCGAGGTTTTCCTCACCTCTCGCTGCTACTTCGCTGTGGACAATCTCGTGGGGTGGAGGCGTTTTGTTTGGAAATAAGCAACCATCTCTCTCAGCATGTGGTGTGGGTAATATGTATTCGACCCAGTTTCATTTGGATTGTGGTTTGTACGGCATAAATACATCTCTTTAAAGCCCTTTTAGTTGTTCTTTGTAAAGGTCTGTACGGCATAAATAAACCTCGGTTTTGGATGCGAATAAAGAAATGAAAATAGATTAACCAATAGTTAACGTCTGCGGGACCTTCAGCCAATGGTCCCAAAAGACTTAAATGTGCCTTAATTGATTGTGGAACTTTGCCACTAAACTTGGATGATGTGAATTTTTTCTTTCCTTTGTGAGATTCTTTACTAAAAATCTGAAGGTAAATTCTGTGCGTCTTTACCGTGAGGTTTTTCCTTTTTATGAACGTCTATTCTGAAATTCCTTTTGAGTGTTTGAGAACAATAGCCACATATGCTTTCAAAGCATTTTTCTCATATTTCAGAATCTTCACTTCATAGTCTACATTCTCCACAATCTTAAAAATTTGGTGATGGGTAGCAAATCTATCTGCTTTTCAAGAACTTTCATGGGTATTTACAAGAGGAAGATGTACAGACTACAGAGCAAAATTTCCAATGGTGCATCGCTTTGAACAGAGCAAAATTTTGAAGAAACAAAAAGGAGAATTCGGAAATATGTCACCACTAAGATATCAACTACAATGCCATCAAATCAGGGCATGCAATAATGTTATTTTTAGGCATGTGGAGTATAACATTTTCATAATTTACATAGGATTTTCCCAAACTTTTGTCACAAATTAGTTTGACACCGTCAGTGCACTTGCTCTAAAATATCCAACAAATATACTTATTATTACTCCCCCGACCTAGCATTTGACAGCCTTAAAATTTCTGAAGCAACATGTCAGGTTTTTGATTTACCTATATAGTACCTACTTCCAACGACCCAGATTAATGGAGATAGCCATTATTCTGGTTTTCTCCCGTTTGTATTTCTTTTTTGGTATCCGTTTCTTTTTCTCCTTCTTTGTGTAAAGATTAACTTAAAAATGGAGGAGATAATGCCACAATACTTGTTACATATTGAGCTCCGGTACTCCTTAGGCTGTCACCCTCCGACTCAAATAACTCTGCCCTTCTCTCAATTCCTTCAACTCTATATCCAACCAGATCAGTGACGGAGCCAGCAATGAAGGTCAGTGGGGGCAACTATTTCCTACAATCTAACAACTGATTTGTGTATTTTTCATTGAACTATACGATGACAAATAGATATCAAGACGTACTTTAAATTTAATCTGATACGTTTCTATGGGAGATTGAAAAGTGAAACAAAAAATATGTTTGTTTTTTTTCTTGTATTTGTAAAAAGAGCTTTTTTTGAAGTATCGCTATCACTTGCGAAAATTCAGTGGGGCACACTTGATCCACCAAAGTCTAGCCTGATAAACCAATTAATCA
Organism: Rhododendron simsii; assembly: GCA_014282245.1. Taxonomy (NCBI): domain Eukaryota; kingdom Viridiplantae; phylum Streptophyta; class Magnoliopsida; order Ericales; family Ericaceae; genus Rhododendron; species Rhododendron simsii. Next base: position 7,918,334 of record CM024953.1, on the reverse strand, counting down.
ATCTCACCGTCCACAAGGGAGGGGGCAACCAAAAGTACAGCACAGGAGGAATCGATAGCAAGTGAAGGAGAGTCAAACTCGAATACCAACCAAACAATTTCCGAAGCCAAAAAAAAAAAAACGAATACCAACTAAAGATTTCCCAAGGCTCCTAAATGCTAGGTGACTTTGCCAACCCCTCTGGGTTTCTCCCTCCTCTATGTTCGTGGAAACAATTTTAGTACCCAAGGTCCTTCTATTAGTGAAAGAAAATGGTCCCAAGAGCATCCACATTTGAATATCTACAATATGTTTGTTAATTTAACAAAAAGTGTTAAAATTTTGGCCCAAAATTGTGTGTTTAAGAGTTATTAGGTACAGAATGAGAAAGTGGTACATTTTTTACATTGTTAAGATATTTTTTAAAATTGTATGTTTAAGAGTTATCAGGTACAGAATGAGAAAGTGGTACATCGGACTTTGTTAAGAATTTTTTAGTGTGTTTGTTAAGATTAGAAAAAGAGTGGTTATAAAAGAAAATACTGCTGTCTTATCTCTCTCCTTCTCTTTGCTCTCTCCTCCAGTTGCGGACTCCTGGATGCCAGTATTAATTGTAGGATAATGCCATGATCAAGTCGAAGGTATAACACTTTCAAAATATCATAACATTTGAAAAATAATTTTGGCACTTTACTTTTTTATAATGACACTTCAAAATTTGTCTTTTAGTGTGTCTTGCTATGCATAACTTTTACATAAAAAGATAAATTTTTGAGTGTTGTCAGGAATAATGGATTGCCAAAATCATTTTCCATAACATTTTTATTATGATGTACTATTATTATGGCGTCCCCCAACAAAATGAAATAACAGAATCACTCAAAGAAATAATATTAATTGGGGACACCACAAAGGGGACACTAGTTTTTCCGTTAACTGTACTGTCCCCCTCCCTCTCTCTCTCTCTCAATTGGGTCCCACAAAACAAACTCTAGCCATACATAACTAATGTTTAAAATTTGAAATTTCTTTTTAACTGACTTTTTACACCAAAGATGTCTAAAACACTCAAATGTAGATATTTGACTTTTTACACTCAGATGTCTAAAACATTCAACCTTTGATTGTATTTCTCATTTTCATGTACCATTTGTCAAAATTTCTTAATAAAAAGATGTTTTGCTGATAAAAAAAATAAAACATGTATTGCACCAAGGGTCGGCTTTGGGCGGAAGCCCCAAAAAACATGTTTCAACTAGGGGCCCGAAAATATTTAAGCCCCTTAATATCTATTATGCCAAATTATCTTTGAGTTTAAGACTGCCTAGCTATCTACACAAAATTGTCACAATCGGAATTTTAGGGGCCCAAACATATGTGGTGGCAATAGTGAAATTAGAAATAATTTGACGCCCAGTTTTGAAACGTAATTTGACGTGCAGCACGGTGCTGTGCAGCTGGTGCACAGTACCAACCCCTAATCTGATTGGAAGATGGTATGCCGTGTTAAAGAGACTGAGATGGGATGGACCAATTAATATTATCAACTACTTAATTTGACGAAGACGAAGACCAAGACTACAGAGTTGGACCCATTGAACATATTAATTAAGTACCAGCCACCAGTGCATTAATGATGCTCTGGATTTTGAACAAAAGTAAGTAAGATAATCATGAGCACAATTGAATCAGATCCGTAGATGTAGATGACCTGCCATCTCTAATGTCTTCAAGTTTTGATTTGGGAGTCAGACTTCCACGGCATAAGGTCCCTTGAAATTCTTGACTTTTGACAGTATAGGAGGGTCGTTAAAAATATCTGTGAACAGCTATTTTACACAAATATAGTCAAATGTCAGGTGTGTGTCCAACCCTCTACCAATTGGGATCTACATTGATATCGTTATTGCTGTATTGATGTTTATAATGGATTACATTGACAAGTACTATTTTTCCTTTCGCTTTTCCTTTCGTTCGTGGAAAGTGAGATCACATCATTCTTTTTTGAAATAGTACGTTGTAACCCTCTTTAAACGAAGCAAATTGCTAATCCATAAAGCATCTCAAAGACTTTTTGAAGCCATCTTTCTTTGACGAAGACGACACGATGATTGGGTCGACGGAGACGGACACATTGATGGAGAAGCTAGCATCATTTTCGTTGTCGTTTTCAATTTTCTGAATGAGAATTCACATTAACTGATTGCCAAACACTATTTAATTTCTTTTTCCTATCTTTCGTAGAAGGAAAATTCTAAAATCAATCCAATAGGTTGACAATAATAAGAGTGTGGATGTGTATTACATGGTGTATAAAGTACACAGAAATAGGTGTTTTCCTTATCTTCTAGTGTGTTTATTGTCAGCCCAGTGGGCTGACAATAGCAAGACCGTTCCTAGAAAGTGAGAGCACTTCCAATCTTTCTTTCTTTTTTTGTGTGGAGAAATAACAGTACAATCTTGTGGTAAGAGAATTTCGTAACTTATCCACTCTTGTCTTTAATTTTTTGTACTTTTTGAGAGAATCTTGAAGGATCTATCGTTTTTATTAAGGCATGAGGTGCAAAAAAGTCCAACTTTATGGTTTTAGAAATCATCTGAAAATCATACACTACTTATTATACTCTTCATTGGGGATTTTTTTTCTTCGTGAATTTCTCCTTGCAATTTGAATGAACACTACGTGTTTGACAACACGCCTCGACGGAACAATTGATGTGGAAAAAAAGAATGGGAGCAACAAATTTTCATATCTCATTGTCTGAAAGCTTTCTCGCTTGAATGAGCACCCACCCTTTAACATGACAAATCGTTTATTGTGGCGATTTCTAAAAGTTTTTACTTTCTAGCACCAATGGAAAGAAGGGGAAAAATAAAACTTGTGAATAAGGCTACACATGACATTCCCTTACTTACGAGTGTGTGGCATAACATTTTATCTTGGAACAGGTGACGTTCCCACAAGAAATTGTGAGTAGGTTTTTTATGTATTTGTAAAAGGAGCCTTTTGTGAAGTATGTCTATAAAGGTGGACAACTTCAGGAGCTACAAATGATATTTTGGGAAGAACATGCAAACGTATTCTGAGGGAAACTTGTCATAATTTACTAAACTAATAGGAAAAACTTAATTATTGAAAAATTCTAGTTGGGAACACTTAATCCGCCACGATCTATAGCCTGATAGATTGATTAATTAATCTCACCATCCACAAGAGAGGGCCCAAATATACTACAGCAAATTCCGGTGTAGACTTGTCTGACACACAGGAATTAATCGATAGAAAGAGAATGAGAGTCAACTCGAACGCCAGCAAAATATTTCCGAAGGCTCCAAAATGCTACTAGGTGACAACCGGCCAACCCCTTTGCCTTTCTGCCCCGTCTTTTTTTGTACTTGGGAAAAATAGTAAGCTTGAAGAGCACAGTTATGTTGTTGGGAAAAATACTACTAAATGCTAGGCTCCTAAATGAAGCCTCTTATATGTTGTTGACAGTTATGTGTTAATTTGAGCAGGGAGTGCCTGCCTATGTACGTAACATAAAATGTGGTCCAGTTCAAAAGCTTAGGGGGGCCCAAAAAATTGCGGTGGCAATGTTCAAATTTTTAAAGAGATGGTGTACCGCGTTGATCGATTTGGTTTTGGTTGATGAGTAATTAGTCAGTCATGCTGGGACACTATCACTTGGTGCCCCAACAACGTTATCCTTTATAAACTTTTGTGTGTTGATGGGCGCGTAAATATTCACATAAAGCATCCATTAATTTATCCAATTACTCAGTCTGTTTATACCATTAAGGAGAAGTGGTGTTAAGCTTCTTCGTAAGACAATTTTCTCGAGTAATACTTTGCAACAAGAAGAAGAGAGACGGAATTCAATTTGCTTTCCAAACTTCTAATGTTTTCATTTTGCTCCTGCCCAAATTTACTTGTCATTGGAAATAATTCCTCAATCTTTGCGTCTTTTATCCTGTGATTCATGACATGCCCAAGTAAGAAGTTGTTTTCATGTTTGTATTTCGTGTTTTAATCCTTGTTTTCTCCATAGTTTTGTAGATGGATTCAGCACAAAGAGCTAGCATTGTACTTATGACAGAACCAGAATGGTCGTTCTGTACATCTGGGTATCTGAAAATCAGGAGAAGCTATCTTCTTTCAAGGACTTTGAAAATCTCGTGTCTATTGAACGACTCGGAATCAAAGATTGCCCCAAGTAATGCCCATTTCAGAGCTAGGATCGCTTCCCTCGCTTTCGAATTTTTGGGATCTATTCCTGCCCCAACCTTGCATCGTTTCCGGAGCAAGGGCTGCCTCCCTTGCATCGTTGGCGCTTCATTGCTCACGGCCTGTCCATCCATCCAGAAATAATGTTCCAAAAGACTGAGTTATTTCCGATTCTTAATTACAACTCCAAGACCATGCAACTTTTTCAACAGCTTAATCCCGGCCCGTCCATCCATGTTGGCATCTGTTAGCACCTTGATTTCCAAGGCATGCTAAGCTTGGCTAGCGGTGGCACCTTGCACCCTAGCCAACCAGTGGAAACAAAGGCACGAGGCAGGCATGTCTTTACAAGGTGACCCGATGGTGTCGGTTGGTGTCGGCACTGGTCCCTTAGGGAAATGGCAGTCGTGAAGCACATGAAGGCCCAATGATATCGAGGCATGGATGCTAAACGGGAAGCAGGCTTGTGGGACAAGGCAATCGAGAAAAACGGCTACGTATTGGGAACTGGGGTTGATCATGAAATTGGCCAGGCAGCCTTGAGTTGGCTCAGGCAAAACGGAGGTAGACTTGAGTTGGCTCGGGTAAAGTGGTTATTGACGGTTAACAGCATTCTGCACATGTTGCTGGGAGCATGGGACAGGTGTACAAGGCAGAAAACGGGCTGCACATGTTGCTGGCAGCATGGGACAGGTGTCCAAGGTAGAAAACGGGTAGTTATCAGCAGTTATCTCCAGGCCGTTTCAGATTTCAGTGTGCTGACGGATTCTGGGCGAGCCAGCACAGCCCTAGGGCAGTTGGGGGTGTCAACTGCAAGATCATGGGTTGGCCCCATGATCTCATGTACTTTGTGGCCACGTTTTTATGATTGTAAGCCTATATAGGCAAGGCATTTTCGTAGCCTAAGGCAGAAGGGTGTTCTGTCTAGGCTCTTGAGTGTATTCTTTTGTAAGTCGGTGCTTAATAAAGGCTGGGACGGTTCCCGTAACTCTTGTGTGCGTTCTAGACGTTCAAAACATAACGAGTGTATGAGTAAACACTAGTTGGCTGAGACCAAGTTGCTGGCAAACTTGGTGCCATCACGGGTATATTTGTAGGCCAAAAACAGCCCCGTGACAGTTGGTATCAGAGCAACCCAGGTTGCGAGCAGAAGTTGCAGAGCTCCGGGTGGAGTCATGGCTGCAAATGCTGCACTCGATGCGGTGCGGGTCAGAGTTACATAGTTGGAAAAGCTCGTTGGTAATGATGAATCTAATGAGGGCGTTACCATGGTTGAACGCTTGGACGTCGTGTTGGCTTCAGTCAAGTCACAGAAAAAGGCTCACGAAACACACGTCATTCAGACCGATACCAAGTTTACAGAGATGCTGACGGATATGAACAAACTCTCAGATGTCATGAGGGAGCGGGTTTCTAACTTGGAGTCAAAATTGCTGGTTGTGAAGAGGGCCTTCCTTGGTCACTCAGACGGATTCGAGACTCGTGTAAAGGTTCCTGAACCGAAGGCTTTCAGCGGTGCCCGAAATGCCAAGGAGTTGGAAAACTTTCTATGGGATATGGAGCAGTACTTCGTTGCTGTTCATGTTCCAGAGGGAGATCGTGTGACAATCACCACGATGTTTCTCACAGGCGATGCGAAACTCTGGTGGAGAACTCGATGTGGGGATAGTGGGCGTCCAAAGATCGAGCAGTGGGAAACGCTGAAGAATGAATTGAAAGATCAATTCCTCCCTCGCAATTCTTCGAGGCTTGCAAGGGAGTAATTGAAACAATTGAAGCACACGGGTACAATGCGAGATTACGTGAAAGAATTCAGTTCTTTGATGCTGGATATCAAGAACATGTCGGAGGAGGACAAGGTTTTCAATTTTATGTTCGGTTTGCAGAATTGGGCACAGTTGGAACTATGAAGGCTGGGAATCAAGGACTTCCCAACGGCTGTTGCCGCTGTCGGCAGGTTGGTAGATTTCAAACTGACGGCGCGAATCCAATTCTTCTGAATTCAGTACGTGAAAATCTGGTTCGAAGAAATGGGATAAGAGTCAGAAAGACAAGGGTCAGAAATCGGAATCGGTTGCGTAGGACAAACGGCAAGGCAAAGGGAATTTCAGCAAGGGTTGTTTCATTTGCGATGGGCCTCATCGGGCAAAGGATTGCCCATAGCGTGAAAAGCTGAATGGTATTTGCATGGATGAAAGGAAAAATGGTGATTCAGACTCCGAAGTGCATGTTCGGGTCAACCCTATACAATTGCTCAACGTGATTCATGCAGACAAGGTAGTGACTTCGCAGAGATCGGATTCGATGTACGTGAAAGTGTTGCTTTGTGAAACGGAAGTGTTGGCCATGGTGGACACGGGGGCCGCACACAACTTGCTTCAGAATGGGTGGTGCAGTCGCTCGGATTAAAAGTTGTGGAAAGTTTTAGTCATATTAAGACAGTAAATTCCAATGCACAGGTGGGGGCATGGAATGACGGGCAATGTCGCTTTGAGGATCGGGGACTGGAACGGGCAAGTGGATTTGATGGTGTATCAGCTTGACGACTTCGAACTTATATTGGGTAATGAGTTCTTTGTGATTGCAAAAGTGGCTGTGATGCCACATCTCGGTTGAATTTTGATTGCTGATGAGAAACGGCCCAGCTTTGTGCCCCGTTGTTCCAAGGCAGAGAAGGGCAAGTGGGCAAGGTAAAGAAGAGCCGGCTATCGGCAATTCAAGTGCAAAATTTTCCAGACTTGGTGGTTGCTGGAAGAAAACAAGCTCAACGGGCCTCTCTCGCAGTTCAGATGCACGGGATTCTGGATGATAAGGCGACGGGGCAGAGCGAGGCAAATGGGAGAACCTCCTGTTTGGCGAAGTTTGAAGATGGGCAAGACTCAGAGGCTACATGGGAAACGGATGGGACTTTGGGGCAGTCTGAGAAGCAAGTGCTGGAGTACTTAAAGGCCTTACCGACGAGGACGTTGGCTTCCTCTGGTTGGGGTGGTTTGTTAGCACCTTGATTTCCAAGGCTTGCTAAGCTTGGCTAGCGGTGGCACCTTGCACCCTAGCCAACCGGTGGAAACAAAGGCATGTGGCAGGCATGTCTTTACAAGGTGATCCGATGGTGTCGGCTGGTGTCGGCACTGGTCCCTTAGGCAAGTGGCAGTCATGAAGCACGTGAAGGCCCAATGATATCGAGGCATGGATGCTAAACGGGAAGCAGGCTTGTGGGACAAGGCAATTGAGAAAAATGGCTAAGTATTGGGAACTGGGGTTGGATCACGAAATTGGCCAGGCAGCCTTGAGTTGGCTTGGGCAAAACGGAGGCAGACTTGAGTTGGCTTGGGCAAAACGGTTATTAACGTTAACAGCATTCTGCACATGTTGCTGGGAGCATGGGACAAATGTCCAAGGCAGAAAACGGGCTGCACATGCTGCTGGCAGCATGAGATAGGTGTCCAAGGCAGAAACGGGCAGTTATCAGCAGTTATCTCCAGGAAGTTTTAGATTTCAGTGTGTTGGCAGATTCTGGGCGAGCCAGCAGAGCCCTAGGGTAGTTGGGGGTGTCAACTGCAAGATCATGGGTTGGTCCCATGATCTTATGTTCTTAGTGGCCACGTTTTTATGATTGTAAGCTTATACAGGCAAGGCATTTTCGTAGCCTAAGGCAGAGGGGTGTTCTGTCTAGGCTCTTGAGTGTATTCCTTTGTAAGTCGGTGCTTAATAAAGGTTGGGATGGTTCCCGTAACTCTAGTGTGTGTTTTAGACGTTCAAAACATAACGGGTGTGTGAGTAAACACTAGTTGGCTGAGACCAAGTTGCTGGCAAACTTGGTGCCATCACGATGTATTTCTAGGCCAAAAACAGCCCCGTGACAGCATCCTTGCTGGAAAAACATTGCTGCAAATTCTGAACTGCATGTTGGTGAAACCACCACAAACTCTGAAAAACACTTCGAGTCACGACTATGTTTCTTTCCTAAAGACAGTATTTGCCCCCACTAAAACGGTATGCAAAGGGTTACAGCAAATCTGCCTTCAAGATAAATTGAAGTCCAAACTCGAAGTTCTTCCGTTTGCGTTTGCGCTGATGAAACGGATAGAATACCTGTTGAATGAATATAGGAACCGAGAGCCACTGAATTCTGTTTTTTGCAGCAAAACAGAATGCAAAATGAATGCTAGGAAATATAGAGGGTGATGTGGGAGAAATTCGACATATGTGTGCTACTGGATTCTGTCAATTAGTTGTCCATTTATAGGCCACTACGCACCCATTGTGAACGGGTACGCACCCGATCTAGTCTGACCATTGGATCAGATCCTACGGTCTTGATCGATCAGTCACAACGAGTAGGTGTACTATTCCATTTACCCATTGTGAATGGGTATGCACCGATCTAGTCTGACCGTTGGATCAGATACTACGGTCTTGATCGATCAGTCATACTGAACGGGTGTACTGTTCCATTTACACCCAATCGAATTTGATCCAATCCGTTAGATTGTGCCCATTCACGGCCAACAGCTGTGATCATAATAACTCTGGAAACCAGCGCACCCGTAGGCTCGAGTTGCACCCGATCGGAATAGCCCCGTGTGACTCACCTACCATGTGTGTGACACGCAGCATCCATTTCAACATCACCTTACTGCCAACTCGCAATTAGAAATAGCATCTACAAGATGCCTAGCGCTAAGTGTGCCGTTAAAGCATCACAATGCACCACAGCCCATGCCACAGAGCCCTCGCTGCGCGAGTGTGTATTGGTGTGAAGCACCGGCTCCACTGGTATGGTGCAAAGCACCATAGGGCTGCATCACACTAGATCATTATTTAAATCATATTAGGAATGTTCCTTAATATATATCACTCCAATATCTCTCAACTAACCAATTTAGGACAAAGCTCATATAGAGGAAAACAAGTATTCTAAGGAAACAAGGAAATTTTACAAAACCAAAATGTTGACTCTTTTATTTTGAAAATCTCTAACAATCCCCCACCATTTTCGAAATATAGATGAAATATTCTCAGTTCTTATTACAAGGTCTTGCGACTTCAACTATTCACTTTGTGAAAGCATATCAAAGATGGTCAGGGCAGCATAGTAGTCATGTCTTTGAACTAGTTGTCCTCTATCAACCAACCGGACATGTGTCACACATAATCCTTCTAATAATGCAGAACATTGCTTTCCCAAAAACGTTTCACAAGTAGGGCTGTAAACGAGCCGAATCGAGCCGAATATTAAAATGTTCAGATTTGTTCATTAAGTTTTTGAGCAAACTCGAGCTCAAGCCGAACTCAATGAAAATTATGACGACCCAAACTTGAACCAAGCTTGCCTAGGTTTGGGTTGAACTCAAGCTTATTCATGAGCCTTAACGATCCAATAATATTATATTTTGATACTCTCATACAGGTCTACAATTGCAAATAAAATTTTCATTATGTACATAAATATGTTCATATACATATAAAATGATAAAAACATATACATAAGTAAATTTTTACTACTTGTAAACGTTTAGACTTGTACAAGTTTTAAAATTTTCACTATATAACTATATAAAATCTCCATGATACACATATACTTTAGGTTCACGAGTCTAATCGAGCCGAATACTGCTGCGTTCATGTTTAGCTCATTTATGAAACGAGCCTAAAATTGAGGTTCAGGTTCGATTTATTTAGTAGACGAATCGAACTCGAACGAGCCTTTTCCGAGTCGAGCCCCAAACAGCTCACGAACGGCTCACTTCATTTATAGCCCTATTCACAAGTGCCCCTTCAAAAGTTGGATGTAGTAATAATGGCATATCCACCAACTCCATGGTAGCAATGAATTCATTAATGTTCTCAACTAACGCAAATAAGTAGTGGGTGATATGATTCAGAAAGAAAAAAAGAGACGATTTCGCATTACTACACTCGCATCCGTGCTCGTCCCTACACACTTTATGTGACCTACCGCTAAACACAAACAAGATATACCATTATCCACGTGAGTTATAAAGATTCCAGTAAACAAGTTATTGTGAAGAATACCGCGACATAGGAAGATTAGTTTTTCTTTTTTCTTTTAAATTTTGTCGTCGCATCCTAGCTCTCGGGGATTTGCGAATCTCTACTGCCTATTCTTTGATTGACATTATCCCCGAATCGTTTTTCGTACGTATTTTGAGTCTGCTTTGCATTACTCTATACACTTGCGCGCTCGCCCCTATACACTTTATGTGACCTACCACTAAACCAAAACAAGATATACAACTATCCATGTGAGAGGTATAAAGATTCCAGTAACAAGTTATTTTGAAGAATACGGCGACATAGGAAGATAAGTGTTTTTTGTTGTTGCATCCTCTTGGGGATTTGTGGATTTCACTTGTGCTTATTCGATTGATTTGGCCGATCCGGGTCTCTACCACCTATTCTTTGACTCACATTGTCCCTGAATCGTGTTTTGTATTTTGAGTATGCTTTGCAATATGTGCATCTAGATATAGGTGGTTGTGGTTCTTATCATTTTTCGTAATGAAATCTCTTTGCAAGTATCGTATGACTATCAATGGAATTTGTGATGTTTAAAATATGAAAAAGATAAGTATCATTTATATTTACCAGAACTATGTGGAATGAAAGCTTCACAGAAGGGATTAATTAGAGAAAGTAAGACATGGAGAATAGTTTCACTTCAATAATTGAGGTTTCTTTTCGACAGTAGAAAGACCAACATATCATTTTATCAAAAGTTACGAAAGCTGAAGATACATAAGTTAGAGGATGATAATCAAAATTTAATCTTATCATTCTATATCGGTAACAATTTAAGAACAAATTGACCCCTTTCTTTTCCATATTACGTTGTTGTCCTTTATTTATTATATACAGTATTCCTCAAATTTCAACCACATCTCACCTAAGTTTAACAAAAGTTCACTCTGTCCTGAGTCCTGACCAGATTGAACATTCAACTACGAAAAGACTGAATTGAATCACCTACTCCCCTGCTCACAAATCAATTCACTTATTGAAGACTAAATTATTCGCAGCACACAGTGGGCTAATATTGAACGTGTCATTCTATCGATGTTCATCGAAATATTAGCAAAGTATCATTTTGATTCTCAATGCAAAATATTAGTCAATCCAGTCGTAAATTTTGGGAATGAATGGTTTGGATTTAAATCTGAGCAATGGATGATACAGATATGTAGAAGCATAGATTAAATTTGAGTCATTCGCGCTGAAATAACAGCTGAATCGGCAGTGTGGATGTACACTACAGTATCCCCAAGTCCCATTTCACATGCCGTAAATTTTGAAGAGGTTTGAATATAGTACCTTGTAGGGTTGTAGCTGGATGGACACGTGATTGCAATGTTAGGTGAGAGATGCATCATTTAAAGGTTTCTCACATATCATAAAAACAGTAACAAAACATTATTGTAGATATTTCATTCAATTTCCTCTGTCCTTCGTTAATGCGTGGCAAACAGAGGAGACTCCATTATTGGCGCTCTCTCTCACATTCCCTCCCTTGAGAGAAATTTCAGGAGGAGGGCCCTGATCCATTATTCTTTTCTCATTGCTTTCTTCATTCAATTATTCAATGCAAGACCCCATGGATCTGCGTATTCTCCTTTTCCTACATCGTTTGGAATCTTGCTAGTTGTCTCTTTCTCTTTCATTGGTATTTTCTGGGAAAAAGAGGATGAACTTCCTTAGTGACCCCTAAAATCGATTACATTCATTTGATTTTACTTCTCTGGAATAATAAGTGAAGAGATATAGATATATATAAGTGACAATAATAAGCGGAGAGAATACTTATTGGGGACTGTGCTAAGAGAGGGGCTGGTTCTGAGAAACCAAAGTGAACAAAGTCTAGTAGCAGATAATTTATTTACTTCTAAAAGTTGTTAGGCACTAATCAGGCGGTCGGCCACCTTTGAGCGATTAATCGGTGCATATTAATTAATAATCGGCGCATATTAGTTAATAATCGGCGATTAATCGTTAGTCGGACCTAATCGGATAGACCCCACCAACGATTAATTAGCAATTAATCGCCGATTAATTCCTTATTTTAGAACACTGCAACAATGGTCAGCCATATTGAAGTGCCATTTTATTGATGTTCCTCAAAGTATTAGAGGTGCCAATATTCTTCCCAATGCGCCGATCAACAAATTTCTTTTTGCTTCCCTATACAAAAATTGTGTCGCAAACTTCTAAAAATACCTTTATGTTTGAAGGACAATTCGGACGGAATTAGCTATGATGACCATTAAACACACATTTAAAACTTTGGTGACTAAAAAATTAGATGGCCAAGTGACAGGTGTCCCAATACTCCGAACTTTAAAACAAAACCATATCGTGGGCGAAAAAATTAACGTGAAGAAAACCAAAACTAGACCTAAAACATGAATTGGAATCCAATTTTGTTTTTCTTGTAATTTGTATGTGTGTTGATTATGTATCTATTCCAGTCTGATAAACACAATTTTTTGTATGATTAAAGTTCTCGTCGAACTCTACAAAATAAACAGAGTCAATCATCTGCAAGTCTGATTGAAAAATGGCCAAAAAATAAAAAATAGACTGGAGGAGATACCACTACCCTTGGTATTCCCGGTATACAAAAAAGTTTCACCCATTTTCGTTGTCATTTCCAATTTTTTGGAAAGAATATTGCGTGTTTGAATTCACATTGATAGGCAGACATGCACTGATCCGAATCGGTCAAGGCCCGTTCTGTTAAGCCGGATAAGTACTCAAAAAATAAGTACCTATTTTTAAACTTAAAAATTATTGGCTTACAAAAATAATTTTTTTTGCATCATTCAAAAGATCTCATTGAGAAATAATAAGCTTACAAAAATAATTTTTCAATTTTTTTATATCGTACAAAAGATTCCATCGACATCTATCAAACAAAAACTATATTTTATATTTTTAGATTTCAATAAACTTATTATTTTAAAGCTCAAAAGTTACAAATAAGTATTTTTTTTAATGGACCTAGCGGAACACGTACGGTAGCTTATTTAAACAAAGCACAAAGGTCATGTCACAGTAGTATTTTTGAAGTGTAGGCCAGGGATGGAGTACTTTCAACATTTACTGATGAGGGTAATATGGGTATTCGTGCTGGACTTGGGGTGGCTGCTGTCCCGGCCGAGGGGGGCCCGTCTGGTCTTGGTCCGACGATCGAAAATGTTCACTTCGTAGAGCTCGTCGAGTTGAACAAGTATTTAAAAAAATCAGTTTGATCAGATATCTTTAAGTGTCTGATCGGAACACATACAACTTGCCAATAATGGGTTCTAGTAGATTTGATCCAGTATTTCTAATCCATTCTTTTCAAGACAAAAAGGTTTCGATTAGGCACTTAATGATATCCGATCGAGCTGATATTTCTACAAATTTGTTCAACTCCACAAACTCTACGAAGTAAACGTTTCCGATCGTCGGAGTGAAATCGGAGCGGGGCCCCTTCGGCAGGGACAACACGTTGCTTCAATGGACAGCAGCCCCCCAACTCCATTGGTGCTCATGTTATTAGCTGTAGAAAATGGATGCAATGGGTGTTTGGAGAACAAGAAAGAGTTGCTCTCTTGCAACTCAAAGACTCCTCGTGGCGGGCTAAACCCGTCTTCTAGGGCGTAGATGAAGTTTGTACTCCGAGTAATGTAGATTTTATTGCTTTTGTTAGATTTAATAATTGGATTTGATTGAATGAATTAGATGATTTCATGTTTATGAAATTCATTTTATTTTTTCCATAGAATTATGTGTTTATTATCCACGGTTTTAAATATTTTTCATACAGCGATTGTTAATTAAAATCGTGGTAATTGAACGTGATAGACGGATCTTACTAGTAAGATGATTCGTGCGAGGCAAAAATAATCTATACCGGTTGATGATATTTGAAAATTCTTAGGAGTAATCGCGAATAAGAAATCCTTTGATTGAAATAGATCTAGGTTACAAATGGACATGAGGATTCTAAACTCTAGACCTTTTCTCCCATTGAATCTCTTAACATTCATTTGCTTTTAATTAGTCTTAATTTAGTTTTCTCAAAATTAACAAACAATTCTTTTTTCGGAATTAAATTTGTAAGGGTAATTGAAATAATTGTGACTTTAGCCCTCATAACGATACTCAAAACATTTATCGGCTTACCGCTATCTTTTGGGTAGTAGTAATTGCTTCATTTCATTAATTATTCTTGATATGGCAAAACAACGATCATGTATTCATTAAGAAAGGTGGTAGATAAGGAAGTGTCAAGTGTGTAAGGCTTCGACATATTATCGGGTCCCTTACTTTTTAGTTTAAGGCTGCCCATCTACATACGATAGGCCCCAATCCAAATTTTAGGAGACAAACAAATGCCGTGGCAATAGTGAAATTTTTAGTAATTTAAGGCCTAGTTTTGAGAAATGCCGTGTCGTTCAATTTGGTTTTCCTAATGTGATCCTTACGAGAGAGACCGAGATGGAAAGGAACTGAGGAAGAAACAGTTAAAAATCTGACACTTTGACGAAGACAAAGACTACGGAGAGTGACCCTTAGCCGTGTTTCCCAAACTGATTTTCAAAGGCTATCTATCTGTTTGTTTGCTTGTCAAGTGGCTGACAAGTGACAAGCGCTATTGAGAAATATCAGTTCTGTATAATCTTGTGCGGAGACGGAATTAGAATTTCGTAAACGTGAGGACCGAATTATGAATAACAAGATTTCAAAATTTCAAGGTTTCGGAATTTAGACCTTGTACTGTTAAGGGTTTTGAATTTTGGATTATAATCATTATTCTATTTCTCTCTAATTATTGCTCTCATTTTTCTCTCTATCTCTCTCAAATCATTACCTCTACTTCTTTCTATGCTCAGTACCTTTCTAATGAATTTTTTACATTGTTAAGATATTTTTTAAAATTGTGTGTTCAGGAGTTATCAGGTACAGAATGAGAAAGTGGTACATTTGACATTATTAAGATTTTTTATTGTGTTTGTTAAGATTAGAAAAAGAGTGCTTATAAAAAAAATAAGAAAAAGAGTTAATGGGACACACGCAATAGTGTTGTCTTATCTTTCTCCTTCTCTTTGCTCTGATCCCCTTCAGTTTTCGGACTCCTGCATGCCCATATTAATTGTAGGACAATGCTATGGCCTATGTTACCCACCTGGCATAACCACTCGAATTCATAACATTAACAAGTCGAAGGTATAACACTTTTCAAAATATCATAACATTTGAAAAATAATTTTGACACTCCATTTTTTTATAATGACATTTCAAAATTTGTCTTTTAGTGTGTCTTGCTATGCATAACTTGTACACGAAAAGACAAATTTTGGATTGTCAAAATCATTTTTCATAACATTTTTATTATGTTGTACTATTATTATGGTGTCCCCCGACAAAATGAAATAACATAATCACTCAGGCCTGCTTGGATAGAGTAAAAAGGAGGGGGAAAAATAAGAGGGGGTGTATGGGGAGGGGCCCACTCCTTTTCCCTTGCTTGGCATTCCAATTTCTTCCCTTATTATTTTTAACCCTCTCTTCGTTTTCACCGGTTTAAGGAATTGTCCGGGATAAATTTTGGGCTCCTCCGGAGGTTTCCAAAAATAATCCGGCTGTGGAGGGGTATTTTGTGGATAAAAATACCCCTCGTTATCCCCTTTCCCCATCTACCATTCAACCAACTTTTACTCTTCATTTTACCCAAAATTATAAGATTTTCGCATCGGTTCAAACAAATTGAAAATTGGAACACTTAATTTTTAACTATATTTTTTAATATATAAACGGTTTTAAAAAATAAGTGTTCCAATTTTTAATCCGTTTGAATGGGTGCGAAAATCTTAGTTTTCTAATCATTTTATCCTAAATGGTCATAAATAAATTTTGACTTTGTGGCTCTCGTTGGTTAGCCCTAAGAAATATTTGATTCTACGACTTTCTTAGGGCTAATCAATAAGAGCCCTAGAGTTAAATTTTAATTATGACCATTTAGGATAAAATGATCAGAAAATTAAAATCTTTCTACTCGTTCAAACGGATTGAAATTTAGAACACTTAATTTTTTAACCATATTTTTTAATATATAAATTGTTTAAAGAGGTTGAAAAATTAAGTATTCCAAATTTCAAATCTTCCTTATACCCCCTATTAATCCTCCATCCAAACCAAGTATTATTTAATTCCCCTTCTCTTATACCTTATCCAAACAAGCTACTTTTTAATCCCCCTCCATAAATATCACATCAATGTGGGTCATCCCTTATTAACTAATACCCCCTACTATTTTATCCCCCTTATTAACTAATACCCCCAATTTTTTCTCCACATCCAAACGGGCCTTCAAAGATATAATATTAACGGGAGACACCACAAAGGAGACACTAGTTTTTCCGTTAACTGTACTGTCCCTCTCTCTCTCTCTCTCTCTCTCTCTCTCTCTCTCTCTCTCTCTCTCTCTCTCTCTCTCTCTCTCTCTCTCTCTCTCTCTCTCTCTCTCTCTCTCTCTCTCTATTGGGTCCCACAAAACAAACTCTAGCCATATATAACTAATGTTTAAATTTTGATACTAAAAAATTGGTACTACAATGTCAAATGGAGCCTAAAATTATGAAATTTCTTTTTAACTGACTTAAGTCTTACACCAAAGACGTCTAAAACACTCAAATGCAGATCTTTAAGCTTGAGGAGCATTGCAACATCCAACCTTCGGTTGGATTTTCTTCCCTCTCCCCTCATTTTGATGTACCATTTGTCTCAAGATTTCTTAATAAAACTTTTTTTTCTAATAAAAAAAAAAAACATGTATTGCACCCAGGGTCGGAGTGGGCGGAAGCCCAAGAAAAACGCAAGTTCAGGCCCCCAAAAAAATGTTTCAACTAGGGGCCCGAAAATATTTAAGCCCCTTAATATCTATTATGCCAAATTATCTTTGAGTTTAAGACTGCCTAACTATCTACACAAAATTGTCACAATCGGAATTTTACGGGCCCAAACAAATGTGGTGGGCCGGTGGCAATAGTGAAATTAGAAATAATTTGACGCCCAATTTTGAAACATAATTCGACAGCATGGTGCTGTGCAGATGGTGCACAGTACCAACCCCTAATCTGATTGGAAGAGATGGTGTGCCGTGTTAAAGAGGCTGAGATGGGATGGACCAAGAGTACAGAGTTGTACCCATTGAACGTATGAATTAAGTAACAGCAACCAAGCTCTTTTAAATTTCATCTTTCTTTTTTAAAGTTGTTTATAATGTACAGATTGATGAGTATGGATTATGTGCATTACCGATGCTCTGGATTTTGAGCAAAGTAAGCAAGATAATGAGCACAATTGAATCGGATCTGTAGATGACATGTCATCTCTAATGCTTTCAAGTTTTGATTTGCGGGTCATGCTTCCGAGGCATACGGCGCCTTGAAATCCTGGACTTTTGACAGTATGGGAGGGTTGTTAAAAATATCTGTAAACAGCCACTTTACGCACGTATAGTCAAATGTCAGGTCTGTATCCAATCCGGCCTCCACCAATTGGGAACTACATTGATATCGTTATTGTTGTATTGATGTGTATTATGGATTACATTGACAATCACTATTTTTCCTTTTGATTTTCCTTTCGTTCGTGGAAAATGAGATCACATCATTCTTTTTTGAAATAGTTGTAACCCTCTTTAAACGAAGCAAAGGCCATGCAAATTGCTAATCAATAAAGCATCTCGAAGACTTTTTGAAGACATCTGTCTTTGACGAAGACGAAGACGAAGACGACGATTGGGTCGACGGAGACGGACACATTGATCGAGAAGCTAACACCATTTTCCTTGTAGTTTTCAATTTTCTGAATTATTTTTTTCCATATAATTGTTTGGACAAAGTCCATTTTGACCTCATGTGGTTATCGCCATGTGCAAATATCTCCCTCATAGTTCAAAACTGACCACATAACCTACTTGTGGTTTTGTAAATGTGCGGATAGAACCCCCGCCGTTATGGTTTCTATCCATATTACAGACACAACATTAAAAAACCAATATACCATCATCATGTCCCTTAATTCTTCTATTTTTTTAAATCTAACCACACCATCTCCTATACCAAAAATTAAATTCAAACCGTTTATATTGTAAATTTTAACAAGTACTAGATTTATGCCAAAATTCAAGTCAATCAAAACATGAAAAGCTCATGGTCGAATCGATTTTATTATAAAATTAAAATTTTAAATTTGAATTTACTAAAAATTAGATCACTGAGTTATTGATGTCTGATCGAGATATTTTTTTTATAGAGATACTCTATTCTTTATTTAATACATTATGAACGACTCATATTACATTCTAGAGGCGTGTGAGATACACCCCCGTTAATATGGATGAAAAACATGACGGCTGGGGATCTATCCGCATATTTTAAAAATCACAGGTTGGTTATGTGATCAGTTTTGGACCATGAGGGAAGTATCCGCACATGGCGATAACCATAAGGGGTGAAAGTGGACTTTGCCATATTTGTTTGTTTGTTATCCGGAGTTTAAATACTTTTCATGCAGCGATTGTTAATTGAAATCATGGTAATTGAACATGATGGACAGATCTTACTAGTAAGATGATTCGTGCTAAGTGGAAATAAGCTTTGCCGCTACATGATATTTGAAAATTCTTAGGAGAAATTACAAGGGTTCCCCGAATTATGACGGTATCCGGTAAATCCGAATAAGAAATTAAAATCCTTTGATTGAAATAAATTTAGGTTACAAAGTGACAGGTGGATTCGAAAATATCAAGCCCCTTTAAGATGTTTTTCATTAGTTTTTAGTTTAAGGCTGCCCATCTATATTACATAAGATAGGCCCAATCCAAGTTTTAGGAGCCAAACAAATGTCGTGGCAATAGCGAAATATTTAATAATTTGAGGCCTAGTTTTGAGAAATATGATTGAAAAGAGATGGTGTGCCGTGTCGTGTCGTTCAATTTGATTTTCTTGATGATGTGATCCTTATGAGAGAGACCGAGATGGAAATTAGGAATTGAGGAAGAAACAGTTAAAATTGACGACTTTGACGAAGACGAAGACTATGGAGTGTGATCCTTAGCCGAGTTTCCCAAATTGATTTTGAAAGGCTATCTATCTGTTTGTTTGCATGTCACATTGAGTGGCTGACAAGCGCCATTGAGAAATATCAGTACTGTATGATCTTGTGGTTAGCTGTGTAAGTAAGCAACCTTGTCATAGTAAGTATTTTTGAATCTATATAAATGATCACATGTTTGATGGTGATCTCAGGCTTTTATATAGATAGATCAGAACCTTTTTATTAATCGTTGCAATCTTATACATGAATAGTAACCAGTTATTTGGACAATATTTTATTTCAATCTGCTATTCATATTTTAGTTACGAACATAAATACTATAAAATATAAATATGATTGTTGTGGTCCATGAAGATTTTAACAAGGAGATGCGTGATCCGGCTGGACTTGATGTGGTTGATCTTGAAGATGCCAGAAGATTGGCTGAGCAGCTTGGGAGTTGTTTGTTTCATTTTGTGCGTGTTTAAATAAGAATCAAGGCAAATATTCTTAGTAAAAACTTATGGAAATAGTAACGATAGTTGGTGGGTCTTCAGTTCTGAATCTACCACGCCTTCTCAAATCCCGTGACATCCTTAAGGAAAATTACGAGTTTGGCCACTGAGCTAACCCCAATGGCTAAGCATATGCTAACCAATTTATTTATTTATTTATACTATATCTCTTCATAAAATTTAGCATTACCAATTAATCATGATAAGCATTGAAAGATATAGACATCAATGTTGTTATAAGTGAAATTAAAAAAAAAGTTGGAAAAAAGATCAAACTACTCTATTCTAGAATTAGAATGACTCGTTGGTTTTTATTTGCTGCTTAATATTCCACCTCAAAATATTGACAAGACTAAATTGGTTAGTACATCATTGTCAATGTTGTATTTATAGAATACATGCCTGATTTAAAATTCAAGCCTATGTCTATGGAAGACGTAAAAGCTTAATATTTACCAATCTAGACATTTCATGAAAGGTACACCTATTTCTTTTGTATATTTGACACTAAAATCTATTTTTTAGGAAAAGTAGAAAGGTTTTTGAGTATTGATCTTATAAGTACATGGTATTATATGATATTCGAGTAGGGAAGAAATGGTTCTGTCCCAAACGGTTGAGCATATTGTAGTAAACAAGCCTATCTTTTAGTAGTTTAAGACTGCCGAGCTATCAGCACAAAATTGGCACAATCGGAGTTTTAGGGGCCCAAACAAATTCGGTGGTAACCCCAAGGGGTTGGTCTAGCGGTCTTGGCTTGGTACTTAGGTGTTTGCTCTATTACAAGGTCTTATGTTTGATTCTCCTTGTCAAACAACTCTTGGAGCCACCTCACCCCACACGTAAGTGTGTGAAACGGCTGTGGAGGGACTTTACGGATTAATCCGAGATAAGCGTAAGTTAGCCCGGGACATCCTACAATGCCCAAAAAAAAGGTAAAAAGATTCAGTGGCAACCGTGAAATTACAAATAATTTGATGCCTAGTTTTGAAACATTATTGAAAGAGATAGTGTGCCATGTTGTCCAATTAGTTTTTGGTCCATGCATACTTATGAGAGGCTGAGATGTGATGGAACAATTAACGTCTCAACTTCTCTGACGAAGACGAAGACTATGGAGTCTGTTATGAATGATATTGTTGAAAGGTTATGATTTCTAGAATAAAAATTACGAAACACATTAAAATATTATGAATGAATCATAAAATAGGAGCATATGATATACACTTTTAAGGGGTGTGTATTGTAGACTTTCCGATTTATATTATCAATTTTATGACTGTTCTGCTTTGGGAATTCACCTTGAGAATGTGAGATTGAGCGATTTGTCAAGCAGTACTATTAAGAAATAGCAGTATGATGTGGTAAGCTGTGTGACCCTATTTAAGCAGAAGCAGCAAACGCCATTCAATTGCTAGTATTCTACTTATTAAGCACTTTAATAGAAACACTTCAATTTGACAAGTCATATTTCTCTGGGTAGGAACCGATGGACTACTTTCAACATTTACTCATGAGGTCAATTATATGGGTAGCGGTGATCATGTTAGCTGTACTGGAAAGTGGATGCAATGGGTGTTTGGAAAAAGAAAGAATCGCTCTCTTGCAACTCAAACATTCCATCAATATCCCAAACCGCATTGATTCGTTGCCTTCTTGGGAGGAAGACGATAACATGGATTGCTGCCAATGGGAACGTGTTGAGTGTAATTCCATTACTCGTCGAGTTGTCAAACTTGAACTCTATGGCGTAAGAGATTGGAGATCAATGGATGAATATTGGCATCTTAATGCCTCTATTCTTCTCCCTTTTGAATCACTCCGAAGCCTAAACTTGTCTGAAAACCTATTGCGTAGTTTCGTCGGGAATGAAGGTATGACTTCTGACATATTTTACATGATGAAATGAAACCTAACCTCAAAATTCAATGTTTTTTTTTCTTTTTCCTTCAGTCAATTCCAAAAGAGATTTTACGTATAGCTACACATCAATAATCGGTTGTGAAGTTTGTGATGAATTTCATAATAAAATTCATAGAATTTGAAGCTACAGAATTAATGATGTGCTTGTGTTTGTCTAGTAGAGAAGTAAAACCAATTAATTTTGTGTAATATTTTTCATTCTGAAAGCAAGTATAATTAAACTTTCTATGAATAAATTAACAAATCGACTCATAAATTGATTGTGTCTGGATAGCTCAATTCTGAAAACAACTGTGCTAAAAATTATTTGTATGACCGAATTGTTTGTGATGGAGAATTTTGACTACGAATCTATTGTGCAATTTAGGTCGACAAAGAATCGAATAACCACCTCGATTGTTTGACTATTATTCAAAGTTCGTTGACTTCTCGAATATGGGATATATATATCTCCGAGAGGCATGTTGGTCTCTAGTTGGTTCCAATGTCATTAATTACCTCTAAACAAGCATTAATTCTTCTGTGACATTCATTATTAGTCACAAATGTAGGCACGTCGAGCATTGAGTTGTTCAAACTTAAATTGTAATAACAGAGTGGCTTTTAAAAGTATATGTGTATGCATATATACGTATAAATATATGTGGGGAGAATTCAAGGGATAAAACAATTGACACAACTTTCAACACAATAATAATCATAGCCATTCAATTATTTGTTTAAAACATGTCTGTAGGAGTTTCTATAAATAATCACCTCATTCGAATATCGGTATTCAGTTTTTAACCTGTCAAATTTCGGGAGAAATACTGATCAAGAGCCTTTACTGACATCCGAATGACTTGATCTTTTACGGAAACTATTAAAAAAATATGTTTTGAACAAAGCGAACAGCTCCAAAAATTAAGGTTATTATTTTCAAAGTCTATTTTGGGACAGGCTAAATATGACTCAACTATCCATCCTTTGCTATTTGCATTTAATTAATAATCAATCACTTAAATTTTCCATTTCTCTAAAATTTCTTTTCAAAAATTAAGTTTCATATATCAGTAAACTCATTCTATTTATTGCCGTTTTTTCTTTATTTCAATTTTCCAGCCCTCAAGTGATGCTCTGTGTTTCTTAAAAAAACGAAAGAGAAAAATGCTGCTATGCGTACCTAGTGACACGAGTTTGACTTAAAATACCTGCTATGTATCTATTTTCCTTATTCAAAGATTCCTATCAAAATATTGAAATCAAATATACTAGTTTTTTATAAAATATTATTTCAAAATAATAAACTAAAATTCTTATATTTATAAATTCTTGGCCAGCATGCAAGGGATGAAAGGGTGCCAAATATAGCAATTTAGGTTTTGGTTGCATGTGGTACGTACATCCAGTGTTTGTCAACTCTCTTCTTTATTTGCAAGTGCAGTGGAATGCAGTTGACACATCCCTTATACCCTCATGCACATGGGTAGGCTTTGATTCCTCTAAGTACCTATTCTGCTCTCCAAGTTCCCTAGGATAGAATAGATTAGAATTAATAAATGAAAAAAAAGGGTTATTTATCTAAACACCCCTCCAAGTATATCCGTTTTTAACAGTCACCCCATCTACGAATTTTCGCTATGGCGAGACCCCTTTTTAAAGTTTTTAATTGGGGAACCTAACGGAATTGGATGGAATAAATGAAAAGACCATTTTGCCCGTATACGTATACTCACAGCAAACACACCAATCATTCCACAACTCTCCCTGCAAAATTGCAAATGGAGGACCCTAATTTTGGGCCCAAATTCCATTCACATTCACGACCGCCACGAACGCCAGCACCACCACGGAAACCATCTCTCTCCCTCACCCTCTTTCTCTGTGGCCGCCGTCATGAGTTGCAGAACCTGGGCCGCGACAGCGTCGCTTCTTCCCGCTGTCGCCGGATCCGAAGAACAATGACGGAAGGAAGATTTCTGGGGCGATCGTGGTCGTCGTGGCTCTGATTTCTGTGGAAATCGCGTCACAGTCGACCATGGAGGACCGAGTCACCTCGTTCGTGAATCGCGTCTCCGAGTTTCGCACGTCTACTCATGTATAAATACATAAAGCTATTATATATATATATATATAGAGAGAGAGAGAGAGAGAGAGAGAGAGAGAGAGAGACACTCATAGGTGTAAAGACAGAGGGGGCGATGATAAGAGGGAGTTTGCTAGGCCGTCAAACGGCGACGAGACTACGACGGTGGCGATTTCCGCCGTTAGATCTGCCAAGATCAAGTTGTTGCTGTGTTACTGCGTGTTCGCTTTTTTTTTTTTGCTGCGTGGTGTTTTCCTTTTCCCGTGTAATCAGATACGGAGTAAATAATTATTACTTCATCAGTTTGTTTATTAGTTTTGTGTTAATTGACATGTTGGGTTCTGCAAAGGGGGTGATTTTCTAGATGCGGTTATTTGGGGAGTAGGTGACATAGGCGTTGCCGGAGAAGTCGGCGGCGGGGGGGTGGGTTGTTAGGAAGAGGAGGGGGGTCGAAGGCGGTTAGGGAGGGGGAGCGGAGAACGGCGAGGAGGCGGCGGGTGTTGTGGTCAACGAGGACGCCGAGGAAGGAGGAGTTCGGGGTTAGGGAGTTGTGGTTGCCAGGGGGAGGAGTTGGGGGTTCGGAACCACTTGAATGATTCAATTTATGTCCAAGGTAAGTTTAAAATGTATAATTCGTTGCGAAACCCAAATCAGAAGTCACAACACACTGTTTTTTCCCCTGAAAAATGCTTTCGATACCAATGTGCCGATGTCAGATATGGGGGAGTTGCGTATGCATCAAATGGGTCAAAACACATATGCAAAAGGATCTGAGTCAAAGCATTGTTCTCCTGCGCCTTTTTTTTTTCCTTGATTCATAGATAATTTATTGTTGTCCTCATTGAAGCGTTACGTAGTTTTTCATTTGAATGCAGAATTTGATGGTTTGAACAAATATATATTTTCTTTTAATACGGAAGGGTAAGAGAATAATTTCACTTACCACCTACACTAGGCAGTTGCTGACTAGGGAAGGGTATGAGCACCCACACACACACATACACACTTAACCCAAACTCCCAATGGTTTGAACAACGTGAACGAGCTAGACTTGAGCCGAAATGCGATTGCTAGTATCAGTGCTCTCAACGGTATGGAATTGAAACTTTTCAAGAGTTTGCACAATAAAGTATGATTTCTAAAAACTTTTCAATTTTGTTTTTTCACCAAAATAAAATCAGATTATTTATGGAAATGAGCCAAACTCCAAGTAGACAAGTAGTCTCAAAAACAAACTTAGTAGATTTATAAATCTGAAACTTGATTAACACTTCTTTTGTTTCGAGCGGAGAACTCTTTTAAGAGAAGAATTTTTTCCAGAGAAAACGGTAATGTTTTCTAAACTTTGTGAATTTTCAACTCAATTGGACTAAGTTTTTTTTTTGAAATATTCATCCAGAATCAAATATTCTTGAAATTTAACAGTGTAGACTTTCTTTGATGTGACGGGTTTTGATGGAATTCGATTTGTGAATATTGACAAGGTATATAATTTATTGGAAAACCATATAATTTTGTCATTTTATTATATTAGAGATTTTCCTTGTCAAACAAACAATGGAAAATGTTTTCCCTAATTAGACATAAATAAGTACTTTTTTTGAAACGACATAAATAAGTAGTTAAGGGGCTAAAAGTGCAAATTAGTCTTTTTTTATAGAGAGGGTGATGGTCTATACGTACAGGGAGTAGGTATAACACCCTAGCTAATTATTGAAGGGTTCAAATTAAAACATTAACATCTAAAGGCCTAAAACATGGGTGCATGGATGCATTCGGTGTTTGTTAACTCTCTTCTTTATCCGGGATATGAAATATAAGAATTCATTATATTCCTATGGATGAGGATACAAAGTTCCCACTCTTACCCCACATTCATACTTTGTCCACGTTCTACACTTGATCTATATTAACAAAAATGACATTATTCTACACGAAAATGTCATTATCAATTTCATAAATGACATCCACCTACTCGTATCCCCATAGAATTTGTAATATTCTGAAAGTTTTAAATAAATTAAAAATTCCGCAATGTTATTTCAATATTCATTTTCTTATTATCCAGGCTTTAATTAATTACAATGCATTAAAATTCATTTCTGGTATGTTAATAGTTTGCGTAAATATTTCTTTTAAACTTACGAGATATTTTCTTTCGTAAACCGAGATCGGTTGGACTCAAAATATTTTTGTTAGTCTATGGTAATATTATAAAATTCTTCCGAAATCGAAAATCAGACCGCCAAACACCAAAGGGTACATTTCCGCGACTGCAAGAAATAATTCATTCACTTAATTCCTACTTGCACACAGTAGTTGCACCAGCACCTTCTATTTTAACCCCCACCGACAGTTTTTTTTTTTTTTAAAAAAAACCAATAAAACCAGCGCATGGGCACACACATATATTGGGACGGTTTCAGATACACCTAAAAAAATTTCTAAAAATGAATGTCACATTTCTAAAAACATCTATCAAAACAAGGTCAGTTTTTAGTTTTATCCTTAAAAAATACTTTTTCATCTCTATTAGCATGTCCATTATCTTTTATGTTATAACGATTTTCATGATTTTAAAAATTTTGTATAGTAAAACTAATTGATATCTATTAAACATGGTCTGTATTACATATATTTTGAGTTTCATATAAAAAGCTAGACCCATAAAATTGACCTCAGTAATATTGACTGAGACTTAGGGGTAAAACAGAAAAGACAATACAAAGCAAAGTTGTTAATCCCGTACCGGCCAGCGTACTATTTTCACAGAAAAGACAATACAAACGGTACGCTAAAAAAAGAGAGAGAGAGAAGGTAATTTTGTACCGTCGGAACACCGGAAAATGTTCGAAACAGACCGGTATCGTCCGGTACATCCGGTACTGGCCAGAATAGGCTGGTATTTCAACCGAAACTGATCTTGAATCTCTGTGCTCCGTTTAAGCGCCGATAACGTCCGGTACGAAACGGATTTCACAACTCTAATACAAAGTTTTCTCATTCCTTAATAAGTTGAATTTCCCAAAAAAGGACGAGTACAGTGATCCCACCGCACCCTTATCCCCACGCCAATCACTCCCTCCCCTACCATCCCACGTCCACCCACTCGTCCACATTTAATTTATTGTTTCTCCTATATACATATATGCACCCATATCAACACCACTTCCCACACACACCACTGTGCACAATTTTGTGAGAGAGAGAGAGCACCATGGGCACCTCCACTCTCGGCTTCCTCCTCCATAACCACCTGGTTCTCACCTCCCTCCAGTTCACCACCATAACTGCCGCACCCCGCACCACCTCCCACGGTTGCCATCACCACCACCTGCCATGCACCTCCACCGCCTGTCCTCCTCCAACTGCTGCCACCACCTCACTACCACTGCCTTCCACTAGTCTCCACTTGTGAGCCACCACTTTCTCCGGCCCATCTCCTCACCTCCATCTCCACCTCCACAACCACTGTCTCAAAATCCCACCAAAATAAAAAATAAAT
This sequence comes from Rhododendron simsii, assembly GCA_014282245.1. NCBI lineage: Eukaryota > Viridiplantae > Streptophyta > Magnoliopsida > Ericales > Ericaceae > Rhododendron > Rhododendron simsii. Next base: position 7,891,017 of record CM024953.1, on the reverse strand, counting down.
AAAAATAAGGTAGATATTCCTTCCTACATTAATTCTAAGTATATTGTACAAGTTTTGGCTTTAGGAGAGGGTCTGAATCGACCCCTATCACCAAAACTCACTGAACCAAAAGGTCCAAAACTGACCTTGCGGCTGCAACCGAACCTCGTGGCAGCGAACTAAAATGAAAATATTCATTTTTGTTAAATATTCATTTTTTAGTTTACTTCTGTTCCGTTCATTAAATTTGCATTATTGTTTAGATATGGTATTCTTTGCGGATTAAAAATTTGAGAATTGTGCACGTTGTCATTGTGATGAATGACTTGGAGACAAGAAAAGTATTAAGAGACGTATCAATGATTTCATCGGATTAAAAGTACGAATCTAGTATTTTCTATTTACAACACAAAATACTATTATTAGTAAAATTTGGATAATAAATAAATCTTATGAGTAAATAAAAGCCAACTTATAAGAAAAATATAAGTTAGTAAAATGTTGTATGGAAAATATTATGTCAATATCTGCTAGTAGGTTATTTTTGTAGAACTACAAATTTAGAATTTAAAAACCTAAGTTTGAGAAATAAAAGAATGTAGACTTAATAATAATAGGTTTTTCATCTCACTAGTTACGTACAAACAAATAATTCAAAATCATTTCTACGTATATAAAGTTAATAAGGAAAAAAAATTAGAGCATATTATTTAAATTTAAGAAAATTAGTATTATCAAGAAATATGATAATAATTAGCATTAAAAAGGAATCTCTAGGAAGAAAACAACGAATTATGAAACTAGTTTCAAAAAAACAAATTATTTTGATAAATTAAAATTATTTTCAATAACAATTTGATTATGATGTAAAATGGTTAATTGTTAGTTTATCACCATAGTTAATAAAATAGTTATTTAATCACATTGGAATAAAATATTATGATTTGAAACAGGCACCTTTGTTAGCTATAAAAATGAGAAGATGTGATTGAGACCATTGAATTGTAATTTGATTCGGCATTACTTGGCATGTTACGCGAATGTAGAATTAGACGTTAAAATTATGGAAAGTGAAATCATGAGAAGTCATAGTGGTGACAGTTTCCATGAGGAGAAAACCAAAGTGGCCAAGAGCATGGTAGGTCTTGAAAGTATGGTCGGCAGAATTAGCACTTGTGGTTAATGACCAATGGATATTTATATCGAACCCTGAATATGGCATTGTTGGATTTATCTTCCGGGTATTTACCGGGGATGGTATATCATTCGCTCCTTGTGATGGTACAACTGAGTTTAACCCGACATATAGTTTGGTATTATTCGTCTGAGACCCCCTGACTGGGCAAGCAAGGAGAGGATAAATTTGCAGAGTTGTCATAGTTCAGAGATTGTTTCGGAGGAGTATTTCTTATGGTGGAGAAATCTAGAATTCACTAAAAATCAAGAAATTCATAAAAAGTTAATTCTTGTTACGATATATATTAACTGTTTCTTCTATTGTTAGTCGACATGTTATTACTTGTATTGTATGAATTAACTAGTGGTAGTCCGTGTCTACGGCACTATGCATCCCTGTTGGAAGGAGATGGTAGTGGTGTAATTTAGGTGAAAATCATGGACACTTAACCAAGAAATGGGAGGATGCACTACGGCCTTTGGATCAATCAAATCTGAGCCGTTGTAACAACTTGTCCACACACCTTTCTGTTTTATAATAGAGATATATATTAACTGTTTCTTCTATTGTTAGTCGACATGTTATTACTTGTATTGTATGAATTAACTAGTGCTAGCCCGTGCCTACGGCACTACGTATCCCTGTTGGAAGGAGATGGTAGTGGTGTAATTTAGGTGAAAATCATGGACACTTAACCACGAAGTGGGAGGATGCACTACGGCTTTTGGATCAATCAAATCTGAGCCGTTATAACAATTTGTCTCCACACCCTTCTGTTTTATAATAGAGATGGGTTATAGTATCTATTTATTGAATCTCATCACTCACAGTACGGAATACCTTGGCTCTGCATCGGACAAATTTCTTTTGCAAAAAAATTAGTGGGCCGCGTAGGCCGTAGCAGACTAGTCGCCTCTAGGAGAGGTACCAGGGGTGACAACTAGGCCAGTATTGCTTGGGATTCGAAACAAGACTAGAGTCGGCTCTGACATTGTTTTCAATAAAATGTAGATTTTTTAATTATTTTGAAAGTGTAAATTTTTGTATAAAGACAAATAGAGGCCTAGAAGTTTGTAAAATACACTATATTTTGGAGTTTATTTTAGAAAAAGCCGAGTCGCTACGGAATTACGAAACCCAAACATTATGTCTGCTTGAACCAAAAAAAGAAAGAAAGAAAGAATTAACCAGGCATACCACGTATAATTAATCTCCCTTTCAAAAAAATGTGCTCCCTCTGTCCCATTTTTACTGTTCATTTTCATTTTTTGTGCCTTTTTTTTGAACGCTTATTTCTCTCAATCTACAATATTTTTCATAATTTTGAAAACTTTGTATTATAGATCTAATCAAGAACTATTAAACAAAATCTATATTGTATATTTTTGGAGATTCATGTTGGAAGATATAAGCATTGAAAGAATGACATAAAAAACGAAAATAGACAATAAAAATGGGACGGAGGGAGTATTATTTTGGCCACCGACAAACAAGCCGTTAAGGTTAAAGCAATAAATGCCCTCCCATGTGGAGGCTGAATAAGAAGATTTTTCTTAATTTAGTTATACTACTTTCTTTTTTCTTTTCTCTTTGCTTTGTATTCTCCTAACATGATTAAAAAATTTGTGCTAACTACGATACGTATCAAAATCATGTGTTTCTTTCGCAGGTATTGGAGTTTTGTCAAATTTGACTAATTTGGAGGAGCTTGATCTCAACAAGAATAATATTGGAAATGGCATTCTACCGTCTTTGAATAAGCTTTCAAACTTGAAGTTTCTACGTCTGGCTTCGAACAAATTGAATGGATCAACTTATGTCAAAGGTAATTCGGTGTGAAACCCAAACCATAAGTCACAACAGTCCTTTCTCCCCTCAAAAATCTCAAAAATGCAAAGGTAAGGGTGTTTTTTTTTTTTTTGGCCGGTACCAATTTTTTTTTTTTTTCACGACCGGTACCAATTTGAATGGGCCACTTTATGTCAAAGGTAAGGTTTTTTCTTTTTCTTTTTTTCCAATCGATAGGACTACGATTTTATAGATAGAACAAAATAAGTGAAAAAATACATCAAATAGGGCATCCATCCCCTCGAAGAGAGAAAAAAAGACACACGGACGCCTAAACAAGACCTCTCACAAAAACCCATCTAGGTGTAAGATATCTTCACCCCAACCGCCTGATGGTCTTCCTTACGCCTTTGCACCAACTGTACCAAATGTTGCGAATCCCCTCCAACAAGATTTGCATCCATCCCAAGCTCCCTTGCAAACAGAAGCCCATCCCTCGCTAGCCTCCACCACTGACGGATCAGTCAAATGCTGCCTCCCAATTGCCCTAGCTGCAACGAATTTCCCATTCCATTCGTGAATGACCATTCCCATACCACATCACCCCCTGTGTTTGTCCACAGGGCCGGCCCTGGGGTAAGCCCCGCAAGTCCTCGGGCTTGGGCGACTCCACGGGTTGGGGCAACCCAAAAAAAAAATCTATGTTAGATATAAATATTAGAAAGTTTCCCATTGTAGCGTAAGCTGCTTACTTGGTGATGTGGTCAATGGCTCAGTGCAAGCTTTTTAAGTTCTGGAGGAGTTGTCTTCGATTCCCAGGCCCACCACCGCCCTTCTTCCTTTATTTTTTCACTTTTATTTTACCTCTTTTTATTTTCCACCCAATTCACACTATTACGAAAATCAAATTACTTTGTCGAAATTTTTTGATTTAACAAACACAAAAATAATGTACAATTGATATGTTCTTACATTTGATTAAAAAAATTATAGTTAAAATAAATCGAGTGAGCTAACAGGGTTTTTATATTTACCTTCGAACTATCGTTTCGCAAGAGAGATTAAAGAGATTGGCTATGATTTCAATAAAAAAAGACCCACCGTTCCATAAAAAGCATTTTTGGGAATTTGGGACTTTTTAAACTTTCTACGTTTTTCGAAATAGGTCATTCTCTTCACATATAACAACTAAAAATTTCAAAAAGCTAAAAAATCAAAAATTAGCAGAACGGGCTCGAGTTCTTGGATAAGTAATGTACAAGGAAAAGTTTTTTTTTATGAATTGGATCGTGCTACTCATAAATTTCTATAACCGGGGTTTTACATTTTGATATTTATTCTTTTTTATGTTATTCAAGCTAAAAGAACAATGTAATTTTGAATTTTTCTTTACTTGTATGTTTTTTGTTTTTGTTTTTGTATGACTTAAAAATTTGTGGGCAACAAAACATAAGATTGGGCTAGGGCAACCCAAATGTTAAGGCAGGCACTGCTTGTCCATGCCACCATCGAAATTGAGTTTGTAACACCCATATCTTGGTCGCAACCACACTGAACGAGTCGCGCGCTTGGTCCTGTCGAATTCCATCTGCTTGTCGACCTCTCTCACCTTGCACGGCCAAGAATTCTATTGCATCTCTGTTTGCTGCTTGGCAAACCGTATCAAGCCTATCAAAATGGTCATTAAAGACTGCTTCATTTCGGCTTAGCCATATTCTCCAAATAATGTAACACACTCCAGTCCAGAAACTCTTTGCTTCCTCTCTATCCTTCCACCGTTCTAACGTACAAATCCACCAATCAATCAGAGATTCTCCAGAAATTGATCTCATATGATGTCATATCTAATCGAAAAGGAGAAATATACCAGACCATTTGAGCAAAATCGCGCCTCACCAATAAATGAACAATAGACTCCTTCTCCACTTTACACAAAGGGCAAAGGATATCGCAAGTTAACCTGCATTTATGGAGAGTCTCCTTGACTGGCACGATATCTCTGAGCGCCTTCCATATAGAATGTTGAACCTTCCCTTGTGTCAGAAGCAAAAGCGACCAAACAACATTCCACACTTTCTTCATTTGTTGTCTATTTGTTTGGCTCCGAAATGGCTCAAGGATTGAGCGCGGGCGTGCCAAGACTTGTTGGATCTAACTTAAGTACTGGGCGTCCCTTTTCTGATTTCGTAACTATACGACGAGAGTGCTGTAAACCTAAGGGCTAGATTACAGTGATGGTTCGTGATTTTGCCACAACAAGCGTGGACTTAGATATTTCCTAACTCTATAGAAAAGAGAGCAACGTAAAAGTAGAAACGAACTTTATTATATCGGAATAATAAAGTTTGGTACAAGGAAAAGTAAAACCCGAATTACTTGAAGAAGTAATTGAGCGAATGCAGGAAAAGTAAAATAATTGTTCGCTGGGAAGACTTTGGTTTAAGTGCTAGCTTGATTGGTATGGAAACCCTTTTTTCATCTTGTGAACTTATATTTATAGGCAAATACTGCACTGGTCTAGATCTGACCCAAGTTTCCCGCCTTTACCATGAGCTGACATGTGTCCCGAGTTGGCTCCAGATGTTGCCAAGTGTCCAAAATAACTACCTACTAACAAATTTAGTAGGATCATGGATGGTTATTGGAGGTTTAAAAGAAAACCCACATGTTTTCTTTTACCATGAGAAGTTACAAAAAGTTAAAAAAAGGCCAATCAAGATAATGGGCCTCTTCCATTTCCTCTTTTCATGGGATGACATAAGCCATTAGACATTTGACTTGGTCAAATGGCTCTTTGAAAGATAGTAAATACTTACTCACTTTTCACTTTTCATGGGATTCACGGGTAATGGGCCATTTAATTAAATTACACTATAAGAAAAATGAAATTTGGTGACGAAAAAGTGACGACGAAATTTAATTTCGTCAATAAATGAGTATATTTGGCAACAAAAAAAATTAATTTGTCACTGTTTTGACTACTTCTATGACGAAATAATTTCATCACCAATTATACTTGTTTATCGACAAAAAAATTAATTTCGTCACCGAAGGTACCCATTTGGCGACGCAATACATTTTTTGTCACCGAAAGCTTAACAAAGGTGACAAAATTATTTTTCATCGCCAAAGATAATCATTTGGTGATAAATAATACTCTCTCCGTCCCTTTTTTAACGTCTAGTATTCCATTTTGGGTTGTCCCTTAATAAGTGTCTATTTTGTAAAGTTAGTGGGTAAAAGTTGGTAAATTTTTCATTCTGCCTCTAAAAGTAGATTCCATTTTGGAAAGTTAGTGAGCAAAAATGTAATGATAATGTCTCCATAAATGGGAAATAGGGAAAGTGGAGGTAAAACTTGATGTGAAAAGTGTAATGATGATATTTTCTTAATAAGTTGGAGTTATAAAGCGAGACATTTAAAAAGGGACAGAGGGAGTATATTTCTTTGCCAAATTGGACCAATTTAATAATGAAATGTTTTTTTCATCACCAAATGCTTAACTTTGGTGACGAAAATTAATTCATCTCCATTTTAACCCTTTCGGCGACGAAAAATATATTTCGTCTTCAAATGGGTACCTTTGGTGACGAAATTTATGAACTGTGTTTTGTCACTTAATGTACTTCAGACAGAACTTTTTATTAAGAACTCCGATTGAGATAATTCAAATTGGGTTTGGACAATAACTCAAATGCCTACAACTTTCATGTTATCAAAACTGCTAATTTTAATGTTTAAAGGTTCAAAATTACATTCCAAATATATTTTCATGTTAAACATATATGTTATATATTAGATATTTCAAATACGTATTGAAAAGTGTGTGGGGTGTAGTTGGTCGAAATTTGCGCGAAAAACTCAGGAGATTCGGGTTCGAAACCCAGCAGGACCAAGAGGGAGGGATTTTTTTCCATATGAAAACGTCTTTGCAACGAAAACTTTCGTCACCGATTTCTTATATTGGTGAAGAATTTTTTCGTCACTGATGTGACCCATCGGTGACGAATTTTTTAGTTGCCAAAAGGAATAATTGATGACAATTTTTCGTGGTCAAAAAACACAATAGGCGAGGGAAAAAAATTGACACCAATTATTCACTTTTTGGTGACGAAATATTTCGTTATAAAAGACACTATAGGTGACAAAAAAATAAATTTTGTCACCAGGTAGGAATTCTCGACAACCTTTAGTTGACAAATTTTTTTCGTCACCTATATTGTTTTTGCCGAAGAACACGTGCGCAATTTGTGACAATTTTCATTCGTCACCCAATATAATTTTTCTTGTAGTGTTAAATGGCCTATTATGTGTTTAACCCACAAAAACACTCAATTAACTTCCATAGGTTATGGGCCAACTAAGTCTTTTTTTGCAAATAGGCCCAAAAAACCTCTAAGCTCATGACCAAAATAAATTAAAATTAATCTGGCCCAATTAATATTGTCTTGGCGTGATAATTTTAACTCAACACATCTCTATTTATTGGCCCAATTTAATTAATCATTAATTAAATAGCCCTACAGTGCTGACACAAAATTTGGTGCAAAAAACAGGTGTAAATAATGCCCCCAGGCCTTGACCTTGAAAAGTCTAGGCTTGTAGATTAGAACAAAACTAAGTTTTTGGCAACTCAAATAGATGTTTGATCTTTGTCAAATTTTTAAAAAGTTGTTAGGCTTTATCTTAGCTTAAGAACTTTGTTAATGGTGGCCTAAAGTTGAGGCCTTTTTGAAACTTTATACTTGAATAATTACTATGGCTTCAGCGTAGGCCTTTTTGATCCAATCTTCTATAGCTTTCTTGGTAGATTTTTCTCAAAATTTCTCATTTCCCACATAGTAGAATAATGATGTTTAGGTACTTTCCATTTGTTAAATGCTTATGTAGACCACCATCTAAGTCCATAAGAAGATAGACGTTACCTTTAAGGACTTGAGAAATTTGGTATGGTCCTTCCCATATTGAAGACCATTTGTCATATTTTGGATTCTTTTCCCCTAAAGGAAAGACAGCCTTCCAAACCAAATCACCTTCAGAAAAAAGCTCTTCTTTCTCACACGTTTGTCATAAAACCTAGCAACTATTTTTTTCTGAACCAACATGTGGTCAAGGGCTGTGAGCCTAACTTCATCCAAGTTTTCAAGCTCTATCAACATGGCTTGAGTATAATCTGCAAGAGTGAGGCCATGCTGATATGCTATCCTTACTGACTTTACTGCCACCTCCATGGTAGGACTGGATCATGTCAATATACCAACATATACGGAGTTATATTGGTAGCTTTCTTCTTTGAGGTTTTGTAGGCCTATGAGGCCTCAAAAAGCAATTCGTGCCAGACCCTTGGATTATTCTCAACCATTTTCTCAATAATATTGACCAAAGTCTTATTATTGGACTCAGCCTGGCCATTCCCTTGTGCATAATAAGGAGTGGAATTGGAAACAATGATGTTTTGCTGTGCAGTAAAGTTGACCACTTGTTCTCCCATGAATATTGTACCCATATCTGCAATCAAGTGTTCAGGCAATCCAAACCTATGGATGATTCTCTCCTTGATCACTTTGATTACTTTCTGTTGATCCACATACTTTAATGGCACTACTTTTGCCCATTTAGTAAAGTAATCTGTGGCTACCAAGATGTAAGTATGATTTCCAGACGATGGAGGATAAATTTTTCCAATTACGTTAAGGGCCCAACCTCTAAATGGCCAAGGTTTAACCACAGCATGATAATCAGCTGCAGGAACACGCTGGATTGGGCTATGGGCTTGACAGGGCTGACATCCTTTGGAAAAACGAATGCAATCCTCTAAGATGATTTGCCAATAGTATCCATACCTTCTGATTAGCCATCTCATCTTTATCCCTGATCACTGGGCTCCACAAACTCCTTCATGGACTTCACTCATGACCCTCATAGCCTCGGGGGGCCCTAAACACCTTAAAAGTAAGTCATATTCAGGGCTCTTTTTGTATAATTCATCTCCTATGTGGATATAGTTGATGGCTCTCCTTCTAACTTTCCTAAAGGCTCTATAATGAGGTCTCTTGTGGAAAGAAATGATAGGTGTACTCCAATCATTCTCGGGCTCGTCATCTGACTCTTCTCCCATGAAGTCTGAAGTAAATACCTCCAGTCCTAGACCCCTTCTCCTAGCTGAAGGTAATAATTTCTTTTGGACTATGATAATCTTGTAAATCGTTCCTGGAGATAACTTCAGGCTTGTTGAGGCCTGAGCTAAGCTGTTGGTTTCATTATTCATACTCCTTGACACGTGTTTGACAGTCACATTGTCAAAATCTTGCATTAACTGCACAACTGCCATATAATGAGGAGCTAAGTCCTCACTATAGCATTTGAATGTTCCTACGAAGTGCTTGATTACAAGGTCTAAATCCCCAATAACTCTTACTTCTTTGGTCTCTAGATCCCTAAGGATTTTAAGGCCTATGACAACTGCTTCATATTCAGCTTGATTATTTGTGCATGGAAAATCAAACTGAAAGGACAATTCAGTCCTCAAGCTTTAGGGAGAAATGATAATTACTTCACAGCTTGAGACCTCTTGAGTCCTTAATCCATTAAAGAGTAACGTCCAAGGAGTGGGTGATATTTCAAGTGCACTCAGTCCTATTTCAGATTCATCGTCGATATCCACGCATGGATGATCTGTAAGAAAATCTGCTAAGGCCTGGCCCTTTATAGCTTTTTGAGGAATGTACTGAAAACTGAATTCCATTAGAACTAAAGACCATTTACCAATTCAACCTCTCATGATTGGTCGAGAAAGCAAGTATTTAACTAGGTCTGTTTTACTCATAATGTAAACCAAAACAAGAAGCATGTAATGCCTCAATTTTATTGCTGAAACGTACAAGGCAAGACAAATCTTTTCAATAGGAGTGTATCTCTTTTCACATGGAGTCAACAACTACTCGAATAATAAACTGCATGTTCCTTTCCTTGAGTGTTGTCTTGAGCTAGAAGGCCTCTAATAGAGCCTTCAGCAGCTGAGATGTAGAGCTTCAAAGGCTTGTTCTTGAAGGGAGGCATAAGGACTGGAGCCTGAGCTAAATAGCCTTCGATCTCATCAAAGGCCTTTTGATGGCTTGCTTCCCAACCAAAAGTGTCTTGGTCTTTCAGTTTCAACAGCTGAGAAAGGACCTAAACCTTTCCTGCTAGGTTTGAGATGAACCTTCTTAAGAAGTTGAATGAACCCAAGAGTTTCTGTAACTCCTTTTTGGTGGTAGGAGGCTTTGCTTACATAATTGCTTTGGCCTTATTCTTGTCAACCTCAATCCCTCTGTTATGGACTAAAAATCCAAGGAATTTGCTTGCGCAAACTCCGAAGGCACACTTCAAGGGGTTCACTTTCAAGTCGAATTGTTGCATCCTCAAAAATGACCTCCTCAAGTGTTCCAAATGCTCATCATAGGACTAAGACTTCACCACGACATTGTCGATGTAAATTTCCATGAAAAGGCCAATTAAATCATGAAATATGGCGTTCATTGCTCATTGGAACGAAGCACCTGCATTCTTTAGGCCGAAGGGCATCACGACCCACTGAAAGGTTCCTAAGGCTACGGGACATCTAAAAGCAGTCTCTTAGCCATATCGGCCTCGTCGATGAAGATTTGATTGTAGCCAGAATGTCCATCCATGAAGGACAAAACCTTGTGACCAGAAGCTCCATCCACTAACTGATCTACAACTGGCATTGGATACTCGTCCTTGGGGATGCCAAATTCAGGTTTCTAAAGTTTACACATACTCTAACCTTGCCGCTCTTCTTAAGGACTGTCACAATATTAGAGAGCCAAGTGACATACCTAGCTGTACGTATGAACCCAGCATTGAAGAGGCGTTCGATCTCATTTTTGACCTGCAAATAGACCTCATTGGACATTCTCCATGGTGGTTGTTTGAAAGGTCTGAACCCTGGTCCAATGGGCAGCTTGTGTTCCACCAGGTTTCTGGACAGACCTGGAGGCTCCTCATAAGTCCGAGCAAAACAAGACTTGAACTCCTGTAAGAGATAGATGAACTTCTCTTTCACATCCTCTGGCAGAAGTTGGCTATTATATACAGGTCTGAGATTCTCTGAGTCTCCCATATTAACTTCTTCCAAGGGATCTTGTATGTCAGACTTTAGATCATCCAACTTAGCTGGGGCTGCTTCAAGGTCTTCTAAACGGATTTCATCCAGATTTTCAACCAGGTTTTACCCTCATTCATTACTTCAGCTGCACTGGCCGAATAATCTTCCTTTGATTCTTGACTTCCCATCAACCTCCTCTCCAGTAAGTAAGCCTCAAACCTTGACAACAAAGTCTAAAAGGCTGCGTGTTTCTCTATTTCTGAAGGGCTTACTGGCATTGAGAAGGTTGTTTGAATGAAGCTGTAATCGGACTACTTGACTCCGTGATCATAGGACCAATTAACTCTTGAAAAAGTGTTTTCACTTCTTCCGCTGACTTGATATTTTGAATAAGGGCTATCTTGGAATGGCCATACTTGTCAAGACCTGCCACTTTCATTGGACCATCCCCTTTGTCATACAAATGGGCCTCAGCATGATTAGAAGAGGCCTGGAAAGGTTTACGGTCAGCCCATTTGACCTCTTCGTTGTCTTGATTCCAAAAAATCAGACACTGTAGACACCTCCCGGAAGCGAGGCATCGCCATATAGATTGATCGTTGTTGTTTGTTTGGTCGTTTGTTTCATAAACCAAGATCGTGGATATTCCCATGGCTTGGAACATCGCCACACGATAGTGGTTATCATCAAAACAGAATCGCCACCTAATTTATAAAAACTAGGAAAAATAGATAGAGATTCTAGGCATGGGAGCCAAAGGTACAATGACAGGAAGGTGTTAGGCACCCATCTCTGCCCAGTCGCGAGACTGGCCCATAGTTGTTCGACATAAAATTAATACATGCACTATTTAATTCCAACACATAGTCTGTTTATTAGCCTTTAAACAGTTAATAGTGAGCCAGTACGATAAGTGAAACAACAGAAAGCAGAATGAAACAAACTATCCCAAGGAGATGGATCTCGCGGCCGGTGAATGGATGTCACGGCCGAGGGATCCTCTTGGTTTGATATACCGGCCGATGGATCGAAGACCCAGCCGATGTTTTTCCTCACACCAGACTTTACGACTAACAGAAGGTTGAAAAACTACAGTTAAGCATAAAAACGGAACCAGAGGCCCCAGGGCTCACCACCTTGACCCTTCAGTGGCTTGATTGCTTTGGATTGAGGGTGATTGATTGGATTGCTTCTCAAAACCCAATGGTTAGGGTTTGAACGTCGGGGTTTGATCGTCGAATTAGTGGCTGCCTTCAGGAGGTTAGGGCATTTGTAGAGGGGATTTGAGAGTCTATATTGACAAAGTTTCGTGGCTAGAGAGGGTATGTTAGTATATCAATTTCGGAACCCAATGGCTCCTTTATATAGGCATAAGGATGACACACCTTAACCAATCAAAATCGAACGATTGAATTGGAGTTATAAGGCAACACGAACTCCACATGGTAATCTCCTTACGTAGGCCGAACGCATCGGAAAAAGGATGCTAGGGTTTTGCAAATGGATCAAACGATTGATAGAATGTTCTGAAATCTGAAAAATAGACGATCTAGCGGCCAAGCAACTGGTCCGACTAATCAATCTCTCAGGGAGATTTTCAAGCAATAGGTTTCACGGGTGAAGAAATGATATTGAGGCCGTGAGATCAATGTCACAGCCGATAGATGGATTCTCCTGGGATACTGTATTTCTATCTAAAAGGCTATTTAGCTCTGGATTGGGTCCTCTAAGTGGCTAGAAGTTCTCACCATAAGTTCTAAGGTTTACAAGAAGTCAATCAGCAATCACTGTATCCATATCATCATCGGGATGGTCCCCAAGGTAGGACTTAAAATAATCGTTAGGGTGTTTACAGACATTGGTGAAGGATTGAGGAAACTGCTAAACAGGAGTGAATCCAATCTCTCCCCAATAGAACGTTGAAGGAAGAGTGTGAATTAACAACAATGAATGGTGTTGTTAAAGTTTTGGATCCTACTGTTAAGTTCATGATCAAAATACCTTGACAAGCTGTCTCCTTTCCAGTAAAATTAGTAAAGGTTGAAGTGCATGAGACTAGGTCATGATCAATCATCCTAAGCTTCTCCATCATAAACCTAGGAGTGAGATTGGTTGCTGACCCATTATCCACCAAGATACAGTTGATTGGCATCTCATTAAGACAACCAGCAATGTACAAGGGCTTGATGTGTTTGTTCATTGTGAGACTTAGCCTTTCAAAAATCACTTTGGCTGCTTGATCCTCTGCCTTCCTCTCGGTCTCGTAGTTCAGTACAATCACTGAAGGCCCGCTCAGTCCTACAGAGAAGGACTCGTTCAAAATTTCAATAGTCTGCCCCATCTCTAGAACATCTCCCTCCATGGCCATTGGAGTGTCGTCTTTGGCTTCCAGATCTGCTGGTAGGATCACAACCATGTTGCATTGCATATTAAGACCCTGTCTAGGCCTGAACTCTTTAGCTTGTGGATTCAGATCTGACTTGCCCCCCGAGTCTAGCTTTCTTAGTTCAAGGGTTGTCTTCTGGAATAAAGTCACTTGTCTTGGAAAAGGCTCAATTCTAGCCTCCTTAAGAGTTCTTTCCAAGAGCGGTTGTTTCTTGGGTAAAGTTGGTTGCTTTGGAAGCGGTTTGGTGATGGCCTTCTCATGTCTTCCCTGAAGGGACTTGCTTCTTAGGTAAAGTCCTTGGAGGAGGCTCAATGATAGCCTCTTTCACAGTCCTATCTAAAGGCTTATGTACTCCCTTAGCCTTAGGTTTTTCAACCCTAAGCTCTTCTACTAAAGATTGCATTTTCATCTTCCCCATGAGAACGTCTTCAATCATTGGATCATCCAATAAGCTTGTCTCTTCTTCAGCTCTTCTAGCCGTCTGCCTAAATCATTGACTGCGCCTCTTCTGAGATCTTGACAAAGGTAGAGGGTCCAAAGGAAACTTGGGATGCTCAACCCTGTGCCACTCATCTGGAGAAGTAACTAGAGGTCTCACAGTCCTTGGCTTGTCCTTGGAAGGAGCAAATACTCTCAAGTTGTGCAACTCATCCTCAATTTCAACCAACCCTGGCGGGATCCGATTGAACACTGACTCACGGGCAACCTTTCTTCCCTTAGACCTGTGTGGCTTCTCAAGACTAGATTCAGCGCTTCCCACGATAATGCTCTTTAGGGCTGGCTTGCTAGGACTGCAAGATATCCACACTCTGTACATATCATGGAACAAATTGGCCTCTTAGGTTTCTTCACTTCTATAGGTCTGGACCACCATGAATTTCAAATCTTTAGACCCGTTCAGTCCTGTAATCCCCATCATCAAAATAATGATCCCAGTACCTACTTTGGCTGGACTTGTACACTACTCTGGAAGGGGCTCCCAAACTTATTTTCGGCCTAGGAGCAATCCTAGGCATGTCTCTCATGTTGACAGAGACCATATTTGTACTACGCCCTGAGGGAAAGGGATTGCCATCTACCCCCATGGGCTGCTTTTCTTTTTCAGGGAATTTGAACTCTCCCCACTCAATTTTATCCTGAATATCATTTCTAAATACTATGCAGCAATTAGTTGAATGACTCCAAGAGTTATGGTACTTACAATATTCCTTGCCCTTCAATTTTTCCACGGTTGGAATCTTGTGACCAAAGGGCAGTTTGGGCAGCTTGTCAGTCAGGAGTTGATCAAAAATAGCTTCAGCCCGGCCAACGTCAAAAGTATAGGCCCTGGTTGGCCTATTAAAAGTGTTCAGGATAGGCTGCTTCGTTCGCTCCATCTTGACAAAGGCCTTGCAGATGTATGGCTTCTTGTTGATGATTTCAGCCACAGCCACATCTGGGTCTGCCTCTGCCTCCACTGTAGCAACCATATAGTTAGGGTCATGGTAATACGTTCCCTTAGATGTTGTCTTCTTGTTTTGCTCCTTCGCCAAGAGCCTTTCGTAATGAGAAGCCTTAGAAGACAATTCAAACAAATCTCTGAACTTTGTCCTATAGAACTTATTCTTCATTTTGAAGCCCTAGCCATTTAATGCTATGTGCACATATTCGGCCTCTGGAAGGACAATCTTGCATTTGAATCAAGCAGTCTTGAAATGTAAGAGATAGGACTCCACAGATTCAAAATGGGTTTGACGATAGCATGACAAGTCTTCCAACGTCACTTCTGGTATTATCCTGTAGAACTACTGGTGGAACATTTTTTCTAATTGAGCCCAGGTCTGCATGGAGTTAGGTGGAAGATTGATGTAACAAGTAAAGGCTGTCCCAATAAGAGAATTGGGAAAAAGCCTCAACTTCAGATCATCAATGGTCCCAACCTCTCCACGTTGAACTTGAAACCTAGCAATGTGCTCCATCGTTGACTGCATGCTTTCTCCATTGAAGGTCTAGAATTTTGGGACCCTATAGCCCTTTGCGAAAGGCTTGTTGTCCACCTCTTCGGTATGAGGCTTCCTGTACATTGGCCTTCCCAAAGGTCAGAAGCCAGGTCCTAACTGCTCCTGGAGCAAGTTTAGGACTTGATTCCTTCCATATGCATGTTTGGCACAGGAGGCGACTGAGAGCGTGCCTCTTGTGCCTATTGGTTCTGGACTAGATTTACCCCCCGAGTATCAGAACTCTGAGGTGTGTGAGCGACTCCTTTATCCTTTCTAGAGCCCTGGCCTCCTCGCAAAGGCCTTCTGTCTGTCTTGTTAGATTTGTCAAGTTTGGGTTGGTTCTTCTGCAAAGCAAACCTTTGTTCATTATTTACTGGAGGCATCTGAGCCCCTCCAATCACAACTCCCTTCTGTTTTTGCCCTATGAGTGTAGGACTGTTAGATGAGGTAACATGGTAAAATGCTTAAGGAGGGGGAAAGGCCCCCTTTAAGAGAGCTTGGTCTTGACCGTTGTCATACATACCAAACTGTGGAAAGCCTTGTTGCTGAGGAGCAAGCGGTAGCCTCTCTGTAAGCATAGCAACCAGTTTGTGGACTGCTATGGTTAGAGGTTCCAAGGACTGAGAGAATGATTGTGAGATCGACTGTGTAACTTTGTGGGAGATCTCGTCTCTTGCCATGAACATATAAATTTTGACGCTGTCAGTAGCATCGCTAAGATCTTGAGCGTTGACCAAAGGGCCAAATTCCTAGAGTACTAGCACGTCGATTGCCACTCCCTTAGGACTCTGTGGTGGATTTGGGATGGATGGATCTGGTTGTTGCTGCTGTTGTTGCTGCTTCTTTACCATAATAAAACTCTTAGACGATTAGGGTCCCACCGGGCGTGCCAAAAGATGTTTGACTCCGAAATGGCTCAAGGACTGAGCACGGGCGTGCCAAGACTTTTTCGCGTCTAACGTAAGGATTAGGCGTCCATTTTCTGACTTCGTAACTGTGCGGGGAGAGTGCTACAAACCTAAGGGCTAGATTGCAGTGATGGTTCGTGATTTTGCCACAATGAGCGTGGACTTAACTATTTTCTAACCGTGTAAGAAAGAGAGAAACGTAAAAGTTAAAATAAACTTCATTATGTCGGAATAATAAAGTTTAGTACAAGGAAAAGTAAAACCCGAATTACTTGAAGAAGTAATTGAGCGAATGCATGAAAAGTAAAAATAGTTGCTTCGCTGGGAAGACTTTGGTTTAAGCGCTGGGCTTGATTCGTGTGGGAACTCTTTTTTCATCGTGTGAACTTATATTTATAGGCAAATACTGTACTGGTCTAGATCTGATCCAAGTTTTCCGCCTTCACCATGAGCTAACATGTGTCCCGAGTTGGCTCCAGATGTTGCCAAGTGTCCGAAATAGCTACCAACTAACATATTTAGTAGGATCATGTGTGATTATTGGAGGTTTAAAAGAAAACCCACATGTTTTCTTTTATCATGGGAAGCTACAGAAAGTTTAAAAAGGCCAAACAAGATAATGGGCCTCTTCCATTTCCTCTTTTCATGGGATGACATAAGTCAAGTCAAATGGCTCTTTGCAAGATAATAAATACTTACCCACTTTCCACTTTTCATGGGATTCAAGGGTAATGAGCCATTTAATTAAATTAAATTGCCTATTATGTGTTTAACCCACAAAACACTCAATTAACTTCTGTGGACATGCCCCTCGGGAAATTTTTATAGAAAAATTTGGGTGCGGTCCCTCTTTTTTGAAAAGCGCGACGAAACGCTTCGATTCAGAGTCGCCACTCGGGTTTTAGCGGTGAAAGACCCAAGGAACCGAACTTGAAACGCTCGATACGTTGTTTGATTTTGAAAAAGGCTTGTTGATTGGACCGTCGTCACCTTTGATATCTGAGGTTCGGGAGCCAGGTTATGAGAGGGGAAGGGTTTTATGGTACCCCTCTCGCCCAATCCGGAGATTAGTCTCTACTCGGGCATTTTGTAAAACATTTGCGTTTTTCTCTCATTAATCACTTTTAGCCAGTTAGGGCGAAGAAACAGTTAAAGAGGATTAAGATTGTAATAAGTTGCAATTATGAGACAAAATATTTATGGATGACTTACTTAGAATGACAAATATAGGAAATAGATCGAGAACAAGCACTTGTGAGTGATTTAAGCATGCTGAGGTACGCTGGCCCAAAAAGGATGTGTGTAGGTGACAAACCACCATGCACTGGCCAGGCCACTGCATGCCAGTAAGACCTGCGCACACCACTTTATAACTGGCGTACTCCAGTTGTCTTGAACTCGCAGTTCCTATTTTCAACCCTCTGGGCTCTGGAAAGGACTAGTGCACACCTACGACGAACCATGTAGTTAATGTAGCATCGTATATACAGTTACAGATAGATGAAATGGCTTAAAGCCATGAAAATGAACAGAACACTCCATAAATAGTGTGGGGAAATAATCAAAAGCGAGGACTAGATGCCATACAAGGGCCAGACACTGGACCAATATCTAACCGCCATACGCCAGCAATAGGGTGTCATACGCCAGTTAGATGCCCTTGTCCAGCGCTTGGCTTTGCATGTTCTGGGCTCTGGAATATGACCAAAAGGATCCCAAAAGTCTACCAAAGCAAACAGAAACGAGTATTGAAAAACTGCAACTATACAATTCTAATACAGAAAGCTATAAACTGGTTATTAGCATGCTATAAAGTGATAAAAGAAAAGCATAGACAAGAAAACAGATGATCAATGATCCCCACGCCATTGGTGCACGTACTGCCATGACTGGCGTACGGCTGCATTACATTGGAGTGCACCATTGTTCATTTCACACGATCTTTACTATTTGGCCAGTTTTAAGGCCAGAACTGGTATTGATTACCAACCTGGACCTCACTGGCTCCCCTCAGGGGTCAGAACAGAGAGCCACGTAAAAGGTGGTATATCTTTGGATTCAAGATTGATGGAAGGTTGGAGCCACGGATTTGAGGGTTGTGAGATGGAGGATGAGAGTGCAGATGGTGGAGAAGAATGCTTGCTTACTCTTCTAATAGAGGGAGAGAGAGTGAGCAAGAAGACCAACAAGAGATAAGAGAGACTTAAAAGCTCTTTTATGGAATCAACCCCTTGCAAATGAATGCAAGAGGGGTATTTATAGAGCAAGGGTGGACTGAGGGGGGAGTAATCAGTTGGGTTAGGGGGCTGGTTGAGTTAGAGGAGAGAGCTTCCCATGCATTAAATGCATGGGACTTGGCTTGATGGAGGGTGTTGGAGTGAAGGGGACAGCCCAGCTGAATATGATCATCAGGGGGATTGTTCCCCGTACTGGGGAGCCACAAAAGTCTCGAGCACGTGACAGAAAAGTGATGATTTGACTGGCTTTGACTGGCGTACGCTGTCATTGTACCTGCGTGCGCTAATAGCAACTGGGTCAATGATTGATGACCGACACGTGACAGTTTACCAGCGCACGCCAGCACAGTACTGGCGTAAGCAAGTAAGGTTTTGCTGAGGCCATTTGGTTCTGGCTTGAAGGGTTTGAAAAGGTTTGAATGAGGCTCGGGGCACTCAAAGCTCAAACATACCCATAATCTCGAAATGTTCTTGACCTTAATCATCATGGGGGACTCAAAAGACCGTAAATAAACCAATCTGGACAGTCCAAAATAGGGTGTCTACAACTTCCATAGGTTATGGGCCAACTAATTCTTTTTTGCAAATAGGCCCAAAAAACCTCTAAGCTCGTGACCAAAATAAATTAAAATTAATCTGGCCCAATCAATATTGTCTTTGCCTAATAATTTTAACCCAACACATCTCTATTTCTTAGCCCAATGTAATTAATCATTAATTAAATAACTCTTCAGCGCTGACCTATGATTTGGTTTAAAAAACGGGTGTAAACACTATTGCTACTTTCACCCACAGCACTTCTACCCAAACATCCATTTCTTTGAAGCAACATAGTCAATTCATACCCCGATTTAACCATATAGTTCCCATCTGCCGAAAAATGCCAAATAATCTTGTCGTCTACTGGATATTTCAGCCGGGGAATGGAAAGAATTAGGTGGCCCTTCTCCGCGCTAAAAACCTCCATGACCAGATCTTCCTTCGAACCCCGAGTGTGAGGGTCTATGAGAAACTAGACTTTCCTCCCTCTCCCCTCTTCTTTAACACTAGCCGTAGCCGTGGGTTCATATTTTGGGAGCCATTGGTCCCCATCAATAACCACCGTATCCCCCGTTTCAATCCTCCATCGCAAACCCACATTAATAATCTCTCTCCCTTCCAATATGCTTCTCCAAGTCCAAGATGGATTCAAACTCGCTCTTGCCGTAAGAAAAGAGCAATTTGGAAAGTACTTGGCCTCGAGAATTCTGTGTAGAAGACAACGTCCTCCCTTCAGCAGCCACCAGTACCCTTGCTTAGCCAAAAGAGCCAGGTTAAAGCAGCGAAGGTCCCGAAAGCCAAGATCACCACCTCCTTTTTTTTCGCATAGTTTATCCCACGATAACCAGTGTGTTTTCCTTTCCTTGTGTTTTTATCCCCACCAATAACGTGCCATCAACCCATTCAGTTCCTTGCACAATTTATCCGGAAGCTTAACACAAGACATAATATGGTTTGGCAACACTAAAGCAACCAATTTTAATAGTACCTCTTTCCCAGCTTGGTTCAAAAAATTCTCGTTACACCCTTCCAGAATAATGTGCAATCTGACCTTGAGAAATGAGAAAACATTGTACCTAGAACCCCTAATCTCGGTAGGTAACCCCAGGTAATTACCCAAGTTAACATCACTCCGAATGCTCATAATCTTGACTCAAACGGTTTCTCTCAGTGATAGAAGTGCTCTTATTATTGAAAAAACAAACGGAGTTGCTAAAATTAAGCAGCTGACCCGATGCCTTGCAGTATTTCTGAAGAATATCGAGAACGTTCCTCACCAACTCCTCACTAGCCCTGTTGAAAACCAAAGTATCATCTGCAAAAAATAGGTGGATAAGACCCAAAAAGTGGCCACAAGTGACAGACCTCAAACGCGGCTGCATGTAAGGGGGGATGTTAAGGAAATGAATCCCACATTGTTTGAGAGTAGAATAGGTGATCGCTTAATAATATATGTGACCTCTCCACTCTTTGCTAATTGGCCTTGAGATGGATATAAAGTTTCCATACTAACCGACTGGCTATCTCGGCAAACCTTGACTCCGTGGATCTTGCAGACATCTCGGCTTCTTGAATCAACCCCGAAAGCCACTCACCACAAATGAAGAACAGATACGGCCATAATGGGTCACCCTGCCGGATGCCCTGTGATAAGTAGGAAATAACCTCCCAAGGTCAGCCTAGACCAGGAAGCCTAGCACAACACAAAAGGCCATGTAGGACTCAGAGAAGTCAAACTCTTATTCCCTTTCTGAAATAGCCAAGGCCTTATCTCATCCCAAGGGATGAGGCTGCGAATCCCAAGGGATAACCATTAGAGACCCATGCACGAAGGGAATTCAGGGAGCAGCCACAATCCTTATCTCCTTAGAAGAGATCAAGCCACGGTCCACAAAGGATAACCACGGAGATCCGTGTACTGCGAGGACTCCTAACCTTAAAACGACAAGTACAAGAGTTTAAGGTGAGGAGAACTCCTAAAAGGACCATAGTAGTCCTAGGTAAGGACACTCCATCACCGACCTATTCCCGTCAAGTACGGATAAGCTCAAGAGGTCCTAGAACCGTAAGGACTCTTACCCTTGATAACAATCGCAGAGTCCAAAGGTGAAGGGACTCCTCAAACCGGATAAAGGACAGGGGAGTCCTAAGGTGAGGAGGACACTCCAACACCTATCTATACCCGCCACGAGCGGATGAGACTTAAGAGTCCCAGTCCCAAGGGATTCCTCCCAAAATGCCTATATAAAGATCACATCTCCACCTCATAAAGGGAGGGAACGAAATGCAAGGTAAACAATACGAAACTCATACTCAGTCCAATATCTCCATATCTCGACTGACTTAGGCATTGGAGGGGCGATGGCGACAGCCATGCCGGTGCCCATAGTTTATCGTGTCTATTTTACAGGTCGTTAATCGAGCACGCCGAAAGTCGCTTTATCCGCTGGAGGATCAGATGGGCGGTTGAGGAACCCCTCCTCTAGAGGTGACCAAAAACCGCCTCATCACCCTGAGAAGGCCAAATATACCTTTGCTTCCCATTAATAATAACTGAATAAGAGACAGAGGATACACACTCCATAATCGATCAAACCCCATTTTCAGCATAATCGTTAACAGTTTAGAGTTTCTTTGACGCGATAGGTTTTTACGGAATTCGATTTGTGAATGTTGATATAGTATATAGTTTATTTGAAAACCATATAATTTGGTCATTTTATTATATTAGAGATTTTCCTTGTCAGTCAAACAATAGAAAATGTTTTCCCTAATTAGACATAAATAAATACTTTTTTTTAAAACGACATAAATAAGTAGTTAAGGGGCTAAAAGTGCAAATTAGTCTTCTTCTTTTTTTTTTTTTATAGAAAGGGTGACGCTCTATATGTACAGTAGTAGGTATTACACCCTAATGATGGACGGATTTAGATTAAAACTTAATCGTCTAATGGCTTAAAACATGGGTGCATTCTGTGTTTGTTAACTCTCTTCTTTATTCGGGATATGAAATATGGAAATTCGTTATGTTCCCTTGGATGAGAATTCAAACTTCCCACTTTTACTCCCAACTCATACTTTGTCCACATTCTACAATTAACCTATATTAACAAAAATGACATTATTCTACACGAAAAATGTCATTATTAATTACATAAATAACATCCACCTACTTGTATCCCCATAGAATTACCCAAACATAATTTTTTCTTGACCTAAAAAAGAAAGAAAGAAATAAAGAATTACCCAAACATACCACGTATAATTAATCTCCCCATCAAAAAAATCTATTATTTTGGCCGCCGACAAACAAGCCGTTAAGGTTAACCATTAATAAATGCCCTCCCATGCGGAGTCCGAATGAGAAGATTTTTTTTTTTAGTTATACTACTTTCTTTTTTTCTTTTCTCTTTGCTTTGGGGTCTCCTAACATGATTAAAAAATTTGTGCTGACTGCGATACGTATCAAAATCATGTGTTTCTCTCGCAGGTATTGGAATTTTGTCAAATTTGACTAATTTGGAGGAGCTTGATCTTAGCGGGAATGATCTTGGAAATGGCATTCTACCATCTTTGAATATCTTTTCAAAGTTGAAGAATCTAAATTTGGCTGATACCAATTTAAATGGGTCAATTTATGTCAAAGGTAAGTTTTTTTTTTTTTTTTCCTCAATTGATAGGACTACGATTTTATGGATAGAACAAAAGAAGTGAAAAAAAAAACATCAAATAGGGCATCCATCCTCTTGAAGAGAGGAAAGAAGCCACACTAGAGACCTAAACTCCCACGTAAAAAAGACAAGACCTCTAGCTCACTGCTTTTTGAGTGATACTATGGGGAACCCCATTACCATTCCTCCTGACAAAGGAAGCTCTGCACCAGAAAACCCATCTAGAAGCTGTAAGATATCCGCTACAAGCACACCAACCCCCTGATGGTCTTCCTTACACCTTTGCACCAGCTGTACCAAATGTTGTGAATCCCCTTCAACAAAAATTGCATTTAGCCCAAGCTCCCTTGCAAACAGAAGCCCATCCCTTGCTGCCATTGCCTCCACCACAAACGAATCAGTCAAATGTTGCCTCCCAATTACTCTTGCTGCAACGAATTTCCCATTCCAGCTGCGAATGACCATTCCCATACCACATCGCCCCCTGTGCTTATCCGTGCCACCATCGAAATTGAGTTTGTAACACCCATATCTTGGTCGCAACCACACTGAACGTGTCACGCGTTTGGTCCTGTCGAATCGCATCCTCACGTCGACCTCTCTCATCTTGCACAGCAAAGAATTCTATTGCGTCTCTGATTGCTGCTTGGCAAACCGTGTCAGGCCTATCAAAATGGTCATTGAAGACTGCTTCATTTCGGCTTAGCCATATTCTCCAAATACTGTAACACACTCCAGTCCAGAAACTCTTTGCGTCCTCTCTATCCTTCCACCATTCTAACGTACAAATCCACCAATCAATCAGAGATTCTCCAGAAATTGATCTCATATCTAACCGAAAAGGAGAAATATACCAGACCATTTGAGCAAAATCGCGCCTCACCAATAAATCAACAATAGACTCCTTCTCCACTTTACACAAAGGGCACAGGATATCAGAGGTTAACCTGTGTTTATGGAGAGTCTCCTTGGCTGGCACGATATCTCTGAGCGATTTTCATATAAAAGGGAAAATGATGGTCAATGACGTGTTTTAATAATTAATACCCGTCAAGGAGATTTTTAGCATTAACAAATGTTTTCAGCATAGCCTTGGCGAGTATTAATTATCAAAATACGTCCTGGGCCGTCACTTTCCCCATATAAAATGCTGAACCTTCACTTGTGTCAGAAGCGACCATACACCATTCCACACTTTCTTCATTTGTTGTCTGTTGCTACTTTCACCCACAGCCCTTCTACCAGAACATCCATTTGTTTGAAGCAGCATAGCCGATTCATACCCTGATTTGACCGTATAATTCCCACTTGCCAAAAAATGCCAAATAATCTTGTCATCTACTGGATATTTCAGCAGGGGAATGGAAAGAATTAGCTGGCTCTCCTCCCCGCTGAAAACCTCCTTGACTAGATCTTCCTTCAAAACTAGACTTTCCTCCCTCTCCCCTCTTCTTTAACACTAGCCGGAGCCGTGGGTTCATATTTTGGGAGCCATTGGTCCCTATCAATAACCACCCGATCCCCTGTTCTGATCCCCCGTTCCGCGCGCAAACCCACATTAATAACATTTCTCCCCTCCAATATGCTTCTCCAAGTCCAAGATGGATTCGAACCCGCTCTTGCCGTAAGAAAAGAGTACTTGGCCTGAGAATTCTGTGTAGAAGACAACGTCCTCCCTTCAGCAGCCGCCACCTTTGCTTAGCCAAAAGAGCCAGGTCAAAGCAGCGAAGGTCCCGAAAGTCAAGACCACCACCTCCTTTGTTTTCCTTGAACAATTTATGCGGAAGCTTAACGCAAACATAATATGGTTTGGCAACATTTAAGCAACCGATTTTAATAGTACCTCTTTCCCAGTTTGGTTCAAAAAATTCTCGTTCCATCCTTCCAGAATGATGCGCAATCTGTCCTTGAGAAATGAGAAAACATTGTACATAGAACCCCCAATCTCCGTAGGTAACCCCAGGTAACTACCCAAGTTAATATCACGCCGAATGCCCATAATCTGTCTCAAACGGTTTCTCTCAGTGATAGGAGTGTTCTCACTGAAAAAACAAATGGAGTTGCTAAAATTAAGCAGCTGACCCGATGCCTTGCAGTATTTCTGAAGAATATCAAGAACGTTCCTCACCTCCTCCCCACTACCCCTGTTGAAAACCAAAGTATCATCTGCAAAAACTAGGTGGCTAACCGACGGCTACCTTGGCAAACCTTGACTCCGTGGATCTTGCCGGACATCTTAGCTTCTTGAATCAACCCCGAAAGCCCCTCACCACAAATCAAGAACAATGACAATGGATCGCCCTGCCGAATGCCCCGAGAAGGCCTAATATATCCCCTTGCCTCCCCATTAATAATAACTGAATAAGAGACAGAGGATACACACTCCATAATCTATCAAACCCATCTCTGATCAAACCCCATTTTCATCAGCATAATCTTTAACAGTGTAGACTTTCTTTGACACGACGGGTTTTGATGGAATTCGATTTATAAATGTTAAGACAGTATATAGTTTATTGGAAAATCATATAATTTGGTCATTTTATATATTAGGGATTTTCCTTGTCAGTTAAACAATAGAAAATGTATTCCCCAATTAGACATAAATAAGTACTTTTTTTGAAACGACATAAATAAGTAGTTAAGGTGCTAAAGGTGCAAATTAGTCTTTTTTTATAGAAAGGGTGATTGTCTATATGTACAGGTAGTAGGTATTACACACTAATTAATGAAGGGTTCAAAGTAAAACTTAATCATCTAATGGCTTAAAACATGGGTGCATTACGTGTTTGTTATCTTCTTTATCGGGGATATGAAATCTCGAGATTCCTTATATTCCCTTGGATGAGGATTCAAACTTCCCACTTTTACCCCCAATTCATACTTTGGCCATGTTCTACAATTAACCTATATTAACAAAAATGACATTATTCTACATGAAAAATGTCATTATTAATTACATAAATGACATCCACCTACTCGTATCCCCATAAAATTACCCAAACATATTTTCAGTTTGACCTAAAAGAAAAAGAAAAAGAAAGAAAGAATTACACAAACATACCATGTATAATCAATCCCCCCATCAAAAAAATGTATTATTTTGGCTACTGACAAACAAGCCGTTAAGGTTAAACCATTAATAAATGCCCTCCCATACGGAGGCCGAATAAGAAGATTTTCCTTTTAGTTATACTACTTTCATTTTTCTTTTCTCTTTGCTTTGGGGTCTTCTAACATGATTAAAAAATTTGTGCTGACTGCAATACGTATCGAAATCATGTGTTTCTCTCCCAGGTGTTGGAATTTTGTCAAATTTGACTAGTTTGGAGGAGCTTGATCTCAGCCAGAATAATCTTGGTAATGGCATTCTACCGTCTTTGAATAACTTTTCAAACCTGAAGAATCTAAATTTGGCTCGTACCAATTTGTATGGATCAATTAATGTTAAAGGTAAGTTTACTGTACCTGTCCAATATGGGTGAGTTGCGTGTGTATGCTTTGAATAGCTCAAAACACATATGTATAGGTCTGAATCCAAGCACATCTCTCTTGCTCCTTTTTTTCTGTATTCATATACTTCATAATTTATTGTCGTCCTCGTTAAAGTGTTACGTAGTTTTTCATTTTAATGCAGAATTTGATGGCTTGAACAACTTGAAGGAGCTCGACTTGAGCATTAATGCGATTGCCAGTATCAGTTCTCTCAACGGTATGGAATTGAAACTTTTCAAGTGTTTGCACAATAAAATGTGATTTCTAAAAACTTTTCAATTGTTTTTTTTTTTCAGCCAAAATGAAATCAGATTATATATGGAAATAAGCTAAACTCCTTGTAAGACAAGTAGTCTAAAAAAGAAACTCAGTAGATTTACTAATCCAAATCCAAAATAAAAGGGGCGTTAATCTAGTTTTGGATGAGAATAACATTTTCCGGAGAAAACGGTAACGTTCTTTGAACTTTCTTGAATTTTCAACTCAGTTACACTAAATTTTTCAGAAATATTTATCCAGAATCAAAATATTATTGAAATTTAACAATTTAGAGTTTCTTTGACGCAACAGGTGTTTTGATGGAATTCGATTTGTGAAGGTTGACAAACTATATAGTTTATTGGAAAACCATATAATTTGGTCATTTCTGCTAAGAGTTCTTCAACTTATTTGTAATTTTCAAGCTGAAAAATAATAAACTTACTGAAATAATTTTTTGCAATATGGATCTTATTTGATAGATCCCGATGAGATCTTTTGAACGGTGCAAGAAACAAAGGATAAAAAAAATTATTTTCATAAATACATTATTTTTAAGTTTGAAAATTGTAAATAAATACTTATTTTTTAAGAACCATTTGTGAAACAGGAGTGATTTTCCTTGTCAACCAACCAATATAAAATGTTTTCATATCACAATCCAATTAACAACAGAAAACGTTTTGTTTTCTAGAAAAATATTTCCAAATAAATCTACTACTACTATTTTGCACAGGTTCACAAGAAGAATCAGGAATATTGACAAAGTTAGAGGTCCTTGATTTGAGTGGTAATGGAGCCCTCAATAATAGTGTTTGGTCATTTTTGGGAGGGTTTTCATCAATCAAGACACTGGATTTGAGTTACAATAGAGGCTTGCACGGAGCTGTTCACAATAAGGGTACCTCTTATATGAAATTTTCTTATAACATAATTCTTACATATTTCTTCCATGCTTAATTTTATTGAACCACTTAATACAGACTTGAGAAACCTCGGCAACATTGAAAATTTGCTCATGGATTATGTTATGCTCGACGACGTTCTTCCGTACATTAGAGTCATGACTTCACTTCAAGTGCTATCCTTAAAACATTGTAACAGCAATCGTATTCTTTCGATTAAAGGTATAACGCTGAATTGCTCCTCTACACCCCTTTCACAAATAGAAGGATATTACTGATATATTATATCTGTTTTGTCAGTCGATATATATCAAGCTAATATTTTTCGTGTGTTCCGTTCCATGTGTTTTAAGGGCTGTGCGAGTTGAAGAAGCTCCGAGAGCTTGACGTCACACGGAGTGATTTTGGGGAAACCTTACCATGGTGCTTGGCAAACTTGACATCCCTTCAACTACTGGATATCACTAACAATTATTTTACTGGAAATATTGCACAGTCTCCTCTTATCAATCTAACATCCCTTGAATACCTTGCAATTTCAAATAATGACTTTGAAGTTCCAATCTCATTCAAGTCTTTTTGTAACCATTCCAAACTCGTGTTCATTGAGAGCCTGAACAACACATTGTTGGAAGATCATGAGGAGGACTTTCCTGCCACATCCCCAAGTTTCCAACTAATCGGACTTTGTTTATCAAATTCTAAACATGGTCCTATTAACCTATCACTTCCTCGTTTTCTCTACCATCAACATGACCTTATACTGGTTGTGCTCTCTAGAACTGATTTTACAGGTAAGTTTCCCTATTGGTTGTTGGGCAACAATACAAGAATGGAGACACTTATCCTATCGTACAATTCATTTGATGGACCATTACTGTTGCCTATGCGTCATATGAGAAATCTTTTAGTACTGGATATCTCTAACAATCATCTTGAAGGCTTCCTTCCATACCAAATATCCAGATCTTTCATGAGTTTAGAATTATTCAACATGTCTACAAACAACTTTGAAGGCAACATTCCCTCTTCCTTCGGGGATATGACGGCTCTGCAGGTGCTAGATTTATCCAATAACAGACTTTTTGGTAAAATACCGGTTCATTTAGTCGAAGGTTGCCCCTCCTTGAGGTTCTTGAGCTTATCAAATAACAACTTGATAGGCCCAGTACTCCCCCATCAAAACAATCTGACTGAACTGGTTGTCTTACGTTCCGACAATAATGGCTTCACAGAAATTCCGTCTAGCTTGTCTCGGAGCACAGAGTTATTTATATTGGATGTTAGTGCTAATCAACTGGTTGGAAAGATTCCAGGGTTCATTGGGAATAAATCATTAGGGTTAAAGGTACTAGCCATGGCCAGTAATCATCTTGAAGGTTCTATTCCAATTGAATTGTGTAAACTCGAATACCTCTCTGTGCTAGATCTTTCAGAAAATAATATCACTGGGGCTGTACCATCTTGCCTCAACTCATTCAACATTGGGAGTATTCGGTTGTCCAAAAATAGGCTACATGGACCTTTTCCAGTGACCTTTGACAGTCACTTTTTAGTTGAGCTTGATCTCTCTTATAACCAATTCAGTGGTAATATTCCAACTTGGATAGGCAGCTTTTCCCACCTTGCTGTTCTTCTCTTGCAACATAATCATTTTGAAGGCAACATCCCAAAGGAATTGTGCTCCCTTTTCAGCTTAAGCATCATTGATCTTTCTTTCAATAATCTCTCTGGCAGCATTCCCCCTTGTATTAGTGAGATTGAATTCAATGGAACACCCATCGGTATGTCTCTTGGTGTGGGAGCCTGGGCAGATTCACGGCATATATTCATGTTATTGTTACATGATCTAAGGATGGTGTTAGACAAGAGCGAAATTGAAATAGATCACGGGATGTCAATGTCTGAACCAGATGTTGTAGAGTTTACAACAAAGGGAATGTCCTTATCCTACAAGGGAATCGTTCGAGAGCTTTTCTCAGGAATCAATCTCTCCCACAACAGATTGACCGGCCCCATACCACTTGAAATCGGAAACCTTAGCTATATCATAGTATTGAACTTGTCCCACAATAACTTCACCGATACAATTCCTTTGACATTTTCAAACTTGAAAAGCATAGAAAGTTTGGATCTTTCCTACAACCACCTGCATGGGAAAATCCCCTCTCAGCTTACCAATTTAACTTTCTTGGTTGTTTTCAATCTTTCGTTCAATAACTTGAGCGGAAGGATGCCTCCAACAGTAAACCAATTCAGTACTTTTGAATCGAGTAGCTACATTGGAAATCCCCTTCTTTGCGGGGAACCACTGCCAAGGAAGTGCAATGCAATTGATTCACCTCCATCGAAGCCAAGAGCCACTGTCAATGATACCAAAGAAGATTCCGGTTTCATGGACATGGATGTGTTCTACATGAGCTTTGCAGGGTCTTACGTAACTATGGTCTCCGCAATTGTGGCGATTTTATTGATAAATCCTTACTGGCGAAGGGCATGGTTTCATCTCGTCGAGGTTTTCATCACCTCCTGCTATTATTTTGTTGTGGACAATCTCGTCGGGCGCAGGCGTGGTTTTCTTTGGAAATAAATAGCCATCTCTCTCTAATCATCATGTGGTGTGGTTAATGAATACGATCTAATAATTTTCGTTTGGATTTTGGATTGTTGTTTGTACGGAATAAATCTCTTAAAGATCTTAGACGGAATGCCTTATAACTATCATTCTAGCTTTGTGGTATGTTTAAGGTGCAAAAAAGTCTCATTTTATGGTTTTGGAAATCGTATGAAAATCATACACTACTTATACTCTTAATTGGGGTTTTTTTTTCTTCCTAAATGTCTCCTTGCAATTGGGATGAACGCCACCTGTTTGGAAAACGCCTCGATGGAATGATTGATGTGGAAAAAAAGAAAAAGAATGGGAGCAACAAACTCGGATCTCATTGTCTCAAAGCTTTCTTGCTTTAATGAACACCACCCTTTGACAAAGTCGTTTTACATAAGGCCACAGGTGACATTCCCATGCATATGAGTTCGTGACCTTGCATTTTATCTTGAAACAGCTGACATTCCCTCAAGAAAATGTTTATAGGTTTTTTTTTCTGTATTTGTAAAAAGTTGGATGGTACCAATTTTAATGATATCCAATTAAGCTGATTTTTTTCACAGTTGTTCTACTCGACGAGCTTTACAAAGTGAACGATTCCGATCATCGGAGCGAGACCGGAATGGGCCCAAAAAGTGGGCCCAGCAGCACGCTGCTGTCCCCTTGGGACAGCAGCCCCCCCGCTTCCATAAGTGTGTTAGGGAACCACCGAACCACGTGGCGGTGGCCAACAACACCGAATAACGTTTCCTTGCTCGATAGTCGATACTAATGAGAGACAGATGGGAAGGGCCAAGGAACGAGCAATTTTCTTAAGCTTTAAATAAAAGAGAACAACAGCAATTGGAACGTCTGCCAATTTTTGTCCCGTTTTTCCAATTGAACCCCTCAAGTGGAGAGCCGCTGGTTTTGCCACCGAGGGTATTTTCGTCTATTCGCTTCATGTGAAGGATGTGGGCTACATGAAGCCACGTCTTCACTTTGCTTTTTGCCTTTCCTTTGGTTCGTCTGGTTTGGGCGTCTGGTTTGGGCCAGATAGCAGAGAGGGAGAGAGAGAGAGGAGACAGCCGCAAAAGAACGGCAGAAGAGGAAGCCTGGGCGTCAACCGTCGCCCGGTTAGGCGTACATATTTTTTTGTTTCTCTATCCGCTTCTCAAATGAGTGGAAACCAGCGGAGTGCGCTGGGAAATCAATTGCTTCTGCGATGATATTCTCACCTCCTCGCCCTTCTCGCCGCCCGGATCTTCCTCTAACTCTTTCGCCCGTCTGATCCCCCGTCATCCTTGACCGTGCCTTCTCTGAGATCAAAACCCTAGGCGATTGCCAGTAGAGGCTCTTTGGAGCCGATCTTGCGTGTTGCGATCTGAGATTTGTGCGCTGTCTTCAGGTGAGTTCGCCCCTTTGCACGCCGATTGTGTTACTTTTCCCCTTCGGTTCGAAAGGTTGGGTCTGATTTCTGATCTTTTAAAATCCCGCTTTCTGCACTGTTGTTTGGTTTTGCACAGGGAAGTGTGATTTTTAGGTTCTCTTAGCTTATGGAGGATGTTGGGCATGACTCGTCGCATGCAAGCTGATCGATTCCTGGATTTTCTCTCTCTCGGTTTTCAAACTTCTGATTCAGTTGAGTCCCGCTGCTTAAATTTCTTTCTTTTTATTGTTTCTAATGATAAAATCAATGCCTTCTATTTTGATTTGATCTGGGTTTTTTTTTTGTTCGAGTGGTTTGTAGATGTTCTGATGTGGGTATAGGTTTTCTTGAAGTCTTGCTACTGTGTTTAATTATGATTTTTTGAATTGTATTGAATGGATGAATGGATTCAATAGTTTGGTCTTGAAATTTGATTTGTGTATATGATATTATGATATCAGTTTGAAAAGATTGGTGGGTGCGATGATTATAAACAATTCCTCGTTCTGAATGCAATAGCCATGGCATGACAGACACTTTTACACCCATAGCATATGAGCACCCCACCAAATCAGAAAAGGCCATCTTTTTTTCAGTTAATAAACTGTTGCATATTCTGAATTGCTTTTACAGTGACGCATGAAGATCGACCTTAGGATAAGGGTATTAATAACACACATTTATAGGTTTTATTTGAACACTGATTGGTGAATCAGTGACAGGGCCGCTTTGGTTAAGGTAAACATTACCTCTACTTGTATCTGCTCTTTATATGCTTTTAGTGCTTTTCAGTTCTGTTTTAGGAGTTGAATGATCTCTTACAAAAATATCAATCTGCAATTGTACTTTCATTGTGATGGTATTTCCAAAGAGGGTTTCAAAAATATCTCTCTGCAATAATGTTTTCATTACTTCCTTCGTAGCAAGTTTATAAATCGTTTATTGATCGTGATTTTGTTGTGTTCGATGTTAATACAGGACTCTTCCGATGTGATTGTGAGGTGGGAGATTGTGTGCAATGTCGTCAACAGGTAAGAATTTTCAATTTAATCGACACATTTAGCCATTTTTGGGGGTGTAGGCCTTTGGTTTGAGTTGTGTAGCTGACTAAGAGTTTTCAATTCATGGATTTGACTAGGGATTAAAATCTGTGGGAACTATTTCGAGTTAATATGTAATCGATTGTTTCTGTATTTGATCAATGTCACTAAGAAGATTTGCTTAATGTTTATAACTTAGATGGATGTTGAGGATTGCATGGATTTTCATGGCCATGCCAGTCCCTCCATATGGTATAAGAGCAGTTTTAATTCATAATTGGTTCTTTCTTTTGGCCATCAAACTTTTATTTTTCTCCCTACACCCAACTGTTCTTCGCTCTTCAAGCAGACAGACATTTGAATGGAGTTCCTCCTCAATTGGTGATAACATATCTTGAAAATTGTTGAAAAATTCATGCGCACATGTCTTACTTTTTGTTATATGTCATACTATTATTTTTCTTATTCAAACTTTCCTATTTCTTATTTGTCCTGTATTTTTTATCTAGGATTTATCTGGATGGCCGCTTTTGAGTTATGATTTACACATACGTATCAAGAGCGTTGGAAAATATGGCATACAGGTAGCTTATTCCACTGTATCTGTTTATTTGTATAATGGAGGTTGCTTGAAAACCTTATGGATGTCATACTTGTATATCTGCATATTTCTGGCTATGATGATGGTATTTGACAAATTTAGTACATCTAGGTTTGATGAGTTGTTTCGTCCAAGTCGGGCATTAGACCATTTCACACATGGGGAGAAAGATGAAACTTGATTTCTGGTAATCCATTTGTTTGCCTTTTATGATGAAACAATGGGTTTTATGTGTTGTTGGTCTCTTAGGTTACATCTGTTTTATGAAGTTCCCATGTTCTCTGCATTCTATTTTTTATTGAATATTTTTGTTTAAGTTTGAGTTATTATATAATGTTTTTATGTTATTTCATCATGAAATATGGAATTTCAGGTGCTAGGTTTTCATCAAAAACCAAGTATATGTTTGGGAAAGTGACTACTCAGATCAAGCTTGTGGAAGGGGACTTCGCTGGAACTGTCACACCTTTCTATGTGAGTTTTTACCGTACACGGAAAATTAGGAGTAACTTGTTTTGTTTACACCGAGTTCATCGCCGAGTAACACTGAAAATTAACTTGTTCTGTAGCTCCAAGGGCGTTAATCATAGCTGAATAACGACTCACAAGAGAATCATAATATGGCACCTTGGATTGAATCCCAATGTTGATGAAAAGCTCTCAACAGAGAAGGCTACATCGCTCTCTGGTCATAAACGTAGGGTGGTGTTACTTAGTTCTCTTTTCTTAATATCTTCTTTATTTATTTACTTGCTGAAAAAAGGTTGCCATTAATGCAGGGAGGTTGTGCTTGTCTTCCCTTTCAAATCTTATTTTCGAGATTAGGTTTAGGAGATGGGGTGGGACATGAGTGGAATGACACTAGCAACCACTAGAGGTCATGGCGTGCTTACGTTGTGGCAGTCTAACTTAAAATGGCATTTGGCATGAACAAGCAGTTTTTGAACCCGCTGCCTCATCCACTTTTCTTCTTTATTCTGCCAAGTTTGCTGATGTATTCTACCTTTCTTGTTTAAATGTCAGTTGATTTCCTTTGCTCTCAATTATTAGCTTCTGGGTCTCTCTAAGCAGATGTGGAATGTAGCTGCTTAAATTTACAAATTCAATTATGCAAACAAAGCAATAACAGGCATGAGACACCTCGTGCTAGCACGAGCCGCCTACCTAGTAGAATTTAATATCAACTACTACTTTATTTGACGAAGACCACGGTCAACGGAGAAGGAGACTGACACAGTGAGCGAGTGGTCGACAGAATTGAAGCACCATTTTCCTTGTCGTTGTTACATCTTTGAATATTGCGTGTGAATCCACATTGATTAATGACAAGAACTATTTAATTTCCTTTTCAATAGATGTGGCAAATTGACGGATCTGAGCGGATTGAAATGGATCACAGGTCAAATATGAACGGGTCCATTATGCATCAAATAGTAAACATGTTAAAACGGGTCGGATCAAA
Source organism: Rhododendron simsii (assembly GCA_014282245.1). NCBI lineage: Eukaryota > Viridiplantae > Streptophyta > Magnoliopsida > Ericales > Ericaceae > Rhododendron > Rhododendron simsii. The sequence goes on along the minus strand of CM024953.1, from coordinate 7,856,468 downwards.
TATGAGTCAAATCAAATCCGATCGACTCCCGTTTTCCTTTTTTTTTTCCTTTCCCCCTCCCTCCAACAAACACCACTCCCCCCCCCCCCCCCCCCCCCCCCCCCCCCCCCCCCCCCTTCCTTTTCCAGTGTCATCCCCCAATATGAGTTGAAACACGTTCATAAATGGGCAAAACCCGGATCTTTCGACTCTATAAGCCAATTGTTTTTTTCTTTTTGGTCTTTATTTATTTTCTTATATTTATACGTTCCGCGTCCCCATTTTACTTCATTTTCTCCTTTTTTATGTCTGATTTCTCCGTTTCTCGCTCTTTCTATTAATGTCGAGCTATTGCTACTGATTTTTTTTCCCCATCCGTACTGCATGTGAACCATGGTTTTCATTGAATTTATGTATCATGTTAATATATTACTGATTAGTACATAATCAAAGATGATCTGAGAGTGTTTTTTTTCATGAAAATAGAAACAACCACATTTGATAAAAGGGGGTTTAATAAATTTCACGCATCCCCGCAAGCTATCATTGGCAGAGCTAGGATTTTGACCCCGGCCCCCTGGGGGGCGGGCTTAATAGACATAATTTTTATTGGAACGTAAGCTTATTATATTGTAATGTTTTCACTTTCTAATACATTACATTTGCATATTGAGATGATTCTAGCCTAAAGCTGTTAAAGTATGCAAATTATTTTGTTTTTTTGCTTTAAGCTACTTTTACTGTCACGTGCTTATTTTTTATTTATAAAAGAAATTGAGAAATGAAAATTCAAAATAATTGATTTTTTATCAAATCAAACCAAAATTATTAAAGTTATAAGTAACTACGAATAATTATCAATAATATTCTAAATTAGGTAAATATACAAAATAAAAATTTTAAAACTCGAACACTCAGGGAGCCGGGGTCAAGGGCCGGGCTCCAACATAGCTCTGCTCCTGCCTGTGATGCCTTTGTAGGATTTCGTAAGAAACCCTAAACCCAAGATCTCATGTCAAATCATTGAAGAAAATAATACCGGATGCGTACCTGTTGCCAAGTAGGATGAAAACCTTAGTGCATGGTTATTTGTCTTCTGCCTCCAAAATCCTTCTCTTGATCTTAACCTGAGTCTCACACACGATGGGATGGTATGAGAAAAAAGGCTAGGGTTTGGAGTGGGGACCTTGACCACATATTTATAAGCCCTGGTTCTATCATAGCCCATCATAATAGATGGAACCATATTGGGCCATTTATTTGGTCTCTACATATAAAATAAACCCGTACCACTTAACGAACGTGATATGACCCAAATACGTGATAATAGAGATGTGTCCATTACCCGGGTCACATTAACTAAAGATCACAACCTTATGGGTAATACCGACATCACTCAAACCTTATTCGACAACATACAATGTTTAATTTTATGATCTATGTAGGCCCACCAACAGAAAATTGCTAACAATCTCCCACTTGGGCCACATAGGTCATCCTGATATTAGATATTGTAAACTTTAGGAGCTCAAACGTTTGTTGTCAAAATTTATGAGTGTCATCTCAAAACAATCTGGTCCATTGAAAACATAAATATAGGATCATGGCGGCCTTTGCCATATTTATCATGACAGGACCCATTCATGGTCACAAATACCTATGTATTCAACGACATAGATCAAGTACGGATATGTAGCATGGAAAACGCATGTAATGTGATCCTTTATCATGCCTATTTCCAACTGGTCCAACTTTATAACTCAATAGAATTCCTGTATCATACATATTTTCAAAACTTCATGTATAACCACAATTTGAAAAATACGCAACTTTATTTCAGAATTTTCAATAAACTGAAAAGTGATCACCAAAAATGTCAAATAATCCATAATATGAGTAGCACAACTCCCACTAACAAAATACTTCATTAGAACTAACCACTCCTGCACGAGCAACATACTCGTTGAACACTTTAGGGGGTAAGCCCTTAGTAAGCGGATCTGCAATCATGAGTGCTAATGTACTAATGTACTCAATTGACATAAGATGATTCTGAACTCTTTCCTTAACGACAAGAAACTTGATGTCAATATCCTTTGATTTTGACGAACTCTTGTCATTCTTAGAATACAGTTCAGCAGCTTTATTATCACAATAAATCTTTAGTGGCTTCTCGATGTTACTCACTATATGAAGCCCCGAGATAAAATTCTGCAACCATAGCACTTGCTTCGTTTCTTTATAGGAAGCAATAACAAGCTCGGAGTCCGAATATCCAACTAATTAGATTCTCCGATACGAGAGCATATCATTTGTAAATATCTACCAAGCATTCCAGCTGCGCATGCTATACCCAAATGCATACAAACTAGAGCATACATATGACTCCCTACTGCTAATGCATAAGGAATGTCTTCCATTTGTTTTCTTTCCAAGTCATTCTTTGGGCATTGAAGCAAATTCATTGTGCACAACTTTTGCATGCCAAATCTACAGAGCACCTTATCGATATACGGCTTTTGTGATAAGCCAATATCGTTGCTTGCCAGTAAGATGTCGACACATAATACTAGAAAAATGAATTTGCTCCCACTGATCTTATGATAAATACATTGATCCATAGCATTTTCCTTAAAATCAAAAGAGGAAATTACTTGATCAAACTTTCAATACCATTGACGGGATGTCTGCTTTAAGCTATAAATGGATTTCTTTAGTTTGCAATCAGAAGTTCTGATCCTTTAGCACTTTCAAATGAGTTTGTTGGGGTTCTTCTGTATTAGAAGGAGACAACTCAAGAATAGTTTGGTTGTTTGCATCTGCATCCTGTATTAAGACAGGTGTGACCACATCATCAGTCTCAACATAAATCATAGGAATCTCAATACGTTCCTCCTCAAATTCAAAATTCCTGGGTTGTTGTGCACACCCACTACTTTCAACATTCTCAATAAATTTAGCATTATCCGTCTAAATTATGGTATTTGTGGAAGGGCAATAAAACTTGAAACCCCTTGACCTTTCAGAGTATCCAATAAAATAGCAGCTAACCGTGCTTGAGTCCAATTTTCTTTCGTTAGGCCTATAAGGCCTAGCCTCAGTTGGACAACCCCAGACATGGAAATTCCTAAGACTAGGTTTCTTTCCAGTCCACAACTCGTACGGGGTTTTAGCTACTACTTTACTGGGTACTCGATTAAGGATATAAACTGCAGTTTTTAAGGCTTCTCCCCACAGGGAATCTAGTAAAGAAGAATTAGATATCATACTTTTGACCATATCCTTAAGGGTTCGATTTCGTCTCTCAGATACACCATTTTGACGTGGTGTCCTTGACATGGTGTATTGAGGTACGACGCCACATTCTTCCATGTATCACGCAAAAGGCCCTGGACATTGTTCGCCTGATCCGTCATATCTACCATAGTATTCACCACCACGATCAGATCTAACAGCCTTAATTTTCTTATTAAGTTGATTTTCAACTTCTGCTTTATAGGCCTTAAAAATGTCCAGTGCCTGTGACTTTTCATGTATCAAATATAGATACTCATAATGAGAATAGTCATCTGTAAAAGTGATAAAATACCGTTGACCATTCCAAGAAGCCGTAGGGAATGGACCACAGATATCGGTATGTATCACTTCTAAAACGTCTAAACTCCTTTTGACACCAAATTTCCTTATATTTGTTTGCTTCTCCTTTATGCATTCAACATAGATTTTGAAATTTAAAAAATCAAGAGGATCAAGAATTCCACTTGACACTAGCCTTTCAATTCTCTCTTTCGAGATATGTCCCAAACGCTTGTGCCTTAATACAGAGGAGTTCTCATTAATTAATTTCCGCTTCGTACCATATTTGTCAACATGCAAAGTTTCATTAAACTTTAGTTGAGGGGCATCCAAGCCTAACTTGTATAGACCATCAACTCGATATCCAGTACCAATAATATTTGCATTTTGGAAAAGACTGAAACCTCCATTTCCAAATGAACAAGTATAACCGGATTTGTCCAAACAGGAAACAGAAATCAAATTCCGTGTAAATGACGGTACGTAAACAGTCTCATCCAAATCCAAATAAAGACCATATTCTAATTTAAGTCTATAGACTCCAATTGCCTCAACACAAACTTTATTGCCGTCTCCCATATAAATGAACCTTTCGGCATCACTGGGGATCCGACTCTTTATACAACCTTGCATAGACACACTAATGTGGATAGTTGCACCCGTATCTATCCACCAAGTGTTGGGTAGTACTTCAGCTAAATTAAATTCACAGCAAACAAAACTGAATTGACTACCTTTCTTTGTGAGCCACTTGTGATATTTGGGACAATCCTTCTTCACATGACCAACCGTCCCTTTGCAAAAGAAACAGGGAACATCTTTATCCTGTTTCTGTTGCACAGTTGTCTGTAAAGTCCCAACATCTGCAGTTTCCTTAATCTTAGGGTTTAATTTTCTTTTCTTAGTGCCCAAATAGCCATGATAATGAATTGTAACATGCTTTTTCCATTTCTTAAAGTTGGAACTCTTAAGAACTGGAATATTATTCAAATTGGCAGATGTAGAAGATGCATTCACTATAACATCATAAAAGAAAAGCTCACAGTTAACAAATATCCATCAACTTTAGTGCAATGATAAAAATAAAAAAACTTGAGTATACTTATCATGCAAACCTTGGTCCAATTGTAGGGGCAAACAATCAGACAAATAAAATAAAATTTGATATTTGTGTCTTCAATGGTGGGCCATTTTCGAAAAACCTAAAGCATCATCATAACCAAGTCTTTGGACAGTAATTATAACATGCAAGTGGTCTTCTCATTAATAAGGCTAGTTAATATGAACAATATAAACTGGGCCTGGCCATTCAAAAGCCTTCCTTTGGGCCGACTATTGAACGCATAGGCAAATTCTTGAACTATATTATTCAAAAAATCAACTACCTTATACCGTTTAAAATCCGGCCAAGTAATAACCTTCCTTTGGGCCGATCACTACCCGCATGGATCCAACGCAACTTTATGTAATCCAAAACTTTTATCTTCAAATTCAAAAAAATCTCCATGAGACCACTTTGGTGGTAGATCACTTTAATTTTCCCAAACTCTAGATATGGATTACGAAATAATCTTTATGCCCCAATTTTAATTCTTTAGTGAAACAAGTAATAACCATAGAATCCACTCGCTGTAGTCGCACTGTATTCGGCAGAAAATGAAATAAAAACAATCACTTTTGATCCTCTTAACAGTGGGTATGAGAGCAATCCAACCATGGTCGGAACAAAAAAAATTTATACTGGAAAGTTACACGTTAGTTGTTCCTACCAATATACAATATAGATTTAAGAAAATGTTAGATTCTCATAAGTTGGTAACATTAGTTACCCTCAGATTCATCGAGGATTACAAAACTGATATGTGCATCCATAATCTGACATTGCCGCTGCCATGCAAATCGCAATATAGCATGCATACCGCAGATTAGACCAATTGAATATGGAAACATGTCGCAAGAACGACTTCAACTGAGAATTTCGGAAACATGTCGCCGTTACGTAGATTAGATTTATTACTTGTTTCTTGAATATGGGGAAAAGCAAACTTTATGTTTTCCTCAATAATCTGACAAGAGGCTCTGATATCACTTGTAGGATTTCGTAAGAAACCCTAAACCCAAGATCTCATGTCAAATCATTGAAGAAAATAATACCGGATGCGTACCTATCGCCATGGAGGATGAAAACCTTAGTGCGTGGTTATTTGTCTTCCGCCTCCAAAACCCTTCTCTTGATCTTCACCTTAGTCTCACACACGATGGGATGGTATGAGAAAAGAGGCTAGGGTTTGGAGTGGGGACCTTGACCACATATTTATAAGCCCTGGTTCCATCATAGCCCATCATAATAGATGGAACCATATTGGGCCATTTAATTGGTCTCTACATATAAAATAAACCCGTACCACTTAACGCGCGTGATATGACCCAAATACATGCTAATAGAGATGTGCCCATTTCCCGGGTCACATTAATTAAAGATCACAACCTTATGGGTAATACCGAAATCACTCAAACCTTATTCGACAATATACAATGTTTAATTTTATGATCTATGTAGGCCCACCAACAGAAAATTGCTACCAGTCTTCTCAATGGCATCGTGCCGAAATAACATCTTAGTTCTAAGAATCCCTAGGAGACTGCATAGACGTTTTTCTACTGATAATAGTCGTATTTCAATGATCTGGGACATTCACTTTGAATATAATTTTAAACCACTTATCATGTAAGAAATTAGTGTTGATTTGGATTTATATTATTACTTAATCTCAATGCATTTGTGTTTTTTAAAATGAGATTGGTTTCACTGAATCAAAACCATGAAACACGGTATCTAACCTTGTAATAAAAGAACGTTAAAAGGGTTTGGACATTTTGTCCAATTTTTCCAATTAAGCCCCTGAATTGGAGAGTCCATAGCTTTGCCTTTGTGGGTATTTTCGACATTTCAAGTTTACCGGAAGTGGAAGGAGAATATGCAACCACGTGGCCTGTGTAAATGCTCGTGCGCCCACGGCTTATTTCTCTGGTAAATATCTCTCCTCCTTCATCTCTTCCTCATACACAGCAACAGCCTACACGTAAACCCTCGTCTGTTTCTCTTGGATCTCTACCTTGCATCTCTGGTTTGCTCTACCTCTGCTACCCTGTCACACCAGAGGAGATCGAGATGATGATTTCCGAAGTCGATTCCGACGGCAACGAGCACATCGATCTGAATGGTTGGTCTCTCTCTCTCATGGTTGGTTTCTCAGTGTTTCATCCGTAGTCGAAGTGGATGGATTGGGAAGAACTGTGCGTAGGGCTATTTAAATTGCAAAGCTCTGCTTCCTATCTCACTCACCACTGGTCACTTTGATGAAAAATTACATGTACGTAAGTTCTTTTGAATCGATCTCATTTTTTTCTGTGCAATTTTTTGAAATTTTTTAAAAACGTTTTGTCTGGCTCTGGTTGCTCTGAGTTCAGGTGCGCATTTGTCAGTGAACAAGGGTTTTATAGCCTTGGAAGCTCCATCGAAGCATACTTCGAATGTTCGGTTATAGAAAGCCAAAACGAGGCTCAAAGGTATAAAAGATTTTATCCTGGTTTGAGTCTAAATTTATTCAATTTATTATGTGGTGAATATATATTTTCTTCTCTAATTTCAATTTCGTTATTCTGGGTATTGTTTAGATTTTCTCGTCTTCAGCTGTATGGGTTTATTTCTCTGATTGGGTGATGTTTGTTAATCTATTCTTTGTTTGCAACTTATGGGTTTTCCACTATATAATTTATGTCTGTTACATGTCTCTTATATCCTTTACAGCAGGACCTAGAAGGTTGAAAACTACTATATCAAAGGTTAGAATTAACGTTTCTTGACCTCCTTTTTTTGATCGGCTTCTTAACCCCTGCTATACAATTGCCAAAGGCTTCTTCCTACCTCAAGGGTCTAAGTTTCTTTTGTTCCCAGCACAATCTTGCTTTTTTAATTCAAAAGTGTTACTACATAGTAGCTAATTAGAACCCGTAAAACAGGATTAAAGTTGAAAATGAAATAGAGCTTAGTTTGTGGAATCGTTTTCAAATGATCCATGTAGAGGCTTCTGTAGTTTGTGTAGATTATAAGGTTGTTTCTGGACTAACTAAAGAGACACAGCCTCAAAAAGGGATACGTCAAACTGGTTCTATCTTTGTATAGATGTGTAGTTTAGTGTCGTTATCTTTGTCATTAGAGATCTATCTAATCCTTTATCGTAACTTGTAAGTAAAAGAGTGTTGCGGCCAATTTCATTGGTTGGCACTTTTTGTCCGATTTTTCAGTTGTCCCTCGATTGGCAGCCCTCTGCCTTTGCCATGAGGGGCAATTCCGTCCATCTGACTTCATGCCCTTCTTGTGGACAACTTACAGCCATGTTGCAAAAAAACTTCCCTATCCAAAAAAACTGTTTGCGTCTCTTGTTCTCTCTCCCTCAGAACACATGCGCACATACACAGGGAAGAAGGAGATCAACATGTTTAGAGATAGAGAAAGAGAAAGAGGGAGAGGAAGAGGAAGAGATGTGAGACCAGAGGCAGATTTGACGGGCCATAGAACGAGATGTATACGTTCGTATGAAGGAGCCTTCGACATTGGTACAATTCTTCAGAAACTTCTTCCTCGGGTCAATCTCTCCCTCTCTCATGCTTCGCTGATGGCAACTGTAGCAGGGTTCTTGATTCTGATTTACTGTTCAAAGGCGGCGTGTCGTGGCTGCCCATCCATCTTTCTGTAGTTAGTTTACAAAACTTTTCATTTCAGCCTAGGGTTTCATTATTCCTTGAGTTTTGATGCAAAAAAAGTATGTTTATGTGACCATTAGTTACATTTTCAGGTAAAATAAAGTTTAGTTGTTTGCTATGTTTGTGCTAATTTTCAGTGTTGCGCTGAATTTGTAGGATTATTTCTTTGTTCATTTTGAGATTGGGAGAGACTATATCATCCCTTTCAGTAAGAACTAAGTAGTAGTACTATATAATTGAGTGAATGTTTAGGATTTATGAGGATGAGTTTGCTTTATGATGTGAATGTTTTATGATTAGTTTATGAGGATGAGTTTTTGGTTTTTGTAGGTGTTGGTAGTTGCTGGTACTTAGATATATTGGACCATAATTTCATTGGTTCAATGGTCGAATTCTTTAATTCATCATTTTGTATTGTACTATATAGCTCTTGCCACGGGGATGCAGGCCTTTTTTACAAGGTGCTGGTAGAACAACCTGGATAGTGCCAGGGCATAGATCAAAATCTTCGCCAATTCGCATTGATAATGGAGTACGGCTGGAGTATTTTGTGCAGCTCGATCATCAACTGGGAAATGGTTACAAACTTATTTTATCGTGTGAGCGTAAGTGGATTTTCAATACTGTAATATTGAATGAAGATCGTATTGAGATGAAATATGATTGATCAGAAGGACATTATCCATACTGGCAAATACTGCATCCTTCTCCTTTGGAATTATTCAGTACTTGTAAATCCGTTTGTGCACAATTCTGCCTTCCTGTTCTCCAATTTTAGATATTCCACGGGCACGAAATCCTCATGCGAGCACGACGGCCAACACCTAGTTTCTAAAAACAGATTCTGCTCGGCCGAGAAATTGGACATCAGATGTCCGATAATTGAGGCCAATTTGTTTCAGCAGCCAAACGCATAGTTCCTGGCCATGTTAACCCATCTAAACCCATGTATATGGGTTTATATGGGTTCCATTCATATAAACCTATTATACAATGTCTATGGGAATCATCCGTCACGTGATAACCATATGCTAGAGAGTTTCTCTCTCTAGGCGATTTTGACGAAGTGCGTGTTCTTCAATTCGTGGATCTCGTTTTTCTGCCTCCGTCCGATTGGATCTCTGGTTCTTTCTTTCTCTGGCCATCATGGCTGGGGATTTCATTGTGGAATTCGCGGATCTTCACCAGTCCAACCCTCCTTGTCCTAGGGTTTCGGGCTCGTCGCCTTCTCGGGTTTCTCCGCAAATAGATATTATTGGAATGCTTGAGAAGGCGACTTCCCCTAATTTCGACCACCTGACGGGGGTTGCTACTGATGGTCTTGCTGCGAAGCAAATTAAGGAACTCAATGCAGAGGTGCTACAGTTGAAATGGCTCTTGGCCGAGAAGGAGAAGCTCTTGGTTTCGCCGCAACCTGAGACTCCTTCTGCTGGTACATCTCTTCCCATTGCTCCTGTTCTGACCTCTTGGAAGGACAAAGTTGTTAATACGTCTGCTCCACGTATGGATTTACAATTTTTTGCCCCTTCTGTTGTTAATGAGAAAATTGTGGTGCGGCCTCCTGAGGAGGTTGTAACTCTGGGTATTGAGAAATGGAAGGATTGTGTGGTGAGTCATTTCATTGATCGGAAACTTTCGTTTAATGCTGTTAAGTCCATTGTTGAGAAGGTTTGGGCTAAATTTGGCCTTACTGATGTGCTTTCCAACGATGAGGGCTTCTTCTTCTTTCAATTTGATAAGGTTGGGGCATTTCGGGAGGTTATTGAAGCTGGTCCTTGGCATTTTTGGGGGCGGCTATTGGTTCTCAAGCAATGGCATCCCCATACGTGTCTTGAGAAGGATCAGGTTAAGAAAATCCCCATTTGGGCCTAGTTCTATAATATTCCTCTGGATTTATGGACTGCCTAAGGGCTTAGTTATGTGGCTAGTGCTGTAGGCAAATTTCTTTATGCTGATCAAATGACTGAGCAGTGCTGCCGGCTTAACTATGCTAAGATCTGTGTCGAAGTTGATGTGGATTCTGTCCTCCCAGATAGCTTTGACTTGATTTTGGCCAATGGGGACAGTTTTACTATTAAGGTGTGGTATCCTTGGAAACCATTGAAGTGTGCTAAGTGTAAGGTTTTTGGTCATAGGACCTGCCACGAGACAACTGGAGATGTCCCTCAGGTTGACCCTAAGCAACAGGTTTGGGTTGTCAAGGGTAGGAAGACTGTTTTGGAGCAAGTTGTTTCTCTGGAGGATCCTAATAAGTCTGTTTTGTCTGATGTTTCTATTGTTCCTGATGAAGGTATTATCTCTGTTGTTGAGCAAGCTGATACCATGGTTGTGGAGATTGATGTTGCAGCTATGCCTAGTGTCCCTGTGGTTAAGTTTGCAGAGGGTAAGGCCCCAGGTTCTGTGGGTCTTAAGGCTAAAGGGGTGATTGTTTCAGGTGCAACCTCTTCTCAGAATATGTTCTCAGTGTTGTAGTCTACTCTGGATGGGGATGGCACTGGAGGGAAACTTCATCTCTACTTCCCACTGAGGATGAATTTGCTGCTGGAAATATTAAGGGATTGGATCCTATTGAGGTTCCTGTTGTCCAAAAGGGTAGAGTACGAAAGAAGAAGCAATTTTATCAATGATTAAAATAGGAACTTGGAATATTCGTGGCCTGAATAATCCTCTAAAGCAAAAAGAGGTTAGATCTGTTATTTTTGCAAATAAGTTTAGTCTTATGGGCGTGGTTGAAACTAAGGTTCGAGATACCAATCTTCAATCCACCATGGATCTTTGTTTTCCCAAGGATTGGAAAGCTGTTCATAACTACAACTCTGGTCCTATTGCTCGGATTCTTTTGGGATGGGATAGTACTGTTTTTCAAGTGGCTGTTGTTTTTCACTCCGATCAAATCATTGTTGTTGATGTGTTGGTTTTAGAGGATAAACGTAATTTCCTGCTTTCTGTGGTGTATGGTCATAATGGCATTGGGGATAGAAGGCACCTTTGGGCTGATATGAGGGCTGTTTTTCAAAGTATTGGCTCTAGGGCTTGGTTACAGCTTGGGGATTTTAATGTGGTTAGAACGTCGGCTGAAAGGTTGGTTGGTTTTGACCTTCATGCCGCTGCTGAGTTGAATCAATGCCTTGTTGACATAGCTCAGGATGATATGCCTTCAAAGGGTTTTTGGTTTACGTGGTCTAATAAGAGAGGTGGTGGAGGTTCAAATAAAAGTAAACTTGATCGTGTCCTTGTTAATACTGATTGGCTGGATATGTTTCCCACAGCTGAGGCTTCTTTTTTAGCTCCAGGAGTCTCTGATCACTGTCTCATTTCTGTTACAATGGTTCCCCCTAACGGTAGGAGAAAACCTTTTAAGTTTTTTAATTTCTGGCTTCACCATCCAGAGTTTGGCCGGATTTTAACTACTTCTTGGAATGAATCTCTGGTGGGGTGGCCCATGTTTGTGCTCTCTGCCAAATTGAAAAGATTGAAAGGGGTTCTGAAACAACTCAACCTGACCTATTATTCTAACATTGGGAAGAGAGTGGTTGAGGCTAGGGAAGAGATGACTCGTGTGCAAGAATGCTTGTTTTCCTCCCCTTCTGCTGATCTCTGTAACCAAGAAAAGGAGTTGGTTTGCAAGTATATGACTTTACGGTTAGCTGAAGAGGCTTTTTTAAAGCAAAGGTCCAGGATCAAGTGGCTGGCCTTGGGGGATAACAACTCTAAATTTTTTCATCAGAAGTTGTGTGTTCATCGAGCTAGGAATACTATCTTAAGTTAACAATCTGTTGGGGGGTCCTTACTTGATGATCCTGTGTCAATTCGATCTGAGATCCTAAGTTACTATGAGGGGCTTCTTGGTACTTCCTTTGATGCTAGAGTGGATGCCAAGGATTTATTACAACAAGCTATTCCTGTTCCACTTTCAACAACTCAGGCAGCTGACTTAATTGCCCCTGTTTCTGCTGCTGAGATTAAAAGAGCTCTTTGGGGAATTAATGGGGATAAGGCCCCTGGGCCAGATGGATACAACTCTCTCTTTTTCCAAAAGAATTGGGCTGTAGTTGGTCAGGAGTTTACTGCTGCAGTGGAGTCTTTCTTTGTGCATGGTTGCTTGCTTCAGGAATGGAATGCTACAGCTATTTCTCTTGTGCCTAAAGTGAGTTCCCCTTCCACCATTAGAGATTACAGACCTATTTCTTGCTGTAATGTAGTTTATAAATGCATTACCAAGGTTCTCTTTAATCGGTTACAGCCAATTCTGCCTTGTTTGATTAACCAATCTCAGTTTGCCTTTATTAAAGGTCGATCTATTGTTGACAATGTTCTGTTAATGCAAGGGTTGGTTAGGGGTTACCATCAAGACGGGGGTGAACCTAGATGTGCTATTAAGATTGATCTTATGAAGGCTTACGACTCTGTGGATTGGATGTTCTTGTTTGATACTATGCTTGCCATGGGTTTCCCTACAAAGTTCATTTTTTGGGTCAAGAAATGTGTTAGTTCTGCCAAGTATTCAGTAGTGATCAATGGCTCGTTGGAAGGTTACTTTCAAGGGCAGCGGGGGTTGAGGCAAGGGGACCCTATTTCTCCATACTTATTCCTTTTGGTTATGGAAGCTTTTTCTGCCCTCTTGCAGTACAGAATAGGTTTGGGACAGTTCAGCTTTCATCCCAAATGCAGAGGTATTAATCTGACTCATCTAGTCTTTGCAGATGACCTATTCATATTGTGTGGAGCTTCTAGTGATTCATTTTCTCTCGTCAACCAGTTGCTTCATGATTTTCATTTGTTTTCTGGTCTCAAACCTAATATGCAAAAGAGTTCTGTGTTTTTTTCTGGGGTTTCAGAGAGTGTTCAAGGGGTATTATGCAATATCCTTCCTATTCCTGTGGCATCTCTTCCTGTTAAATACCTTGGGTTCCCCTTATTTCTACCAGGTTAAGGGCTGCAGATTGTGTAGTTTTGAAGGAGAAAATTCTGAGACGAATTCATGGGTGGTCTAATAACGATTTGTCTTATGGGGGCAGGGCTCAATTGATTCAATCTGTGTTGTTTAGTGTTCAAGTGTATTGGAGCTCTATCTTTATCATTCTTGGCAAAGTTATTAAGGAGATTGAGCAAACCTTAATGGCTTTCTTATGGTCTGGCACTGAACTTAAGTCCTCTTCTGCCAAAATCAAATGGGATTTTGTGTGCAGTCCTAAAGTAGAAGGTGGCCTGGGGTTTAGAAGGATAAAGGAGTGGAATAAGGCTACCATGCTAAGGCATTTGTGGGCTCTATGCAAAAAAGCTGATCTTCTTTGGGTAAAATGGGTCCACACCTATATTATAAAAGGTCAATGTTTATGGTCTATGGATATCCCTATTGATGCTTCTTGGACTATTAGGAAAGTGCTTGGCCTTAGAAGCGTTGGACAGCCTTTAATTCAATATAAGGTTGGCAATGGTCAAGGTACCTTCTTGTGGCTTGATAATTGGCACCCTCTTGGCCCTTTATTCAACAGATTTGGAGAGAGTGTTGTCTTTAACCTTGGTAGATCATTACATTCAAAGGTGTCTTCTATTGTTCATAATGGGGACTGGAAATGGCCACAGCAGAGGAATAGGGTCACTCAAACTATTATGTCTCAGACTCCTCCTAATTTCAAGCCAGTTTGTGGAGAGGAGGATTCGGTTGTTTGGCTCCCTCACCCGTCTGGGTATTCTGTCCACTCAGCTTGGGAAGCTATTCAGACTAAATTTCCTATACAACAGTGGACTAAGATTGTTTGGTTTAGCAGGAATGTTCCTTGTTGGGCTTTTATTTTATGGTTAGCAATCCAGCATAAACTGAGTACAAAAGATAGACTGTTTAGTTGGGGCATGAATGTGGCTGTGGACTGTGTTTTCTGTGCTACTGGATTGGAATCTCATCACCATCTTTTTTTCCAATGCCCTATGTCTTGTTCTGTGTGGCATTCTGTTTGGCGTAAGTCTTCTAATAGTCCAGTGCCCCATTTGTTAGCTGATGTGATTGCTTGGTATGTTCAGAATGTTCACAATAATAGCTTCCGCAGTGTGATTTTGAAGATTGCTTTGGCTGCTACCGTATATAGTTTGTGGTTGGAACGGAATAAACGAATTTTTCAACACCAAGCCCTCCCTCAAGGCCGGTTGCTTCTCCACATTATCAATTCTATAAGGGATTCTCTTAGCTCTAAGAGGGGTGTGAAGCCTACTCAAGAAAACAAGGTTTTATGTGATAGTTGGCAGCTTTCCGGAAAAATTTTTGGTCCAGCTAGATGAATAGTTTTGTTTTGTTTTGTCCTTGCTGTATAGATATAGTATAGTGTTTTAGTGAATAGTGTGGTTCTTTGTCAAAGGCAATGTATAGCAGGGGTATGCCCCTAAGAGGTTGTAATGTGTTTCGTGCTTTTATGAAAGAAGTGGTTATCCAAAAAAAAAAAAAAGACCTATTATACAATATGGGCGGGTTGGGTTGAGTTAAAAGTGGACGGATTTGGACAAGTTAACAGATATGGGTTGAGATTGCCACCTCTACTTTTCTTGATTACCACACGCATAGTTCCTGGTCACTCTTCTCGATTTATGGGTGTGACAATATTGGAAATTGATTCCATGCATTTGCGCTCAAAGACAAGGACCTAGTGGGACACAATCCACTTATGTAGGACTGGCTGGAAAGAAACCTATCTATCTACATAAGATAGGTTCATTCCAAGTTTTAAGAGCCAAACAAATGCGGTGGCCATAGACGGAACTATGATTTCGTAAATGCATGAGCCAAACTATAAATAATAAGATTTTGAAATTTTGGGAATGTCTAAAAAATACCCAATACAAAAGACAACATCTTTGTGTTGCTAGCAAACAAAAAAAAAACAACTAACAATAATATTAAAATTTGAAAAAAAAAAAAACACTCTGAAATTATGCGGTCCCATACACCGAAGCTTAGTTCCGTTTATGGCAGTAGCAATAGAGAAATTTTTAATAATAGCACGCCTAGTTTTGAAATATGATTGGAAAGAGATGGTGTGCCGTGTCGCAATTTGGTTTTCCTGATCCTTAGGAGACACCCGTTGAGCGAGAAGCACCATTTTCCTTATAGTCGTTTGCAATTTTTGGGAAAGAAGAATATTGCGTGTGATTCACATTGAGTGGCTGACAATCACTAGCTGTGTAAGTAAGGAACCTAGCTAGCTAGCTTATTTTAAACAAAGCAAATTAAGGCCATGCCGTAGTAAGTATTTTTGAAGTGTAGGGATGGAGTACTTATTACAACATTTTTTGATGAGGTCACTATGGGTTGTGGTGGTGGTTATGTTAGCTGTAGAAAATGGATGCAATGGGTGTTTGGAAAAAGAAAGAATTGCTCTCTTGCAGCTCAAAGATTCCATCAATTTCCCGAACCGCACTTCGTTGCCATCTTGGGAGGAAGACGATAACATAGGCTGTTGCTATTAGAAACGTGTTGAGTGTAATTCCACTACTCATCGAGTTATCAAACTTGAACTCTATGTCGTAAGAGATGATCGGAGAGATGATTATTGGCATCTAAATGCCTCTATTCTTCTCCCCTTTGAATCACTCTGAAGCTTAGACTTGTCTGGAAACCGATTGCACAGTTTTGTCAGGAATGAAGGTATGGTTTCTAAGCTCATATATGGCCATCCGGGTTTATACTATATTCTAGGGCATCAACAAAGATCAAAAGAATTGCTAAACCGGTCCGAACCAAATCGAATCATACATTTTGGTCCGGATCCATGGATTAGTGGGTCATACATGACTTTAAAAATTTGAGAACCTTGGTATATTGTTCGGTCCAGGAATTTTTTCTCCAGAATCGTAGATTAAACGAACCGGACTATATATACATACGAGTATAATCTATATCTAGTGTATACTATAAGAATGTAGTTACCAAGAATAAAACAAAACTCCCTACTTAACTATCTCTCCTACGTACGTACAATTTTCTCATCTTTCCATTTATTATTCTACATTTTTTACAAAATGTAAATGCCAATAATTAAACTACATTCAATCATGGCAAAAACGCTGCAAACATTTTATTTTGTAAAAAATGTAGTAATCTCTAAAAAAATAATAATAAGATTTTGTAATCTGCGCTTACAAAATAATTTTATTTTGTATGAAAATGAAACTACATTCAATCAATCAGTACTAACAAATACTTATTGAAACCTATCTCTTTTTCATTTCTTTATTTTCTTATTGTTGTGGAATTTTCTTAATTATTTGGAGAAAATGGAGTCAATTTCAAGTGCCATACGCGCCGATCCATTGATGTATAGGAATAGGACAGCCGGAAAATTAAAGTTCCAACTGATTAGTGAGCACTTGACAATCAATCGAGAGCCAAAACAAGTAATTAAGGGTAAAACCTGAACTGAACTGTGGTTCGCGGATTAACTCGGTTCGCTCCATAGGATTTTTGGCTTTCAACATGGTTTCGACTTTTTAAGAACCACGAGTAACAATTCAGTCCACAAATTCCAAGAACCAAACCTTGTGCTGTGATGCTGTCCTACAATGGTTCTGCTTGCTAGCACTTAGATTAACTTATTTAGCTTATCTATATATATACTATATACTATACTACTTTTAAATGTATGAAGTGTTTCCTACTTTTTATTTTCCAAAATTACCCCAAGTTTATTCACGCCAGTTCAGACTTCAGAGCATACACGACTATTGGAGGCAACCTTCCCATCCTAAACCGAAAAGACACAACCCTTGCAATCTATCTACTGATTATAAAAGACTCCAAGTCCACCAATAAACACAACCCTTCCAATCTATCTACTGATTACAAAAGACTCCAAGCCCACCGATAAAACACAACCCTTCCAATCTATTGATTATTAAAGACTCCAAGTCTGCCGCCGCTTCGCCACCAGACTTCGAGTTCCAAACCACCATTATAGGCACCTGACTCTCAAGCCGACCATTATTGGTGCCTGACTCTCAAACTGTAGCGATATATAATTGCTCAATTAATCCTTCTGAATTTCTAGAGTTGGCTAAGATTGGAAGTTTTGTTCATGTCAAAAAGAGTCAGTTGGCTCGGTGCCGCCGTGGAGGATGGAGTTCGTTGTGCGTGCTATGAATCCTAACAATGGTGTCGAAGGAAGGAAGTAAGTTTTGTTTCATGGGCCTGGATGAAATGAATTCAATTTATGTTATATTTTGGAGCAATTAGTTAAACACCCTACTTGGGTGTCACTTATGACTGATTACCCATATATGTAATAGTTTGTTTCTCCGTTGCTGTAGGAATAATAAACATACAGGAAGAATACTTCTCACAACAATGTTCGAAGACGAACAAGTGTACGATCAGTTGATACCAATGTTTATATGACCTTAAAGGGATTATCTCTCAAATTAACCTTGTTTTGAAACTATTTTGTCCAAACACTTTACGTATATGCTTGAACCTGTTTTGAATTCCAAAAGGGTTGGCAAATTATGTACTACTCACTGCAAAGAGATATACATGTTTACAAAAGGTGCATCGTCTTTATGTGATAAAGCCAGGTTGAAGTCTTGGCTGCATTAATAATCTCTTAAAATCTATGCCTTGTTTCTAAATACATGAAACATAGTCGTTGGTCTCACACGATTTAAGAGAGGCCTGCTGAATCCAGTTTTAAAATCCTATGAATCTGATCCGAAAGTTGTGCTCTCTCAAGTTTAGCCTATTTGAGGCAGCAATGCCCATCTCTTCTAAAAAATAGTAACTATCGGATCATATCCCGTGTGTGTAACAGTGTGAGTGTATTCTCACAATCCCTTGCGCCTGTATTAATCATAACATCACTTGAGACTCCATATTCCCTTGTGAAATCAGGTTATCAACCGGTTAGGAAGTGCTAGAAGAGAACCCGAGAAAGTTGTTAGGGGAGGGGTGTTGCGATCCTGCTGGATAGTATTGGTAGCAAAGTATTTTGCCTGAGAAAGTTGTACTATGTAATAGTACGTCAACATTGCTTTTTGGACCAAGTTGTGTGGTTGGCAAGCAAGAAAAGAGTATGTTTGCAGTTGTGGAGAGGAGGAAACAATGGAACATGCTTTGATGAAATATTGATGGATTGAGGCACTGTTGAGATTGGGCAAAAAGCAAAATTTCTCCCTAGACCATGCGCGCATTCTATTTCGGGTATCATTTGCACACCAGACACCAGAATTGGTTACTCCCATTGATTTTAAGCTGGAATTAAGCCTTGTTCGTTTGGCAACTTCGGGTATTTTAGTTTTGATAGTGGGCGGAGAGAAAAATAGCATAATGATTGAAGAGAGGGGTAATAAATGGAGAGAGATAGTGAGCTAAATAAAATTAATAATTGGAGAAAGAAGATAATGATTAGAGAAAGATATAGGATAATGATTGAAAAATAAATTTAAAACAAAATAAAATTTAGAAACGAACAAGGCCAATATTTTTGTTTCTTTTTTCTAATTCCGAGAACATAATGTGCAAGCTATAACCAATGGTGAGAGGTAAAAGCTGGGTTGAACTCTTACCTAATTAACATCCTTCGAAATGTCGCGTGCTCAATATTGGTCTAACTCATTTGGGTATTTTGAAAGATCTTTTTCTTTTATACCTAGGTGTCTAGGCCAACTTAAACTCACATCGACTGATGTTGTAGTCCCGAACACACTATTCATTAGCAGACGGTCTAATTTAAGTCAAGGTAAACTCAATACAATGTCGTAGTAAATTATCACATGCATCGCACGTGCACTTTTGCTAGTTTATTTTAAAAAGTTAGTGAAGGGTGTTTGTTACCAATTATCAATAGCAACTTAATTGGTTTTCTAGCTTATTTGACCCAAAAAATTATATTATTTTAAAATTCAATTTGAAAATTTTCTTGCTTATTTTAAGTTAGAAAATGAATGTACAAAAGAATCCTAAAGTGAATAAGTTATTCTTATTTCCTCTCTAATATTCCCTTTAGGATAATCTGTCATTTTCCCTTATCCTCTCCCCAATATTCCCTCCAATTTTTTGACCACTAAAAAACGAGCTGTTAAAGTTAAACTAATAAATGACCTCCCATGCGGAGGCCAAAACAAGAAAAATAAGTTGAATCTAAATTCAGAAATCAATTTCCCTGGCCTATACCCATTTGTTTCTCTTGCAGGTATTGGAATAGTGGTCGATTTGAGTAATTTGAAGGAGCTTGATCTTAGCTACAATATTCTTGATAATAGCATTCTACCGTCTTTGAATAAGCTTTCAAACCTGAAGATTCTAAACTTGTCCAGAACACATTGAATGGGTCAATTTCTGCAAAAGGTAAGTTTGAAATATATACATCATATTTGTCGAACGGAAACCATAAGTCAGAACATAATCTCTTTTTCTTTTTTCCCCTGAAAAATGCTTTGCACAGAAATTCGGACCAAATGTTACCGCAGCTGTCTGATATTTGTCCCCCATGCATCAAATTGTTCGAAACACACATGTATCGGGATATGTGTCTAAACATATTTGTCCATACATAGCCAAACATATTTGTCCTTGGTACAACTTCTCTTTTTTTCTTCATTCATTGTAATTTTTTGCATGTTGTCCACTTTCACGTGTTTCGTGGTTTGTTTCACTTTTCTTTACCACATAATTTGGTAGCTTGAACAACTTGAAGGAGTTGGACTTGAGGTCAAACGAGGTTGTCAGTATCATAACAGTCAATGGTATGGAACAGAAATATTAACAAGACTACTTTTCTCTATCTTTATTTTGATAGCCATCAAAAATAACAGTTTGATCTTAATGTTTGTGCAAGAAATAGAATGTAGAGCGACCCGTCGATGTAGCTGAGCAATTTGGCACAATCCATACTACTCCTATCTATTATCTACTTATCTCTACTATTCTACAGGTTCACAAGAAGAATCAAGAATATTGAATAAATTAGAGGTCCTCTATCTGAGTTATAATTTCTTGGATAACACTATTTGGTCATTTTTGGGAGAGCTTTCATCAATCAAGACACTGGATTTGAGTGGCAATCATGGCTTGCACGCAGCTGTTCACAGTAAGGGCACCTCTTATCTGAAATTTCCTTATAACATTATTAGCACCTTCAATCGTCTCCCTTTTATCATAAATTTCTGCCATGCTAATTTTGGTCAACCACTTAATACAGACTTGTAAAACCACAGCAGCATTGAAAATTTGTTCATGGATGGTGCTATCCTCGACAACGACTTTCTTCCGAGCATTAGAGTTTTGACTTCCATTCAAGCTTTGTCCGTGGTAGATTGTGCACTCGATCCTCTTCTGCTAATTAGAGGTAGAATGAATTTCCGTTTGACCCAAAAAAAAAAAAAAATTAGAGGTAGAATGGAATATTGTTATTCTACTCCCCCTCCTCCAAAAAGAACGAGCGAAAAAAGAAACAAAATGATTCTGTATGTACTTTTTCTGTTAAATATCAAGCTTAGCTTTTAAATGTGTTACATGTGTTTGAAGGGCTTTGCGAGTTGAAGAATCTCCGGGAGCTTGACATCGCAGGAACTGGTTTTCGGGACACCTTACCATGGTGCATGATGAACTTAACATCCCTTCGACTACTGGATATCAGTTCCAATCGGTTTACTGGAAATATTGCTCAGTCTCCACTTATCAATATGACATCCCTTGAGTACCTTGCAATTTCAGATAATGACTTTGAAATTCCAATCTCATTCAAGTCATTTTTTAACCACTCCAAACTTAAGTTTATTGAGAGCTTGAACAACAAGTTGCTGGAAGAGGAGGACTTCCCTCCTAGATCCCCTAGTTTCCAACTAATCGGACTTGCTTTGTCAAATTCGGAACATGGAGCACTCATCAGATCATTTCCCCACTTTCTCTACCATCAACATGATCTTAGAATGGTTAATCTCTCTCGAATCGGTGGCGGTGAGAATTTTCCAAATTGGTTGTTGGACAACAATGCAAAGATGCAAACACTTATTCTATCTCACAATTCATTGGGTGGCCCATTACTGTTGCCTTCGCATCCTATGAGAAATCTTCTAGAATTGGATATCTCTAACAATCATCTGGAGGGATTTATTCCTTACAAAATAGCCATTTCTTTCCCGAGTTTAGTCCTCTTGAACATGGCTACAAACCACTTTAAAGGCAACATTCCCTCTTTGTTCGGGGACATGACTGCTCTGGATACTCTAGACTTATCCAATAACTTACTATCTGGTGAAATACTGGTGCATTTGGCCATAGGTTGCCGCAACTTGCTTGTCTTGAAACTATCAAATAACTCCTTGAAAGGCCTAATACTACCCCGTCAAAACAATCTGACCAAGTTGTTAGCATTAATTTCCAACAACAATGGCTTCACAGAAATTCCACCAAACTTGTCTAAGAGCCCTTTGAGGGTGTTAAATGTTAGTGCTAATCAACTGGTAGGAAAGATTCCAGGGTTCATTAGGAAATATACATCGTTATGACTTCTAGCCATGGTCGGTAATCATCTTGAAGGTCCAATTCCAATTGAATTTTGTCAACTAAAATATCTCATGTGGTTAGATCTTTCAGAAAATAATATCACTGGGGTTGTACCATCCTGCTTCAATTCATCATATATCATAGATATTCGGTTGTCCAAGAATAGGCTATATGGACCTTTTCCAATGGCCGTTCAATATTACACATCTTTACTAGCTGTGCTTGATCTCTCTTATAACCAATTCAGTGGTAATATTCCAACTTGGATAGGCAACCTTTCCGATCGAGCTTACGGTTCTTCTCTTGCAACATAATTACTTCCAAGGCAATATCCCAAAGGAATTGTGCCACCTGTCTCTGTTAAACTTTATTTATCTTTCTTTCAATAATCTTTCTGGCTACATTCCCGCTTGTGTTAGTAAAATTACCTTCGACGGAACGGGACCTGATATAGATAGAAATGGCCCATATGTTCCATACCAATCATTGTTACCTGATCTGAGGATGGTGTTACTGAAGCGGAGAGAAAGTCGAGATCGGAGTTGGTTTCGACTCTGTAACCTAGAAACGGTAGACTTTGAAACAAAGGGAATGTCCTTATCCTACAAGAGAATCGTTCTATACCTTTTCTCAGGTATCAATCTCTCCCACAACAGATTGATCGGCCCGATACCACCTGAAATTAGAAACCTTAAGCTTAGCCATCTCAAAGCTTTGAACTTGTCTCACAATAACTTCACCGGCACAATCCATGTGACATTTTCAAATTTAAAAAGCATAGAAAGCTTGGATCTTTCCTACAACTGCCTGCATGGGAAAATCCCCTCTCAGCTTACAAACCTAAAATTCTTGTGTTTTCTTAATATGTCCAACAATAACTTGAGTGGAAGGATGCCTTCAAGAGTACAACAATTCAATACTTTTGAATCGAATAGCTACATTGGAAATCCACTTCTTTGTGGAGAACCACTGCCAAGCAAGTGTAGTGGAACTGATTCACCTCCATCACTGCCAAGAGCTGCTGTGAATGATACCAAAGAAGATTCTGGTTTCATGGATATGGATGTGTTCTACATGAGCTTGGTGGGGTCTTATCTAACTATGGTCTTGGCAATCGTGGCAATTTTGCTGATTAATCCGTATTGGCGAAGGCACTTCATCTTGTCGAGGTTTTCCTCACCTCCTGCTACTATTTTTTTGTGGGCAATCTCGTCGGGCGCAGGTGTGGTTTTCTGTGGAAATGAGTAGCCATCTCTCTCTCTCTCTTTCTCATCATGTGGTGTGGTTAATGAATTCTACAAATTTTCGTTTGGATTTGAGATTGTTGTTTGTGCGGAATAAATCTTTTAAAGCTCTTTAGTTTGTAAAGGTTCTGTTCTGTATCTTAGACGGAATGCCTTATAACTATCATTCTAGCTTTGTGAGGTATATTTGACTTCACGTTGTTCTCGAGTTTCAATTGGACGGGGTGTTTAAGGTGCAAAAAAGTCTAAATTTATAGTTTTCGCAATCGTATGAAAATCATACACTACTTATGCTTTTCATTGGGAATATTTTTTCTTCCTGAATTTCTCCTTGCAATTTGAATGATGTTCCTGGCAAAACACCTCGATGGAACGATATATTGATGTGGCCATGTGGGAAAAAAAAAAAAGAGAATGGGAGCAACAAACTTAGATCTCATTGTCTCAAATTAAGCTTTCTCGCTTGAATGAATACCACCCTCCAACAAAAACATTTCATTGTGGCAATTTATAAAAGTTTTTAGCACCAATGAAAAGGGGAAAAAAATTTGTGAATTAGACCATAGGTGACATTCCCTTGCTTATGAGTGCATGGCCTAGCATTTTATCTTGGAACAGGCGACATTCCCTGAAGAAATTATGAATAGGTTTTTCCTATATTTGTAAAAGGAGCCTTTTGTGAAGTATGTCTATAAAGGTGGACAACTTCAGGAGCTACAAATAATTTTTTGGGTAGAACATGCAAACGTTACTTTGAGGGAAACTAAAAGGAAAAACTTAATTATTGAAAAATTCTAGTTGGGAACACTTAATCTGCCTCGATCTATCTATAGCCTGATAGATTGATTAATTAATCTCACCGTCCACAAGGGAGGGCCCAAATATACTTCAGCAAATTCCATTGTAGACTTGCCCAACACAGGAATTAATCGATAGAAAGTGAATGAGAGTCAACTCGAACGCCAGCAAAAGATTTCCGAAGGCTCCTAAATGCTACCAGGTGACAACCGGCCAACCCCTTTGCGTTTCTGCCCCCTCTTTTTTGTACTCGGGAAAAACACTAAGCTTGATGAGCACAGTTATGTTGTTGAGAAAAATACTACTGAATGCTGGGCTCCTAAATGAAGCCTCTTATATGTTGTTGACTGTTGTGCACAGTTATGTGTTAATTTGAGCAGGGTGTGCCTGCCTATGTACATAACATAAAATTTGGTCCAGTTCAAAAGTTTAGGGGGGCCCAAAAAATTGCGGTGGCAATGTTCAAATTTTTGAAGAGATGTCATACCGCGTTATTTGACTTGGTTTTGGTCGATGAGTAATTAATCAGTCATGTTGGGACACCGTCACGTGGTGCCCCAACAACGTTATCCTTTATAAACTTTTGTGTGTTGATAGATACGTAAATGTTCACATAAAGCATCCATTAATTTATCCAAGAGTAAATTACACTAAACCCCCCTCAATTAATTCGCATTTTCATTTAACCCCCTCAAACTATAAAATTCAACATTGTGCACCCTCTAACTATCCAGAGTTGACACTTAACACCCTTTTGTTAGGTCTCCGTAGGAAAAATGCACCGACGGCCGTCTCCGGCAGCCGGAAGGCCTATCCGAGCCGTCCAAAAATTTAAAAAAAAAAAACCGAGTGGGCTCACGGGGGAATCAACGGCATCCGACGTGCGTAGGTGCTCGATCCAAACACCCCAAGAATTTAAATGGGGTGTTTGGATCGAGCACCTACACACATTGGATGCCGTTGATTCTCATGCTAGCCCACTCGGTTTTTTTTTTTTAAATTTTTGGTTGGTTCAGATCGGCCGTCTGGTGGCCGGAGATGGCCGTCGGTGCATTTTTCCTACGGAGACCTAACAAAAGGGTGTTAAGTGTCAACTCTGGATAGTTAGAGGGTGCAAAATGTCAAGTTTTATAGTTTGAGGGGGTTAAGTGAAAATGCGGGTTAGTTGAGGGGGGTTTAGTGTAGTTTACTCTTTATCCAATTACTTGGCCTATTTATACCAGGGCTGGGCTATTCGCAGCCACGTATTTTCTCCCATAGCCCACTCTATTTCGGTAAGTGGTTGTTGAAAATCATAAATAACACTTCGGTAAATAGCTGTTGAAAATAAGATTATATTTCGGTAACTACATGTCGAAAATATATTCAACTTTCGGTAGACAACTGCCAAACATGCATTTTCGGACATTTTCGGTAAATAGCTGTTGAAAAAAATATCATATTTCGGTAAGTTGATGTTGAAAATGTATCTTAATTTCGGTAACTAGCTGTCGAGTCTAATTGAAAATTTTTAACGGGCTGTGGGAGAAAATACGTGGCTGCGAATAGTCCGGCCCTTATACCATTTAGGAGAAGTGGTGTTAAGCTTCTTTGTACGACGATTTTCTCGAGTAATACTTTGCAACAAGAGGAAGTGTCACGCCCCAAATCTGGGAGCATGACTGGCCGTGCACCATGAAGCAATTAGGGGACATGAAGCCTAATTAAAAATATTTTTAACAACTTGAAACAAATAAAGAAAAATTGAATATTTTATCTAAACTACTTTTAAATGTACGAAAATATTTCCTCCCTTTTTGTATCCACAAATGCCCCTAACACTTGCAACTAATACCAGCCATGTCCTACACCTCTTCTCAACCACACAATACGCTCCAACCAAAATGATACAACTTGAAATGAAGCACCGCACCACTCCCGTGCCTCTACACCAAGTCAATGAATATGTCTCTGAAAACCCCCTCTAGAATCACTTCTGTTGACGACCCCTTCCGACGATCGATCGAAATTCCTTCCTCCACCATTGTCCATCTTCCAGAATCTCTTCCTGTCGCAGCTTCTGCCTTTTCACACGGTAAGCAGTCTCTAAATGGCAATAAAATGTTGTTTTAGATCATGATGAATTATGTCGCAACAACTCTTTACTGCACTCAAACTGTTAGACGAATTGCTTCCATCGGAATTAACGAATCGGACTCTCCTGACTCTCTACTGTCGCACCAACAGACATCAAATCCAGTGGCGTGTCTTGAGCCACTCCTACGGATGACTAGTGCCCATCAAATTCACAAGCCTTGCGATGTTGTACTCCTCCAGTGCCCACCATCTCTAACACCAGAGCCCACCAAATCCATCAACACCGTTCTTCTCAACTTCTTCCTTAATTTGCTGTTGTCCACCGTTCTTCAGAATCCCTTCCTGCCGGACTTCTCTCGATTTCAAATGGTAAGCATTCCTTAAATATGGTAATCTAATGCTGAGTTTACATCATAACTGAGTTGGTCATGCCAAACAGTTATTACACGTAAGTTGTTTGATGAATGGTTTTGAAATTTCAGAACCCGACTTTTTGTCTTTTGCGCCTGTTTCTTTACCTCCACCTCGCCTTTTGCGAGTGCGATATTTCGGACAATAAATTCTCATTTCTCGATGTTCCTACCAATTGAGAAATAAAGGCGCAATTAATGGGTTCTTAGATTTTGCCGCCGTTGGGGAAATCGAGGCGGTTGCCCTATGGATATCGGTGGTGCCAATGTGCTCTCACTATAAGAAATTTGGGATTTGCCAACGCTTGCAAAAAGTGCTACAATAGGAGGTTTACACCCGTGCTTTTTTTTGCCGCTGCTAGTATGAGGCTATCCCAGCACCCAAAGCAAAAGCACTGGAATAGATCGACCAATTCCTAGCGCCCAAGCAAAAGCGCTGAAATAGACCTCCCATTTACTAGCGTCTACTAAAAGCGCTGGAATAGACACCCCCTTTGCCAGCAACCCAAAAGAAACGCTGGGATAGAACCTACAAACAAACAGAACTATATCTAATAAATATTACTACACCAGATCAAAAAATAAAAAATAAAAATATTACTACAAGTTATACATTTTTAATACCCTTCGATAAGATTATTTAGCAAATCTCAATAAAACAAAACTATTTTAATAGTTGATGACGTTGATCATCTTTGTGCTCATTGATTATATTATTATCATAAAATTTTGGTTCAATCAGGTTTAAAAAGCTCGTTGATTACGATGCAATTTATTTTTTGGATGATAGTTATCGTCCGATTAAATGTGTAAAGATACCCAATGAACTTAATTCTTTGTACGAATGATAAATTCATATATATGCAAAAAAATAGATAGTTCAGATCGAAATATAAAGACTTTAGCGGGGTTGGGTCTTGCAATCTAATACTTTAATGCCTCAGGATGCATGAAATGTTGTTAGATCAGACGGTTGCTGATATCCGATGATCTCCATTTTTGGTGACAACAATGAAGTCAGTGAGACGTGAAATTCTAATGGATCAGATCGACCACGGTAAAAGTTTAGTTGGTAATTGCTTTTAAATTCTATACGTCCAATGTAATTGTTAACAAATTAAATCTTGTGTTATACTTAAATGTACGGTAGTCATTCGACCGCAACACAAGTGTGACGATCCAGACCGTTGCTTTTGTTTTTCTTGTTGAATATAGCATTCGCATAAAAAATTGTCTCGATCGGATTTAAAAAGCTTCTTTATTGAGACACAATTTCGTTAAGAAAATGAGTTTGTATGGTCAATCAAGTGTGTAACGATACTCGATTAATTTCGTTTTTATACGAATGATGTACTCCATGATATGAAAAAAATATGGATGGTTTTGATTGATAAAAAAGACTCAGGTGGGGGTGGGTATTGCAATCCAATACTTTAATGCCTTAGAATGTATCAAATGTTGTCCGATCAGGCGGTCATCAATATCCGATGATCTTCGATTTTGGTGATAATGAAGGAATCAGTTAGACATGAAATTCTAATAGTTCAGATAGATCACTATTAAAATATAGTTGGCTTATTAAGTTTGGAATTTGTTCATATTACTCGATACTAGAGCGTTTAATTATTTTGGCCCTAATTGTCCTAAATACAATCTGTTCGCGCGTTGTGAAGGAAATCACCAAAACTTGAAATCCCTAAAATCGTTCGCGCCTCTCTTAAAAGGGCACGGAAGAGAAATCCCCAAATTAATCATGCTTCTCTCTCACTCTCGCTCTTTCCTGCCTGTAGCTGTTCCTCCGTCTCTCTCAACAGCCTCCATCCCCACCACTCCGTGCGTCACAATCCACCAAGCCCTCCCCCGTCTATTCCCAACGGTTAGTCATGCATCTCTCTCTCTCTCTGTCACACACACACTCAAGCACGTATGCACCCCACCTCGGTTGCAAACCACGCTGTGTTCGGCCATGCCAGTGCTCTTGGAACCGAACACCCCATTTTAGTTTTCTTGTTTATTCCTTGATTTAATTCTTGCCCGGTTGACATCATAGTATAGTTCAATCAACATTTATAGGTAGAACATGAAGTTGATTTGAGTCGAGCCAAATCCCCCTTCCGTAGAAGTAGGTGTTCCTTTGATTTGCGAGGTAGAAATCCTTTTTCTTTAATCTAATCTAAGGAGGTCGATGTCCATTCAAAAGGGAATTGATAGAGTCAGATGATTATTCATTGCTTCTGCTCTTCTCCACGATTGGCAAGCGTCACGTTCGGTCTAGCTAACTTTAGACAACCTCTTTTTTTTGATCAGCGAGATTGTTTGAAACTTTAGTAACACTATATTAAACATAGCACATTATTCATGCACTCTAATTTCTGTACCTTTCTCATGTCAACATAGAAAGGTACGCACAGGCCATTATATGATTGAAGTTATTACAATTTTTTTCAATCGTTGGATGGGAAATCAAGAACCTCTCACATGACTATCCCTCGGACGATTCCTAATGTGATATGTAAAACAATGCTCACCATGAAATATTTTCTCATTTTATACACATGAATGATCGTCTTATGAAGAGTCTTAATTCTACTTATTTTGTCTCATATTAAAAAAGATGTCTACCTTACAATGAAGGAAGTAAGATGATCATGACCATTATTAGATTCTCACCAAGTCTGACTGATGATAATTTTCATTCTCGAGAGTTTAAGCTTCAATAGAAAATTATAATGTAATAATTACATATTTTATTGACTATCACTACTACAAAACTAGACATTGCTTTCACGCACGTGCATTTTTACTAGTTACAATAAAATGCACAACTCCAAGCCAATATTTTTCTTAAGCAAATGACACAATATCCGATATTTTTCAATATCCAAATTCCACAATGAATTGCCAATTAATAAAAATGCGGAAGCTAATAAATAAAAGTGCGGAAGTGGTTTGACACGATAAAAGAAATAAAAATGCAAACGCCCTAGAGGTCCAAACACAAGATCCCAACAATGCCATAGAGTCCACTATAATACCCCATGCACTAACTTGAAAAAATAAAGGTGGAATAAATCCGTCAACTGATGAGCCCAGTGAATAGTTAAGCATGCTAGGGTAAAGAATACAGCGCAGCAAACTTTTAAATGAACGATAACGAGGGCTCCAAAGAAGTAGTCTCAAATAATAAGGATCAAGGGTTCAACGAATAATATCAACAAACTAACGAAGTCAATGGCTCACAAAAGGTATCGATGAGATGAATCACTGTTTGACGATTTATTACAAGAACAATCCAGATAACAATAACATGCCTTTTATACCAATAGGTCTCCTTAATAATATCAGAACGATGAACCACAATATATAAATAGAAATCCAAACCAAAGTGGAAACCATATCTTCCAATTACCAAGTACCAAATGCCAAATATTTTCTCCGGGCTTAGCCCGTTGGATCCAACACCATATTTAAAGTCACCACAGGATGGTGCCTGAGACCTTTTCTCGAAGCCAATTTGGAGTAGGGTGACAGGGTATTTCATAAGTCTTTTCCCTATCCGTTGAGCACTAGAATCACAGGGTATTTCACAAGTCTTTTCCTTAGCGGCCAAAGTCACCACGATATTTCACGGGTCTTTTCCTTGGACTTTCACAAATATAAACATATAGTCCATGGTCCCAAACCCATAAGAACAATGGCAAACCGGAGGCACCTGCACTAGGATTATTCCCTGTGACGTTGTATAGCCACAATAATATCATGGAGTCAATGAATCGACGATAATAAAAATGAGGGTAATCAATCGGTCACAAATATTATCGAATAACCTTATATGACAAAGGATATGTCAATTGTCAATAATTATGAGAGCAACAAATAAGATTAATTATCATCAGATCACAACAAATAACGAACTGTCAAGAATAGATTGGCTCAAGAGGATTTCAAGAAAGGGATCACATGTTTAACTACTCACCTCGATCGGAACGATATGTCACAAAATGCGATGTTCACATTCTCTGCTATTCTGAATTAAAAGAATACCAATACCAATAATTAATTTAATTTGATGAACCTTACACCAATAACTAGCTTGACTAACACCAAAATCCTACCCCCGTCCCCGTCACAAGCACACACTCACTGCCAAATATCTCTCCCTCTCTCTCCGCCAACAAACAAAAACCCACTGTTGACAAATCAAAGTCCCTGATTCTATGTATGTACTTGACTATATACTTAGCATGGAGAAAAGAGACAATGAAAACATTAAGGCTTATTTACCTTTTTGGTCCCCAAAGTATTAGCGACTGGCTAATTTTGTCCCCAATGTAAATATTTGTCCAATTTCGTCCCCAACATTTAAAATGTGTGTCAATTTAGTCCCTACCCCTAACGCCGTCTCTGTTGTCCGTTAAAATGGAGGTTATCAATGGTATTTCACCCTAAACACTACTACAAATAAAAAAAACAACAAATTACTCATCTCTCCAAATCCACCACCGACCCAGCTCGCATACTTGTTCTACCAGCTTATACCAGCGCCGCCTCATCTCCACATACACATCAAAGGTCTTGTTCAAATCACTTCTTCACCAGCCCGAAACACCTCTCAAGTTCCTCGCCTCCGTCGAACGTCCGATTAGTAAATTAACGGTGGAGATGTTGCCGCGCACGCTTGTACGCTCCATGATGTTTAAGATGCGGCGGACGGCGTCGTTGCAGTAGTGGGGAGGGGATTTGGAGAGCATTAGGAGGATGCCATCTATTCTAATATATAAAGGGAGAGCACCAATTTGGTGTCTCCCCTTTTGTGTCATGTATTTCTCTTTCCTAAAATGCCCTCGAAAGAGAAAAAACACACAAAACAAAATAGTTAGTTTTTGGGATATATTAGACATTTTAACCAAAAAAAAAATAACTACCAAAAACAGTTTACCACCCCTTTTCCGGCCCACCAACTGCTCCATTGTAATCTGCGACACAGAAATTTCAGCAGAAAATGACCCGGATTCTCACTCCATTGTAATCTGCGACAGAGAGAAATTTCTTGCTCCATTGCATGCCAAATCTGAAGTGGGTTTTTGTGCTATACACACAAACTATAAGCAGTTTCCATTCATTCCGGCACTCTTTCGGCTGTTCCAATTAAGGTACTTTCTCTCTCCCTCTCAAAAGTTGTACGGTTCTGCATCACTGTTTTTGTTTTGGGAGTTTTTCTTTTGTTACTTTCCAACAGTTTTGAATGCTAAAGTGCTATGGCCCCACCTCTTCTATTCTTCAATACAAAATAGCAGCAAAAAATCAGAGGAAACTTTTCCTACATCAGCATGAGAAACTTCCGTCCCAATTTTATAGCAAACTGTTGATATTTTGTAGCAAACTGTTTTGTAATAGAATAGAGAAATTTAAGGAAGAAACAGAAAATGGGGAAGATTAGTTGGAAAAAAATAAGTGATTTCAGTTTTTAACCTCTTCCATGTTTCATTCAATTTTGTTGGACAAATGCAACAATCGGCGTCGATGGTGATGGTGCTCGGCGGCGTCGACGGTGGGAGGTGAAAATGGGATCGATGATGGGAGTAAAAGTGATTCAACTCGAGAGGGTGTTTGGTTTGGAACTGAGTTAGTGAAGTTTGGTATGAAGTGTTGGGCAAAATGGTGAAATTTTGAATTGAAAAATCTAAGATATGGGGCCCATTACTGCATCATGTCAGTTGCCACATAGGTGGTATATATATGTGATTATTTTGGAATTTTGCCCGAGAGTGCATTGTTTATGGTGCTTTATGGGCATTTGAATGCATAGAAAAGTTAGAATCAGTTTATAGCTTCGTGCTTATTAGAATATATTGTTGTTGTAACACTTTCAATACTTATAAGGGACACCACTATGGAGGATAGATCAAAGCAAATATATACATAATGGCTACAACGTGTAAGAGAACAAAATCGTGATAACCAACGACACCGTCAACAATGACTCAATCCTTAACAAGCTGCGCGAGAAAGACAGACGACATTAGCAAAACATTGGCAATTAGCATGGTAATGTATAGATATGTATATACACGTTAATTATCACTACAGCATATGATCGATTTTTCGAGAATTTAATTGTTGTTTACAATCACAATAGGTTAATACTAGAGGCCGGGGCACACGTGATGCGTGTGGAAGTCTGATTTTCACGACATATGTGAAAATTTGATCAAACAATATGTGGGAAGTATTTTTACAAAAACGTTGTGAAAATCCGACTTGCACACGCATCGCGTGTGCCCCGGCCTCTAGTTGTAAGTGAAGGGGTCGTGGCGGATATCGGGGATATGGGAGGGGGCAGAATTACAAGAAGCGGAGGGCGGGCTTAGCCTTGAGTGGCGGCAGACAGCGATCCGACGACCATCATTCCCAATCGAGGCGATCGGCGCACACAAAAAGCCGGGGGAAGAGAACGGCGACCAGGAGCGGCTCGATCTTGTCCCCGTCGCCGATGTCCTCCTCCACCTCAACGGGGACTGGCTCCCTCTGGTCGACTACTCGGTTGATTAGCTGAGTTACGGCTGTGCTCCGCCTGCCGATGAAGCCAACCAAGACGGCATTGTTCCCGATGGGGGACCGGGACTGGTGATCTGTTTGATTGGGTGGGATTGGAGCGGTGAGGGCGGGGTGGGTCGGTGGTGGATGAGGGCTGAGTATTTTTTTGTTTTCGTTCTTTTGATTTTTTTCATTTGGTGTAGCGTTTCGGCGCAATACCACTTATACCCTCCATCTCAACGGAAAAGAGGGACGACGTTATGGCTGAGGACTAAATTGACACACATTTTAAACGTTGGGGACGAAATTGGACAAATATTTACATTGGGGAAGAAATTGGCCAATCGCTAATACTTTGGGGACCAAAAAGGTAAATAAACCAAAACATTAAGTTTACCCGACGATTCACTAATCCGGAAACTACTGAAGAACTCGATCTCAACTACGGCTGCTTTTTCACGCTCTCCTCCCCAACGTATAGAATAAAATAATCCTACTTCACAAACGTTTTCTCACCCTAATACATTGCCCACGTTTAAACTTAAAACTCATCTAGTCTAATTACACAATCGACCTAATATTATTCTTCTTCCTATTTTTTTTAATTAGCAAGAAGTTTGAAAAAGAAAAATGAAAGATTTAATAATTTGGGTCAAAAAAATATTTTTTTTTACCTTAAAAAGTGGGATGTCACAGGAAGAGAGAGAATTAATTCAATTTGCTTCCCAAACTTATAATGTTTTCATTTTGCTCCTGCCCAAATTTAATTGTCATTGGAAATAATTCCACAATCTTTGTGTCTTTTATCCTGTGATTCATGACATGCCCCAGTAAGAAGTTGTTTTCATGTTTGTATTTCGTGTTTTAATCCTCGTTCTCCATAGTTTTGTAGATGGATTCAGCACAAAGAGCTGGCATTGTACTTATGACAGAACCAGAATGGTCATTCTGTACATCTGGGAATCCGAAAATCAGGAGAAGCCATCTTTCAAGGACTTTGAAATTCTCGTGTCTATTGAACGACTCGGAATCAAAGATTGCCCCAAGTCATGCCCATTTCAGAGCTAGGATGGCTTGCCTCGCGTTTGAATTTTTGGGATCTATTCGTGCCCCAACCTTACATCATTTCCGGAGCAAGGGCTGCCTCCCTCGCATCGTTGGCGCTTCAATGCTCACGGCCCTTCCATCCATCCAGAAATAATGTTCCAAAAGACTGAGTTATTTAGAATTCTTAATTCCAACTCCAAGACCTTGCAAGTTGCAACTTCTTCAACAGCTTAATCCCGGCCCGTCCATCCAGAACTCTGCTTTCCCAAAAATGATTCACAAGTACCCTTTCAAAAGTTGGATGTAGTAATAATGGCATATCCACCAACTCCATGGTATCAATGAATTCATTAAGGTTCTCAACTAACGCAAATAAGTAGTAGGTGATAAGATTCAGAAAGAAAAAAAGAGACGATTTCGCATTACCACACTCGCATCCGTGCTCGTCCCTACATATTTTATGTGACCTATCGCTAAACACAAACAAGATATACCATTATCCACGTGAGTTATAAAGATTCCAGTAACAAGTTATTGTGAAGAATACTGCGACATAGGAAGATTAGTTTTTTTTTCTTTCTTTTAAATTCTGTCGTCGCATCCTCTAGGGGATTTGTGGATTTTCACTCGTGCTTATTCTATTGGTTTGGCCTAGAGGTGACAATCCAATCCATATTTTTTTAATCCGTCCATGTCCGCTCACATATAACTCAATTCAATCCGCTCATATTATATAATGGGTTGAACCTATATCAACCCATATTTAGATGAGTTTAGGTGGATTAGAAATGAGTTCAATATAGGTTGGATGTAAAAGACCCAAGTGCTATACGGATATGGGAACAGTACGCTCGATCTTCGATCTACTGCTTAGTGCTTAGATACGGTTTCATCTCTTTCCCATCTTCTCTCTCTTGTTGTTGGACGAAATTTGATTGTGGTGTGGAAATGTATTTTCGCGTCACGTGAGGCCAGTCGAAACGGAAAGTTGTTTAGGATTTTTTATTTTATTTGTTTGTTTGTTTTTAAACGGAGTTGGGAGTTTTTATTCTCTTTCGCCTCGTTTTCGTTAACCTGTCCATTTTATTTTGTCTTTGGCATTCTTATCGAGGAGGGGGGAGAGAGAGGGACATGTATTTTGTGAAATGACGAAAACACCCCTAGAATGGGAGATTATAGTTTTAGCTTGTAACTTCTGAGAACCCAGGAGGAGGCTGCCGAGCGGCAGATCAGGCCGTTCATCTTGGCACGGACAGTTCAAATTCGATCTGAGCTATCTATGCCGAGATGAACGACCAAATTAGTTGCTCGATAGGAAGCTCTTTGGCAGCATCCCCATTCCAATTCTAAGCTACCCGAGTTTGGGGGTTGAGGAGTTGACAACGTGTCAACGACGAAGCTTCCCCAAAATGCCCTTCACTTGGAGGGAGACCCCTTTTTGGTTTGGACAAAAAGTGCCCTTTGACAGTGTTGTCAAAATTAGAAGCCTGAGCAAGGGCTTCTTGGTGATTATGATAACTTGGAGTTAGTCACCGTGGAAACACCCCCGACGCCGCCCCGCCCCCAGGGCCGGCTTATAGGCAAGGCCGGGGAAGCCGGCGCTTCCGGCCCCCGAAAAAAATTAAAAACGAGGGCCCCTAAATTTTTAGGATCCATATATATATTCCAAAAAAAATTGCATTAGCCTCCTTTACACAAAATAGGCCCAATTAAAATTTAGGAGCCACAAAATAGGCCCGAATTGTGGAATTGCTCATTAAAAACACTAAGGCGTTAAAAAAGAAAAAAGGAAATAAGGCATATTCCATAGCAAATACATATTCTTTAATTGTTTCAAATTTGCTATTTTGATTTCTTTTAATACTACTCCCTCTGTCTCAATTTATTTGTCCAATTTGGAAAATATAATTTTTTAAAAGAACACAATCATTGCACCAATAAATGATCAACTTTTCAAAAGTTGTCCTCCAAACTTTTTGAAAAAAATTACTTTAGTTCAAATGGTAAGGGACAAAAAGAGAATTTTGTAGCTTTTAGTCCCTTGGTCTTTTAAAGTGGACAAACATTTTGGGAAAAGTAAAAGTCAAAAGGTGGATAAATAAATTGGGAAGGATGAAGTAGAAAAATGCATAAAAACCTCATTTTCGAAGCGCGCTTCTGGCCCCTAAAGTCATGAGCCGGCCTTGCCCGCCCCACCCACCCCCACCGCCCCCCCCTCCCCCCCCGCTCTCGTGGGGTTTCTGCACTTGATTTTTTTTTACACACTTTCTTCATGGAATTATCCATTTTCTAAAATTGAATTAGGACAAAACAGAAAATAGGAGAAAGGAGGGGGGAGGGGTGTTGAAATAAAAAAAAACATGGAAAAAAAAAAAAGAAGAAGAAAACTTGTCGGGCGGGTTTGGATTTGACTAGACCCATATTCGACCCAATCCATTTCAACCCGTTTACTATTTGACCCGTATTCAAACCCGCCCGCAGTTGACCCACGGCCCGTTTCAACCCACTCAAACCCACCCATTTGCCACTTCTAGATTGGCCTATCTGGGTGTCAACTGCCTATTCTTCGACTGACATTATCCCCAAATCGTGTTTTGTACGTATTTTGAGTCTACTTTGCATTACTCTATACACTTGCACGCTCGCCTCTACACACTTTATGTGACCTACCACTAAGCCAAAACAAGATATACAATTATCCATGTGAGAGGTATAAAGATTCCAGTAACAAGTTATTGTGAAGAATACGGCGATATAGGAAGATATGTGTTTTTTTTTTTTTAATTTTGTTGTTGCATCCTCTATGGGATTTATGGATTTCACTTGTGCTTATTCCATTGATTTGGTCGATCCGGGTCTCTACCTTCTATTCTTTGACTCACATTGTCCCCGAATCGTGTTTTGTATTTTGAGTCTGCTTTGCAATACGTGCATCTAGATATAGGTGGTTGTGGTTCTTATCATTTTTCGTAATGAAATCTCTTTGCAAGTATCGATCGTATGACTATCAATGGAATTTGTGATGTTTAAAAAAAAAAAAACCGATAAGTATCACTTATCTTTACCAGAAGTATGTGGAATGAAACAGAGACGCCTTCACACAAAAGGGATTAATAAGAGAAAGTAAGAGATAGAGAGAATAGTTTCGCTTCAATAATTGATGTTTCTTTTCGAAAGTAGAAAGACTTACATATCACATTATCAAAAGTTACGAAAGCTGAAGATGCATAAGTTAGGGGATGATAATCAAAATTTAATCTTTCAACAATGGAGCCCTTCTTTTAATAGTACGAATTAATTATTTACGATGCTGTAATCAATAGTTGTAAACGACAATGAGAAAGAGAGATGGTTAATAGCTGAATATAGGAGGTAATGTATGGGAATTGATATTCGCGCTCTCTTTTTTGATGCAGACGCTTCATTTCCTAACGTATTTGCAAGTTGCAACAATGGTAGGCTATATAGAAGCGTCATTTACTCGATGTTTCCTCAAAGTATTAGCGAAGTGTCATTTCGATTCTCAATACAAAATTGTGTTGTGAAGTTCTAAAAATGACTTTTCTTTGTTGTCCTTTATTTATTATATACAGTATTCTTCAAATTTCAACCACTTCTCACCTGAGTTTAACAAAAGTTCACTCTGTCCTAAGTCCCGACCAGATTGAACATTCAACTACAAAAAGACTGAATTGAATACATTCACCTACTCCCCTGCTCACAAATCAATTCACTTATTGAAGACTAAATTATTCGCAGCAGACAGTGGGCTAATATTGAACGTCATTCTATCAATGTTCATTGAAATATTAGCAAGTATCATTTTGATTCTCAATGCAAAATATTAGTCAATCCAGCCATAAATTTTGGGAATGGATGGTTCGGATTTTAATTTAAGTAATGGATAATACAGATCTTTAGAAGCACGGATTAAATTTGAGTCATTCGTACCAAAAAAACAGCTGAATCAACAGTGTGGATGTACACTACAACATCCCCAAGTCCCGTTTCACGTGCCGTAAATTTGGAAGAGGCCGGTTTGAATATAGTACCTTGTAGGGTTGTAGCTGGATGGACACGTGATTGCAATGTTAGATGAGAGATCATTTAAAGGTTTCTCACATATCATAAAAACAGTAACAAAACATTATTGTAGATATTTTGTTCAATTTCCGCTGTCCTTCGTTAATGCATGGCTATAGATTCAGCCTAGCAACCAGAGGAGACTCCATTATTAGTGACAAACTAGTCCATTTAATTCATCATTAACCCTCAATTTCTTTTTCTTTTTTTTTTCTTTTTTTGCTGAAATACAATATTTATACGATATGGGGTATAACACATCTAGTGTTGATAATTAATGCCAAAGCGGATATTGTTATTTGTTAACTTTGGGGCTCCATCCTCTTTGTGATCTTTCACTTCAGTAGCCTCTCGCAGACTTCAGCAGACAAGGAGCTTCCGTGACCCTCTATCAGCATGCCTTGGACTTCGGAGTTATGGACAAAGATATTTGCCTTGTTTTTAATCCTCGTAGCATAACATCGAGGGGTATTGAATTGGGTATCGAGACTAGCTTATCCATTTCAATAGAGCAAAATTACAAAGGAACAAAATGAAGAAAAATAAATTATACCCGGGTTGAGATATCAACCAAAAAGCTTACTCCAACTTGTAATTTGGCATTGGGGTGATTTACGCAATGAATTGACAGGCGTTTGATAGTATGCCATCATTCTCCTTACCCACTGATTTCCAGAAATATTGCAAGTGCAAAGATGAGTTTGTTTGAGGGGGTGTGAATTCAGGTAAAAGGAAAATGGTAGGACAAGCACTATTTTCCTCCGTTCTCTCTTTCAGATAGGCACAATAGCACGCGGTATAAAGTGCCACGAAACAGCTACGGAGCTCTTTTCCCTTTCACCTTCTCTTTTCTATAATTTGTTTTATGTACAGATTGATGTGTATGAATTTTGTGGCATTACTCATGCTACCTCGTAAAACACCTATAAGTTAATTCACCTCATTGATGCAAGGGGCAGGTACGCAACTCCTTGCCGTTGCATAGCTTGATTCTTTATCTTCTTCTACATGGCAAATCGAGTGACTTAGCCATCGAGCGCGCCAAAAATTCTTCATGAGACGGGTTTGAGTTCATTCAATCTCTCTCGGGCTCAAGTGATATATATGACGTCTCTGTAGCTTCTGCACAGCGCGCGGGTTGGGCCTTGTGCCCACAAACCAAAATTATTGCAATTCGCACTAAGTTCACCAAATGGAGGTTGATGCATGCCTTCTCCTGTACGTTTAGTGGGATAGGGTATTAGGGATTGTTAGAAAACAGCACAAAAAACGTGGAGTCTTAATTCAAAACATTGGATGATTCACCACTCATAGGCTTAAAACTGTTGAGTGCTCTAGGTCCATTCAATTTATGTGGCGCAAACTATGCAATTACTCCATAACAAATTGGGCTTTCTGCACGCGAGGACAGATTGATATAGCATATAGAGTACGGGAAAGTCTACAATACACACCCCTTAAAAGAGTGTACCATATGCACCTATTTTATGGTTTATTCATAACATTTTAGCATATTTCGTAACTTTTGTTCTAGAATTCATAACTTTTCAGTAATACGATTCGTAACATTTTCATTATGATTCATAACATTTTGGTGTATATCGTAACATTTATACAATTCATAACTTTTTAACAATACGATTCGTAATATTTTCTCTATAATTCGTAACATTTTGGGGGTGCATATGATACACACCCAAATGATTCTAACATAAGACTCGATTTGGTTGTCTTCTTAATTTGTTTTCAAAGAAATGCATACAAAGTGAGATCTACTGTGTGGTGTGAATTCAAAGTTGGGTGTTGGTGTCGCATCATGATTAATGCTTAAAGGACATCGTGTCTACAGGACTTCGGCCCCTCTCATAATTAATGCTCCCAAAAAAACTTAAATGTGCCTTAACTGATTGTGGAACTTAATTTGCCACTAAACTAGGATGATGTGAGTTAATTAAGTTCTGTACGTAGTCTTTGCCGTAAGGTTTTTTCTTTTGACGAACAATTAATAGCCATATATGCTTTCAAAGCAATTTTCGTATCATATTTCAGAATCTTAAAAACCTGAGGTCAAATTATTCTTTGTCTTTCACGCTTTTCATTCCTCCTAAAAAAATTTAGTAGAATTTCGATTGCCTCCAACCAGTTTGGCACCATCAGTGCACTTGGTCTAAAATATCCAACAAATACACTTACTCCCCCGACCTAGCATTTCACAGCCTTAAAATTTCTGAAATAACTTGTCAGGCTTTTGATTTATTTTTAGTATCTACTACCAACAACCAAGATTGGAAATCCCCATTATTCTTATTTTCTTCCATTTTTATTTCTTGCTTTAGGTAAACTCGGATTATTTTTCTTCTTCTTTGGGTGAAGATTAACTTAAAATGGGGAGATAATGCCATATTGTTTTTGAGCTCCAGCCGGTCCTTTAACTCTGTATACAACCTCAGTGATGGAGCCAGCAATTTGAACGTCGATCAGTGTGGGCAACTACTTCCTAAAATCCAACAAATCATGCAATAGACAATGGTGCAAACGGTAACCGAAACTTTTTGCACAGAAAAAGCAAAAGTACAGCAAATTCTAGTGTTGACTGCCCGGCACATGCAGGAAATATCATTAAGTGAAGGAGAGTCAAACACGAACACCAACCAAAGATTTCCTAAGGCTCCTAAATGCTAGGTAGGTGACTTCTCCAACTCCTTTGGATATCTCCCTCCTCTTTACCCCTGGGAAAATTTTAGTACCCAAGGACCTTTTTGGGGCATTCCGTGGTAATTACTCGGGGTATTTAAAATTTCCATGAAATGGTCCTTACAATGTCAAATGAAGCCTAAAAATTATGAAATTTCTTTTTAACTGTCTTAATAAGTCTTACACCAAAGATATCTAAAGGGAAATGATTTTGTCACTCCATTTTTTGTTAACGTCACTCTCCTGCAATTATATTTTTCCTGCAATTATATTTTTGCTCCAAAAATACACTTGCAGGAGAGTGACGTTAACAAAAAAAAAGAGTGACAAAATCAACCGTCTATCTAAAAACACTCAAATGGAGATGCTCTAAGCTGAAGGAGCACTGCGACAGTACGGGTACTGATCAATTTGGTTTAAATAGATGGGGCGTTGCCGTGTTGTCAATTTGAGACTGACGAAGACCAAGACTATGGAGTCTGACCCATTGAGATTGAGCGGCAAGCTGAAACCCTATTTAAGCAAAAGCAAACGCCATACAATTGCCATATGTTCTATAAGCAGTTTAATTTGTCAAGTCATATTTCTCTGGGTAGGGATGAACTACTTTCAACATTTACTCCTGAGCTCACTATGGGTATTGGTGATCATGTTAGCTATAGAAAATGGATGCAATGGGTGTTTGGAAAAAGAAAGAATCGCTCTCTTGCAACTCAAACATTCCATCAACTTCCCAAACGGCACTTCGTTGCCGTCTTGGGAGGAAGGAGATGATAACATGGAGTGTTGCTATTGGAAAGGTGTTGAGTGTAATTCCACTACACGTCGAGTTTTCAAACTTGAACTC
Organism: Rhododendron simsii; assembly: GCA_014282245.1. Classification (NCBI taxonomy): domain Eukaryota; kingdom Viridiplantae; phylum Streptophyta; class Magnoliopsida; order Ericales; family Ericaceae; genus Rhododendron; species Rhododendron simsii. The sequence goes on along the minus strand of CM024953.1, from coordinate 7,814,924 downwards.
AATAATACAAGAGATTGGGGATTAGATGGTGATTGGCATCTAAATGCCTCTATTCTTCTCCCTTTTGAATCACTCCGAAGCCTAAACTTGTCTTCGAACGATTTGCATAGTTTCGTCGGGAATGAAGGTATGGCTCTGACCTCTTTTACATGATAAATGAAACCTAAACTTAAATTCAATTTTTTCTTTTTTCTTCGGTCAATTCCAAAATCAATTGAACGTACATACATTCTACACATCGATAATCGGTTGTGAAGTTTGTTATGAATTTCATAATAAAATTCTATGCAGCGCAAATTCACAGAATTTGAAGCTACAGAATTAATCATGTGCTTGTGTTTGTCTAGTAGAGAAGTAAAAAACCAATTAGTTTTGCGCACTATTTTTCATTCTGAAAAACAAGTATAATTAAAATTACTATGAATAAATTAACAAATTGACTCATAAATTGATTGCGTCTGGATATTCAATTCTGAAAACAATTGTGCTAAAATTTATTTGTATGACCGAATTGTTTGTGATGGAGAATTTTGGCTACGAATCTATTCTGCAATTTAGGTCAAAAAATAAAATAACCGCCTCGATTGTTTGACTATCATTCAAAGTTCGTTGACATCTCGAATATGGGGTTAAAATAACCACCTCGATTGTTTGACTATTATTCAAAGTTCGTTGGTCTCTACTTGGTTCCAATGTCATTAATTACCTCTAAACAAGCATTATGTACTCTTAAAGTGACAATATTCCTTATTAAATAATTAGTACCACTGTTGGTGATATTTTAATTCTTCTGTGACATTCATTTATTTAGTCACAAATGTAGGCACGCCGAGCATTGAGTTGTTCAAACTTAAATTGTAAAAACAGAGTGGCTTCTAAAAGTATATATGTATGTACATATACGTATAAATATGTGGGGAGAATTCAAGGGATAAAACAATTGACAAAAATTTCGACACAATAATAATCGGAAGCCATTCAATTATTTGCTTAAAACATGTCTGTAGGAGTTAATTTCTATAAAAGATCAACTCATTCGGTTATCGGTATTTAGTTTTTAACCTGTCCAATTTTGGGACAAATACTGATCAAGAGCCTTTACCGATATCCGAATAAGTTAATCTTTTACGAAAACTCTAATAAAATATTTTAAACAAAAGGAACGGCTCAAAAAATTAAGTTTATTATTTTCAAAGTCTATTGCAAGACAGACTATTACTAAATATGACTCAACTATCCATCCATTGCCATTTGCGTGTAATTAATAAATCAATTAGTTAAAACCTCAAATGCGTTTTTTGATATAATAATGGCAACCTTTAAACCATTTAAAGAAAACCAAAACTCAATCTATTAGGATCAAACAGAAAGAAGAACCTATACCGATAATGTTTTGCATTAATCATATATGACTCTTCTTCTCTTCCCTTTACCAAGGCACAAGAAGATCTCAATTTGATGCAACGGATTTTTAGCTTGTAGGAAATGGGTAGTGGTGGTGATTATGTCCGCTGTAGAAAATGGATGCAATGGGTGTTTGGAAAAAGAAAGAATTGCTCTCTTGCAACTCAAACATTCCATCAACTTTCCAAACCATACTTGGTTGCCATCTTGGGAGGAAGACGATAACATGGATTGTTACCATTGGGAACGTGTAGAGTGTAATTCTGTAGACACCCCATTCTGAACTGTCCAGATTAGTTTACTTACGGTCTTTTGATTCCCCAATGATGAATAAGGTCAAGAACTCCTCGAGAATATTGTTAATGTGTTTTGAGCTTTGAGTATTCTGAACCTATTTCAAACCCTTTCGCATCACATTCAAACCCTTCGAGCCAGAACCAAAAGGCCTCAGCAAAAACACTACTTGCGTATGTTGGTACAAAACTGGCGTGCGCTGATAAATTGCCACGTGCCAGTCATTGACCGTTGACCAAATTATTACTGGCGCACTCAGGTTTCTCATTGGCATACGCTAGTCAAAGGAAGTCTCATCACCTTTATTCAGCCATGTGCATGAGACTTTTGAGCCACCCAGAACCCTGTACTTTTGTCTGGTGGGCGGATACGTGCAGAGAGTGTTCCCCGCTCTCTCCAACAACTTCTATCAAGCTAGTCCCATGCATTTAATGCATGGAGACTTCCCTCCCAAGGCTAACCAGCCTTAAACCCAACTGGTTACAGCCCTCTCCTTCATTCCTTCCCCTATAAATAGCCCCCTTGCATTCATGTGCAAGGGGTTACCAACAAAAGTGTTTTCAAGCCTTTCTTCTCCTTTCTTCCTTGGCTTCTTGTTTGCTCTTCTTCCATCCATTGAAAGAGTAAGCAAGCAGTCCCTCTCATACACTACTCACACCCAATACTCATCATCCATCCCTTAAACCCTCAAGTTCAAGGCTCAAACACACCACTAAACTCAATACCAAAGGCATACCACCTTTGTAAAGCTTTCTGTTCTAACCCCAGAGGGGGGCTGGCAGGGTCAATACCAGTCTTGGCCCTAAAGCTAGCAAGGATTCAAAATCATGCATGGGTAGAACTGGCGCATGCCAGTTCCAAGTACATGTATGCCAGTGATGGTTGTACACGCAGTACTAGTGTAGGGTGATCTAGCTATTAATCCCTATCTTTTTATTTTTATCACCTTATTGCATGCTAAGTTTCAGTTTATAGCTTTCTGTATTTAGAACTGCGTAGATGTAACATTCAATATGTGCTTCTGTTCTTTTGGAATGTCTCTGGGATCTTTCGGGTCATGTTTCAGAGCCCAAAAAGTGCAAAGCCAAGCATTGGACAAAAGGGTGTAACTGACGTACGGTGACTACATACCGGCGTACAACAGTTATATCGAGCCCAGTGGCTGACCATTGCATGGCTAATAGGCCTTGGCCTCTGTTTACTCTCCCACATTGTTTATTGGGTATTTTGTTTATTTTATGGCTCTAAAGCCATTTTAAATGTCTATAACTATATATAAACCGTGCTATAAACTTTGTGGTTTGTCCTGGGTGTGCACTAGTCCTTTCCAGAGCCCAGAGGGTTGAAAGTAAAAGCTGTGAGCTTAAGCTTACTGGAGTACGTCAGTTCATGTGTGGCATGCGCAGGTCAGGTCTGCATGCATTGACTTGGTTAGTGTATGGCCTTCTTCCTACGTACATCCCCTTGGATCAGTGTGTTCCAGTCTATTTAAAATGCTCACAAAAGTCTGTTTTCAATCTTTATTACTTGTCTCAATAAAACAAACATACTATTTTATCACATGCTGCAAACTTGTTACAGTTTAATCCCCTTTAACTGTTCTCCCACTCTAATTGACTAAAAATGATTCATGAGAGAAAAATGCAAACGTTTTATAAAATGCCTGAGTAGAGACCGATCTATGGATTGTGTTAGAATAGAGAAATATTGTATCCGATAAATTGTATCTTACAAGAATAAACAAGCCACCTATTTATACACTAGGTGGAATGGAGAGAAAAGGAAAAGAGAATAATTACATGATTACAATAAATCATTCAAAGTTATCGTTATCATATAATATCGCATTATTATGGTATGATATGATATGATATAATACAATGTGATATTCTAACAGCCCCCCTCAAACTCAATGAGGTGGAGCAGAGACCAACTTGAGTTTGGAAACTAGGTCGTGAAAACATTCGAGAAGATGTGCCTTGGTGAAATTGTCGGCAGTTTGATCGGTAGAGAACACAGAGAGAAGGTGAATAGTGCCATTGAAAACATGCTGACATACAAAGTGACAATCAATCTCAATATGTTTAGTGCAATCATGGAAGACAGCATTATGAGCGCTCTGAATAGCACTGCGATTATCACAACGTAGGACTATGGCCGACGAGTGGGTAACACCCAAATTAGTAAGCAACCAATGGAGCCAAAGAAGTTCATGGGTAGTATCAGCGAGAGCTCGATATTCAGCCTTAGTGCTGGAATGTGCTGTAACCGTCTGCTTTTTGCTACGCCAAGAAATAAGAGAATCGCCAAGAAAGAAGCAAAATCCTGTAGTAGAACGACGATCAGTAGGGTCACCGGCCTAATCAGCATTTGAATAAGCAAGCAACTCAAGAGAAGAGTTGGTAGAGTAATGAACTCCATGAAACATGGTGCCCTTGATATAAAGAAGAATGCGTAGTACAGCAGCATAACGAGTGGACCGAGGGGCAGACAAAAATTAACAGCATAGGCTATATCTGGTTGAGTAACACTAAGATAGACAAGACTGCCAACGAGCTGGCGATAAAGTGTGGCATCAGAAAGTAGTGTGCCATCCAAAGGAGTGAGACAAGCATTAGGCTCAAGTGGGGTTGAAGCCGTCTTACTGTCTGTAGACACCCCAATCCGGACCTCGAGGGATCTTTGAACACCCCGATGATGAAATAAAGGAAACGGTACCTTGGCGAGCTTGAATAAAGGATTACCTCAGCCCAAAAGAACTCAGATAAACCTAAAATCAAAAGCACAAAAGCCCAGAAAAGCCCTGAACAGAACCTAGAATACCGCACGGAACGCCTTTATACCGCATGGCGAAACAAAACTTATTATGCCGCACGACGTCATGAGATTAGCCACACGGCATTTCGGGTAATGTTTCGGCTGGCTCAGAAAGCTGTCGGCCATGCTCACTTGAGCCATAGCTACAAAAGTGGCTTAGCTGAAAAAACACTTCTTGCCGCCCAAAAAATACCTCCACCATTTGAATTCAAAATCCTTGAATTTTGCCTATAAATGCACCCCTCCACTCAAGGGAAAGACCCTGGCTTGATAACCTCTCTCTCTTCTTGCCTTTACACTCACTCTCTATTTCCAAGCCTTGAGAATGCTATTCCCAAAAGACATTCTTTAAGCACTTTACTCCATTTTTCTCCTCACCATCAAAGTTAAGTCTCTTATTAACTTTGAGACCACGTCCACTAAAACACCCAACCATCACTCACACCCATACCTATCTTTTCTCACCCGATCTCATCCACTCACATCATTCATCTACCGCTATCATTTCTCGCCATCCGCCCCCATTCAACTCAAGATCAAAGGTAATAAAAAAAAAAAAAACAAGTTTCCTTAGGCTAGGCCCTATCCTAGCCCTGAGGGGGTTTCCCTGTCGTCAGGCTTAACCCCTTTTGGTTAAGTTTTGACTTAAAAATCATTTACAGAAAATAAAACAGCCATTGTGCTGAAGATGCCATGCCGCACGGTGCTTTGATGCATCGCACAGCATAGTATGTTCAAGCACACGACCTTTTGTTAGCTACTGCCTTCTTTTTCAAACTGTCTGGGTTATGAACATCCTTCCTTAAGCTTGTTTTTTTTGGTTGTTGTTGATATGTTTGTCATTAGCACTCTCAGAACAAGACCATATCTACAAGCCATGTTTTATCTTACAAACAAGGTTTTCTTAATCATCTCAAGCGATTAAACACGTCAAAAGTTGTTTTATGTTCAAGGCTTGAAGAAATGGTACTGTTTCGAGATGATCCAGTGTTCGTATACTTTCTGATGTTTCTGAAAAACAGCGTACGTGGTTTACGATGTGCCGGGCGACGTTCTGCATGCTAATGATAGTTTGGTAACAAGACGAGTACCCCGCACGGCATATTGTGATGCCGTGCGCGGTATTGTGGTATGCTGTATGATGAGTGGCCATAGTCCAGGCAGTTTGTTGAGTAGTTCTTTCTTCTTTTCTCTTGGGCATCATACTTATCATTCCTGTACAGTAACCACCACTGTGGGCAATGCGATTGCCCGTTCTTCCCTTCCGGGGAAAGGATTCCGTTCCCTTCCCGAGAGAGGAAAAAGGCCGCCGGTTCGCGTGAGCGCTTTTTAAGCTGGACGACAAGCGCTCGCGAAAAATACAGAGTCGCCACTCGGGTTTGAAGGTCCGACACCCAAGGAACCGTATTTCGAAGCACTTGCCGCGCTTCTTTGATTTGAAAAAGTTAAGGAACCAGTCCGTCATAACCATATCTGGGTTCGGGAGCCAGGTTACGAGAGGGGAAGGGTTTTATGGCACCCCTCTCGCCCAATCCGGAGATCGGTCTCTACTTAGGCATTTGCGAAAATGTTTGTTTGCGATTCTGTTTAATTTAATCAATTTTTAGCCAATTAGGGCGAGGGAATAGTTAATCGGGGATTAAAACTGTAACATATTTGCAAGATGAGATAGATGATAGTATGGATGGCACGACATATTAGAAAATAAACAAGATAAAATCTAACACTGAGATTGGATATCAAAATAATGCATTGGAATGAGTTTGTCGCGAGCAATGGCCAACTTGCATGCACGGATCTGCCAGCATGCAAGTCCACCATCGCGTGTCAAACCCATTCCATCGCGCGAGGGTTGATATCCTCCCAACAGGTTAAGTTTTATCTTCTTCTGGGCTCTGGAAGGACCAGTGCACACCCAGGACAAACCACGCAGTACATATGGCAGCAAAATATACAGTTTTAAGGTTGTAAAACCCTACAAATTAATAAAGCACCCCATAAACAATGTGGGGAAAGAATAACAACCTAAATCCAAGATACCCGTGCAAGGCCACTCACTGGTCAGAGGCAAACCGTCGCGCGATGGTCTCAGACTGTTGCGCGATGGTCTCAGAACTATTGCGCGATGGTCTCAGACTGTTGCACGATGGTTTGAGTCTTTTAACCAGCGTTTGGTTTACAAATTTCTGGGTTCTGGAATAGGTCCAGAATGATCCCAGGGGTACTCCATAAATAGCAGAAATGCAAATTAACTACAAACTAGCAGTTTCTAAACAAAGAAAAGCAGTAAACTAGTTTTCAGCATGCATAACAGTGATCTATATATAAATAAACACACAAAAACAGCAAGACACCAATCCCCACGCGGTCCATCGCGCGATGGAGCGAGAGTGTCGCGCGCGTATATGGTACCGTCGCGCGCTGGTTCTTGCCATGACGGTTTTTGAAACCTTGCCAGCTTTAGGACCAGGACTGGTATTGATTACCAGCCTTGGCCCTGCCAGCCCCCCTCAGGGATCAGAACAGAAAATAATAGGTAAGCTATACCTAAAGTGAGTTTGGAAGAGCTTGAGCTTTGAGATTTGAAGTTGATTGGGGTGTGAAAATATGGAAGAACAAGCTATGTTCTTGAGACTAGGGCTTGTATGTCACCCAAAGTGTGTGCTTTGTATCCTTTTTGAAAAACTTCAACCCTTTTGAAAAATGTTAACCCTTTAAATTCTTGAACCTCTTGAATGGATGAACCAAAGGGGGTATTTATAAGGAGAGGGAGGTAGGTATGGAGGTGCAACCAGCCAAGCAATGGCTGGTTGGGGGGCTTGGTGGACAAGTTTCCACCTTTGGAAAGGTTGGTGGTGGGAGATGTGGGGGATGTGGACACCTCCAGTCCAAACACTGGTAATAGAAGCTTCCTACGAGCTGCACACCACTGGTAATGACTTCTGCATGCTGAATAAAGCAAGTTTGACCAGACGCTGACCATCGTGCAACAGAGTGGGACCATCGCGCAACAGTCAACGCCATAGGTTGACCATCGCGCCCCAATTTTTGACCATCGCGGCAAGTCCAAACCACCCAGAATTGGTCCATGGTCATACCTGACTATTGGACCAATACTTGGCACTTTGACCCACACTCACTGGGTCTCAACCAATGCGTGTCAATAAGGCTTTGGGCGTTTTGAAAGGCTTAGGCGAGGTTCAAAGGTTCAAAAAGGGTATCAAACACTCAAAGCTCAAGCACTTATCATTCCCGGGGTGTTCTTGATCCGTTTCATCATCGGGGAATCAAAAAACCGTAAGTAAACTAATCTGGAAGCCCAGATTGGGGTGTCTACAACCACATACACGTTGACGTGATATATTTTCTCATGTCCCTTCCCCACTTACTTGTTTATTAAAGAGTTCCACTTTTCCAAAAAGATTTATGAAATTTTCCCCTTTGAAAATGTTTTATATAGATCGGTTTTACTGGGCGAATGGAGTGCTTTTCAATAAAACCTTCCTCGTTCGTAACATGGCTCCCGAACCCAAAGTCTCGACGTTATCGCTAGACCAAAAGCCTTTTTCAAACGAGTTCTCGGTTCCTCGGATTATCCATCTCAAAAATCCAGGTGGCGACTCTTCGAGCACACGCTAGGCGGGCAACCCACACTATCGGTGAGGCCAGCACATGCTAGAAGGTCAAACGCGTACTTAGCCTGGGAGAGATAATATCCAGTGGTGTCCGAAGAGATCTCAAGACCCAAGTTTGAGATCGGAAATACCAGCTATGTCATCTCTAGTAATAATCATATTATCCACATACAAAAGAAGCAAAATGGTGCCTTGTGCAGAATGTTGTATAAAGAGCGTTGAATCATTAGGGCTGGAGGAAAATCCGAATGTCTGAATGGTAGAACTGAACTTGGCAAACCAAGCGCGAGGAGCTTGTTTGAGACCATAGAGAGCACGGTTAAGTTTGCAGACCTTGTGTGGAGTATGATCATACCCAGGGGAGGTTGCAAATAAACTTCCTCAATAAGATCGCCATTGAGAAAAGTATTTTTCACATCCATCTGATATAACCCCCACTTGCGAACAACAGCGACAACAATTAAACTTCGAACAAAAGTAAGATGAGCAACAGGAGCAAAGGTCTTTTCATAGTCAATGCCATACTCCTGCGTAAAGCCTTTAGCCATGAGACGAGCTTTGTCGCGCTCGATAGACCCGTTTGAGTGGGTCTTAATTTTGTAAACCCACTTAGAACCAATAGCCTTTTTGTCATGTGGAAGATCAACCAAATCCCAGGAATTAGTTTTAGTCAAAGCTTGCAATTCTGCTGTCATTGCTTGCTACCAAAGAGGATTAGTACTAGCCTCACGATAAGAGCAAGGTTCATGACACGAAAGCACAGTAGAAGAACAAATGAAATCACAAAGATAAGCAGGAGTTTGTTTTACTCGATCAGAATGACGAAGAGGGACAGTAGTACCTGGAACATCATGGGTAGAAGTGGATGGGAAGGACGCCGAATGAGATGAGTCAGAGGGTGTGGGTGGCTCACTGGGAGAAGGGCCAGGAGGTGCAAAAGTAGGATCATCAGACAGAATCGGCACCTCGGGATAGACCGCACAAAGGAGTTCAGAAGAACCTGTATCAACATCATCAAGAAATATATCTACAGAAGGATCAGTTAAGAAAGATCAGGTAGACACAGCCGGTAAGTGAAACTTTGACATAGAAGAAACATTTAATGTTCCCAAAAAATGACATGTTGAGAAATACGAAGACGTTGGGAAGAGGGATCCCAACATTTATGTCCTTTGTGCTCAATCAAATATCCCAAGAAGCAACAAAGACGAGCACGGAGCTCCAACTTTGTACGCTCATGGGGTTGTAATAGGATAAAACAAGCACATCTAAAAACTTTGAGAAGACTATAGGTGGGCAATATACCATAATCGTTCATGAGGCGACTGATTCCCAATGACAAGAGAGGGAACACGATTAATGGTATAAACAGCGGTTAAAGCAGCTTCCCCCCTAATCGCTCAAGACAAGAGGCATCTATAAGGAGGGCACAGACAGTATCAAGAATGTGTCTATGCTTACGCTCGGCACGACCATTTTGTTCAGATGTGCCGGAACAAGACCTATGAGGTAAGGTTCCATTTTGACTTAAAAATTTCAAAAAATTAGTTTCCTTGTATTCCATGGCATTGTCGGCACGAAAAACTTTGATGGGTCATGAAAACTGAGTTTGAACCATTTTGGAAAAATCATAATAAATTTGGGGCAATTCAGATCTTTTCTTCATGAGATGTAACAATGTAAAACGAGAGTAGTCATCAATGAAAATAACAAAATATCAGGCTCCACCCATAGTGGTGTTCGGGGAAGGTCCCTAGATATCAGAGTGAACTAAATCAAAAGGAGCAGAAGAAACAGTCACTGTGAGGAAATGGCAATGCTGGTTGCTTAGCAAGTTGACAAGAAAGACAATCTATGTGTTCATCCTTAACAGATCCTAAATGTCCACTTGAAACGAGGGTATGTATCGACCAAAAGACGCATGACCTAAACGAGATTGCCAAATACAAAGAGAATTAGAAGAATTAGACGTAACCGAACATTGTGACTGACTCACTGACGAAGTGCAAAGTGTAGAACTAGGAGATGAGGATGGGGATGGAATATTTAAATTGATGAGCTCATACAGGCGTCCAGTCTTATGGCCTATCCCCAAGAGTTTTTCCAGTCTGAGGATCCTGCACATGACATCCAATAGCAGAAAAAGTAACATTAAGGCCAAGTTCACATGATTGACCAACAGATATTACATTTGAGTTTAAGGATCAAATATGTATCAGATAGAGATATGGTGGGAGTAGAGACTTGACCTACGTGACGGACATGTATATTGGAACCGTCGGCTGTTTGGATGGCTAGAGTATGGTGAGCACGCGATTTTGAGGAAAAAATGGCAGAATCAAATGTCATATGGTTACAACATGCTGAATCAAAGAACCATGAGGATGTACCTGTGGCAGCAGACAAAGCAGTAGAATGCTTACCAGACTGAGATAAAATACCAGAGTTGGAGAGGATATCCGCAAATAATGATGGCAGTTCACTTTAGGTGATCCGAGTAGAAGGAGGGTACTGTTTGAGACCTTCCAAGACCAGACGAACATAAGGTATCAAGTCCGAGTGCTCCATGATTCGGGAAATAAGGAGAAAGTGGCTTTTGGTAACAAGGCAAGGCTGAATGGACTGTGGGCTAGTGTGGATTAGTAGCCCAATAAGATGGTTCGGGTGAAAAAGTAGGATAAGGTAATGATGGTTCAAGGATTAAATATGGTCAACCAGTCAAGGCCTCGTTATAACCTTGACTGTATTTTTTTTATTTTTTATTTGGTTAAAAGCAACAAATGAGAACTTTCACCAAACTGTAAAACAGCAACGGCAATCGGCAAAGTGGTAATGAGCGAAATAGCCGGGCGAAGGCGCAGTGAGGGTGGCGGGCTGGGAGGAGACAGCCCAATCGGCGAGAACCGGCAAGGGGTAGTGCGATGCAGGGAGACGATTGGTGACAGAATATAGTGTGGTGAGGCCGAGAGGTGGCTGATGGCAGACCCGAAATAATGGGCTGATGGCAGACCTGAAATATTTCTTGATTTTGGCGGTGGGATTGGATGGGTGCAAGGTGGCTGGTTGGGTAATGAAATATTGTTTGTTTCTAGTAAGTTTGAGAGTTTTGGTTGGGTTTGACAGAGATGGCGGCTAGAGTGCGGAAGCGGAATGACGGTGGTGAGAAGGCTAGGTTAGAGCAATCATAGTTCTGATACCATGTTAGAATAGAGAAATATTGTGTTCGATAAATTGTATCTTACAAGAATAAACAAGCCTATTTATACAGGAGGTGGAATGGAGAGAAAAGGAAAAGAGAATAATTACATTATTACTATAAATCATTCAATGATATCGTATCATATAATATCGTATCATTATGGTATGATATGATACGATATTGTACAATATGATATTCTAACAGATTGGGCGAGAGGGGTGCCATAAAATCCTTCCCCTCTCGTAACCTGGCTCCCGAACCTCAGATATCGAAGGTGACGACGATCCAGTCTACAAAACCTTTTCCAATCAAAACATAGCAAACGTTTCAAAGTTTAATATGTCTATGCAGAGAAACAAATTTAATATGTCTACACAAAAGTGAAAAAGAGAATAACTCTTGAAATATGTAAGAAATAGTACAGAAAGATAAGTTGAATATAAATTCAGAAATCAATTTCCCTAAACCCATTTGTTTCTCTTGCAGGTATTGGAATATTGGCAGAATTGAGTAATTTGGAGGAGCTTGATCTTAGCTCTAATACTCTTGATAAGAGCATTCTACCGTCTTTGAATAAGCTTTCAAACCTGATGTTTCTAAATTTGGCCACAAACGCATTGAATGGGTCAATTTCTACTAAAGGTATGTTTGAAATATATTCGTCAATTTTGTCAAACGGAGAACCATAGGTCAGAACACAATCTCTTCTTCTTTTTTCCCTTGAAAAATATGCTCTGCACAAAAATTTGGACGCAAATGTAACCACAACCGTCTGATATTTGTCCCCCATGCATGAAATTGCTCGAAACACACATGTATATTGATATGTGTCCAAACATATTTGTCCGTAGTACTGCTCTTTTTTCTTGATTCATAATTTTTCGCATGTTGTCCCTTTTTCATGTGTTTCATGGTTTGTTTCTCATTTCTTTGCTACAGAATTTGGTAGCTTGAACAACTTGAAGGAGCTGGACTTGAGCTCAAACCAGGTTGTCAGTATCATAACAGTCAATGGTATGGAACTGAAATGTTAACAAGACTACTTTTCTCTATCGATCTTTGTGTTGATAGACATCCTGAATAGCAGTATGATATTAATTAATGTTTGTGCAAGAAATAGAATATCTGTGGCGAAACATTCTGACAACCCCAGTAACACTATTTGGTCATTTTTGATAGACATCCCTAATAGCAGTGTGATCTTACTGTTTTGCGCAGGTCCACAAGAAGAATCAAGAATATTGAACAAGTTGGAGGTCCTTTATTTGAGTTCTAACAACCTCAGTAACACTATTTGGTCATTTTTGGGAGAGCTTTCATCGATCAAGGCACTGGATTTGAGAGATAATTATGGATTGCACAGAGATATTCACAGTACGGGTACCTTTTATATGAAATTTCCTTATAATATTATTAGCATCTTCGCCTCCCTTTTTTCACAAATTTCTTCCATGCTAATTTTGTTCAGAATGGAAAATTGTTATTCTACTCCCCTTCTCCAAAAAGAACAATAGAAAAAAGAAGCAGATGATTCTGTATGTACTTTTTCTGTTAAATATCAAGCTTATCTTTTATATGTGTTCCATGTGTTTTAAAGGCTGTGCGAGTTGAAGACTCTCCGGGAGCTTGACATTGCAGGAACTGGTTTTGGGGGCACCTTACCATGGTGCATGGTGAACTTAACATTCCTTCGGTTACTGGATATCAGTTCTAATCGATTTAATGGAAATATTGCTCGGTCTCCACTTATCAATATGACATCCCTCGAGTACCTTGCAATTTCAGATAATGACTTTGAAATTCCAATCTCATTCAAGTCATTTTTTAACCACTCCAAACTTAAATTCATTGAGAGCTTGAATAACAAGTTGTTGGCAGAGGAGAACTTTCTTACCACATCTCCAGCTTTCCAACTAATGGTTATTTGTTTGTCAAATTCTGAACATGGAACACTCATCAAATCATTTCCCCACTTTCTCTACCATCAACATGATCTTAGAATGGTTAAGCTCTCTCAAATCGGTGTCGGTGAGAATTTTCCAAATTGGTTATTGGACAACAATACAAGGATAGAAACACTTATTCTATCTTACAATTCATTGGGTGGCCCATTACTGTTGCCTTCGCATCCTATGAGAAATCTTTTAGTATTGGATATCTCTAACAATCAGCTGGAGGGATTGGTTCCTTACGGAATAGCCATTTCTTTCCCGAGTTTAGACTGCTTGAACATGTCTATGAACAACTTTACAGGCAACATTCCCTATTCATTCGGGGACATGATTGCTTTGTCTAAGCTAGACTTATCCAATAACATACTATCTGGTGAAATACCGGTGCATTTGGCCATAGGTTGCCGCAACTTGTTTTTCTTGAAACTATCAAATAACTCCTTGACAGGACCAATACTACCCCGTCAAAACAATCTGAATCGCTTGTGCGTGTTAGTTTCTGACAACAATGGCTTCACAGAAATTCCTCCCAATTTGTCTAAGAGCCCTTTGCTTGTGTTAAATGTTAGTGGTAATCAACTGGCAGGAAAGATTCCAGTGTTCATTGGTAATATATCGTTATGGGTAATAAACATGGCCGGTAATCATTTTGAAGGTCCTATTCCAATTGAATTTGGTCAACTCAAAGATCTCAAGCGGTTAGATCTCTCAGAAAATAATATCACTGGGATTGTACCGTCTTGCTTCAATTCATCAAATCTTAGAGGTATTCGGTTGTCCAAGAATAGGCTACATGGACCTTTTCCAATGGCCTTTCAATATTACACCTATTTAAGGGTCCTTGATCTCTCTCATAACCAATTCAGAGGTAATATTCCAACTTGGATAGGTAATCTTTCCGAGCTTATGGTTCTTTTCTTGCAACATAATTACTTCCAAGGCAATATCCCAAAGGAATTGTGCCACCTATCCAGGTTAAACTTGATTGATCTTTCTTTCAATAATCTTTCTGGCAACATTCCCGCTTGTGTTAGTAAAATTACCTTCGATGGAATGGGACCTGATGTGGACAGGAGATATTCCCTACTTCAATCCAAATCAGGGTTACCTGGTCTGGGGCTGGTGTTATCGAACCGGAGAGAAAGTCGAAATCAGAGTTTGGTTGGACTCAAAAACTGAGAAACGATAGACTTTGAAACAAAGGGAAGGCCCTTATGCTACAAGGGATTCCCTCTATATCTGTTCTCAGGTATCAATCTCTCCCACAACAGATTGACCGGCCCGATTCCCCCTGAAATCGGAAACCTTAGCCATATCAAAGCGTTGAACTTGTCCCACAATAACTTCACCGGTACAATCCCTATGACATTTTCAAACTTGAAAAGTATAGAAAGCTTGGATCTTTCCTACAACCGCTTGAATGGGATAATCCCCTCTAAGCTTAGAGTTCTACACTCCTTGGTTGTTTTCAATCTGTCCTACAATAACTTGAGTGGAAGGATGCCTCCAACAATAGAACAATTCAGAACTTTTGACTCAAGTAGCTACGTTGGAAATCCACTTCTTTGCGGAGAACCACTGCCGATGAAGTGCGTTGCAACTGATACCGAAGAAGATTCCGGTTTCATGGACATGAATGTGTTCTACATGAGCTTTGCAGGTTCTTACGTAACTGTGGTCTTGGCGATTGTGGCGATTTTGTTGATAAATCCTTACTGGCGAAGGGCATGGTTTCATCTTGTCGAGGTTTTCATCACCTCCTGCTATTATTTTGTTGTGGACAATCTCGTCGGGCACAGCCGTGGTTTTCTTTGAAAATAAGTAGCCATATCTCTCTCATCATTTGGTGTGGTTAATGTATTCTACACAGCTTCATTTGGATTGTCTTTTGTACGGAATAAAGCTCTTTTAGTTGTGTTTTGTTAAGGTTCAGTTTTATATCCTTGTAACTATCATTCTAGCTTGCTTTGTTATGTAATTGACTTCGCGTTGTTCACGAGTTTTCAATTTGACGGGTTATTCATGGTGCAAAAGTCTTATTTTATTTTTTCCGAAATCCTACAAAAATCACAAATTACTTGTACTCTTTATTGGGAATTTTTTCTTTCTGAATGTCTCCTTGTAATGTGAATGAACACCACCTGGTTTTGACAAAAGGCCTCAATGGAACAGTTGAGGTAAAAATTTTAAAAATAAATAGAATGGGAGGAACAAACTTGGATATCAAAGCTTTCTCTTACTTGAATGAACACCACCTGTTTGACAAAATTGTTCTTTTTTGGCTATTTTGAAGAGTTTTTGTAACAATGGACAGAGAAATATTTATTGTGAATTAATCAGAGCACAGGCGACATTCCCTGCTTGTGAGTGCGTGGCCTAGCATTTTATCTTCGAATGCAGTCTTCTTCTTTGTTCGGATTCTTTAAGTAGTCTCCCAATTGTTTGGGGTTGCCCTTTACTTACGAAAGCAATTTGTTTGCCGTAAAATGCCTATTGTCATATACATGATGCATTTTTTGTGGCATTTAGATACGGAAATCACAAGTTAAACCACTCGTCTGTGACATTTGTGCATTTTTTGTACCCTCAATTCATTTTTTCCCCTCATACCTTGCTAGGGACACTTGAATAACGAAGCCTTTGAGGCGTGCCTTTAAGCTAAATTACATTTCTACGCAAAGAAGTTGGTGAGAGCAAATACCCCGGGTAACTTAATTCTTTGGTTTCTCACTTTCTCCCCTCCTCTTTGTACTTGGGAAAAATAATCGTCTCCCAAGTCTTGCTCCACCACACATTGGCAAAGGAGAAGGGTCGGGCCATGTGCTGTAGGAGGCTAGGAGCACTGCAACATGAAGTGCACCTAGAGTTGGCTCTGGGCGGAAACCCAAAAAAAAACGTAGCTTTAGGCCCCTTAAAAAAAATGTTAAAAATCAGGGCCCCTGCAACATTTATTAGGGCCTTTTTTTTTTGGGGGGGGGGGGGGGGGGGGGGGGGGGGGTGTGTGTTAAACCTGCCTCTCTACGTAAAAATAGGCCCTACCCAAGCTTTAGGAAAGCCAAACAAATGCTATGGCAATATTGAGATTTCTAATAACTTGATGCCTAGTATTGAACCACGATTGAAAGAGATGGTGTGCTTTGTCGTTTACTCTGGCTTTGCTATATACTCCTACTTAGGAGAGACAGTGGAACTAGGACACAATTGAAATCAATTATCACTTTTATGAAGACGAAGACGAAGATGGAGACGGAAACATTGACCGAGCCGCACCATTTCACACTTGAGTGATTGACAATCACTTTGTCTTTCCCTTTCCTTCTCTGCAGTATTGATCTTGGAACTGCTGCAGCGCCACGTGGTGCCCTAGCTCCCTTCTCCACGGCACGTTGGGGTGGGACACAAGATCAAGTGTGCGGATCCCATCACAAAATTGCGATGGAGAAGGGACATGGGACATCGCGTGGCTATTCCTCAAAGGCATTGAATAATTACTCATGATCCTATGGTAAGGTGTATCCGTGTATTCTTTTTATAGCTCATGTGTCCATATGAGCTTACGCACACCTCGATGGTCTAATTCTAGGGGCCCAATCAAATTAGAAGCAAAGTTCCAAATGGACTCGCCCCAAAAGAATTGATAGCACCTGAGAGGTATCGAAACTAAGAAGCAATCAAAAGTCTCGACACTAGGCCAAGCGCTTGGGGTTGGGGTTAAGCTTTATCCCTATTTAAACCAAGAGCAAAAGGGCCCTGCGATTGCTTATCTATAAGCATTTCAATTTTAAACACTTTTGATGAGGTTATTATGGGTAGTGGTGGTGGGGGTGGTTATGTTGGCCGTAGAAAATGGATGCAATGCTTGTTGGGAAAAAGAAAGAATTGCTCTGTTGCAGCCCAAAGACTCCAGCAACTTCCCAAACGGAAACTCATTGCTATCTTGGGAGGAAGATGATCATCACTCGGACTGTTGCCAATGGGAAGGTGTGCAGTGTAATTCCACGACGCGTCAAGTTATCAAACTTGAACTCAATAACACAAGAGATTGGGGATTAATTAGATGGTCATTGGCATCTAAATGCCTCTATTCTTCTCCCCATGGAATCGCTCCGAAGCTTAGACTTGCCTCAAAACCAATTGCGTAATTCCGTTGGGAATGAAGGTATATATGGTTTCTAACCTCTTTTATGCGATGAAATGAACAGTTTTGATAGATAAAGTTATCATCATCTCTTCATTGTTTATTACGATACTTTTTGTTGAGGTTGCGTTTATAGTCGCCCTTGCTGACGCGATATCCTGACTACGCCAGTGACTATGGTATAGTATTTGGTATGTAGTTTCTATGTCCTGCACAAAAGAATTAGCAAGCTTAATCCGAGAACTATCCTTTACAAAGCGTGTGAAATGAAACATTATCCCTCGGATCTCAATAAGTATCAAAAAATTGTGTTGATTGTTAATCCGAGAACTATCGTTTACAGATCGTGTGAAATGAAACGTTATCCCTCGGCACTCACTCATTTTTTCTTTGCTTCGGGATCTCGATAAATATCAAAAAATTGTGTTGATTGTGATATGTATAACGCGTTTTATTTGCAGGTCTTGGAATAAGTCAAATTTGAGTAATTTGGAGAACATTGATCTTAGATACAATGGACTTCATAACAGCATTCTACCGTCTTTGAATAAGCTTTCGAACCTCAAGATTCTAAATTTGGCTGGAAACGAATTGAATGGGTCAATATTCATAAAAGGTAAGCTTAAATTTTACTCCAATGAGTTGTCAAACTCAAAAGCATAAATCAGAATAGTCTTCTCCTTATTTCCAAGAAAAAATGCTTTGGACAGAAATGTGCGGACGCATATTCAGACATGCACATATTGTATTGCAGCCGTCTAATATGTTTGAGTCCCACTTGCATCAACTGCTTGAAAACACATCTGCATCCGAACATCTTTGTCCATAGCATGATTTTTTATTTTCTTGATTCTAGATTTATTGTTGTCTTCGTTCAAGTGTTTCGTGGTTTTTTTTGTTTTGATTTCACACAGAATTTGATGGTTTGAGTTACTTGAAGGCGCTGGACTTGAGCAAAAACGCAATTGCCAATATCAGAGCTCTCAACAGTATGTTATAACAATTGTTCTGATGGTTTGATTTGATTTACTGTACCAATAGCTAGCTAAGCCTAAGCAAGCAAATGAAGAAGGTTAAATTAAAAAGCTCCCCATTGCTTGGTTTCAGTTTACATACGTAGTTTGGTAATGTAATCTGTTTTATTTCGTCCTGTAATCTGTTAAGGAATGAAGTTCTTACTTACGAAAGATTCGACGAGAGGTAGACAGTGGCCAACTATGAGTCCATGAGCATACATACTCTCCCTTTGAAGAGCTCAAACTTTCTATATGTCAATGTGGCCTAAATCTGCCATTTTGCACAGGTTCACAAGAAGAATCGGAAATATTGAACAAGTTAGAGGTCCTTTATCTGAGTTCTAATTTCTTGGATGACACTATTTGGTCATTTTTGAGAGAGCTTTCATCAATTAAGACACTGGATTTGAGTGGCAATCATGGCTTGCATGGAGCTGTACCCTGTAAGGGAACCTCTTATATGAAATTTCAGTATAGCATTATTAGCACCTTCCTCTCTCAAAGTATTTACATCCATGTTTTTGTTTTTGAATTAATACAGACTTGACAAACCTGAACAGCATTGAAAATTTGTTCATGAATAATGTCATACTCGACGATGACTTTCTTCTGAAAATTAGAGTCATGACTTCCATTCAAGTGTTGTCTTTAAGAGATTGTGAACTCACTCGTGTTCTTCCGATTAAAGGTACCTAGATCGCAGAACTGTTATTCTTCTCCCGCTAACCCAAATAGAAGGATAAAAAAGGAACATGTTTTTATGAATTTTGATTGTCAACAATATATCAAGCTAAGAATTTCAGCGTGTTCCATGTGTTCTAAGGGCTTTGTGAGTTGAAGAATCTCCGAGAACTTAGAATCACAGGAACTGGTTTTGGGGGCACCTTACCATGGTGCCTAATGAACTTGACATCCCTTCGACTACTGGATATCGCTTCCAATCACTTTACGGGAAATATCGCTCGAACTCCTCTTATCAATCTGACATCTGTTGAATACCTAGCACTTTCAGCTAATGACTTTGAAATTCCAATCTGATTCAAGTCATTTTTTAACCACTCCAAACTTAAGTTCATTGAGAGTTTGAACAACAAGTTGTTGGAAGAGGAGGACATTTTTGCCACATCCCCAAGATTCCAACTCATCAGACTTCATTTGTCTAATTCTGAACATGGCAGAATCACCAGATCATTTCCCCACTCTCTACCATCAACATGACCTTATACTGATTGAGCTCTCTAGAATTGATTTTATAGGAAAGTTTCCACATTGGTTGTTGGACAACAACATGAGAATGGAATCACTTCTCCTAGCGTACAATTCATTCGGTGGACCATTGATGCTGCCCTCGTGTCATATGAGAAACCTTCTAGAACTGGATATCTCTAACAATAATCTAGAGGGATTCATTCCTTACGATACAGCCAAATCTTTCTCGAGTTTAGAATTCTTGAATTTGTCTATAAACAACTTTGAAGGGAACATTCCTTCTTCTTTCGGGTACATGACCGCTCTAAGTATGCTAGACTTATCCAATAACAGACTATCAGGTGAAATACCCGTGCATTTGGGCAAAGGTTGCCGCCTCTTGAATTTCTTGAGACTATCAAACAACTTCTTGAAAGGCCCAGTACTACCCCAGCAAAACAATCTCAACGAATTGGAATACTTGTATTCCGACAACAATGGCTTCACAGAAATTCCGCCTGACTTGTCTCAGAGCCCGTTGATAGTATTAAATGTTAGTGCTAATCAACTGGTCGGAAAGATTCCAGGGTTCGTGGGTAATATGTCGTTAATGGTGCTATACATGGCCGATAATCATCTTGAGGGTCCTATTCCAATTGAATTTTGTCAACTCATAGACCTCCGGTTGTAAACTAACCCATTAATAATCCCCACAGGGGTATTAGCCGGTAACAAGAGAAGATGGAAAAAACCTAATACCCCTGCGTTTTTTGGTTGCCAAACCAGGTGATAAACCTGGGCCCATGGTCTTAGGAGGGGGGGAAAACTAATACCCCTTGTCAATATTCCATCCAAACGAGCCCCTAGTATAATAAAGCGTTTTATTACATAAATATTTTTTTTATTTGACCCCTTTTATTTTTATTGAAAGTCACTTAGACCCCTTCAACGTCAAAATAGATACACCCCTCAACTTTAGACTGATGTGGGAAAGTTAATTTATCCCTCGTCAATAATCTTTCCCATTGCGTGTTGGTGCATTTGGGTTAATCCCAACAAGTCCCATTTTCGGTCTCTCTCTCCTATTAATCCACTGCATAACAAACCTTTCTCCTCCCAAGATGTTGTGGTCCGTGCTATGGGATGGTACTTCACAATTCATCGTGTTTCTACGGAATAAGACTCCTTTGAAAAATTGATTGATTAGGAACCACCGCCTTTTGGGGCGGTCAAAATCAATTCGGATGGAGCAATGTATAAATTTGGAAACATAGCAGCCAGGGGTATAATCTGAGATCACTGTGTTAACCTTCCATTGGGTTTTAAATGGAATATTGGAGCTTGCACGAGTATGGCAGCAGAATTGTAGAGTTTGAGAGATGGTCTCAATCTGGCAAAGGATTTTGATTATCATTGCGTTGATTCCGTCTCTATTGTTAACGTTATCCAAGATCAAAATTGTGCAGATATCACAGGTCCTAAATGGAAAGTTACGCAACGGTGTCGATCAACCATGATTTTCGAGAGGCCAACAAATGCACCGACGTTTTGGCCAAGGCAGGTTTGGATCATCCATTTGGGTTTAGTAGTGTATTAATGCTCGTGCTTCGCACGTTTTCGCATGCTCATTAGTTTAATTTATAGTCAGGAAATTAATATACGTATGTTTAATGATAGTAGAAAAAAAAACACAAATCGAGATTGGCAATTAACTTTTAGGTTTTTCTTCTGAATTCTTCCATTGTTGCACTTGTATAGCGTTCAAATCAAAGTTCCCTGCACAAATACCAGTAATAAGTCGATTCGGGCTTCATTGTGATCTCAACAAGGAATATGTTGTGACCAAATACATAAGAAAGTAACGGCAACTACCAGCAAAATTCAATTTTGAATAGGGAAATACCTGAACTACTAGAGCAGATCAGAATCGCACCAAGTCACCCACTGTCAATTCGTTAAAGGAACCAAGAGCGTAAAGTAGCAATGCTGGATGGCAATGTCAGATCAAATATGTGTTGAAGCCCCTTCATCAACAAATGGCAGCAAATTGCAACAGTTAACCAAGTTTAGAAGAGGCAAAAGGCACATTAGTTATCAAGGTGGTCATCAGACGATGTATAGAATTATATCATAGTTAGGTGAAAAGAATAACAAAATAGATTGAATGGCTATTGCGTATGCTACTGTGTTATTCTGATCATTAGCTTGCTACTACACTTTAGGACGATAAAATCAAGAAATCCTCACTCTGATATAATAAAACACAAGTGTTAGAGGAACTCTACTCTACTGTACTATGAGATAATTGAAGTCATTCATTACAATAAGCCAGGTCTAAGGGTGTCAGAGAGAGCAAATGATACATAACAGGTGAGATTTTTGCACATCTTCACTTAGATTAGGGAATAATGGCCCTCCAAAAGCACAGAAACTATATTGCCCATGATCTATTTCATTCAATAAATTCAAAGCTGAGTTTCAAGCTGTTACGGATCATGTGGCTAAACCAGGATTGGTCAATGCCAATCAAGTTTCCAAAACTATCCAAGTTGAATTACATCATCTACATATATGTACAAAAAGCCAAGTATTGTAAGAAGTTAAACTCGTATTGGCTAATCCTAACCATACACCCAAAAGAAGACATGTTGTCCTTAGTACCAATTGTAGGTTCGCTCACACCTATCAAAAAAAATTGTAGGTTTGTTCACATCCAGCTTCATCAAAGACCAAGGGACGTAGTCTTAGCTACCAATCAAGATTGAAGATCAGAGTATCATGGCAAGTCAGATCGTGTGCAATAACCTAAGAATTCTGGCCCTACCCAACAAGAAATCTATTAATGTACTGTATCTCCCAAATCCTCATTGTTCTTATTCAGAAATGGTCAAGGTCAAGTTCATTCGCAAAATCTTGAAGTGGTTTGCACAATTCCTACACCAGGATTAAATGTATTTAATTATCAAAGGACAGTTCATAGAAGATACAAAGTAAATGATTGACAAAAATTAGTAACAACGTAAAGAAGTAGCTCCAGTTTCAGTTCCAGTCTTACAATGACACACACAAACGGCTTCTACAAAGCATTGGCAAGTAGATGCCAAACAATCTTGCAAGCTCACAGTCATGCCAAATTAAAGAGACCTTTAGGTACAAATAAAAAACTCCTTAGATAACCAAAATAGGACAAATATGAAGCTACTATCAAGAAATAAGAAACATCCAATAAACATATTATTCACTTGAGAGCTGAAATTACTGTCATTTGCACGACCATTAGTAGGATCCTTAAAATTTAGAATCACAAACCCAAAAAGACTAATTTTTTTTGCAAACACTCAAAAGGAAGGGCCAGTTACAATGAAATTGATAAATGAAGCTCCGAAAATGAGCGAACTTACTCTAAACTATGTTTAATAATGATATTGGCATCATAGATGGAATACATGCAACACTAATATCAAAGCAAAATTAAAAAACAGGACTACCATGAAGCTGCTATCTATGAAGTTACTCTATTTTTGCACAACTGTAAGTAGCACCCTCACAATGACGTTGATACATCAAAGTCACACAGACATACCAATTAGCATCTTGTCTATGATTCATAGATTTCTGCATTGGAATTTTTTGCAGTTTTCTACTTACAGACAACTCTATTCCCTAGAAAAATAGATGTATTTTAGGAAACCTAATCCCTAACTCTGTACAAGAAAAATTCACATATTATGGCCAAACTACATTTAACGTTCATGTTGACATTATAGATGGAAAGATGGATCTCTTATATACAATGAGAGATAAAAAAGAAAAAGAAAAAAGGAAAAAAACACAGATTACCTCAACAAAAAAGAATGCTGCGAACAGACCATAGCACACTTCTCCTTCCAAGAATAAACCAAATCACACTTTTTTGTTATAGCCCTAATCGTCAACACATAAATGAAGCAATAAGGAATCATACAAAAGAACCTAAACCATACACCAAAACAAATCGAGAATAAGAAGTACCAGGAAAAAAGTAAATGAATATAAAAAAAACCAAAGCAGACCTAAGTTTAAAACAGGACTAAACAAGAGAGGACAAGGACAGTATAGATTATCCTTACAATCTAAAAACAAAATCCCCATGCCTATATTTCCTCATATTAATCACTTGGGAGCAAGATACTTCGATAGAAATTCTCTTAAGTAAATCATTCCTGGTGGTTGTCAATAATGTTACCATTTATATGGTAGGGACAAGCTCATGCAATGGAGTCCCTAGTTCGAGCTTAGATGCAGCATAAAGAGTCTTTGCCACATGTGGCTTTTCTAACAAGTAGAGCATACAATTCCCACCTACACAATCTTATAATTACCGAGGCCCAAAGAAATGAAAAATAGAATATACCACTGTTTGTTCATGTAGGGTTTCTAGCCTTCTAAGCCTCATGATTCAGTGATATGTTGTAAAATCTAGTGCTTTGTGTGATTTAACGATTATCATGAGATCATAGATGGAGTACATGCATCATTTAAAGCGGTAATACTAAAGCAAACTTACAACTATCTTACCATACCACACAAATCATAGATCATAGAAACTTACAACCAACGTAAATTTACCTCCACAAAATAGTTAAACCCCAGAAAAGATCAAATCACGCGTCTCGTTTGTCTGAAGACTGCATAGGTGTTTAAGCATGCATTAGGTACAGAACAAAAGCATATGTGGCCATGTGGGTATGCAAAACGAACTTATGAAGTCATGAAAATAGAGGCTAGAGGAAAACTAACCTTGCCGAGAAGATAATAGTGAATAAGGTACAAGCTGATCAAAGCTCCATAGCTTCCTCAAACATCTGCAACAACAAATAATAAGTATTAATAAAAATCTAATTTTCTAGAAAATAATGTACGTGGCAAGTGTATATTCAAAGAGATCTTTCAACTTTCACAACAAAACAGAGGATAAACAGATTAGAAAAAGCTAGGTCAGAAACATAAATCACCGTCCTCTAAACCTTTAAATGTAGTTTAAGGGAGCAGAGAGGATGAACAAAAGGAATAGCTATGTAAAAGCAATTGAGTGATTTTTACAAACACAAGGAGTGCGTCTTAAATAAGGGTCAGACCCATCTACAGTAACAACTTCCCATGTAATTAATCCCTCGTATGTTTGTCCCAATTTTGTCACAGCCATCCTCGAGAAATTCTCCAAAATTCAGAAGAGCCATGAATTGGATCAAACAATAAGGCCCAAACTGTTTCTTTTTCACACTCGCCAATTGGAGTAATATTTTTGCTTCAGATTACAATCATCTGATTGAAACTCACATGGTAAAAAGAACACAAACTAACCTAGCAAAGAACGCCCAAACACAAGCAAGGAAACCGCATGACTGCTTCTCTCTATCCTTCCCAAAAATCTTTTATACACAGCCACTAGAACAGTTCTTCTATCAGAAGGACTCTGGGGCGTCAAACAGTGAACCTTCAAATCAGTTACGCGAGAAGCCGCATAAACAGTTCTTTAGAGTACTCTGTGCAGCTGCTCAAATAGCATCTCCGACGACAACAGCCGCTACAACAGTAAGCCAGCCGCTGCAACAATGCTTTGATGACTCGATCGATCAGCGGAACAGGTAGAAAACTTGCATAAAATAAGGAGTAAGAGTACAGTTTGGTTGAGTAAAGGAGAAACAAGCGTTTCTCTCTCTCACTCTTGAACGAACCAGCTCAAGAAGTACATACAAATTGAGTAAAGGCAGGACAACATTAAATACCTAAAATAACCCCAACTCAATACCGTACCGCTCAAAACAAACTGGTTTGGGTGGGCCGGCCCAGGTTTGGGCCGGGTTTAGGTGTGCGGGCTTTTCGTTGTTCATTTTGGGTATGGGTCGGGCTTTAGTAATCTTATCATTGTGGACCCTGTAGGCCCTCGGGTGTTACGGGCTTTTGCTCTTGTGGTGTTCATTCAACTTTTTGTTGAATTCCCTTCCCCTTTTTTCCATTTTTAATAAAATTTCATCTTTTGCCGATAAAAAAAAAAGAGTAATTCTAAAGGGGTAATAGCGTAAATTCAAGTAATGACTTGGCTTACCATTCTTGATTCTTTGATTACAAGTGTATTGATTTTGCTTTTACTATTGCTCAGGCAACGTCAGTGAAGCTCAAAGTGGTAGAAGACAATAAAACCCAATAGATCTCTGTATTCACGCGCAAACATACTATAAGCTTTATACTCCAGCTGTCCACCATGTCGATATCTTGCAACAGCAGCAATCACCTTTTGGCCTCGAATAGATAGAAGACAATAAAACCCTCCATGTGAAGTTTGAGGATTCCGATGCTTTACATGCACCCAACGGCGAAATGGAACAGGAACAACCATCCCACCTAATCACAAAATTAACAATTCATATTCACCAAATTCCAAATGACATATAATCAATATCTAGTTATAGCCACAACCGAAATTTGAAAATCCCATGAGCAAAATAAGACACAAAGAACTATATTACTAAATCACAGAACTGGAAATAATTCAATCAATTCGAAGATCTGCAGCGCTCTTTATCCCATTCTATTACCTCACCTCAGCGCTCTCTAGCCCATTCTTTACTTATACCGAAATTTGAGAATCTCACGAGCAAAATAAGACACAAAGAACTATATTACTAAATCACAGAATTGGAAATAATTCAATTTATATATATATATATATATATATCCCATTCTATTTATATATATCCTTCTGTTCTATAATAAGAGCCAGAATTCGTGTTGCTAAATTGGTCCAAATGCAGAAAACAACACATGCAGCAACCGAAAAGAACAGAGGAATGAGCTAAATTGCTCTGCATTCACAATCAGAGATGACAAAATAATCACAGAATTGGAAATAATTCAATTTATATATATATATATATATCCCATTCTATTTATATATATCCTTCTGTTCCATAATAAGAGCCAGAATTCATGTTGCTAAATTGGTCCAAATGCAGAAAACAACACATGCAGCAACCAAAAAGAACAGAGGAATGAGCTAAATTGCTCTGCATTCACAATCAGAGATGACAAAATAGGCAATCAGAAAACAACACATGCAATGACCAAAAAGCTTGAATATAGACAAATAACTCTACACAGAGAAATCAAGCACTCAACTTGCAGAGATCAAACACTCAACATGCAGAGATCAAAGACACAAACTACAAAATCGAAAACGAGAAATTACCCATTACCTCGCACCAACGGGACCAGAACAACTGAAGAAATGGCAAAAATCCAAGAAACAAACGGCGTAAATCCCAAACACCAGCTGCGAAAACCTCTGCCCAAACGCTCAACCGAAGAAATGAGTGGAATGGGAATTTTGCTGCTTTTGTTTTGTGGGCTGCGTGGCAGTGAGATGAGTGAAATTTTGTATATAGAGGAGAAATGGGGATTTTGCTGCTGAAATGGCGATTTGCTCCTTTTGGTTTGTGGGCTGCGTGGCAGCGGGAGAAATGGAGATTTTGCTCCTTTTGGTTAGTGGGTTGCGTGGCAGCGAGAATTGAGAATTGAATTGATGGGTTACGTGGCACAACCTTTAAAAAGCCAAGCGAAAGCCAAGCGAAACTGATTCTTATTTAAGAGGTAGGAGATAGGAGATAGGAGATAGGATACCCCAAACTTATTATTTCTTAATCTAAGTTATAGATAAAACCATATCTCTTGCTTTTGTCTATAGGAGTAATTAACAGTGGATCACCTATGCCCATAGTAATTATTCAATAGTCTTAAAACACAACCACGTCGTGCTCTAAACCTCTCCATAATTATACATTTACGTGCATTCATACATTTAATCAAAGATCTCGCGAGAATGTGTAATTTTAATGTGGTCCGAATTAGCATCATGTGGCTGTGCTCCAAGACTACTGAATAAGTGCCACCTATGCCTACGGTCCTACGCTACATCCCAGTTGCAAAATCCATGAAGCCCCTTCCTAATTGCATAACACTGGCCTTCGATTTCCTTGTCCTTGGAATCTAAAAAATAAAAATCAATCTCTCCTCAATGTTGATATATAGAATTGAAAACCGTTAGGTGATGGTCCCCATCAACTCTTATTGGTCAATCCATGAGTTACGTTTTAGTTTTAATCAAGGGCGGAACTGTGTACAGGCTGGGTTGGGCTGTAGCCCAAGTCAATCCCCAACAAATGAAAAAAAAATAAAAAATTATATGTGGGGTTTTAGCCCAACCCATTTATCTCCCACATCCCAGCCCAACCCAATTCACCATCTTTCAGTTGGCAGAGAAGACATTACTCCCAGCGATCTTTATCCACAGACCCCCACGAACCGCTTCCTCCTGGCCCAGCTTTCCCTGGTTCATGTGCCGGCGACGGGAGCCATAGATCGAGCCGCCCGTACCTCTCATCTTCCAATACCTCGTCAGTCCTCCTCCTTCCATAATATTCTCCTTTCCCCACTTTTTTATTGCGAAGAACTTCTCTCTCCACGGCGGAACATTATTTAATATCAACGCCGGCAGAGGATCTAAAACATTTCAGAGCATTACTCTTAAATAAAGATAAGCAAAAGAAATACTCTGGTTTATTTATTTTTATGTTTATGCTGAAATACTATTCTAGTACATTGAACCGCGAGACTTCAAATCCACAAGTATTCTCTTATTATGCAAAGCTCTAACCGGTGTACTTTGATTTAAATGTTAAATGTCTTGGATGGTGTGCTTAGATTTGCTCTGATGATGTTAAATGCATAGCACTCGTTGGTGTTTTTAAATTTGTTTTGATGTTAAATGCAAAGCACTACTAGCTAGTGTGCTTAGATTTGCTTTGATGTTAATTGCATAGCACTACTGGCTAGTGTGCTTAAATTTGTTCTAATGTTGTTAAATACAGAGCACTAGTAGTCTAGTATGCTAAAATTAGTTTAACATATTGGTTTTTACAATCTTACTCTTTTATGTTTAAATTCTTAAGTTTAAATTATAGATTGTAAAAAAAATGGAGGACAAAATCTTGTGTCGTTCTTCAAATCAAGAGTGAATAAATCAGAAAGTGATGCTTCTTCTCAATCCAATGTTATAAGCAACCTCCCCCTATAATTCAAAGAGTTAAATTTAATGATACTTCTTTTATACGAGAGTCGGGTTTACATTTTCTGATATGGTAATAAAATGTCTAAGTTAGGCTCTTTTTGGTTAGTACATATAAAATTAAATTAGCCCAGGGCATAATTCATTCCTGGTTCCGCCCTTGGTTTTAATAATTGAACTCCCTGCTAGCTGACGATAGAATTAATTGGATTCCCAAAAATTAGTCATGATGCCCTTTAACTTTCCTCTTCATTCCGAGGGTCCGTTTGATTAGCGAAATAGTGATAGAAAATGCAATAAAGAGAAAAAAAAATATTTTTTTTTATTGTTCACTTTGCAAGAATATCTTAGAAAGTATGAACTTTCTTGTACAACTCTCTAAAGCATGAAAGCTTGCTTTGCTTCTTCTCACAAAATGTGAAGGAAAAATTTACTTTCTCGAGAAAATCAATAACAATTACTCTAACTTCTTCTCACATAATATAACTTTCTTGCAAGTTTTCTCCTTTTGCAAACAAGGATATCTTATTTTCTCTACTATTTTCTTGCAAAACTTTCATTCTAATCGAACGGATGTGAGAAAAAAAAAATTTCTTTTTCTTTTTCTTTCATTTCACTTTCTATCATTTTCACTTTTTATTTTATTTTTCTTGCTAATCAAACGGACCTGAGTTATCGGAAAATAAAATCACATGGAATCAACTCTAATGGAGGGAAAATTTTTCAGTGCCGAGTAGATACCACGTGGTGCCTGCTCGTGCATCCGAGTCGTTCATTGCATGTTTGAACGGCTCAGATTTAGAGAGAGAAAATGAGAGAGAAAGTGTTAGGGTGAGAAGAGAGAGAGAGTTTCAATCCAAACCGTCCAAAAGTGAATCAGATGGCTCAAATGCGCCGAGCGGGTGCCACGTCGGCAATACTCGCTCGGAGCTTAAAAACTCCTCCTAATGGTGTAACGATCCTAATTTTGACTCTAATTTTTTTTTTGAATAAAATTTAAATTATTAATTGATTAGAATGATTATATAATTAAGTGTATTTGACCTTAAACTAGAACCCCAGCAAACTGAACCATATCATCCTAATTGAACCGACACCCAAAAACTCCATTACTGCCTAACTTAACCCATCACCTCCCTTTCTATCAACCCATCAACTCCTTCCATCACAGTGCTTAGCCATTTTTGGCATTTCCTTTTCGCTAGCCTATAAGAACTCAACACACTTCCTAGAAGCTTTCCTCTAACCTTGGGTCTAAGCCTTAAATCCTACACTACATTGCCCACCAGATTTGTACCTAGCCCAAACTAATACACCCCATATCATTTCCCCATTATTTTCGGCAGTGAGCAAGAGAGAGAGGATCAAGAAATCATCCAACCTTGCCTCTTTTATTTTGTTCTTCCTTGTCAGCTCGTTCTTTCTTATTTTTGCTTCATCCACAGAGAAAAGCTACCCCTCCTTTTTCCTTCCTTTCTTTTACCTTGCCGAGAGAGGGAGGGAGAGAAATTGCTGGAAAAAGAAGGAAAAGAAGGAGAAAGAAGAAAAGTAATACCGTTGCCGCCACCAAGCCCCGCTTCGGAAGCCACCATTTTCATCCATCCTAGCTAGAACTCCGAGGATCAAGGTAGATATCTCATTACCCCTTAACTCTAAGTATATCAAAACTGTTTCGTTGTGAAGAAAACCGTGACCTTAATCGGGCCCATGCAAAGAGTAACCAAAACTACCAAAACTGTATGAACAAGTCGGTACCTCGAGTCCGCGAGTCACGACCTTACGGCCGCCACCTTATTAACAATCTGTTTGGCTATTTGGGCAATACTAGGTTCTGTTTGTTAGTGACTTAATTAAGGACATACAATTAGCTTAGGCCTTATAATGGTTAATGACATGTTGGTAGTGTGGTTGAAATGCTTAAGTTTCCTACTGATCTAATGAATATGGAATAAAACTAGTCTTTATTAGTAAGGCACGAAATAGTTAGTATATTTGATTAGAAGGGCAAAGAAGTTAAAACAAAGAGAAGATTTTTGGAGCTACTTGATTAAGATGTTATACGGATGTACTAGAAAATTTGTTTTACTCGTTTAACTAGTAAAGTTTATATTTCATTATACAAAACTATATGAGTATATTGTTAGATTTTAGTAATAAAAATGTGAGGTTTAAATAATTCATCGTTGTAGTAAATAAAAATGTATGTTTTTTTTAGTGAAACTCAAATTACTACTTCAGTAATTTAGTTTGATAAAACTAGATGCATGGTGTTTAGTTTAGTGAAACTTAGATTAAACAAATAGAAGATCTCGGCTAGTAAGATTTTAACCTAGTGAAACATATTGGAATCATTGTGAGGTTAGTTTGAACTTAAGCTCGCTAGCGATGGGTGTACGATGGATCAGTTATCTTGTGTATGTGATGATATTATGATTTGTTTACTCGTCATTTGAAATGATTGCTTTGCCAATTGAAACGAGAACGTAGAAAGAACATTAGAGACATTGGATGAGTTGTGGATTTAGAGAAATTATGTAGATGTTATCATGGTTAAAAAAAAATAAGGGTAAACAGATGAAAGGATGTGGGCTTAGTAGGATCTCGGGAGTAGCCTGAAAGGATCTCGTGTATCGAGGGCAGCCTGGTAGGACCTTGAGGGTAGCCTGAAAGACCCAGTATAACTAGGGTGGCCAAGTAGGACTTTAGGGGTAGCCTGGCAGGACCTCAGGTATTGAGGGTAGTCTAATAGACCTAGAATTGTGAGAGTAGTCTACTAGGACCTTGAGATGTTGAGGGTAGCCTAGCAGAACCTGTAAAGTAAGTCAAGTGAATATTGCGGTGTTGGAACGATTATAGAAGTTGAGATTCTAGAATTTACTTAAGATGATGGTTATAAAATGAACAAATTTTGTGCTCTTCAATTCTTACCTCTTTTTATTATAAATGTGTTTACTAGTAGAGTAAGTGTTAGCGGGTAGGATTTATTTATTGAGTGTCAAAGCTTATTCTAGTGCCGTTTGGCCTGGCGTTTCATGCCAGGTATACAAAGGATGAGAGGTGATCGGCACTTTGAGAAAGAGACACCAGTTGCTGAGATTGGGCAAGAAGAAGCTTGAAATCCGTACTAGAATTAGAGTCTTGCTCTACCCTTTTGTTAAATTAAATTGTCAGACTTTTGTACTCGTACCCTTAAATGCTCTGATTTATTTTTAGTACTAATTTCAAGTTCCAAGAAATTTAATTTTAAGTGATTAACTTCTTCTTTTGTAAGACTCAAATTATTTCTATTTTTAATCCGAAGTTTAGGACTTCCATTGTTACACTCTGTTTTGAAGATTAATTAACTAAAATTTATTTTTAAAGTTATTAAATCTTTTGAAAAAAATTAAACTAACATTTTCGAAAATCGGGGCGTTACAAATGGAGCCCCCCATCTAAGTGTGTTGATACTCGTATCGAACAATATATACAGGAGATTGCAAAAAAAAATTACTCCATAAAAGTTAATAATATATGATGCAAAAAAAAAATTGAGTATTTTTTTATTGGCAAAAAAGATTTTATAAACCTTTGAAAATGATTACAAAGATTCAACAAATCATAGGCATACCAGTATACGTTACCTGAAAACCAACCTCAAAGAAAGGCAAGAAGCCAACTAAAACACCACAACATATAATGAAAATCCACATCCGCTAAAACAACCCAACAACCTGTAGACACCCCAATCTGGGCTTCCAGATTAGTTTACTTACTGTTTTTGATTCTCCGATGATGAAATGGGTCAAGAACACCCTGGGAATGATAGCGTGTTTGAGATTTGAGTGTTTGCAAAACCCTTGAACCTAACCTAGCCTAAGCCACTTCAAAAACCAAAAACCCTGCTGATCCGCGCCAGGGCGCAACCATCCCGCGCCAGGGCGCACCCTCGCACGACAGACTGACTCTGTCGCGCGATGGTCCAACCTACCACCAACCTTTCTGAAGGAGGACAGTTGGCCACCAATGCAAGTTCAGCCAAGCCTCGTGGACTGGCTGAACTCCTTTCCTGGCACCAACCAAATTCACCATCCCTCCCTATAAATCCCCCACTCTTTCTTCCATTTAAAAGGTCAACATTTTTTGCAAGGGTTACCAAAAATTATGTCCAAAGGGTTACCAATTTTAAGTTCAAACAAGGATTACACTCATAATCCTCCATTTTCACACCTCAATAATTCAAGAACATAGCTTGTTCTTCCCCATTCAAACACCACTAAATCAAGCCTTCAAATCTCAAAGCTCAAACACCGTTCAAACTCAATCAAAGGTATAGCTTACCTACTATTTTCTATTCTAATCCCTGAAGGGGGCTGGCAAGGCCAAGGCTAGTAATCAATACCAGTCCTGGTCCTAAAGCTGGCGAGGTTTCAAAAACCGTCATGGCATGAACCAGTGAGCGACAGACCCACTCACGCGCGCGACTGTCCTAGTCTGTGCTCGCTGGTCCGCGTGGGGATTGGTTCCTACTGTTTTGTGCTTTATTATGTTATCGATCACTGTTAAGCATGATAAAAATCAATTTACTACTTTCCTTAGTATAAACTGCTAGTTTGTAGTTGAAATTGTATGTCTGCTGTTTTGGAGTACCCCTGGGATCATTCTGAACCTGTCCCAGAACCCAGAAATGTGTAAACCAATCATTGGTCCGGTCCACGCCAGGGCGCAACCATCCCTCGCCAGGGCGCACCATCGAGCACCAGACTCGCTCCACCGCGCGACAGTGCGCCAGGGCGCATCCTCGCGCGCCAGACTGGCTCCGTCGCGCGATAGTCTGCCTCTGACCAGTGAGTGGCCTTGCACGGGTAGCTCGGCCTTAGGCCATTATTTTGTCCCCACACTGTTTATGGGGTGCTTTATTAATTTGTAGGGCTTCTCAGCCTTTAAACTATATATTATACTGCTATAAATTGCGTGGTTTGTCCTGGGTGTGCACAGGTCCTTCCAGAGCCCAAAGGGTTTGAGAATAAGAGCTGTGGGTTTGAACTCACCGGCACTCGCATGTTTTAGAGTTGCGCGCGCAGGAGTAAACAGCATGCAGTGACTTGTTCAGTGCATATTGGTTTCTTCTTGCGCACGTCACTCTAAAACAGGGGCTTCCCAGTTTGTTTAAAACTCCCACAGCAGTCTGTTCTCATCCTATACTAACTGTTCATCCATGCTATCTATCACATCCTGCAAACATGTTGCAGTTTTAATCCCCTTTAACTGTTCCCCCGCCCTAATTGGCTAAAAATTGATTAATCAAACAGAATCGCAAACAAATGATATTTTCGCAAATGCCTAAGTAGAGACCGATCTCCAGATTGGGCGAGAGGGGTGCCATAAAACCCTTCCCCTCTTGTAACCTGGCTCCCGAACCCAAATATGGTTATGACGGACTGGTTCCTTAACTTTTTCAAATCAAACAGCGCGTCAAGTGCTTCGAAATGCGGTTCCTTGGGTGTCGGACCTTCAAACCCAAGTGGCGACTCTGTATTTTGCGAGCGCTTGTCGTCCAGCTTTAAAAGCGCTCCATCGAACCGGCACTTTCTTTAGGGAAGGGAACGAAATCCTTTCCCTAAGAAAAGGGCACGCTGCCCACACAACCTATGACCAAAACGACCTAAATCTGAAAGAATAAACCTAAACCAAAATTTAAAAAAAAAAAACAAACTGAATGAACAAAACCAAAGACCAAGAGAACAAACTAAAACTGCCAAACCTTGGATTTAAAATTCCATACTCCGTATAAAAGGAGACACATTCCTTGAAATCATTATCTTCCTCCAAGTCTTGAAGGTAATAAAACCCCATTGAGAAAGTTTAAGTGACCATTGGCTGTTTTTTTTGGCTTTGTCCCCGGGTGTTTTTTTTGGGCTTTATTCCATTGGCTATTTGTTTTCCCCAATCTTTGGTTAGATTCCTCTCCCCCAATTTGATGTACCATGCAACAGTCTGAATTTTTGAGTAATAATTTTTATTTACAAATATAATTTTTGTTTGTTAGTTATATGAAAAATAATTTATGTCGTCACAACAATTTTATTTCCGTAATCGATCGTATGCGCGCGTATTCAGCGAGCGATTTTTCTAGTGTGTGCGTGTGTTACTCCGGACTAAACCCAACCTTTCTCGCATTTCATTTTTTTTTTTCCGGCTGAGAAGGCCAGAAGGGAAACCAATTCCCCATTTTTCAATCTAAATCCCTCATATTTTGACACCTCATAGTTGTCAATGGGTTAATATTCCCCATGCAAAACACGACTCACTCTTATATCCCCCTCTTTTGTCATTTGCAGCAGCCCCATCCCCATTACTTCCCCTCACATCTCATACTTCCACACACTGCATGCTAAGAAAAATTTTAAGTGCAAAGAAAATTTATCCGGAAATTATTTTGAAAAGAGCAAATTAATGGTACAGATTCACTTTGAATTGTATCTGTATCGTTGATTTGTCCATTTGGAATAATTTTCGGGTAGATTTTCTTTTTACCTAGCACTCCTCAAAAGTAAAACCCATTTATTTTCGGTAGAGAACAGAGAGAGAGAGAGAGAATACATCACCTTATTTACTACAACCTTGTCTCTTCCACCACCCTCCATAATCACCTTCTCCTTTTCTTTTTCTTAATACATTATGGTCCATTTTCTTTTTCCTTTTGTTTGGCTGTTGTTATCCTAATTTTCCGAGAGGGAGAGAAGAGTGGCTGAAAAAGAATAAAAGAGAGAAAAAGAAATCACCAGCCGGGTGCCATCATTGATCACCACCACCTCCCCACAGCCGAGCTCCAACCCGCCGCCGTCTCTTTCCGAACCATGTTTTGCCGGACGTTCGGAACTCACCTCCCTAAATATATATCGTGCTCTATATTGATTTTTAGCATTCGGTGTGATTGTATCCGGACCCGATGATCGAATCCGGGCCAGAAGCCCACTTTGTTCGAACGCTGCCTCTGTTTTGTTTTAAAAGAAAAGAAAATAAAAGAAAGGCAGCCACTGGAAATATTAAATGTTTTAGAATAATTACTGTTTAACCCCTTGAGTAGATTAGCTTGTAAATCTCACCCCAGTGTATTAAAAGCTAATCGTATCAGCCCCAAAGTTAATTAACTTTGATTCGATCCTAGTTTTGTGCAAATACAAACTATTCTAATATTATCAACACTTGGAGATGATGTACATTAAATGTAGACTTTAATTTTCAAAAAGAAAAGAGAAAATAAAAGGAATCACTTAATTTATTTTTATTGCATGATAAATTTTACATGATTATTTTTATCACATGATTAAACGTTGTTAGCATAATAATTATGTTTAGTTAAAATGTGGGATTGCATAATATTTTATTGTGCTAGTAGAATGGACAAATAGGTTCTCGGGATTGGTCGCGATATGCGGATTTAACTTATTAGACGTGAAAATAGGATTAATGAAAAAGATAATAAAGTCAGACCCACTATCCCAATCCTTATCTTGGTCGTAATGTTGCACAAAAATAGTGGGTTATGCCCATAAGGACATAGTAGGATCTTTAGCAGAGCATATTCAAAATTGGTTATTGCTATGTTGTCAAAGATAGATGTTGGATCATATATGTTGATTATGATTGGATAAAACCTTGTTAATTATTCTTGATAGAAGCCTCTGAATGATAAATGTTGGGGTTTTTTTTGTTAAATCTTCTTGACACTAAATACTTATTCGCTTTTGCGACTGCCATGTCCATCACCATGATGCCTTGTTGTTTGAAGCAAAAAACCATTTCGAAGTGGAATTCGGAGGCGAGATCTACGCAAGGAAGCATTTGGTTTTGGGCATCAATGCACTACATATTTTTTGCCCATTAGATTAGCTCATCTCCACCATATTTTCAACTTATCGCATTTTGGGAAATTTCTCTGGGGCATTGTGCTAGTCTTGATCATATATGGTTTTGTAGAGCTACAAGTAATTGCTTTGGGTTCTCCTAACAACATTAATAGTGATTCCCCTTTGGAATCTGCTCAAATAATTAGAACGAAATAACATGTGCATATGATAGTAACAAGTTCTTAGAGTATATTCTTCAAGATCAATACCATTCCGAATATAACAGTTTTAAAATTGAGAACACCTAGGTGTGCCATTATTAGGAAAATGGAGCACATTGCTTTAACTTCAATCCTGGTACTTCATGGAAGAAGCTGAAAGCATGACAAAGGATGTGTTCCTTTTGTTGTCGACTGCAAGAACTATTTGGTTTGCAAAATTGAAAGGCATTTGGTAGGATGCTGTCCGAAATAAGAGATACTACATAACTTTTTTCTAATATCAAGTAGTACAAAAGTTAAGACTATTTCCTTTTTTTTGTTGTTGAAATCTGTGTCAATCTAGTATCGCGGGCTTCTTTGAGGCTGATAAGTAGACCATTTCTCTTTGTTACACCAAAATACGCCTAGCGAACACACATCCCAGTTATTCCTGGCAATAGTAATCGTAAACATACCCCAATTTCTATTCGTGATCCGTTGGACAAAATGTAGGCCACAAAAGTTAAGACTATTTCCTTTTTCTTCTTGTTGAAATCTGTGTCAATCTAGTATCGTGGGCTTCTTTGAGGCTGATAAGTAGACCATTTCTCTTTGTTACACCAGAATACGCCTAGCGAACACACATCCCAGTTATTCCTGGCAATAGTAATTGTAAACATACCCCAATTTCTATTCGTGATCCGTTGGACAAAATGTAGGCCACTGGAAATCTGAAATTAGTCCCCGAAAAAACTTACACATTCAGAAATTAGATATCGCCATATCTGCTAAGGAAAAGTCGCATCAAAAAAGTTGAACAAGGTAAGAGAACATTACTTCTCCTCATTGCAAAAGCATTACTTATAGTATGACTAGTTTACTACCAACCAGAGTCTGCTAACTCTACAACAAATTAATTTCAAGTTTCAGTATTTTGTTCTTAAAAGCTTTTGTCCCACATACTTTTGGGCGATATAAAAAATGGTATGTTCAATTCGGACATGAGAAGGATTATTCTGAATTATAGTGTGTAATCAAAGGGGATTTTGGGTTGAGAATGATCGAAAGTTACGGAAAAAACAAACTCAAAATCCTATCTTGGTATACTCAAGTTTGTTTAAATGATCGTGTATCATTTTTTCCATATAGCTAGGGTATCGTATGAAAAAAATATGTATGAGTAGCAGAACAGCTGTATGTATACGTTAAAATCAGTTGAATATAAACTACAAAACTTGTTGCACATACTGAATAAAATCTAACAAAATATACTAGAAAAAGAAGTTAGCCACACCAGAAATTATTTGTTCGTCAAAAACCTCAAAATTAGTTTCACACACACCTGAGATCCTTTTGCTTCGCTCTGAATTTTTTATACCAGGCTTTTTTTTTTGGGCAAAATCGTACCAATCTAATTGGAGAATGGGAGGTACATTGTTGTTCTCCTAATTAAGGGCTTCTTGGCGTTTGGTCCTTATTCAATTTTTTTTTTCGCGCTAGTTAATTTATTGTTTCGTCTCGATATGAGGAATTGGAAAATTCAAATTTTGTTACTATTACTCGAATAATTTGGGGGGCTTTATTTTTGATATTTTTAAAATTATTTATTTGGGTACAAGTAAAAAATTATGGATATTCCGATTTCTCGCGTCAAGAATCAATAATCCATAAAAATTTGATGCAAAATTAACAAACATGAAAAAAAATTAAATAAGAACAAATTGCCTAAATGCCCCTAAAGCCCTTAAGAGAACAAGACCTAAGCTTTTTGGTGGGAATCGAAGTGTGAATGTGTACTGTTTTTGGAGGGATTAGATTTATTGCAGCTGTATTACCGTAACGGCGGGAGTAAAACAATGATTTTGGTGAGTGAATTTTTTTTTTTTGGTCAAGCAGAAAATCTTGGTGAGTGAATTGAGTTGGTGTATGTGAAATTAATCATTAGCGTGAACACCATTGTTAACCGAGTGCAAGTTCTCTCCTGATTATCTTCCGAGCAGTTTACAAACACGAAATTTGCCCAAGGTTCAATTGGAGCACTGTCTCATTGGGAATTGGAAAATAGCAATCTCACCAATTGCCAATCAAGAACTAACACTTATAAAGTTAACTTTTTAAGGTTCCGTTTGAGAAAATTGAAAACTAAAAACTAAAAGTTGAAAGTTGAAAAAATAAGTACTGAAATGTTGAGTTTTTTAAGCTAAAAGGCTGTTTGATAAATCAACTGAGGCTAACTCAGTTGGTCAAGACTCTTGCATCTCATTAGGAGGTCAAAAGTTCGAGTCTTTCCACATGCATGTGGTATTTTTTTCTTTGTATTTGTTAGGGTTATTTATCCCCTTAATGGAGTTTGTAATTGAATTGGGCTTATAGTAATTGTTGTCCCTTTGATGGCCTTATTTATCCACTTGGTTCTATTGTTAAACTTAGTTATCTCGTGAACTATCACATAATGGATATAGAGTCTTATGGTTCATACTTTGTACTTCATACATGATGTAAGGATCTCTCCTACCGATTGGCAAAAAAAAATATTATTAAGCACTAAATTAAAAATAATAAATTAATTTTAGTTCCATTAGTTATATATATTGATTTTCTTTTAATTTTACTAATGGTCACCTTGAACTTTTTTTTTTTTGATAGGCAAAATAATATTATTAAGAAACTTGACAAAGGGTATGTAATGCCCCAAAAATTTGGAGACATTAAAAAAATATTGAAAATAGATTTTCAATAATATTTTTTCTTTTTCTAGGCTTTAAAATTTCCGAAGACAGTTTTCTCAAGAGAAATCCATAGATCTACTACGTCATTGTTCGAAAAGCCTGGTCACCATATTACAACCATATCGAATGTAATTTAAGTTTTTGAATTTGTCAAAATATTACTATTCCCAATAAACCAGAAAGCTCCCAAAATAAGGTCAATTTAAATTAGTCAGAGCAACTAAAGGACGGAATTCCGAGTCGACAATCTCTTCATTGGTCATCGTTAAATCATTCTTTGCCTATAGCTCTTCTGTTCCGTCTTCAATACCCGGCGTTCGAGTTACCAGGGCAACATAGTACCGTGAGCGATGATGCTCATTATCCAAAACCCACCTGAAACCCATAACTTACAAGCAATAGGATATATAATTGAAGTACAATAAAAATGACATAAAAAGAGAACAATCAATTATTTCATTACTATTCTTCAACCTATGTCAAATCTCGGATCTTATCCACAGCCCCGTTCCTACCCTTAACCTCTGGCACAAACACTGATGTGATCCAACTTCCCTTTTTCAGATTCAGATGAAAGACACCTAAGTTATGTACTCGGGTATTCCATCCGCGACCATAAGTTCAGATAAAACTTCACCGGCAATGCACAAGTGCCGTCTAGCCCGGGTTGTGACGCAAGCACAATGCCACCCTTATGTCCCAACTTGGATAGGCAGCCTTTCCGAGCTTACAGTTCTTCTCTTGCAGAATAATCATTTCAAAGGCAATATCTCAAAGAAATTATGCCACCTGTCTAGCTTAACCATGATTGATCTTTCTTCCAATAATCTCTTTGGCAGAATTCCCCATTGCATTAGTAAACTTGAGTTCAAGGGAATATCAACACCGACGGTATATGATACCAACAACCTTTATTTCTCGCAGCCCACATTCTATGCTTTTCAACCTTGCGTGTCACGACCCGCTATCCCTAGACCCCTTAAAAGGGAATTACGGCCCGTGACAGGCCAACAAGGCCTTCTTACATAACCAAATGGGCTCAGAAAAAGTGCTCTAAAAAAAATGAACATTTGCGGAAGTGATTAAGAAAACTTCAACTAAATTTAGGGGTCTATTGATAAAAGTAACCATAACTAAGTTTAAGCAAAATGAGCACCACCCATTTGGTCTAGAGCATCCATACATTGATAACTTTCACGATATCATACCTACATTAGCATGAACATCCATAGTCTTCCCTAAATTACATAGCTTACGTACATCACGTTACAAAATTTATATACATCCTTGATCATAAGGGAAACAAGCACAAAACATGCCCAAAATTACAAGTCTTCTTTCTACTTTCATTCTAAATGCAAAACACTTCATGAAGTCCAACTTGCACAAAACATAGCACCAAAAAGCTATCACACTTCATCACCTGAAAATGGTAAATAAACCGTCAGTTGAAAGCTCAGTGAGTAAAGCTCATACTCTAATCTGGGTTTTGAATATTCAACACACATATAGCACATTAGTTACAAATATTTAAAAGAAATCCAAAAGATATTTTACATGAAAGCTTAACGTATTCGAACGCATTTACTTAGCCAATACCGTTAAGCTTATCACACACATATACATACTTGGCACATATCGGGATCCTGGCCGATTATTGGTACCCATCGGCAAGGGCACATACCTGGATATTATAGAACCTTCCAGGAAGGCACATACTTGGATATTATAGAACCCTCTAGGGAGGCACATAATGCTAGCTATTATGGAACCCACTAGCGGGCACATACGGTAAGACTAAAAATACATTGAGAACCATTCCATGTCATAACATAACACTCAAATCAAGTAGACATATTACTTCCTAGCATAGGAAGACCAAATTAATCACACTTCACAGAAAAAGTTCATAAAATTTCCCGTTTCAAAGTATGAGATTACTCACATTCCGTTGCACTTCAAGTAAGCATCAACTTGTATCCCTTGTATCCTTCGCTTGATCACCAAATCCTAAGTATTGTATATGAACATACATTATTTACACAAAGAACTCATAAAATGATGCACATGCATGATTGCCCAAAAAAAATGACAAGTTAACCATGACATACTCCAACAATTCTTGAGGATGAACCACAATGAACTAGGCCTCGAAAATTTTAACACATAAAGAGAACTCATATGCATATGGTATCAAATTTTCTAGAGAATTTACGTGGCCAAGAACTTTCCTTACATATTAGAAGAATAAGGAACAAAACTGTAGAATTCAGCACAGTCCAAAACAGAACGCAGCTTAGTAAACGAATTGTTTAAAATTATTCTCTTTGAGTTTTACTCTAATTTTTGGACACAACACACTAGACACATATGGGTACCTCACATAAAATTTTCAGAAAATAACGTGATGAGAAATTAGGTCAAACACACCAAAAACCGAAGGCCAAAACAGAGATTCAGCAGTAGCAGTAAAACAGAGTGCAGTCTAGTGCGAGATTTTTCCAGACTTCGTTTGAAGGAATATTAATCCCAAATTTTTACACAACATTTTAGACTCATTGAGAAACATCCCATAAAAATTTCGTAATTTTTGAAGATGATTTGCTATGTCTAAAAATTCGTG
The DNA here is from genome assembly GCA_014282245.1 of Rhododendron simsii. Taxonomy (NCBI): domain Eukaryota; kingdom Viridiplantae; phylum Streptophyta; class Magnoliopsida; order Ericales; family Ericaceae; genus Rhododendron; species Rhododendron simsii. Next base: position 7,772,794 of record CM024953.1, on the reverse strand, counting down.
GCTTAGGGTACAAAACCCAGTAATTTCTGACAGATTTTTCACAACCCTCTTTCTTCAAAACTAGGGTTTATTTCTCTTCTTTACCAACTAAAACTTAACAAATACATTCAGCAACCATTATTCTATCATGATTGAAGCAAAATACCTTGATCTCAAAGATGTATACACAATCTTACATATATATATATATATATATATATATATATATATATATGCACATTCATAAGAATTAAGTTAATACATGGAAACTCACCAATTCTAGGTTTATATCTTGGCTTGAGAGATTCCAATACTTGGCTAAGAGATGAACTTAAGACTTAATCTTGCTCTTGGTACTTGATTTCTCCTTAGATTGAAGCCCTAGAAGTGTATGCCATGGAGGTTTCTAGAGTTCTTGAAAGAAAAAAGAGAGAGAGAGAGATATACCGTATATGAGAGGAGAAGAGGGGCTGATTTTTATCTCACTTTTAGGGTAAAATAATCCTATGTGGTGTGGTGTACAATACTCCATGTGTCACATTATATAACTTTGTGTAATTACAATTATTTCTCACATGAAATTTCTAGTCACATAGATGCACATAACACATAAATAATATTCATGACAATAATGCGGACATAATTTGTATATCACATAGCACATAGAGAACACGTAAGCACTTAAAGCCACATAATTTAACATCTAAAATTAACTTTTACTTAAATAAGCATGATTAGCATAATTAAATATCTTGGGTGTCACATTGCGTGATCTGAGGATGGTGTTAAAGAGTGAAAAAAGTCAAAATCTGAATTTCATAAGTCCTGCAGTTGAAGAGGTAGAGTTTCAAACAAAGGGAATGTCATTATCCTACAAGGGAACCGTTCTATACCTTTTCTGAGGAATCAATCTCTCCCACAATAGATTGACCGGCCCCATACCTCCTGAAATAGGAAACCTTAGCCAAATCAAAGTGTTGAACTTCTCCCACAATTACTTGACTGGAACCAACCCTGCAGCATTTTCAAACTTGAAAAGCGTAGAAAGTTTGGATCTTTCCTACAACCACCTGAATGGGAAAATCCCCTCTCCACTTACAGAGCTATATTTCTTGGCTATTTTCAATCTGTCCTACAAGAACTTAAGTGGACGGACACTAGAGAGTACTCAATTCGCAACTTTTGAATGGAGTAGCTACGTTGGAAATCCACTTCTTTGTGGAGAACCACTGCCAAGGAAGTGCAATGCGGCTTATTCACCCCCATCGACGCCAAGAGCCACTATTAATGATACTGAAGACGATTCTGGTTTCATGGACATGAATGTGTTTCATATGAGCTTTGCAAGGTCTTACATAAGTATGGTCTTGGCAATTCTAGCGATTTTATTCATAAATCCTTATTGGTGAAGGGCATGGTTTCATCTTGTTAAGGTTTCCCTCACATCCTCCTTCTATTTTGTTGTGAACAATCTCGTGCATGCGCCCCGTGCGTAAATTTCTCCGGATATAAGCAGCGTGCATCTCACTATGTGATGTGGTTACCCTGAAAAGTTTCTTCTGGATTGTTGTTATTCACTGAATAATTTTTTGTAATGGTGCAGTTCTATATCTTGGACCAAAGGCCTTGTAATATGTTCTAGTTTTGTGATATATTTTATGTACAACAATATGCGGCAATAAGTTATGTCCACGATATGGGTTTTTCTTTGGTTGGTATCTTGCCAATCAAGGATCTGAGTTTCAGATGGGCACTTGTTGCTTTATCCTTGCTCCTTAATAGCATTTCCAATAGACTCTCTAAAATTGTATGTTAAAATGTGCATTAGGATAAAAAGAGGTCCCACGTTTATGTGTTGAGGCATTGCTAACTTATTATATATGCAAATGAGTACTCCAATGGATAAATAGTTAAATAGTGTGTCATCTTTTTTCAAGATATTCAAAAATTTGGCACAATAAATGTCAAAAAGAACACTTTTTCAATAGGTTCAATTTGAATTTAAGGGCATGCATGTAATAGAATTGTGGTTGATTGTTATATCCCTAACATTAGTGTGCATAGGTCCGTAACTATTGCTTCAAAGAGTCGTAACACTACCACCAAGGATGCTGGCCTAGTGGCTCACGACGTACAAGTGATTTGAGGTGTCAAGAGGTCCAATGTTCGAGTTATGTATTGACGTCTTCTCGAACTTTGTCCTCCTGCAAAGCTCGACTGGTGGTACGGTGTTCCACGAGCCTTTGATTGGGCGGTAGAAACTATGATGCTTAGGTTTCCGTCGGGATGCGCTGTGGGTGATGAGCACCCATTATTGCATATTTTGGTGCGACTAGTCCCGCTTTAAGTTGTTTTATCTTACGTTTATTTAGCTTTCATAGTGATATTGCACGTAAGGTATATTTTTAGTATTTTCAGGTAAAACGTGCAATTAAGGCGCTTTTCAACGCCAAGGAATGCTCCGGATGCTTCCAAGTACCCGAAAACCTTGTCGGCCCCTTAAAATCTGTCTAAGTATGGAAAAAATGACTTTATGAAAAAGTTTTGATTTTCGAGATGAAAAATGGCGGTAATTGATCCTTGAATTTTTCTAAGAATAACTATAAAGTTGCAAGGTTTTATTTGAAGAGCAAGGTCATGTTTTGAGCCATTTTCTCTTGAGAAAAATGTGCAGTTTTCCATTTTGTACTAAAAGTGGGGGGTTGACATTTTGATTTAAATGGAATCTTGAAATTCTGGTAATGCCATTGTTTTCAAATGGGGGGTACTTTCTTATTTTCATTAAATAAATTAAAGTAAAGGATAGGTAAAAGAAAGGTTTAAAATGTAGTTGCTGGGAGCTGTTTGCTGAAGCTGAAGCAAGCATCTGAATCTGCAGTTTTTGAATAATGTTATCGATAACAATTTGTATGTTATCGATACCATTTGTCCCTTTTTGGTCCAGAAGTTGTCCAGAAGCAAGGGTATCGATAACGTTTGTTTGGAGTTATCGATAACTCTTTTCTTCGGGGAAGAATTTGAAGGATGTTATCGATACCTTTGTTTATGGTATCGATAACATTGGTCTCCAGCAGATATTTTTACTGCTTTTTGGACTTTCCATTTGTGGAATACTTGCCACTTTTGACAAGTTCAGAGATATTTTGAGGAGAGAAAAGGCTGAGTTGTGTAAATTAATATTCATCTCTCTCTCACTTTACACCTATCCACTTTATGTTCTACTTTAGTTCTCTCTCTAGGAGAGAACTCTATTAATGTCTTTTCAAGTTTTAAGTCATTTCCTTCAAGAACCTTGGTAAGTCTTAGTTGTATGTTAAATTTTCGTTCATTAATGTTGTAGCTATTCGTTAGATCTTCATATAAATCAAGTTTATTTTCATTTCTATCGGTTAATCATGTTTTCTTCCTTAAGCATGCATTCTAGTCTTTTCAATATGTGTGAGTAGTCTTTTAGGCTCGGCCATGGGGTGAATAACACCTTGTGACTTCGGCTAATCTTGCCTTTCTCAACATAAGACTTCAGATACGGTTTGGAAATGTGCGTGGTTCGCCTTTTATGTAACAAAAATTGCCGATGTTAACCTCCGGTGATCATATGCTCGCTCATATGGTTCCGTGAGCTATGTCTCGTCTCGTGTTTGCCAAAAGAACCAAAGAACTTGCTCGCTTTCCAAACTACACTTCTAGTTCTTAACCTTGATATTTGGTTTGAATTCAAGTCTTGGCGTTGTTAATCTCCGGTGATCATGTGCTTGCTCACATGGTTCCGAGAGCGATGTCACGCCTTGTGTTTAGCTTGTTATTCAAACTCTATATCAAGTCTAACCATTTTCACCGATAAATCTTCCGGTTGATAACCTATGCCGTGCGATTCAACCGTGTTTTCATTGAGAAAGGTTGAATGGCCTAAGTTATGGGTGTTAGGAGCTTCTAGGCCTTGCCGCTTTGTTTAATCTAGTAAAAAACTTATTTTCTAGTCTTTTTCGTAAGAGTTTTTATCACATTGCAAAGGAAAACCAAAAGTTGGCCGTCTAAACGCCGGAAACCCGTACATCTACAAATCCGAACAAGCTATAGAGACTATCTCTGTGGGTATGATCCCGGACTTTCCGGTTTTTATGCTGACAACAACCTAGCCCTACGCTCGGGGTAAATCAACCTGTTTCAACGGTTAGGTTGTGGACGAAGTAGTGGGTCTGGAGTCCCTAATGATCAAGCACATTGTCTAACATGCTATTGTTTTTTGATCTGAGTTATTTCATGGATCAAGTAAAAGCTCTTGTAAAATGCCCTTTATATTATTGAGTGCAGAAATATATTGAATGGAATCAAGTAAAATCTCATTGGTGGTTTTATCATGAAAGTGACATGGATCGAATGCAAGACAAACAATTATTATAAGAAAAGTCATTTTCCAGAAACAGTTACAAAAATATTGAACCCCTCAGTTACAAAAAGACCAAAAATAACCATACAATTCAAAAATTCTTCTCATGTACGAGAACCACAACTGAAAAATAAAATTGGTTTCTCTATCAGACACAAAAATGCGATCCTGCTACGTAACCTATGATGAACTCGTGATTTTTTGCTGACACATCATCTACTCACGAGTTACCGCAATCTTTGAAGCACGATGCCAACATAGCAGCACAAGATGAACCAAAATGGTTGAAAGCACCTCTTTCGAACGTAATTTAGCTTCAATGCCTAAAGTGCCTCACATTAGCGAAAAGAAGTGAAACCCCATACTTATTACAACAATCTATTGCATCTCCGTCTCTAATGCTTCCTCCAGGCTCTGCTATAACACCAATCCCTCTTTCACATGCTTCTTCTACTGCATCTTTCCAGGCTGATGGGGCAAACAAATTCCAAATTAGATATGGAAAGAATCCATCATGTGACTCTATCAGCACATAAGTGATTCCCAGTATGTAGTACTATAGCTACTTTAAGACATGAACTAGTAATAAATACCAAATGGGAAGAATGCATCACTAGCCAAATCTGCTCCCTTGACTTCGTCTCCTGCTTTCCTTAAAGCAATCCTCAAACTCTCCAAGCGATTCTGTTGTCCACTTCCCATACCCAACATACAGTTTCCCTGCACAGTTATTGGTACTGTAAAATGCTCTTGGGCCTCAGATTCCACATGAAACAGTGTTCTATAATGCAGAGTCAAGAGAAGTGCTAACCTTAGCAATTACAATGGCGTTGCTCTTTGACGCGCATAGCCATGCAAACATCACATCAGAAAGCTCATTCTCTTGCGGAGTCTCAGAAACTAAATTATAACAGGCAGGGGGCTCACCACTGAGATGGACTGCGTATTGGACTAAATGTTACTGGTTCTGTAGAAAATGGTGGTCTCCTAGAGTACTTCTTTGGGAAAGACGGCAACGAATGCCTTGAGCATGAGAAATTTGTGTTTAGAGACTTGCATGATGAAGTTAGTTGGTCACTCTCTCTCTCTCTCTCTCTCATTTTTTTGAAGTGACTATAGTTTGTGCTATGATCTCTTCTAACCAGGAAACACTACGTTTTTTGGTGGTTGTATTTTGTGCTTTCTAGCTTTTTATGCATAACAAGTCTATTTGCATTGCATTCCATTACGGGTCATTTTCAGTGTGCATTACAAGTGCAAGTTAAGGTGTCTTTTATAGTGCAATACTGTGGGTTTAGCATACATCTTGAACTGGTTTGAAATAGCTCTGTCACATGCTTTACTTAAAACTTAAATTTCAGGTTGCAAGATCAGTAAGCCGCACTCACAACCGTGTTTTTGCACTTTCCTAGACCTTGTATTCGTTACGCTTCTTGACGATATTGCACCACATTATAGCCCTCAAATTTGGTGTTAGGAACTAACTATCCGAAGTAACATGACGTGTGGTTCTGTCATGTTAGTTTTAGCAGAGTTTCTGCATTAGAAATCAGGAAATTAAAATAGAAATCCATATACGCCATCTTTATTCTTGGAACTCTTCCAAAGCAATCAGTACTTCCATGATTTGCATTTTATCCTTTAGGAATGCATTATAGATGAAGAATGCTTCTAGAGAGGAATGAACTTCCCCTAGTTCAATTGTGCTTGAAATTCTAGTTCAAAACTACATGATGAATTGGAATGTTTTACTTAACTCGATTTCTTGTGGTGCCCAATCGGCAGAATAATCGTAATTTTTTTCCAATTATGTGGATATTGCGGCTAGAGTTTGCCCATCATGACTATGTAAACACTCCAATTTGGGCCTCCGAATAATCTTTAAGTTCTCCGATGACGAAATAATGAAAAATATACCTTCAAGACTTGGATTGTTGCTCCTTTCCTACTCTTTCAACCTCAAGAAAACCCTTTTCCCAAACATGTAGGGTGGCCCCTCGGTTCAATTGCAAAGAGAAAAACACGTTTGCTTGGTCAAAAACAACCTTTTCTACAACATACCGATAGTAAAATGGGCACACATTTCAATGTATAAAATGTCTTTGAGTAAACCCAACTGGGTTAGAAAGAGGACTCGACAAACTTTCCAAAACTTCAAAAAACGCCCAATTCCGAGTTCGAGAGTGTCCAGGACGGCCCCGCGAAGTTTGGTGTGCTGTGCTGACACACAATATCGCGCGGCGTTTCAAAACGTCGCGCGGCATTTCAGAAACGCAGTGCGGCATTTCAAGAAATTTCAAAAAAAATTCTCCGCCGCACGAGATTCAATATACAACACGGCATTTCTCCTTATGTTGCGCGGCGTTTCGGGAAAAAGTTCTGATAGCAGCAGAAAGTTGTCGGCCACGCCTGCAGGTGTAATTATCCGGCCCAGAAGCCACCTCCCCTCTTTGCAGTGCTCATCCTTGGCTCTCTTGCCTATAAATACATCCCATCTCTTGTTGAGAAGCACCCATTCAACTCCAAATAAAGTTATTCTACCATTTTCTAGACTCTCACACTCTCTCTCTAAAAAGACCCCTCTTGATTCTCCTTCTACAACTTCTTACACCCATTACAATATACATCTCTCTCTCCCTCTCTCTTCATCAACCCACAAAGTTGGGCTATTATAAAATCAATCTCTCTCTCTACACTCATTTGCTCATAAGTCTCTCAAAACTCAATCGAAATCAACATTCACTCTCCATTTTCAAGCACATTCAAGCTTCGGTCAAAAGAGTTTTTAGTCCGAATCAACCTCCATTCCTTCATCTTGAAGCACATCCGAGCTTCGATCAAAAGGTATAAACATATTACTTGGGCTAAACTACGTTTAGCTTTGAGGGAAGCCGATCGAGATCCTTCTCAGCCTTTCTATACTGAGTTTGCGTCTCAAACGAGTTTTATATTCAAAAAGTACAAAAAAATAGTTTCGGTACCGGATACGCTACATCGTGCGGCGTTTTACAAATCTGCACGGCGTAGTGTATTACGCCGTGCGATATTTTATTTCTTTTACATACTCCTTCTTATGTTATTTTATTTAGTCCGTTTATTACTTTTCTGTGGGGGTACATTCCAGAATCAAGTTTCATGTTAAAAGTCATTTTTTTACTTTATTAAATTTTTTAACATTTCAAAAAGTTTTTAACATTGCTTTACATAATGAGATGAACAAAATAATCTTATAAATCATTTTTCAGAGATTCAAAAAATATAAAAAACTACTTTGCGGATCTATGTTTGTTTCGTCATGTAAAAACAAACTGATTCTGGAACCTGTAGCCAGGTGCACTGCACGGCGTTTTAGTTACGCCATGCGATGCATCCAGTCCGTCGCATGGTGTATCACATAATATTGGCTGACTGCTGTAGTGTTGTTGTTTCACTTTCTGTACATTGCTCATCCATTTCATACTGTACAGTTTGTACCACAAGCACGCCAATGTGTTATATTAAACCCCATGTCCCTTTCCCATACATGTTTTAATCAAAGTTAAGTTTTTCAAATGATATTAAATCCCCCATTTAAAATGCTAAGTAGAGACCAGTTTTACCGGGTGAGCGGAGTGCTTTTCCAACAAAACCTTTCCCGTTCGTAACGTGGCTCCCGAACCCAAAATCTCAACGTTTTCGCTAGACCAAAAGCCTTTTCCTCTCAAACAAACTCTCCGTTTCTCGGATCATCCATATAAAAAATCCGGGTGGCGACTCTCTTCGGACCCGCGCGCCGGGCGGGGAGACCACAGTGGCGACTCTGCTGGGGATTTTGCATTAATCAAAACTTTGAAAATTAATACATAAATAAACAATCTTTCAAAAGTCTGTCAAAACAGTACGCTCCACGCTGCTGAAGAACGGAATGGTGACGTAACAAGATTTTACATCCGACCAATCCGAACTGAGACTTTTACTATTGTTCGCTTGTATAGTTTTCTCCAAAGTATTGATTAATAAAGTGGGCCAAGCTTGAAAGGCATTTCCTTTGGGGGATTTAAAATCATTTGAAAAATTTTAACTTTGTTTTCTTTTACATTCTACACCGCACAGCCTCGCCAGTGTGTTTCAGCAATCTTGCCCGGTTCGCCGGCGACAAGCTCTCCCGGAATACCTTGCAACCCTTGACGATGATGAGCCATCGTGCTGTTCGACCACTGTCTTGCAATACACTTAACGTGGGGAGTACATCTTGGCTCTAGTTCGGCGAACCCTGTTGAGACCCAAACCGGCCTTTGCACTTGTACATAACCGTAGAACCATCCCAACTAAGACAGGAGCCTGCAGTTAGGACTTATGTGATATATCCTGTTTATATGCATTTCTTTTCTGTGCCTGCATATCATTCATACATCATTGCATTTTGCAGACTAGAGGATACGATCCTTTTAAGACTCTTCGTCTTTCTCGGTCGGTCTAGTAGACCCTAAATCCATGGAGTTTGTGATACCTTCGGCGTTTCCGTGCCCATATGGCTTCCTTAGTTCAGTCTAGCCTTAAGGAATATTGGCATTTGAATTCCGGCAGTTATATTGCTCTATCTCGGATGGTCAAGATAAGGTGATTGGCTCTGATCCCAAACGAATGGGATTTAACCTACTTGCACGACCTACCCGGATCGTTGGAAGTCATCTGTGCCACGTCTTAAATGAGATTTAAACCACGGTTGGTCCTTAGGACAGTCTAGAAGACTTTAAATCCATGGAGTATGAGATACCTCCGGTGTTCGCCGTGCCCGAACGGCCCCTCTAGTCTAGATCTAGCCTTAGGTTGTGCTTGTATCTAGGTTTCGGCAACCTTATTGCTCTGTCTCGGATGGTCAAGATAAGGAGATTGGCTCTGATTCTGAAGCATTCGGAATTTAACCTACCTGACACGACTTACCTGTGACTACTGAAACCCTCGGTGCAATCATATCCTAAGTGACATTTAGAGCTGAGGTAGGTCTTAGAACGTAGATGACGCCGACGACATTGCATGGACATGATTCTCTGGTAAGATTTGAGCCACCTTTTTGCTTTACTGTCAATTCTGAAACATTGGTTGTTTAAAAGAAGAGACTGTACCCAATTGGTTTCGTCCACTCCGAAGGTTGGTTCGCACAGACACGGTGGAAGAAACCCAGTCAATTGAGGTTGAGGTGTTACAAGAAGGACATTCATCAACAGAAGCAGCAATACCGCGTGAAAATCTCTTATCAATGGCTGCCCAAAGAAATGAGGTGGAAGAACTCAGGCAGAACATGATGGCTTTGGATACCTAGCTTAAGCAATCTATTGCCAATGTCAACGCGCAACTCAAGACTTCCGTTACCTCCGTACAAAAAGACATGCTCATGATAATGGAAAGTATGCAGGAAATCAGCGATAAACTTCAGACTAGGCCACCCCCACAGCCCGAACAATCCAAAGAAGAAACACCAGTAGCAAACCCTAACCTAGCTGCCCTCATCGCCAAAATCAGTAAGCTAGAGGAGTCTGTTCAAGAAACCAAGTGGCTTAGGAAGGGAGAAATTAACATGAGCGAGCTGTGCTTATTCCCAAACGCTAAACTGCCAAAAAAGTTCAATAGCGTGGACTTTGCAAAATTCGACGGCACCGGAGATCCAAAGGCCCACCTTCAGGGGTATGTTGGTTCTCTCACCATGCGAGGAATTGAAAAGATGCTATGGCTCAACTATTTCACGAGTCACTTATTGGCCCGGCTCTACAATGGTTCCTTTCCTTGGCACCCTCGAAGAAAAAGACATGGGAGTACATTGGAATGGCTTTTGTGTCCCAATATGACTTCAACGTTGAGTTGAAAATGACCACCCGAGAACTTGAGAACACCAAAATGGGCGAAAATGAGAGTCTCGCTGACTATGTAAAAAGGTGGAGAGCCAAAGCTGGCCAAATGCACAATAAGCCAGACTTAAAAGAGCAAATACGTATCATCACTAAAAACCTGCCCAGTGCCTTTGCCCCCTACATGGTTCTGTCGCAGTCATCTCCCGATTTTGAAACCTTCTACGATTCTGGATTGGCTTGTTGAAGAAGCACTTAAGGATGGTACACTCGAGAAGAAAGAACCCATCTTAAAAGGCAAGGGACTCCATCCCGACAATGGCGAAATCCCTTTTGGAAACAGCAATACCTTCCACATCAGGAACTCCTCAAATGCCAAACCCCTCGAAATAAACCAAATAATTGATAAATCCACTCGCATCTTCACCCAATTCAGCACACTCCTATCCACAGTCTATGAACAGCTCTTCAAAGCTGGTCTCATCAAGCCACTTCTTCCAACTCCTTTGCCCCAAAAGCTTCCACCCTACCACAACCCAAATGCCTTCTGTGCTTTTCACCAAATGCCCAGCCATGTTACTGATACGTGTCACTGCCTCCGTCACAAAATTCAAGACCTTATCGATAACAAAACCATCCTTCCGCCACTAAAAGAATCAAGCACCTTGACAAACCACCGCATTAACTACATCAACACCAACTCCACTATATTTGACCCCACTCACTATATCATCCCTGCTCACCTACCAAAACCAATTGTACCAATTTCCGATGAATCCAGTATTTCAGTATTGGAGTTTGAACCAACAATGGAGCAAACAGAACTTACAAAGTTGGGGAAGGTTGTGAAGGAAATGGGCCGGAAAATAGATGCGCAAATGATCCAAATAGGGACTTTAACACAAAAGATGAATAGTCTCATCACCTTCATAATCTCAAACCCAAAGCAAAATGCTAAGGAAGACATGGATGAAGGGCATTCACCCCCAAAGATGAAGCTCTCCGAAATGTTCAAAGGTCTAGTCGAAGCAAGCGAGGCCTGCAATGCACACAAAGATTCTGGTGCCACAATGAACCCTTAACTCAATCGCAGAACCAAATCAAGGGCCTTCTCCCGTTTCTCTGAACCACAATCCATAGTTTATGAAAAGCTCCTCAAAGCTGGCCTCATCGAGCCGCTCCCTCCAGCTCCTTTACCTCAAAAGCTCTCAGCATCCCATAATTCAGGTGCCTTCTGTATCTTCCATTAAATGTCCGGCCATAACATAAACAACTATATCCACCTTCGCCATGTTATCCAAGACCTCATTGACAACAAGGTCATTAAGGTACCTCCTTAACCAAAGCTAGACCCAGTGCCCAAGCGCAATCCTTGCATCAATGCTGCCTTTTTCAGCAAAGAGGAGTAAAATGTTAAGATCCGAGCAACTGTCTGACTTTCCATAAGTTTTGGAAATCTTTGAAGTTTCGAATCAAGTTTTCGTCCTTGTTGCATCAGTTCGTACTTCAAGTCTTTCATGCTTTTGCTTTCGTGTCTGTATGTTTTCAAATTCATGATTGCTATCAAAAAAAAAAAATCAAAACAGTGAGTTAGTTTCGTAATCTTGAACTACGTTGTGACCTGATTCCTTTATGGGATACGTAGACAGCCTCACCCTAAGGACCAGTCACGAGCATTCAAGTCAATACCAAGATTTGGTCATAGTCTTTTGAGTCAACCCCTGCTGGTTCGGCTGCTGTCTTTCAAGTGTCACGTATTTGTGTTAAAATCATTACAATAAACTCAGGTTTTTGTGATTATCCATGACCCAACTCGAAATTGTTTTCCACCATCACTTGAGAATCATAATAATCACTTCAAAACATGAGATGATTTTTGATTGAACTCTTACCCCATGCAAGAAGAACAATTTCAAAGAACCGCTCCCCGACGCCATTCTAATGAACAATGCCTTAACTTTGAAAAAAAAAAAGAGAGAAAAGAAGAAAAGCTCGCTAGGTCAAAATATCAAAATCTGACCTAGGCAAAAGTTAGGGCATTCAAACAAAAGCCTCTCAATGAGCATCTAGGATTAAGTTGTTAGGTTGTGCAATCCAAAATGAAGAAAGGCCATCGGTTCTTCCATCCTACGCATAAAGATATACCCTTTGATAGCCTCTTTGAGCCACAATCAAATTCTTTAAAAAAGAAGCCCAGCTAGCCAGCTATCCCCCGTATCGGGGTGAAATAAAAATAAAAGTGCCAAAAGAAACTTTGAAATTCAAATCATCAAAATGGTGAAAGTGCCAAATACATCAAGATTCAAAACATCAAAAGGGTAAAAGTGTCAAACACATCGAGATTCAAAGCGTCAACAGGATGAAAGTGTCAAACACAATGAAAGGCATTGAAGGCATGAGAAAGCAAGTGAAAAATGAAAAGAAGCCACCTACAATTCAAAGATAGCTGCTAACTTTGAAAACTCAAAAGAAAGTGAAATTTTTTAGCCTGATATCCTTTCTTTGTCAAGCCCAAACCATGGTCCACATTACAACCCAAAAAGTCCTTTCGAATTGGAAAGCACAACTTGATAGCAAGAGTCCTAGGTATTATGTTAAAGGGCATCAACACATCGAGGCATTGTTTAAAACCCACATCAATCAAGGCGAAAATCCAAATGGCAACATGGGCTGTCATTAGCAACTTGGTTCATGATAAAAACTCTTGTGTTTTGATCAATTGATCGAGTAAAACAAATTTTGAAGGGAAAAATCACAAAACCTGGTTTGTCGTAAATTATAGAACATGAATCCTGTTTCCTTCAAAGAGTCAAACTCTCCGCCCAATTAGAGTCACCATTCGAAAGTTGTTTCCCTCCTTCGTATATTTGAGTTAATCCTGTCAAAATCTACTCCCTTTGCTAAAAGGTCGAACTAGTGGTCTTAATCTTGTCAATCCTAAACTTGTGAAAGTCACCCCTGAGAGAAGCTCGTTAGGCCATAATCATAGCCTGAATTGCACTTGGTCAACTGCTTGTCAAAACCACAGATTGGGGGTCGTTACGCACTGCGGTACATCGGCTCAATGTCATCTACCGGGAAAAGCAAATCCAAGACTCAAACCCCAGCCAAAGGCAAACCCCTGCTCAGATCCGATACGGAATCCAATTCAAATTTGAAGTTCTTGAGAATGCCAGTCCACTGGCCAAAGATAGTAAAGCAAATAGGGTGCTTAGACATGTCCCTAGAATATCATCATAGTTGTCGTTCGGTGACATAGGCGAATCTCAAATGATTGATTCAAGAGTCAATTCCAAGATCAATCCATGATCTTTTAAGCCTGTAGCTTCTCCCAAGCTATGGCTTAACCGACCTAGAAGCCTTTTAGTCTCTCGAGCTGTGATTCGTCTTTTGGGACTGCACTCTGTCTAGCACTTCGTTCTCTGGGACTGCACTTTGTCTCACACTTTGTCCTCTGGGACTGCATTCTGTCTAGCATTTCATTCTCTGGGACTGCACTTTGTCTCACACTTTGTCCTCTAGGACTGCAGTCTGTCTAGCACTTCGTTCTCTGGGACTACACTTTGTCTTGCACTTTGTTCTCTGGGACTACACTTAGTATAGCACATCATCCTCCGGGACTCGCACCCTATCTGCACTTCGTCCTCCGGGACTCACTTTTGCCATACTTGCATTGATTTTACATGCTCATGTGACATGACATACCAGCTTGCATCATCATTCATGTATTGTCTCAATCGAACGTCAAATTCAAGCTCTTCAAGTCCAAGTCACTTTCAAAAATTCAAGCTCTTCAAAATTCAAGTTATTTAAATTCAATTCTCTTTCAAAATTCAAGCGATTCAATTCAAGTGTCTCTCAAATTTCAAGTCCCGAGCTATTCAAATTCAAGTTTCTCTCAAAATTCAAACTATTCAAATTCAAATTTCTTCCAAAATTCAAGCTTTTCAAATTCAAATCTCCTAAAAAATGCAAACTATTCAAATTCAAGCCCCGAGTTATTCAAATTCAAGTTTCTCCTTCAAAATTCAAGATATTCAAATTCAAGTCCCTTTCAAAATTTAAGATATTCAAATTCAAGTTCCTTTCAAAGTTCAAGCTATTCAAATTCAAGTTAAAACTATTTCCAAAATTCCAGCCAAATTCAAGAAAATTCAAACTTTTCAAAATTCAAATCACTTCGCCGTCTAAGCATTAAAATTTGTCAAAATGATCATGCCTTGGTCAAAAGGCGCATTTTAAGTCCCCTGAGGACTCGCCTCAATTTTAGTCCCCTGAGGACTCATCTCAATTTTAGTCCCCCTGGGACTCGTATCAAGAAATTTCATGGCACTCAAGCACTCAATCTTCTAAAGTTCGTCCTTCGGGACTCGTTTTACTTGCATTGTCCCGATTGAACTACGTTAGTCTAATCCCTACAATGGGGTACGTAGGCAGCTCCATGAGCGCGACCACATTTATTGCATTCTTGCATTTAACTTAAAGACTTTGGAGCGATGGATTGGGTTGTCTATTCGTTGACGTCACTCATATCTGACAGTGATATTTGAGTTCCGTCAAAGAGAGACAACTATAGACACCCCAATCTGAGCCTCCGAATAATCTTTAAAGTTCCCCGATGATGAAATAAGGAAAAATATACCTTCAAGGCTTGGATTGTTGCTCCTTTGCTACTCCTTCTATAAACCTCAAGAAAACCCTTTTCCCAAACATGTACGGTGGCCCCTCGGTTCAATTGCAAAGAGAAAAACACATTTGCTTGGTCAAAAATAACTTTTTCTATGACATACCGATGGTAAAATGGGCACATATTTCAATGTATAAAACGTCTTTGAGTAAACCCAATTGGGTTAGAAAGAGGACTCGACAAGCTTTTCAACGCTTTGAAAAACGTCCAAATTTGAGTTCGGGAGTGTCCGGGGGGCCCCCGCGAAGTTTGGTGTGCTGTGCTGACACACAATACCGCGCGGCGTTTCAAAACGTCGCGCGACATTTCAGAAACGCAATGTGGCATTTCAAGAAATTTCAAAAAAATCTCTCCGCCGCACGAGATTTCAATATACAGCACGGCATTTCTCCTTATGTCGCGCGGCGTTTCGGGAAAAAGTTCTGACAGCAGCAGAAAACTGTCGGCCACGCCTGCAGGTGTAATTATCCGGCCCAGAAGCCACCTCCCCTCTTTGCAGTGCTCATCCTTGGCTCTCTTGCCTATAAATACACCCTCCCTCTAGTTGAGAAGCATCCCTTCAACTCCAAGTAAAGCTACTCTGCCATTTTCTAGACTCTCACTCTCTCTCTCTCTAAAAAGACCCCTCTTGAATCTCTCTCTACAATTTCTTACACCCATTACAATATATATATCTCTCTCTCTCTCTCTTCATCAACCCACAAGTTGGGCTATTATAAAATCAATCTCTCTCTACACTCATTTGCTCACAAGTCTTTCAAAACTCAATCCAAATCAACCTTCACTCTCCATTTTCAAGCACATTCGAGCTTCAGTCAAAAGAGTTTTTAGTCCGAATCAACCTCCATTCCTCCATCTTGAAGCACATCCGAGCTTCGATCAAAAGCTATAAACATATTCCGTGGGCTAAATTATGTTTAGCTTTGAGGGAAGCCGATCGAGCCCCTTCTCAGTCTTTCTATACTGAGTTTGGGTCTCCAATGAGCTTTATATTCAAAAAGCACAAAAAAATAGTTTCGGTACCGGATACGCTACATCGTGCGGCGTTTTACAAATCCGCACAGCGTAGTGTATTACGCCGTGCGATAATTTATGTCACACCCTCGATTTTCAACATAATTATAAAGGAATTTTTATAAATAAAGCCTCACATTAATGCGTACAATCCCCCAAAAGAAAGTTGACATTTCCATTTCAACAATTACGCTCTAACGCCCAAATGTTTACGAAAGTACATCTTTGGCTCCATAGCCCCAAGTCTTCATAAATACTGAATATCTAAGAAGTTAAAAACTTACAATATTCTTTAATCAAGAGATTTACAATTAGAGTTACAAATACATCTTTCAAAAATAAATTACAAAGATGCTTTAATAACTCTCCAATGTTAGCTTTCAAAATCGTGTCCACAATCCATGCATTCCCGTCATGAAATTACTGTCCAGGGTTAGCACCTGAAAAGAAAGTAAGGTTTGAGCTACACTAGCCCAGTAGAAAGCTCTAATCTAACAATGTATGCATATGAAATGTAGGAACGATAACAAGGGGAACAACAGCAACTGAAACCAATGGAATTGAGCAAAAACAGTAATCCGACTTCGATCTTTCATTTCCAAAATCAATCATATTTTTCAACGTATAAACTTTGGAAGCACCATGAATCGAAATGTATCTCGCACATGTGTCATGAGCCGAAGCTCTTGCCGGGCCATTTATAGGACCCCGATGTCCTTTGCCAGGCTCTTTACCCTTTCGGGATGTCCTGATAGGAGCATATAGCTCATGCCGGGCCATTTATAGGACCCCGATGTCCTTTGCCAGGCTCTTTACCCTTTCGGGATATCCTGATATTATTTTCGTTGTGTCCGTGAAGTTTCAAAATCCTTTTCCAATCAATCCGTACCGTTCAAATCCAACTTGGTTTAGAAAACGATTTTCATAAAATCATGTTCGAATGAGAGCTAAGGTCATAAATACGTTCAACAAATCCTTTGATACAAGTGTAATCAAGTTACGGGATCATTCGGGAGGTAGTAGAATAGGTTGGAAGTGATTGGAAACCAAAACGATGAAGTTCGAAGCAAAACAGCAAAAGCTGGAGATAAGCAACAGGTATCGATACCAATAAAATGGTATCGATACCATTTGGTCAGAAATGATTCCAGACGCAAGGGTATCGATAACAATGACCAAAGGTATCGATAACGAACGATTTTCTGGGCTTTGGAACACAAAGGTATCGATAACAATAGGTTAAGGTATCGATAACGAACGATTTTCTGGGCTTTGGGACAAGGTGTTATCGATAACAAGGGAAAATGTTATCGATAACAAAGACCTACGAGCATATTTTGACAGATTCACATGGGTTTTACAGCAGCAACAACTTCAACAACAAAAACAACGATCACTAACGAGAATCAAGGTACAAGAATCAAGCCATAAACATATATTGAAAGTTAGAACTCCCTACCTCAAGATCAAAGAACGAAATCGAAAGATTTTCCAAGCCCTAGCTCCAAATCTTGGAACCGGATGAGATACGCTTCCACCGAGCTCAAACCAACGAGAAGCGAACTCCACCACGCGAAGGAATGATAGATTGAAGGGTGTTTTGTGGTGGTTTGGGTGATAGTAGGTGAGAGTGTGAGTGAGAGAGTGAGAGCCGAGAGAGGGAGAGAGGAACGGGAAAGTGAGAGAGTGGGAATTGGGGAAAATTGTTTCCCTGCCTCTCACACACACAAGCTATATACACACACATCACACTTTCACCCCTCAAAATGCAACACTTTCACATTAACCCCAATCTCAATATTCCAAATCAATTTCCTCCTTTTTATTTCTCGTAAAACATTTAACTCAATTATATGAATTTACGGGTCTCTACAATTTATTTCTTTTACATACTCCTTCTTGTATTATTTTATTTAGTCTGTTTATTACTTTTCTATACGGGTACATTCCAGAATCAAGTTTCATGTTAAAATTCATTTTTTTTTTACTTTATTAAATCTTTTAACATTTCAAAAAGTTTTTAACATTGCTTTACATGATAAGATGAACAAAATAGTCCTGTAAATCATTTTTCAGAGATTAAAAAAATATAAAAAACTATTTTGCAGACCTATGTTTGTTTCGTCATGTAAAAGCAAATTGATTCTGGAACGCGTAGCCAGGTGCACCACACGGCATTTTAGTTACGCCGTGCGATGCATCCGGTCCGTCGCATGGTATTTCACATAATATTGGCAGACTGCTGTAGTGTTGTTATTTCACTTTCTGTACATTGCTCATCCATTTCGTACTGTACAGTTTGCACTACAAGCATGCCAATGTGTTATATTAAACCCCATGTCCCTTTCCCGTACATGTTTTAATCAAAGTTAAGTTTTTCAAATGATATTAAATCTTCCATTTAAAATGCTAAGTAGAGACCGGTTTTACCTGGCGAGCGGGGTGCTTTTCTAACAAAACATTTTCTGTTCGTAACGTGGCTCTCAAACCCAAAATCTCAACGTTTTCGCTAGACCAAAAACCTTTTCCTCTCAAACAAACTCTCGATTTCTCGGATCATCCATATCAAAAATCTGGGTGGCGACTCTCTTCGGGCCCGCGCGCCGGCCGGGGAGCCCACAGACTATAAGTCACAAGGAACCATATCAGCCAAAGATTTTGCGTTGTCCATGGTTGCACCTGCTGACGTGAGCCATATAAACAAGTTTCTTGGTCGTGTAGAAGAATTAAACGATGAACCTTATCTCAGAGAAGTACGCATTACATTTGAAGAATTCAAGAATTTTGCCGAGCTGAGGCAGAGATTACGGCCTTTGTCTATGGCAATCTTCAGTCATGGAAAAGTGACTGGGCAACTGACAAAGCTAGATTTCCAAAGAGCTGCATACCAAGTATTTTTTCTATCCTTGGACTCCCAGTACTCCCTCCATCATTATTTGTTTTGTTCCGTTTGGGCAGTCATGCTCTCTAATCAGGTCAACAGATAATGTACCGCCAAATAATTCAAGATTCCAATCAAAAGATATCAATTATCTTACATGTTTAATTATGTGCAGATTGGTAGGCAAAAGGTGTTGACCTGTATGTGTTACGTTAGATCTCTTCTGTAGAAATGAGATTGTACAGTTGGTTACTGCTTTATGTATGTACATATTCTGTATTTCTTTTAGTATCTTGTCGGTAACTTTTGTTGAACAATAACAGTTTTCCATTCAGCGGGCTACTCTGTGTTGCTTCATGTGTGTAGAATAGGAAAAATGTGTATCTATCGTTCTTGATAGCAGAACAGTATTGTGATTGTGCAGGAATCGAAGGCACGACACCATATGAATTAAGTACCAGCCACCAAGCTCTTTTAAATTTCATCTTTCTTTTTTGAAAGTTGTTTATAATGTACGGATTGATGAGTACGGATTATGTGCATTACTGATGCTCTGGATTTTGAACAAAGTAAGATAATGAGCACAATTGAATCAGATTTGTAGATGGCCTGCCCTCTCTAATGCCTTCAAGTTTTAGTTGATTTGGGGGTCATGCTTCCACGACACAAGGTCCCTTGAAATCCTCGACTTTTGGCAGTATAGGAGGGTCGTTAAAAATATCTGTGAACAACCACTTTACGCACATATAGTCAAATGTCAAGTCTGTATCCAACCCTCCACCAATTGGGAACTACATTGATATCGTTATTGTTGTATTGATGTGTATTATGGATTACATTTTTTTATTGATCAGCAATTTTTTTTTATTAATCTCTGTAATATTATAAAGATTAATTAAAAGGATAAGGACATAAAAAAAATTAAAATTACTTAATCTCCACACCATCCGGGACTCAATCGGTGGTCCGAGACCAACCAAAACCCTAAACACCCAAAAACTGAGACACCACTGCTCAAACCACCGCCCTGTCGGAAACCACCAATGATCGGGATTCAAAACACCGTTACCGTCGCTCAAACTGTCGTGAATCCACCGTATGTCGCCATGAATCCGCCGTATGGATTACATTGACAAGCACTATTTTTCCTTTTGCTTTTCCTTTCGTTCGTGGAAAGTGAGATCACATCATTCTTTTTTGAAAAAGTTGTAACCCGGCCTCTTTAAACGAAGCAAAGGGCCAAGCAAATTGCTAATCCATAAAGCATTACCAAGACTTTTTGAAGCCATCTTTCTTTGACGAAGACGAAGACGAGGAGGATGATTAATTTTGGGTCGACGGAGATGGACACATTGAGCGAGAAGCACCATTTTCCTTGTCGTTTTCAATTTTTTGAATATTGCTTGAGAATTCAAATTAACTGATTGACAAGCACTATTTGAATATTGAGAGCACTTCAATTCTTTTTTCTTTTTTTTTTCTTTTGGAGAAATAGCAGTACAATCTTGTGGTAAGCTATAACCCTATTTAAACGAAGCAAATGCCAAGGAATTGCTGATCTATAAGCATTTTACGGGTAGTGAAGGAGTACGTTCAACAATTATTGATGAGGTTATTATGAATGTGTACTGGCAAATACTCCTTACTCTTTTATTTTATAGTAATCAAACTCCTCAAAAATCCACTCCACTTTCTTTTTACTCAAACATATATATATATCAAGTTGAGTTTTACTCAAATCAAGGGAGACTAAAATTTTTACTCAAAGTTTAGGAGGCTATTTCTCCCTTCCAAATTCAAAACAATGCGATTAATGAATTACTAGCTTTTACTCAAATTCATGCTTAGAGCTTGGGTTCGCCCATTGGAGTGTTTGATAACAAATGAAGCTTTTACTTAAAGTTTTACTCAAATTTGGTAAACAAAACTTACCCAAAAAAAAAAAAAAGTTATGGCAAACAAAAAAGGTTGGAGATGCTCTGGCATGGGTACCAAGATGGATGCAATGGGTGCCAAAAAAAGACAACCACCAAGCTCTTTTTGCTTTCACCTTTTACCTTTTCCTTTTTAAAGTTGTTACTTTTCCTCCGTTATTAAACGAAAGGCCATGCAATTGCTAATCTGTAAGCATTTCAATTAGGGGAATGACTTCGGTGTCTCGGGTCATTTTGGGGACACCGTAACTTTTGGCATAATAAAATCATTATGAGTACAACCAAAATCCATTACAAGCATAATAGAACCATACATAACTTAGGCATAACTTGTTTGTTATGCCTTAGTTGAGTTTGGTTATGCTTTGGTTGGTTTTTTGGATATTCCCTGGTTATGCCTTATTTGAGTTTTGTTATGCTTGTATTGGTTTTTGGTTATGCTTTTAATAGTTTTATTATGCCAAAAATTACGGTGTCTCCAAAATGACCGGGGACACCATAGCATCATCCTTCAATTAGTATCTAGTAAACACTTTGGGAAGTCATGGAGTACGTTCAACATTCATTGATGAGGTTATTATGGGTACTGGGTAGTACTCATGGTTATGTTGGCTGTAGAAAATGGATGCAATGGGTGTTTGGAAAAAGAAAGAATTGCTATCTTGCAACTCAAACATTCCATCAATTTCCCAAACGGCACATCATTGCAATCTTGGGAGGAAGATAATAACGTGGACTGTTGCCATTGGGAGGAAGATGATAACATGGACTGTTCCCAAACGGCACATCAAACTTGATCCTTTTAATCTTCTCGGGTGGCTTTCGCCAGTGTGCGCGCCCTTGATCTTTTTAATCTTTGTAATCCTTTATAAAAATTAATAATATCTTTTTTCTTAGGAAAAAAAAAACAAGCGAATGGGAGAATGGATGGTGATTGGCATCTAAATGCCTCTACTCTTCTCCCCTTTGAATCCCTCCAAAGCCTATACTTGTCTTTAAACTGATTGCGCAGTTTCGTCGGGAATGAAGGTATGGCTTCTGACCTCTTTTACATGATGAAATCAAACCTAAACTCAAAATTCAATTTTTTTGTTTTTTGTTTTTTCTTCTAGATAACTCGGTGTTTGAGTCAGTGTACGCCAATTCCTGAGTAACTAACCCGGCCGTTCCCTAGTGGGGCCATTTGAATTATGGGTAATGTTGGGAGAAATCGGCAATAACATAAAATTCCAGAGAACAATTTCATTAACAACGATACAATTACAAGATTGAATCAAGTTACAAAATACAAAAACAGTAAACTGAATATAAAGACGAGATACAAACAGATTTTTGTAGGATGAACCGTGTCCTGTGTGATACCACAGTCTTCTTAAGAAATATTCGCCGCCTACCGTCACTACAAGAAATTTTGCTTTTCCCGGCATTTTATAAATGCCGCTAAAAGTTAAAAAAATGCCGGTAAAGAGTATTACCGGCATTTGTTAGGTATTACCGGCATTTATTACATATGCCGTCTAGCAGAGTGTCGGTAAAAGTACAAATGCTGGGAAAGGTCTCTATAAATGCCGGGAATAGTTGGACTCATTTGCGGCATTTGTACAAATGCCGGGAAAAACTATAACAGATAAGACAAAATGCCACATGGGCGCCACGTGTCCGCCACGTGGCGCCCACGTGTCCGCCACGTGGTGCTTATTTGTCGCCCACGTGTCCGCCACGTGGCGCTTGAGTGGCGCCCACGTGGCACGCAAATTTTGTGGAGAAATTTTCCTCCCCAAGACTCGAACTCGTGACCTTTGGCTCGCGCGCGCGTGGACTACCATCTAGGCTAGCCACCATATTGAGTCCCCTTGCACAAAAAAAAATATTTATATTATACGGAGAGTATTCCCGGCATTTTTTTCAACAAATGCCGGTAATAGTTTAACGGTACTATTTTGGCGGAAAAAATCGACTTTTGCCGGCATTTTTTTAAACAAATGCTGGTAATAATTATTTTTTTCCGGCATTTCAAGAAATGCCGGTAATAATGGCTTTTCCGGCATTAAGTAAAATGCCGGTAATAAAAACGCCGGGAATGACCATTTTTCTTGTAGTGCGTGGGTGTTGTAGGTTGCGTCAGCGACTTTCTCCCAGGGTTGGCTCGGCTAAACTGCAAGCCCTCGGAACACCACCGTTGGCCGCCTTGGCCAACTGACTACCGCCTGTCTCTCTCTCTCAAAGAATGAATCTCAAGACTTGTTAGGACTGCTATGAATTTTCTTGTGTTGTTACAAAAACGGAATGCACTTTTATATAGCAAAAGACCCAAGTTGATAACTTCCATAGTGAATTCTGGCCATTGAATTCTGGAATTGATTTTTGCCATCAAGAGGGACGAGTAATGCTGCCATCAAGGTAGAGGGGTTACTGGAGTTACAGTTACACACATCAATACGTCTATTGATTGTGGTGTGTCCAGATACAACGAATCCGGGACCGGTTGCCTTGGAAGACCCTCCAAAATCCCGGTTTCATGCACCCGAAATTCTGTAAATTTCCAACAATCCCCCCCCCCCCCTATGAATGGAATTGGCAGGTATACTGGTGTAGAGTACAAAGCTGATCCGAGAGAGCGACAACGGATAATTCCTGAATAGGATAGGTGGCTTTTGGCCTGGAACCTTCCCTTGTGATAGCCTATCGGGTTTACTGGCAAACCAGTATGCGGTCCCGCTTTGAACTGTTCCACCGCCAGTGTAAACTGAGACAATAGACGTCACACAAGACTTTTCCTGACGTAGTTCAGTTCTCACTGTTGGGTTCATTTTGGCCATGACATCCCCTTCCTGGTTTTGCGAGTATTTTCTCGAGAATTTCGCCACAATTCTCAAAGAAGCGGCCCCACTTCATACTAACATAGGTGACCTTCCCATAAAGGGTATCCTGCTATACCCCGCCTGGCAATCCCAGCGCATAGTAGTCATTAAAAGCAATGCTTATCTTCTTTTCATTTACAGGTATCACTGTTTTTACACCATAGGAATGGGCAGGAGACCGAGTCTCCTCAGTGATCGTTCTCAGCTACTCGCGAAAGATAGTCTCATTGAACCTAGATCTTGGGATCTCCAGTGAACTAGGTTGGCTACCCCCACGGTAACTATGAGCGTAGTGGCTTCAGCCCCATCCCTTTCGATTCTTGCTCAACTAGCTCTCGGTTTAACCCTTTGGTTAGCGATCCGCAATATTGTCCTTTGATCTCACATAGTCAATAACGACAACCCCACTTGAGAATAGTTGCCTAATGGAATTATGTCTACGTCAAATATGCAAGTCTAGGCTTACTATTATATATATTACTCTGTGCCGTACCAATTGCGGACTGACTGTTGCAATGGATGCTGGCACAGGTTTCAGCCATCTTGGAATATCCTCCAAAAACTGACGGAGCCACTCGGCCTCCTCAGACGCTTTATCTAGAGCAATAAACTCTAATTCCATCGTTGAACGTGCTATACACGTCTGTTTAGAGGATTTCCAAGAAACTGCTGCACCACCAAGTATAAAGACATATCCACTTGTGGATTTTGAGTCTTTCATATCTGATATCCAATTTGCATCACAATACCCTTCCAGTACTGCTGGATATCTAGTGTAGTGTAGCCCCAAATCACGAGTGTACCTCAAATAGCGCAGAACCCTGACTATTGCCTTCCAGTGATCACGACTTAGATTACTCGCATATTCGCTCAGTCGGTTGACTGAATAAGCTATATCGGGCTTTGTACAACTCATCAGGTACATCAGGCTCCCAATTATCCGAGAATACTCTAATTGAGATACGCCTTCCCCGCCATTCTTGGATAAATGCAGACTTAAATCCACAGGGGTTCTTGCGACACTTGAATCAGACGAGTTGAACTTTTCAAGAATCTTGTCAACGTAGTGTGTCTAAGAAAACGCAAGTCCGACAGATGTTCTAGTGATCTTGACACCCAGAATGACATCTGCAAAGCCCATATCCTTCATGTCAAACTTTGAGTTTAACATGTCTTTGGTAGACTGAATGACCTTTTCATTGCTACCAACAATGAGCATGTCATCAACGTAAAGACACAAAATGTCGTATCCTTCGTCTGTGTCTTTGACGTAAACACATTTGTTACATTCGTTGATCTTGAAGCCACTCGACATCACAGCATTGTCAAATTTCTCATGCCATTGTTTCAGTGCTTACTTTAGACCATACAATGATCTAACAAGCCTACATACAATGATCTAACAAGCCTACAACACAGCATTGTCAAATTTCTCATGCCATTTTTGCTTATTGATTTTGAAGTGTTGGGTCGGGCAGATTTGGGTTCAGCTTGACCCGACCTGTTTCAACCCGTTTACTTTTTTGACCAATATTCGATCCGTGATCCGTTTCAACCCACCCAAATCCGCCTAGACCCGCCCGCTTACCACCACTAGTTTCAACCATTGGGAAGAGAAAAGCTACTATTGTGAATCAGGCCACAGGGGACATTCCCTTGCTTGTGAGTGCTTGGCCTAACAGTTTCCCCTGGAATGCAGTGTTCTTGTTCACTTTACTTATGAATGCAATTCATTCATCATAAAATGCCTACTGTCATATAGATCAGGTGATGCATTTTTCGTGCCATAGAAATACGAGGAAAGCGTAAGTTAATTAAACCAATCATTTGTGCCCATTTGAGCATTTTGTAGCCTCAATTCATTTCTCTTCCTCACATAGATTTTAATATCGGCCGGTACGAACCGTATCGGCCGGTTCGTACCGAAATTTGAGGGGTCCGGTTCGGATATTGGCCGGTATAACGGGGAGACTCTAAATCGCAGGCGAACCGGCCGGAAACCGGTACGTATCGGTCTGTAACGGATTTAGTGAGCCGGTTCGGCAGGTTCGTCTCGGGAAGGGAAAAAAAATCAGAATTTGAGGAAGAGGAAAAAAACATTTCGGGAAGAAAGAAAAAAAAAATCAGAATTTTAGGAAGGGGAAAATCACCTCTTATTCAGTCATTTGCCTTCTTCATTGCCGTCCTTTTCACCGTCGTTATCGTCATCGCCGTCGCCGTCGTGGCCGCCTTCATCGTCCCCTCTCTCTCTCTCTCAAACGCCGTTCTTGCCATTTCTGCCCTCCCTAATCTCCCATCTTCATCTCCTCTTCGTACATGCACGAAACGGAAAAAAAATGGGAAATAGAGAGAGGAAAAAAATTATGGCCGGAGTTATCATTTAAGTAGAGAGAGAGAGAGAGAGAGAGAGAGAGAGAGAAGTACCGTTGCCATCGTCGTCGGTGTGGATCTGCTCGTTCGAAATTTGCCGGTCGTCCATGGGTGCCGGTCGTCCATGGGGGAAAGTGAACGCAAAATTGTACAAAAGCAACTAAATTGTGTACAAAACTGTGGGCCGGTTTAGTCAGAGTGGTTTTGTAGTCAAAGTGAGAGAGAGAGATGGGGTTGGGTACAAAACTGACTGTGTACAAAAGCAACTAAACAGTGGGCCGGTTACATTTAATAAAATCTGACCCTTTTATTTGTTTTTTTTTACTCCCATTTGGTTGTGTACAAAATTAAATATTCAATAAATAAAATAGATAATAAAACAATTTAAGAACGCAAAATTTATTATTATTTTTTTTAAATTATTAAAATAATTAAATTAGTAGTAAACAAATTATTATTACTTAATTGTGATAAAGTAATTAATTTTATTGGATTGTGTAATAATATATTCAAATTGCCGCCCATTTTTCTGAACGCGCGAGACATCTCCTTGAGTCCTCATTCACAAACCCACTAAACTGCAAATTCATTTAAAGTGGATAGAAGTTTTGTAACTTGCCAATGTGGAACTAGAGAAAAATAACATATTTTACAAATACACACTAAAGTTCCAACAGAAATTAGAAGTGGCTAGCGATTATGTAATCTAAAACCTCTACGTTTCATCTTACTTTTGCTGTTTATGTCAATTATATCGAAACTCATAATATTGCATTTATCTCATATTTGTAAAATCTTATTGACTTGCGGATTTTGATAAATTATCGGATATTTCACATGAAGAGAATAGGCTATTACATGTCTTAAATTAATTAAAATGTGACAATTTAAGCCAATGTTGGGGGCAAAAGCCGCAAAAGTATATTTTTCAAGTTCTATACATGTTGCTAATGATTTTTAAAAATTCACGACCCCGACACCCGATTCCCGCGACGTATCACCGATACGTCCCGATACCGATATACCGAGACCGATACCGCGACGGCGACCGATACCGCGATTTAAAACTATGCTTCCTCACACCGTACTGGGGACACTTGAAGTGCTTCAATACCGAAGACTTTGAGGTAAATTACATTTGGACGCGAACTCACACGCATGTTGATGTCTGGGACTTCTATCACTCTCATATTGGTCCCAAAAAACTTAAATGTGCCTTAACTGATTTTGCAACTTTGTCACTAAACTTGGATGATGTGAGGTTTTTCTTTCCTTTGTGTGATTTTTTACATATGTGTCTGCACGCAAATTCCGAAGTTAAGTTCTGTGCTTATTTGCCGTAAGGTTTTTCCTTTTTATGAACATCTATTCTGAATTTCCTTTCGAGTGTTTTAGAACCATAGCCATATAAGCTTTCGAATTAAGCATTTTTCGTATCATATATCAGAATCTTCACTATACATAGTCTACATTCTCCACAATCTTAGAAATCCGAGGTCAAATATAAATTTGTTACGCATTTCATTCCTCCTAAAAAAATTCGGTTAAATTTCGCTTCCAACTAATGGGTGTTGGGATAAATTTGCTGATGAGTAGCACCCAGAACAAATTTGACTCATGATATCTGCTTTTCAAGAACTTTCATGGGTACTGTCCAACTTTGAGTGGCTTCGTGGATGAAATCCAAGTTTGAGATTAAAATATATACAGTGGAGGAGTTTAAGGCTTATTTGGATGGAATTCGAAAGCTAAGGATTTAGTAGTGTCTCTGTTGGTGTATTGTCCAACTTTCTGTTGGACGGTTATGGCTTTCTTTTTTCATGTTCTTGTTTTCGATCTCGATGTACCCTCTTCAACTTAATAAAAAGTTTCTTTTGCCGAGAAAAAAAAAAAAAAAAGAACTTTCATGGGTACTTACTTACCAGAGGAAGATGTACAATTAGGGGTGTAATTCCCAACAGTGCAGCGCTTCGAACTGAACAAAATTTTGATTGTGTGTTTTTAATTAAACATACTCGAAGTAGTGCTCAGAAGAATTAGTTATCAATTACTTTTTCTTTGCTATTGATTTCATGTTATCAATCTGTATTAAGAATCAAGGTAATATTCTTAATGAGTAAAAACTTATGAAAAAAGTAACGAGAGTTGGTGGGTCTTCAGCTCTGAATTGAATCTACCACGCCATCTCGAACCCATGACATCCTTAAGGGAAATATTACCTTATGGATATGCTAACCAATTTATTAAGCATATGCTAACCAATATATTTATTTATACTATCTCCTCATAAATATTAGCATTACCAATTAATCATAAGCATTGAAAGATATAGACATCAATGTTATTTATTTATACTATCTCCTCATAAATGCTATGGCAATATTGGGATTTCTAGTAACTTGATGCCAAGTTTTGAACCACGATTGAAATCTGGCTTTGCCAATTACTTTGACGAAGACGAAGATGGAGACGCACCATTTCACATTGAGTGATTGAACAGCCACCAAAAATTTCACCTTTCTTTTTTAAAGTTGCTAATATGTACGGATTGATTTCTATAGATTATGTGCATTATTGATGTTCTGGATTTTGAACGAGGTAAGTAAAATGAGTAGCAAAAATGAAGCAGATCTGTAAGCCTACCTTCTCTGATGCCTCTTGAACTTCTGGCAATATAGGAGGGCCGCTATTTGTGTGGTAAAACTATCGGTGAGCAGCCATTTTATGCATATATAGTACTCAAATGTTAGTTCTGTATCCAATTCTCTACCGTTTGGAAATTACATTGATATTGTCATTGTTGTGTTGATGTGTATGTATTACATTGACAAGCACTATTTCTCTTTTCATTTCCCTTTACCTTTCCTTTTGTTTCGCGGAAAGTGAGATCACATCATTCTTTTCTGAAATTGTTGTAACCCTATTTAAACGACGCAAAGGCCAAGCAAATTGCTTATCCATAAGCATCTTGCACACTTTTTTGAAGTCATATTTCTTGGTCGAACTCTGTCGAAGACGATGACTCGATGGAGACGGACATGCATATTGAGCGAAAAGCACAAATTTCCTTGTCGTTTTCAATTTTCCGAATATTGCGTGTGAATTCACATTAACTGATTGACATACACTCTTTAATTTTTTTCCTTTCTTTGCCTAGAAAGTGAGAGCGCATCAATATAAATTTAAACGATCATGTGGTAAGCTGTAACCCTATTTAAACGAAGCAAAGGCCATGGAATTGCTTATCTATAAGCATTTTAATTCAAAACTCTATATGAAGTCATATTTTCTTTTTATGTGGGGTACACGTTCAACAATTACTGACGAGGTTATTATATATGCATGTGTATTGGCAAACACTCGTTACTCTTTTTTTTAATCAAACTCAAAATTTCTGTAAAACTCCTCAAAAATCAACACCACTCCTTTATTCAAACCTACATCAAATTGAGTCTTACTCAAATCAAGGAATTAGACTCAAATTATTTACTCAAAGTTTACAAGGCTATATCGGTGTATCCCAATTTCAACAGTTTTTTTTTTTTGCTCGGCAAACGAAACAATTTTATAAATCTCAAAAGGGGTACATCGAGGGAAAAAGAGGGAAGAGCGAACTTGCTCAGCCACGAAAAAGGAAACACAAAGAATAAAACACACCATCCAGCCGGGGGTTGGATGAGTTACACCTCAAACCCAAAATTAGAGCTTCAGCTTACGAATACCATGAAGAAAACATTTAAAATCCTCCACCGAGTACACCTTGATATCGAACTTAGCTTTCATCCACATTGCCACCTTTGTCTTAATCTGGTCCCCTACTTCAACAGTTTATCTCGACAATTAATGGAATAAATTCCAGAGTATCATACATATATAATACTTTATGATGCTTTTGGACGGTTGCGATTACGCAAACTGTCCTCCACAGCCGGATTCTATTTAAAATAGGTGATGTTGGTCGTACTCAAAATGAATATATCCATCACTACAAGAAAATCGTTCTATAGCAACGGTCGAAAGCGTTGCCAAAAAATGAAAAAACCGTTGGTAAAGACCCCTTTAATCTATACCAACGGTTTTAGAACCGTTGGTCAAACCGTTGCAATATATCCGTTGCTGTAGGGTTATAGCAACGGTTTTGTCGAGCGTTGGTACAGATTTTTTTTTAGTAACGGTTCCATTAGCAACGGTTAACGGTGGCACTGACACGTCACACGTGTCGCTGACGTGGCGCCCGCGTGGCTAGGACATATTTGCACCTCCTGGGAGTCGAACTCCCGACCTCCCGTCTCCGCGCGCGCGCGCGAACCAACTGAGCTAGCCCATGACTTGTGAGGAATAATACACCTTTTAATATTTATACTATACTAGCCGGCTTTTTTTTTATCCTTTTTTTTTAAAATTTCGGTTTATACTATGCAAATACTTACTAGTTTCATTTTTTTTTGATCCGAAGCATCTAATTTTTACAAAATAGTTCCATTATTCACTCATCATCAATTAAATTGACATGCACCAGGTTCCAAAAACAAAAAAAACAAAAAACCCTCTCTGTTTTCCTTTTTTTTTTTTCAATATTAATTTTGCCGTTTCTAAATTTTTGTTAGATTCACATAAATTTTTTTGATTGGTTAATCATTACTATGAGATGAGTCTAAAAAATTTAAAAAAAATGTAATTAAAAGCATAAAAATCAATATGGGTGAAAAAATATCAAACAACTAACATTTGTTGTCTTTAGTGTCATCTTATATGATTTTTTTTTCAATTTCATTCCACAATTTTATACTTTTTTTATTCCTACTAAGATGAATGATTAATCCCAAAATGAATGATTAGTTTCAGAAATTATCACAAAATGCTAAAAAAATACGTTAAATAAATAATATCGGAAAAAAAATCGCCATAACAAAAGCAACGGTTAATGAAAACCGTTGCTAGAGTCCAGTTTATAGTAACGGTTATCGAAAACCGTTGCTATAGGCCAGTGTTTAGTAACGGTTAAGGAAAACCATTGCTATAGTGTTGTAATCTAGCAACGGTCACATAAAAACCGTTGCTATAGTCCTGTTTCTAGTAACGTTTTAAAAACTGTTACTATAGACCACCTTTACCAACGGTTTTTGGAACCGTTGCTAAAAAACCGTTGGGAGATCCAGAATTTCTTGTAGTGCATAAAGTCTACCTTTTGTTTACTATAGCAGGTATTGTTACTATTACGTGTGATTACTTAATTGTACATGCTTTTGAACGGCTTGAATAATGGTTGTGGGTTCACAAAATTTGTGGGGAATGAAAGAATTAGGTATAGAGAGGAGCTGATCGATTTTACCAAGCAAAATTTTGAAGGAATAAACAGAAGAAAAATGAAAATATGCCACCACTAAGATATCGTCAGCCAATAAACCTTTTCTTTTATCAGCAAAGAAAATTCATTATCATAAACATGAAGAATGAAATAATTACAATTCGAAAAAGAATGCAATAAAGCTTGGAAGATAACAAAACTCTCCTAGTGCGAAATGATATGAATATCATCCAATAAAGTTACTCCACCGACCTGTCATTTGGCACACCATATAAAGTGCCCCTAAACAGCTATGGATCATCTTTTCCTTCACCTTCTCTTTTCTATAGTGGGCACACTAAATAAAGTGCAACTATAGTTGTTTCCATGATTGGTTTCTTGTCAATCTCGGGATTGGGTCTTTGATTCTTGGGCACATGATTGTTCTTAGATTTAGGGATATATTTATTCTTAGATTTAAGGATATAATGTCATCATATCCTTGTTCTTTTAGTCTTTATAACAATTTCAATGATTATAAAAAAAAGTCGCCATTCAAAAAAAAGTTTTTATGTACGGATTGAGTTGTATGGATTTTGTGCAGTACTTATGCTATGAATTTTGAATGAAGGAAGCAAGGTAATGAACACATAAATAATCGTGCTTGTAGACATGCATGCATCCAATCTCTGATGTTTTACGGCTTTGATTTGGGTTTCACAATTATTTTTACTTCAGCTCTCAGGCAGGAGTCCTCAAATGGGTAGAAGTTACAGTTACAAGTACCTTGGGTACAGACTTGAGCGTCCGGACTGGAGTCAAATGAATCTTTTTGGATGATTTCTCAAAGTTTTTGATGCAGAATATTCTGTTTTCTTAGTCCGGACAGGGCTTGAGTCTGTCTGAACAGCCTGAGATGGATCACACGCATATTGACACGGTTTAGGTTGTTTTTAGCTTATCCTTTAGGCTTTTTTATTTAATTTAACTTTGAATGGCTCATCACTTACATGATTAAGCTTTTAGGTGAGTTTGAGTTCATTCACTCTGTATTAGGCTCAAGTGATGTGTGCTCTCCAATGGGTTCACCCTTGTGCGCACGAACAAAGAATCATTGTACGTAATTTGCACCAATACGTTTCGTGGGATACGGATGAGCACCAATTAATTTATGTGATTCCTTCTCCACACTTGTGTATATTAAGTCCCACATTGATTAAACCGAAAAATACGTGGAGTCTTAATTCAACAACATTGGGTGACTCACGAGTCAAAGGTCATTGAGTCATAGGCCGCTTAACATTGATTCTGTCATGTTCACTCTAGTGATTAATTTATGCATCATAATTTTTTTTGTTTTGTCTTTATTTACTTTTTTTGTGTTTGTTAGTTTTATGCGATATGGGTGAGGAAGGACAAGAGAAATTAGAAAAATAAAAAATTTTGACTTTTACACAAATATTTGGAAAATATCCAAAGAAAAGCTCGAAAAGTCCTTTTTTGGACTTTTTCTTGAATATTTCTCAAAATACTTGTTTAAAAGTTAAAATTTTTTACTTATTCGATTCGTCTCGTGTTTTCTCACCCATATCATATAAAAGTTTGGCATAAAACTAACAAATGCAAAAAAAATTGAATGAAGACATTGGAAGAGATAATCCATGACTACTTTTTATTGCGGCACAGCAGTTAGACTATTACCTTCTGGCTCAAAAAACTCTCACCGTACGTAGTTAGATGTAATTCTAGAAGGATATCATTTAAACAGAAAGGTACTCCCTCCGTCTCTTTTTAAGTGTCATGCTTCGTAACTCCAACTTATTAAAAAGACATCATTATTATACCTTTCACATCAATTTTTTCCTCCACCTTCCTTACTTACCCATCATCATTACACTTTTACTCACTAACTTTTCAAAATGGAATATACTTTTAGGGACAAAACAGACAATACACCAATTTTTACCCACTAACTTTACACAATTGACACTTATTAAGAGACAGCTCAAAATAGAATACTGGACTATAAATAAGGGACGAAGTGAGTAAATTATTTAGTTTGTTTACATTTTGTTAAGAATCATGCAATTTTAGAAATAGATCTAGAGTATTTAGTTTTCTAATTTGCGTTGACTTTGTTTTCTTTTTTTTTTTGTAACAACTATAGAGGTATTAAATTGATGAGCCATACGATGAAGTTGTGGGAAAGAGTTATTGAGCATCGCTTGAGGATGGTGACTACGGTGTCAGAGAAACAGTTTGGGTTCATGCCAGGAAGATCCACCATGGAAGCTATCTACCTATTAAGGAGATTGGTAGAAAAACACAGAGCAAAGAAGAAGGATCTCCATATGGTTTTCATAGACTTAGAAAAGGCTTAAAATAGGGTGCCTAGTGATATCATATGGTGGGTTTTAGAGAGAAAATGAGTGACTAAAGGATATATCGAGGTGATTAGAGACATGTATGAAGGTGCCGTCACTACCATTAGATCACCAGTAGGGGAAACTAGTGAATTTTCAATCACCGTAGGATTGCATCAAGGGTCAGCCCTGAGCCCATACCTCTTTGCCTTAGCTATGGATGAATTGACTAGACAATTTCAAGAGGATATTCCATGGTGTATGATGTTTGCAGATGACATTGTCCTCGTAGATGAAACTGCTAGAGGTGTTAATACGAAACTAGAAATTTGGAGGGAAGCATTAGAGTCAAAGGATTTTCGGATAAGTAGGAGTAAAATTGAGTATATGGTGTGCAAGTTTAGTGGTACCAGTAGTGCGCTTGAAGAAAGAGTGATGATCCAAGACCAGGAGATACCAAAGAGTGATCATTTTAGGTATTTAGGCTCAATTATTAGTAGCGATGGAGAGATTGCGAATGATGTGACCCATAGGATCCAAGTGGGGTGGCTCAAGTGGAGAAGCGCTACTGGTGTACTATGCGACAAGAGGGTACCCACAAAATTGAAGGAAAAATTCTATGGAATGGCCATAAGACCAGCGATGCTTTATGGGACAGAATGTTGGCCTATTAAGAAACAACATGTGAGCAAAATGAGTGTAGCGGAAATGAGAATGCTGAGGTGGATGTGTGGTAAGACTAGACGAGACAAGATTAGAAATGAAACAGTTCGTGAGATGGTAGGTGTAGCACCTATAGAGGAGAAGTTGAGGGAAAAACGGCTAAGGTGGTTTGGGCATATTTACCGTAGACCAGAAGATACAGTAGTTAAAAGAGTGGATAGGATAGCTTTAGGTAGCAATGTTACGGGGAGGGGTAGACCTAAATTGACATTAGATGCTGTAGTGCGCAAAGATATGAGTTTAATAGGTCTATGTGAACAATTGGCTCTTGACAGAGCCCAATGGAGGAAACAGATTCATATAGCCGACCCCAAGTGATTGGGACGTAAGGCTCGGTTTGGTTTGGTTTGGTTTATTTGCTTGGTCAACAAGAATGTTTTTTATTTTCTTTTAAGATGTCAATTTCATTAAGCCCGAAGGCAAAGATTACATCGCAAATCATAGGAGTGCACCAAATTATCTAATCCGGGATCCTAGGACACCCTGCAAAAGCAAATCAGCACGAGGTGCCGATATGAGAATCCCGTTCGGGACTAGGCAGAGAGATTCCAAACGAAATCCCAGCACAAACCATTACACAATAAAGAATAGATGTAATCGAAAATAACAAACAAAATATAGGCGAAAAGGAAAGGTGCTGCTCTTATGGGCAAGCCACATCGGCCGCCGGCCAGCAGGAACAGAAACCCATTCCAGCAAAGGAGAACTACGGGGAGACTCCATGGCAAGCCTCTGCTGACACGCAAAGCTCCGGGCGCAAGAACCAAGGCAAAGCCAGAAACCACTCTGATAGGCTCAAGCAACCATGACGACCGAAGACCACACCTTCCAACACACCCAATCTACCGTTGACAGCCCAGAAACAAAGGGAAACGTGGACAAACAGCCCAATCTAGAGCTGCTACAAAGACCCCATCACAGACAACACAGAGCCGTTGCCGGAGAAGCCCCACAACACCGCCGAATAGCCGCCGACTACAACAATCCTCAATTCCATTCACCCATCACAAAACTTATTCCACCCACCACCCAAACCGCCGGACCTGGGGGAAACCCAGACCAATACAAGCCGAATCTAGGGGGGCCTAGATCGGAAGCTACCCGGACAGACAACCGGTAAATGGAAAAAAAAGAAAAGAAAACCCCAACCCAACCGCACTCCTTATTACTTCATCGACGACCCCGAGCAAGACAGATCTGGACCGCCGTGAGAGACCAAGGACTGTGGGCCACCACCAATCGCCGGACCAAGCCGCCGCAAGGGGAACCACGCCGGTCCAAACAACAATGCACCCAAACTGAGAGCACGAAAAGCCAATCGGCGGGAGACTACAAGACGAGGAGGGCGGGGGAAGAAAAGGAGAGAGAGGGGGGGAGGCGGGAGAGAGGCGGAGGCTAGGTTTTCCTCTGCTGAGAGCTTTTTTTAGAGAGAGAGAGAAAGAGAGACAGGAATCTTAAATCTTATAGTTAGGTCTACAAGAATTAATAGTTTCTAGAATTCTCTATTTCTCATAGTTAGGTCTACAACAGATCTTTTATTTTGCTGATCTCTTTCCAATTAGGTACTTTCTTGGATTTCTTAAGTTGAGGCTTCATGAATTGGCATGTTTAGGGCCTCATAGGCAATAAATAAGCATTGTAAGGCTTAGGGCAATTAGGTTGAGTTTGAATAATAGTAAGAAAAACAAAGAGCTTTTTCTACATTAATTGTGATTCCTTCTTGTGTTCGTTCTTGCTTTCATAGGCTTCCTTGCGTCAAGATGCCTGTTGGATTGTCTCCTAGCTGGGCCCAATTAAAACTTGATCGAAATCCGATCCCGTATATTCTGGCTTAACAGTACTGGAATTGATTGCTTGCTGCGGGGGGAAGTTGAACCCCAGCCAAAAGCTTAAGGCCCCCTGAATCGCCAAAATGCTGAAACACATCGAGTGACAAGCACTATTTTCCTTGTGGTTTTTAACTTCTTCTGAATGTACGCTGCTTGTGAATTCACAAAATAAGAAAATGCTGAAACACATTGAGCATTTTTTTTTTTCATAACCGGATATCAGAGACAGATTGCGCGTATCTCGACTAATTCCGGGGTCTTGGGACGTGATGGAGTACGTTTACCATTTATTGAAGGGTTTATTATGTGTCTTGGTGATCATGTTAGGTGTAGAAAATGGATGCAATGGGTGTTTGGAAAAAGAAAGAATTGCTCTCTTGCAACTCAAACATTCCATCAACATAAAATTGGCACAACCGGAGTTTTAGGGGCCCGAACAAACATGGTGGCAATAGTGAAATTACAAACAATTTGACGTCTAGTTTCGAAACATGATTGAAAGAGATGTGGTGTGCGGTGTTGTCCATTTAGTTTTTGGTCCATACATATTTATGAGAGGCTGAGATGAGACGAAGACTACGGAGTCTTCGATATAATTTTACGACTACTCTGCTTGTGAATTCACCTTGAGAATTTGAGATTGAGCGATTTGTCAAGCAGTACTATTAAGAAATTCTCCCTCCATCCCACAATATTTATCCGGTCCGCTCCACAAAACAATGACGTAAAAATAATATAGCACAATTTTTGTAAGAAAAATTTAATTTTTTCAACAATTCACTAGATATTTATGAGTTCTTTTAATTTATAAAAAAAAACTGAATTTTTTCAAACATTCCATCAACATAAAATTGGCACAATCGGAGTTTTAGGGGCCCGAACAAACATGGTGGCAATAGTGAAATTACAAACAATTTGACGTCTAGTTTCGAAACATGATTGAAAGAGATGTGGTGTGCGGTGTTGTCCATTTAGTTTTTGGTCCATACATACTTATGAGAGGCTGAGATGAGACGAAGACTACGGAGTCTTCGATATAATTTTACGACTATTCTGCTTGTGAATTCACCTTGAAAATTTGAGATTGAGCGATTTGTCAAGCAGTGCTATTAAGAAATTCTCCCTCCGTCCCACAATATTTATCCGGTCCGCTCCACAAAACAATGACGTAAAAATAATACAGTACAATTTTTGTAAGAAAAATTTAATTTTTTCAACAATTCACTTGATATTTATGAGTTCTTTTAATTTATAAAAAAAAAACTGAATTTTTTCTTGAAAGAAAAGCATTATTTTTCAGTCTTTGTTTTGTTAATAGGACAAACATTTTGAAACAGAAGTAGTAGCAGTATGCTGTCGTGGTAGGCTGCAACCCCTATTTAAACAGAAGCAAACGCCATACAATTTGCTAGTATTCTATTAACCACTTTAATAGAATACTTAATTTAATCTGTCAAGTCATATTTCTCTGGGTAAGGGATGGAGTACTTTCAACATGTATTGATCAATTTATTGTGGGTAGTGGTGGTTATGTTGGCTGTAGAAAATGGATGCAATGGGTGTTTGGAAAAAGAAAGAATCGCTCTCTTGCAACTCAAACATTCCATCAACTTCGCAAACCGCGCTTCGTTGCCATCTTGGGACGAAGACGATAACAAGGACTGTTGTCATTGGGAACGTGTTGAGTGTAATTTCACTACCCGTCGAGTTATCAAACTTGATCTTGGTGATATAAGAGCATACTGGAGATCAGATGGTTATTGGCATCTAAATGCCTCTATTCTTCTCCCTTTTGAATCACTCCAAAGCTTAAACTTGTCTGACAACCAATTGCATAGTTTCGTCGGAACTGAAGGTATGGCTTCTGACATCTTTTCTATGATGAAATGAAACCTACCCTCAAAATTCAATTTTTGCTTTTTTCTTCAGTCAATTCCAAAATCGATTTAAAGTACATATATTCTACACATCAATAATTGGTTGTGAAGTTTGTGATGAATTTCATAATAAAATTCTATGCAGCGCAAATTCAAAGAATTTGAAGCCTGCCAGAATTAAGCATGTGCTTGTGTTTAATTGTCTTGTAGAGAAGTAAAATCAATTTGGTTTGTGTAATATTTTTCATTCTGAAAGCAACTATAATTAAACTTGCTATGAACAAATTGACTCATAAAATGATTGCGTCTGGATAGTCAATTCTGAAAACAATTGTGCTAAAACTTATTTGTATGATCAAATTGTTTGTCAGATGGAGAATTTTGTGATTGAACTCCTGACCTTCTAGTGAAATGCAAAAGTCCCGGCCAACTGGCTACTAGTTTTTTGTGTCAAAGCTTTAGAGGTACTTCCATTGATATGAAAATCATACATCAGGAACGGGTAGCCACCCCCAAGAAGGGATGAAAGTAACCACAAAGAAGGCCTAAACTCACAAACAAACATTTAGGACCTCACACAGATTAGACTCGTCTCCGACTTCGAAAAGCCATCAAGACAACGTAGAAAACCCACAGGGAGTGAGAGAAAGTCCGACGCAGGGGAAGAAAAAAAAACGTTCAAACAAATACTAAAGCAATATCCACGAGCAAATAACATATCCATACCCCTAAGTCCAGCCACCCAAAAATGCCGAACAAGACCCATACTGCTGCCACCACTGCTGCCACAAGGGCGGCCGAGACATAGCAAAGATCATGGAATAGAACTTTGATCACCACCACACCCCACCGTACAGCACCACCAAAACAGTTATCTCCATCCCAAGAAACTACGCTCTCGTTAGGGCACAAATATATGCGACGCCCAGAAACAAAAAGAACGGGACTGGCCTAATAACGTCGCTGGAACTGTAGGACGATTGGAAAGAAGAGCACACGGTGAGGAAGATCGGACAAAGGAGCATATAGGTGGATGACTCTAGCGACGATCAATTCCGTCAACGTTGGAACTTGCGAAAATTAGGAGGATAGATGAGAGAGAGAGAGAGAACTGGCTACTAGTTTAACGAAGAGAATCTCAAATAAGAATAGGGGATGGCAATGGGGCGGATCGGGTGGGATTTAGCGTCCCCCAAACCCGCCTCATTCTAATCAGATAGGAGTCAGAGCGGGGACAATCGGGGAGGTGTCGGGGTCGGGAAAAAATCGGGTCCCCATTCACCATAATAATTTGACTAGTTTTGTTCTTTTTAGAGTGTTTTGAAAAAAAAACAAGATATTGATGATTGATGAGAGTTTAAAAAAAATAGAAATAAAACAAATAAAGACATAAACTAGTGTTTTATTAATTGGTATATTGCTTTTATTATTTCAAAACAATGAAATTTATTTAGACATATATATACGTACAAAAATATAAATATCTATAATCGGGTTAAAATGGGGCGGAGGATGCAAATACCAAACCCGCCCCATTTGCCTATCGGATCGGGGAATATCCGTTCGGATCGGGACGGAGAGGTCGGAGACGGGGACGGGTCGGAGATAATTGACATCCCTTGATAAGAATGACTAGAAATCAACTTTGGTAGTTTACGGATTGACGAATTAAGTAGTTAAGGGGATAAAATTGCAAATTTGTCTTTTTTTATAGAGAGGTGACTGTTTATACAGGTAGTAGGTTTTTTTTTTTTTTGATTAAACAGGTAGTAGGTATTACTCCCAAATTATTGAAGGGTTCATCTTAATACATAATCATCTAATGGCTTAAAACTGGGGTGCATTTGGTTAACGTCCAATAAAACTGGGCTTATTTAAACCCTAAATCAAGTACGCTACAGAGCGTGGATTGATGATTGAATCAATAGATAGAAGAGATCGTTTTTACAGATACGAAGTACAAAGTACAAGCCTGTGACACTATATCAATTGTAAGAATCTATGAGGTAATCAAACCCCACAATTCAACCAATGTAATAAATAACCCATCATAAAAAAGAAACAAAGAAAAGAAAAGCCCATAAGTGAGATGCAAGAGTCCTGATGATGCAGGGAAGCATGTTGAAAAAGAAGGATCAATTCTAAGAGACCACGAGGTAACCAAACCCTACAACTTAGCCAATATAAGAAATAAGCCCATCATAAAAAAGAAACAAAGAAAAGAAAAACCCATAAGTGAGATGCAAGAGTCCTGATGATGCAAGGAAGCATGTTGAAAAAGAAGAAACAAGTAACAAGGACAATCATGAACAAGTATGAACTAGAGGTACTATCTATACGAACACACCATTATGAGAAAATCTCCCAAATTTTCATTAATTAATAATAAACAACTAATTTGCCCTAAAACTTATAACCTTATTTATAATAGTAAGAACCATACATACTAGGAAATAAAAAAAACGAAACAATAAAATTACGAACAAACAATTCTTCTCGACCAAGCAAAAATTAAAAGGTAACTTAATCTACTAGAGAATTAAGAAACTAATTACTCTATGATACTTATTTTCCTAATTCGATATATACTAGTTTTTTAATAAACTATTATTTCAAAATAATAAACTAAAATTTTATATTTATAAATTATTGGCATGCTTGCAAGGGATGAAAGGGCACCCAATGTAGCAATTTGGGTGTGCTACGTACAACTGGTGTTTGTTAACTCTCTTCCTTATTCGGGATATGAAATCCAGGGATTCATTATATTCTCATATGAGGATTCAAAGTTCCCGCTCTTACGTAATTCCTACTTTGTCCACGTCCAATACTTGACATATATTTGACATATACTTACCAAAATGACATTATTCCACACTGACAATTACTAGTTTTTTAATAAAATATTATTTCAAAATAATAAACTAAAATTTTTATATTTATAAATTATTGGCTTGCATGCAAGGGATGAAAGGGCGCCCAATATAGGAATTTGGGTGTGGTATGTACATTTGGTGTTTGTTAACTCCCTTCTTTATCCGGGATATGAAATCTGGGGATTCGTTATGTTCCTATGGTTGAGGATTCAAAGTTCCCACTCTTACCTAATTCCTACTTTGTTCACGTTCTTTACTTGACCTAAATTTACGAAAATGACATTATTCATACACAAAAACGAAATTATTGCACATAGTATTTACTAGTTTTTTAATAAAATATTATTTTAAAATAATAAACTAAAATTCTTATATTATAAATTATTGGCTTGCATGCAAGGGATGAAAGGGCACCCAATTTAGCAATTTGAGTGTGGTACGTACATCCGGTGTTTGTTAACTCTCTTCTTTATTCGGGATATGAAATCTGAGGATTTGTCATATTCTCATGGACGAGGATTCAAAGTTCCCACTCTTATCTAATTCCTACTTTGTCCATGTTCATTACATGACCTATATTTATGAAAATAACATTATTCTACTTGAAAATGACATTATTCCACACAGACATTTCATGCATAGATTGTGCACAAATTTTTTTGTTGGGCCCACCATGGGTCCTATACAAATGATTCGAACCGTTCATTAAATATAAATACTTTTTCAAGGGTCCTTGTAAAAAATTAGCTCAATCTGATACTTTTACGTTCTCGATCCAATCATTTAACCTTTTATTATCTTGAAATCTCAATGAAGTTTAGATGATTGGATCGCGAACTTCCAAGTATCAGCTTGAACAGCTTTTTCACATGAACCCTTAAAAAATATATTTTACATTTAATGAACGGCATAGATCATTTGTGTGGTATCCTTGGTGGGGCCCCACAAAAAATCTGTGCATAATCTGTGCACTTTTTTCTGTGAGGGTAGCAGGTTTCTATCCACATATAAGTTGGCCACTGACAAACAGTTTTTTTTTTCTTTTCCACATAAGAGAGCCTAGGCCCTAGCTAAGAGACAAAAACACTTAACGCAGTAGTTCGATGAACTCCAAGACCAACGCAGTTATTGCGCAAAGCCTCCAACACAGTTGTTAAAGTTAAACCAATAAATGACCTCCCATGTGGAGGCCGAATAAGAAGATTTTTCTTTCAACTATAGTAATGTCTTTTTTCCTTTTCTCTTTGCTATGGGGTCTCCTAATATAATTAAAAATTTGAGTTGACTGAGATATTAATCAGAACCATGTATTTCTCTTGCAGGTATTGGAATTTTGCAAAATTTCAGTAATTTGGAGGAGCTTGACCTTAACTATAATTATCTTGATAATAGCGTTCTACCATCTTTGAATAAGCTTTCAAACCTGAAGCTTCTACGTTTGGCTGGAAACGAATTGAATGGTTCAATGTATGTTGAAGGTAAGTTTAAAATGTATAATTCGTTGTGAAACCCAAACCATAAGCACAACACAGTATTCATTCCCCTGAAAAATGCATGGATAACGATGATCACACAAATATGTAACTCCACCTGTCCGATATGGGTGAGTTGCGTATGCATCAAATGGATCAGAACACATATGTATAAAGATCGGAGTCCAAGCATCTGTCTCCTGCTCCTTTTTTTTTTTTTTTGATTCATAGATAATTTATTATTGTCCTCATTGAAGTGTTACGTAGTTTTTCATTTGAATGCAGAATTTGGACCTTTTTTCTAACACGAAAGGATAAGAGAGTAATTCTACTTACCACATTCACTAGGCAATTGTTGATGAGGGAACGGTATAAGGACCCTCTTAAACATACACACACTCAACCCAAACTCCCGAAGGTTTGACCAACTTGAATGAGCTAGACTTGAGCCGAAATGCAGTTGTTAGTATCATTGCTCTCAACTATATATGGAATTATTGAAGGGTTCAGATTAATACATAATCATCTAATGGCTTAAAACATGTGTGCATTCGGTGCTTGTTAACTCTATTTTTTATCCGGTATATGAAATCCAGGGATTTGTTACATTCCCTTGGACGGGGATTCAAAGTTCCCATTCTTACCAGAATTTATTATTTGTCCACGTTCTACACTTGACCTATATTAACAAAAATGACATCCACCTCACTATAAGAAAAATTGGACTGAGTGACGAATGAAAATCGTCACAAATTGCATATTTTTTGTCACAAATAATATAGGTGATGAAAAAAAAATTCTCGACTAAAGATTGTCGAGGATTCCTATTTGGTAACGAAATCTATTTTTCGTCATTTATACTGCCTTTTGATGATAAAAAATTCCGTCACAAAACAATGACTTGCTGACGAAATTTTCTTCATCACGTATTGTGCTTTTTGCCGACGAAAAATTTCATCACAAATTATTCCCTTTGGTGACAAAAAAAATCGTTGTCAAATGTAACCCATCTGTGACGAAAAAGAAAATTTTTCATCACAAAAGACTCATATGTGGAAAAAAATCCAACTTTCTTGCTCCTACTGGGTTTCGAACCCAAGTCTCCTAGATTCCACACGCAAACTTCAACCAACTACGCCAAACATACTTTTCAATATATGTTTCAAATAACTACTCGTTCCGTCCATTTTTGAGTGTTCCGTTTCGTAACTCCAACTTATTAAGAAAATATTATCATTACACCTTTCACATTAACTTTTACTTACATTTTTCGTACAAACCCTCTATGGAGACATCGTCATTACACTTTTACTCACTAATTTTTCAAAATGGAATCTACTTAATTTTACAGGCAAAATGGAAAATGTACCAACTTTTACTCACTCCCTTTACAAAATGGACACTTATTAAGGGACAACCCAAAATGAAATACTAGACTTTAAAAAGGGAACTGAGGGAGTAATAGATAACACATATATTTAACATTAAAATATTTTTTTCGTCACCCAATAGTTATCTTTGGCAATGAAATATAATTTTGTCTCATTTTCTACTCTTTCAGAGACAAAAATTTTATTTCGTCACCAAATAGGTATCTTTGGTGACGAAAATATCTTTTTCGTCGCTAAATATTTATAATTGGTGACGAAATAATTTCATCACAGAAGTTGTCAAAACAATGACGAATTTATTTTTTCGTCGCCAAATATACTCATTTAGCGATGAAATTAAATTTTGTCACCACTTTTTTCTCATTGAATATACTTTTTCTTGTAGTGCTACTCGTATCCCCAAATATAATTTCCGCTTTATGTAAAAAAAAAGAAAGAGA
Organism: Rhododendron simsii; assembly: GCA_014282245.1. NCBI lineage: Eukaryota > Viridiplantae > Streptophyta > Magnoliopsida > Ericales > Ericaceae > Rhododendron > Rhododendron simsii. The sequence goes on along the minus strand of CM024953.1, from coordinate 7,728,598 downwards.
GAGAGAGAGAGAGAGAATTACCCAAACATACCGTGTATAATTAATCTCCCCTTCAAAAAAAAAATTATTTTGGCTGCGGAAAAACAAGCCATTAAGGATAAACCAATAAATGCCCTCCCATGCGGAAGCCGAATAAGAAGATTTTTCTTTCAATTTATACTACTTCCTTTTTTTCTTGTCTCTTTGCTTTGGGGTCTCCTAACATGATTAAAAATTTGTGCGGACTGCAATACGCATCAAAATAATGAGCTTCTCTCGCAGGTATTGGAATTTTGTCAAATTTGACTAATTTGGAGGAGCTTGATCTTAGGTGGACTAAATTTGGGAATGACATTCTACCATCTTTGAATAAGCTGTCAAACCTGAAGTTTCTACGATTGGCTAGAAACCAATTGAATGGGTCAATTTATGTCAGAGGTAAGTTTTAAGTGCACGATTCGTTTTGCGTGAAATCCAAAGCATAAGTCACAACAGTCCTTTTTCCCCTAAAAAATGCATGTCCTCACATGAATATGTAAGCACTGCACCTGTCCGATATGGGTGAGTTGCGTGCGTATGCTTCGAAATTTCGAATGGCTCACAACACATATGTGTAAGAATTTGAATCCAAGCATCTATCTCCTGCTCCTTTTTTTTCTTTATTCATATATAATTTATTGTTGTCCTCGTTAAAGTGCTACGTAATTTTTCATTTGAACGCAGAATTTGATGGTTTGAACAATTTGAAGGAGCTAGACTTGAGTGAAAATGCGGTTGCCAGTATAAGTGCCCTAAACGGTATGGAATTGAAACTTTTCAAGGGTTTGCACAGTAAAGTATGATATCTAAAAACTTTTCAATTATTATTTTTCAGCAAAATGAAATCAGATTTTATATATATATATATATATATATATATATATATGGGGCTGGTTCCCTTCACACAAAATTTGACACAAGTTTTGACACAACTCTAATCGGAGTTCCACTCAAATGATCGGAGTTCCACACAACATTAATCGGCGTAAATCTAGTTTTGGGTCTCACAAATCAAAATGAATCTCAACCACTAGTTGTTCTTTTCGGGGCACTTTCGGAGTAAGTTTTCTTTGTATCTAGCATTAAAATTTTTTAGAACTTTTTCAGGAGAAATGGTAACATTCTTTGAACTTTCTTGAATTTTCAACTCAATTACACTATTTTTTTCAGAAATATTTATCCAGAATCAAAATATTATTGAAATTTAACAATTTAGACTTTCTTTGACACGACAGGTGTTTTGATGGAATTCGATTTGTGAATGTTGACAAACTATATAGCATATTGGAAAACCATATAATTTGGTCATTCCCGCGCGCTAAGGGTTCTTAAACTTATTTGTAATTTTCAAGCCTAAAAATAGTGGACTTACTGAAATAATATTTTGTGCAATATAGATCTTATTTGATAGATTTCGAAGAGGTCTTCTGAAAGAAGAAAAAGAAATAAAAAAATTATTTTCATAAATTCATTAAGTTAAGTTTGAAAATTGGAAATAAATACTTATTTTTTAAGAACCCTTTGTGAAACAAGAGTGATTTTCCTTGTCAACCAAACAATAGAAAATGTTTCCATATCATAATCAAGCCAATTAACAACAGGAAACATTTTCCTTTCTAGAAAAATATTTCCAAATAAATCTACAACTACAATTTTGCACAGGTTCGCAAGAAGAATCAGGAATATTGAAAATGTTAGAGGTCCTTGATCTGAGTGGTAATGACTTCGATAATAGTGTTTGGTCATTTTTGGGAGGGCTTTCATCAATCAAGACGGTGGATTTGAGTTCCAATAGAGGCTTGCACAGAGCTGTTCACAATAAGGGTACGTCTTATATGAAATTTCCTTATAACATTATTAGCACCTTCCTCTCTCATAATTCTTACAGATTTCTTCCATGCTTTTATTCAACCCCTTAATACAGACGTGAGAAACCTCAGCAAGATTGAAACTTTGCTCATGGATGGTGTTATGCTCGACGACGTTCTTCCATACATTAGAGTCATTACTTCAATTCAAGTCTTGTCCTTAACATACTGTGACAGCAAGCGTTTTCCTTCAATTGAAGGTATAACTCTGAATTGTTCTTTTACTCCCCATCCCACAAATAGAAGGATATTATTGGTCATTATCTGTTTTGTCTATAAAATATATATCAATCTAAGATTTTCAATGTGTTCCGTTCCATGTGTTATAAGGGTTATGCGAGTTGAAGAAGCTCCGAGAGCTTGACGTCGCAGGGAGTGACTTTGGGGAAACCTTACCATGGTGCCTGGCGAACTTGACATCCCTTCGACTACTGGATTTAACTTCCAATAATTTTACTGGAAATATTGCACGGTCTCCTCTTATCAATTTGACATCCCTCGAATACCTTGCAATTTCAGATAATGACTTTGAAGTTCCAATCTCATTCAAGTCATTTTTTAACCATTCCAAACTCGTGTTCATTGAGAGCTTCAACAACATGTTGTTGGAAGAGGAGGACTTTCCTGCCACATCCCCAAGTTTCCAACTAATCGGACTTCGTTTGTCAAATTCTAAACGTGATCATATTACCCGATCATTTCCTCACTTTCTCTACCATCAACATGACCTCATACTGGTTGAGCTCTCCACTTTTATAGGTAAGTTTCCATATTGGCTGTTGGACAACAATACGAGAATGGAATCACTTATCCTATCATACAATTCATTCAGCGGACCATTATTGTTGCCGTCGCGTCATATGAGAAATCTTATTGTACTGGATATCTCTAACAATCATCTTGAAGGCTTCCTTCCTTACAAAATTGCCGGTCCTTTCCCGAGTTTAGAATTCTTCAACATGTCTACAAACAACTTTGAAGGCAATATCCCCTCTTCATTCGGGGATATGACTGCTCTGACAGTGCTAGATTTTTCGAATAATGGACTATCAGGTGAAATACCGGCTCATTTGGCCAAAGGTTGCCGCCTCTTGAATTTCTTGAGACTATCACACAACTTCTTGAAAGGCCCTGTACTACCCCATCAAAACAATCTGACCCTATTGGAAGTCTTATATTCCGACAACAATGGCTTCACTGAAATTCCATCTAACTTGTCTCGGAGCAATATTTTGATCTTTCTGGATGTTAGTGCTAATCAACTGGTAGGAAAGATTCCAGCTGGGTTTATTGGGAATTATACATCTTTAGTGCATCTAACAATGGCCAGTAATCATCTTGAAGGTCCTATTCCAATTGAATTTTGTCAACTCAAAAACCTCATGTTGTTAGATCTTTCAGAAAATAATATCACCGGGACTGTACCATCTTGCTTCAGTTCATCACCTATCAACAATATTCGGTTGTCCAAAAATAGGCTAGATGGATCTTTTCCAATGGCCTTCAAAAATTACAGTACCAGTTTAGTGGAGCTTGATCTCTCTTACAACCAATTCAGTGGTAATATTCCAACTTGGATAGGCAGCCTTTCCTTGCTTACGGTTCTTCTCTTGCAAAATAATAATTTTGAAGGCAATATCCCAAAGGAGTTATGCCACCTTTACAGCTTAACCATTATTGATCTTTCTTCCAATAATCTCTTTGGCACCATTCCCCCTTGTATTAGTGAAATCGAATTCAACGGAATACACACCGGATTTGGTTACGGATACTACCTTAATGATTCTGCACAAACATTCACATTGTTTTTACGTGATCTGAGGATGGTGTTAGGCAAAAGTGAAAAAGGTCGGGATAAGCATTTTCAAACATCGGCTACAGGACAAGAGGCTAAGTTTACAACAAAGGGAATGTCCTTATCCTATAGGGGAACCGTTCTATGGCTTTTCTCAGGAATCAATCTCTCCCACAACAGATTGACAGGCCCCATACCACCTGAGATTGGAAACCTTAGCCATATCAAAGCGTTGAACTTGTCCCACAATAACTTCACCGGTACAATCCCTGTGACGTTTTCAAACTTGAAGGGCATAGAATGCTTGGATCTTTCCTACAACCACCTGAATGGGAAAATACCCTCTCAGCTTACAGAACTAAACTCCTTGGCTGTTTTGAATTTGTCCTACAATAACTTGAGTGGAACGATGCCTCCAAGAGTAAAACAATTCGGAACTTTTGACTCGAATAGCTACGTTGGAAATCCACTTCTTTGCGGAGAACCACTGCCAAAGTGCAATGCAATTGATTCACCTCCACCGACGCCAAGAGCACCTGTCAATGATACAGAAGAAGATTCTGGTTTCATGGACATGAATGTGTTTTATATGAGCTTTGCAGGGTCTTACGTAACTATGATCTTGGCAATTGTGGCGATTTTGTTTATAAATTCGCATTGGCGAAGGGCATGGTTTCATCTTGTCGAGGTTTCCATCACCTCCTGCTACTATTTCGTTGTGGACAATCTCGTGGGGCGCATTTGGAAATAAGCAGCCATCTCTATCTCTCTCTCAGCATGTGGTGTGGTTAATGTATTCTACGCAGTTTTATTTGGAATGTGGTTTGTATGGAGTAAATCGTTCTAGCTTTGTGATGTACTATTTGACTTCGCTTTGTTCTCTGAGTTTTCAATTTGACAGGTTGTCAAGGTGCTGAAGTCTGATTTTATGTTTTTTCGAAATCCTATGGAAATCAACAGTAGTTGTGCTGTTATTGGAAATTTTTTCTTCCTGAGTGCATGTCTCCTTGCAATTTGAATGAACACCTCTTGTTTGACAAAATTGTTCTTTTGTGGCTATTTTGAATAGTTTTAGCAACAATGGAAAGATTGAGAAATATTATTGTGAATGCAATAATATTTGTGACACAACATTGCCTTGCTTATGAGTGTGTGGCCCAACATTTTATCCTGGAATGCAGCATTCTTCTATATTTGGATTCTTTAATAAGTAATCTCCCGATTGTTGGAATTACCCATTACTTATAAATGCAATTTATTCATCTTGAAATGCCTATTGTCATATAGATGATGTATTTTTTGTGCCATTTAGCCATGTAAAGCACAAGTTAAACCACTCATTTGTGACATTTGTGCATTTTTTGTAACCTCAATTCGTTTTTTTCCCTCACACCTTACAAGGGGCACTTCAAGTCCTTGAATACCGAAGCATTTGAGGCGTGCCTTAAAAGCTAAATTACATTTCTACGCGAATGAAGAAGTTGGTGAGAGCAAATACCATGGTAAGTCGTACTTCGTATCGAAAAGTAGGATCAATTTTGTTTTGTAGGTGTTTAATGAGTAATGATAAACTTAAAAGGGCCTTAATTGATTGTGGAACTTTGCCACTAAACACAAATGATGTAACTTGCTTCGCAGCAACCTAACCTTTTAAATAGGTTGAATACCCCAAGCATAGGGCTAGATCATTGAGAGCATAATAAACCGGTAAGTCCGGGATCGTAGCACAGGAAATTAGTAATAGCTTGTTCGGATTGAAGGTTTTATGTAAGGATTGAGGCGTTTAGACGGCCAACTGTCTGTTTTTACTTTAAACGGTGGAAATATTAAGGCGAAAAGACTAGAAATGAGTTTAATGAACTAATGGAGGCAAGTCCCGCGATCATCCATACTGTGACTCAGGCCGTTAACAATTCTCGATTATAACTCAAGCAAGAGTCACGACTGCACGCACGATCGAAAGATTTAGCTTTAAAGACTACATTTAATCAAAGGATGTGATTTTCTAGAAGCGAACTAACTTGTTCGACTAATTAATCGAACGCGTAGGAGGCCAAAGTCCTAAATATACCGCGTGCCAAGACCGCTTGGCTAAGCGACATACCAAGAAGTTAACACCCCTAGTTTAGACCAAAAATTGCAAGATTAGCACTATTCTGAAAACCATGCTTTTAAGCCCAATCTCTCTGTGCACACCAAACCCGGACCCGGTGTGGGCTACCACAACCCCGGGTGGATCGGAGAGGCCCGAAAAATATATTTTGACTTTGAAGAATTGAATTGTTGAAGAGTCGCCACCCGAATTTGAGGTTTGACACCCGAGAAACCATTTTGATTGAAAATGATTATTTAAATTGAAAACCAGAGATTCGTTTGAGGGTTCAGAAGCCACATTACGAGAGGGGAAGAGTTTTACGGCACCCCTCTCGCCCGATATGCAATCGGTCTCTACTCAATATTTGTGGAATTTATTAAAAATATTTTGTTTCAAGAAAACACTTAGCACGTATCCGCAGATATATCAATTAAGAGGTATATGCTGGTGCAGGAGTTGAACAATGACATGATGTAAAATAAAGGAATGTAAAAAATGAAAAAAATGTCACTGGAAGCACTCCCGAGCGCTCGGGACCACTCCCGAACGCTCAAGAGTGAGCACAGTAAAAAAAAAAAAAAAAAGTACTCACAACCAGTAAGATCAAAAGTAAGATTGTAAGATCAAAAGTAAGATCAAACTAAGATCTTAGTTTGCAATTTTTATTTTTTTTTTGGCAATTTTCTTGCTCTTCTTGTTAAACTAAGATCAAGAGTGCTCACAACCAATATGGGAAACTGGTGTGATCCCCTGATCTCCCTCAAAAGGAGGAAAACAGTGGCTTAATGGCGGTGTTTATACCTTTTGTTTGCTTGAACTTGACTTCTTGGATGGATTTGAAGGCTGAAAATGAGCTGAAAATCACAGAAATATGAGCGCCTGATTATGGTTAAGCTCTTAAGCTCTTACATTTTCTAAGATTTCCTTGAAATTGCTTTGATTTTTGGAAGAAACTTTGAAGTAATTTAGAGAGAGAGGGTGTGTGTGTATTTTCAAAAAATAGGGGAGTTTTTTGAGAGAGAAATTTCGTGCCCCTTGAATGCTAGCACAATGCGGGTATTTACAGGGAGGGGAAAAACATGTTTGAATTTTGAAAATTAAAAGAAAATGAAATGGAAAATGGTTTTGGGGGAAAAATGGGATGATGAGATTCCTGCTGGTCTATGCAGGCCTCTGGCACGTTCAGGTTTGAACTGCAAGACTGAAAAGTCTGAAAAAACCATGGTCAAAAGTCAAGCTCATTACATGCTGTGACAGAGCTCCCGAGCACTCAAGAGCGGTCCCGGGCGCTCAAGAGTAGTCCCGAGCGCTCAAGAGTGTCTGCCCAACTTCAAAAGGGTGCCACAGACACTCCCGAATTCGGTTTTAGGTGTTTTTTGAAGCGTTGGAAAGCTCGTTGAGTCCTCTTTCTAACCCAATTGGTTTCATTCAAACATATTTTATAAGCTGAAATGTATGCCCACTTTACCCTCAGGGTGTCAGAAAAAAAGACAGTTTTGGTTTGTAAAAGTCCAAGAGGCATCGTTCAAGCTTTACCCAAGTCCTGTTTTGATTCCGCTTCATCATTGGGGAGCCTCAAGGCCACAAATTAAGGATAATTAATAGGCCCAAATTGAGGTATCTACAGTTGCCCCTCTTTGAATGGCGCTCGGCATCATGTCTGGATACGAGTGACATCCAAAGATTGAGACAACCCAATTCGAGCCCTACTAAATCCTTAATCCAAAATCAAATGCAAGTAAAAATTTACAAGCATTTAAAGCATGAGGTATGAGGTTGTGTTTTTTCAAGCTGCCTACGTACACTGTTTCCAGGGATCAGACCAACGTAGTTCTTTAGGGCAAATGCAAACATGCAAGCTGTAGAAGGCATGAAAACATGCAAGCAAAAATTTTGACATGAATAATTTGATTGAAAAGCGCCCACCGATTGCTCCGTCTCAGTGGGTGAGACAAATAAACAAGCGAAAAGGTTGTAAACGTAACATAAAATACACCGCGAGGGGTGCCATCCAACGGGACAAGTTAGCTTGTCTCGAAAGGATAAAAAGCAAATACACCGCGAGGGGTGCCGTCCAACGGGACAAGTTAGTTTGTCTTGAAGGAATGAAAAGGTGAATACATCGCGAGGGGTGCTATCCAACGGGACAAGTTAGTTTGTCCCGAATGAATACAACCAAATCTATGGTGAAAGGTGCTTGATAGGTGTCTCTCAGGACAGTGCCAAATCTACGGCTAAAGTCAATTTGAAAGATGTCCCTCAGAACGATGCCAAATCTATGGCGGAAGTCGATTGAAAGGACAAGTTAGTTTGTCTCGAAAGGTTACAAGGTGAATACACCGCGAGGGGTGCCAACCAACGGGACAAGTTAGTTTGTCTCGAAGGGATAAACCAAATCTATGGCGAAAGGTGCTTGATAGGTGTCTCTCAGGACGGTGCCAAATCTACAGCAGAAGTCAATTGAAAGAAGCCAAATCTATGACAGAAGATGATTGAAAGATGTCCCTCAGGACGATGCCAAATCTATGGCAAAAGTCGATTGAAAGAAGCCAAATCTATGGCGGAAGATGATTGAAAGATGTCCCAGAGGACAATGTCAAATCTATGGCAAACAATGATTGAATGATGTCCCAGAGGACAATGCCTAATCAATGGTGGCAGCAAATGATTGAATGATGTCCTAGAGGACAATGGCTAATCAATGGCAGCAAATGACTAAATGATGTCCCAGAGAACAATGCCTAATCAATGGCAGCATGTCAAGCAGTCGTGTTGACAAATATGACAAATGAAGTTGACCAATAGAGGTCAAGGCTAGAAAGTGAGACCCGCATTTCGACATTCGATGATTACAATAATTTTTGTCATTCTTATTTATTTTTATTTTTTTGAAAAACAGGGGACATGTCCGAGTACCCTTTCGGCTTTACTATTTTTTGGCCAACGGGATGGTATCTTCAGTACTTGAGATCTGGGCTAGAGTTTGTCTTTGCATGGAAATTGGGTTTGAGTTGAAGCCAGGGCTTGAGTTGGAGTTGGTTTGACTTTGACTTTGATCAGGGCTTGGATTTTGAGCATTCATGCCCCAGTCTTGATGTTGGTTGTACGCTTGCTATGACTGATGACATTAGGCTAATGTGCCCAGTGAGTGACAGATCTCAGTTCTGATTATTTTCCTTGATTCCACTGATAGTTTCAGCAACCAGTTTTATTATGAGCACAAGTGCGGGTTCTTCCATGTATTGGAGTTTCTCTCACGTGTTGGGGCTTCAAGATCAATATGACTTAACTAGACGGACGACCTTGTGTGAATTTGGACAAGGCCTAGAAGACTCGAAAGACAAGAATGACCCTTTATCAGAGGACTGACTCTCAATGATGACCTGACTGGACGAGGAGTTTGATTTGACTGGATGAGGAGCTTGATCACTTGAGAGTTCGAAAAATGGCAAGCATGTCCCATAATTGATGTTTGAAATTGTCATGATAAAATCAAGTTTCAATGATTTTCCCAATTAGGGCTTTGAAATTGTTTCCGCTCCTCAAGTGATGCTCATTCAGAATTTTCTTTGATCTTGTTTTGTCAAAACACGAGGATTTTTACCACAAACCGTGCCCCAGGTTGATGATGACAATCCATGAATTTCAAAAATGCCCCAGCATGGATTTTGCGGGATTCATAAAATACCTTGACGCTTCTTCTTGTTTTCTCCTACTGTTTAGGATTTTTGTTATCAAGTTGCGTTTTCCAATCTGAAAGGACTTTATCCGGGTTGTAAGGTGGCCAAGGTTTGGCTTAACAAAGAAAGGATAATAAGCTCAAGAATTTTCATTTTCTTTGGGTTTCGAGAGCTAGCAGTCATCTTGAACATTTTTGCGCCCATTTTGCTTTTTATGGGCTCATTCTTTCACTTTTTGTTGTGCCTATATGTTTGGCATTTTCATTGATTTCGAGTTTTCTCTGATTTTTCTTCAAAGTTTTGCATCTCATTATGCCTATGTATTTGGCACTTTCACGCTTTGAGTTCTAATGCGCCGATGAATTTGACACTTTTGTCTTCCTCATTGCACCCCAGTGTGGGGGATAACTGCTTAGCTGGGTTCTTTTCAAAGAAATTGATTTAGGCTCAAGGGGGGTATCAATGGATATATATATCTTTAAGCGTTTGATAAAAGAAAATAATGCCTTTTTTCATGTTGAATTGCACAACTTGATAACTGGATCCTAGATGCAAGTTAAGAGAATTGTGCTCTCTAACTTTTGCCTAGATCACATTTTAAGATCCTAGATCCAAGGCGTTGCTTCTTGACGGTGTCAGGGAGTGGTCCCATGAAATTCTTCTTCTTGCAAGGGCGAAGTATCTCATGTTTTGATTCCTTAATTGATGGTGAAAAACAATTCCAAGTTAAGGGATTATTACAAAATGTGAGTTTATTATCACAATTTCGACACAAGAAGCTTGAGATTGATTTCAAAAGACGGGATGAACCGACGAAGGATTGACTTGTGAATGACCGGGCCTCAGGATGAGGCTGCCTACGTATCCTTCTTGCAAAGGAATCAGGTCATAACGTAGTTCGAGCCTACGAAATTGACTTTCTTTTTGGTTTTTCTTCTTTGACTACAAACTTGAATTTGAAAACATACAGATATGAAAGTACGAAAGACTCAAAGTACAAACTAACTCGAACTTAAAAGACGAAGACTCAACTTGAAACTTAAAAACTTTCCAGACTCGTGAGAAATTCCATTCATGGATTGACTTTACTGCACTCAAAATCCTCCTCCAGATCTGAGGTCCGGCATTGGGATGGTTCCATTGTTAATTAGGTCTTGGACCTTGTGACGGAGACGGTGACAGTCATTGGTAGCGTGACCAGGCATTTGGTGGAAGGTGCAGAAGGCATTTGAGTTGTGGTAGGCTGGGAGCCTTTGAGGTAAGGGAGTTGGAGGGAGTGGTTTGACAGTTCCGCTTTCGATAAGCCTTTCGAATACCATGGATAGTGGTACGGAAAACTGGGAAAAGACACGAGGTTGTTTAGGCTTGGTGGCTAGAGCAACGATCTTGTAGGGGGATGAAAACAGTTGGTGCCCTGAACGTACCAAACTGCAAACGGCCTCACGTGCCTCTACACCGGAACCCTAATCTTCGTCGGAACCCTAATCTGCAAAATAGACAAGGGGTGAGTGCACCTTTGCCTCTCGTGGCAAAGGCCCTCCGATGCCTAAGTTAGTATCACGTACTAGTAATAACCCTAATTATCAGTAGGAAAGCAATCAGTGATAGCCGAATATTGCGTACCTTTTACCTCCAGGTTTACCTCGTATTTATAGGTTCAGGGATGCTTATCGTCCAAGCATCCCGTTGCCCTAGGATTCCTACTTTGTATAGGAAACCTAGTATCTCATGGATTCTCGTTCCCTTATCTATATGATATCTTAATCTTCATAGGACCATGAGTCCTTTTGGGACTCTTTCCCATAATTATCCGAACACCCCACTCACGTTGGGTCTCTAGCCTCGATCCGATATACCCGGGATCTTCCCCTTTTACGGAGTGTTAACTTTCTGGATTATCATTTGCTACGTCACGACCTAAGGCAACTTGTTGCACTGTTCGGCATCCTCTTTGCCGAACAGTCCTCCTGGACCAATGACATCTCATGCGACTGGTCCATATTGTTGTATATGGTCAAATGACTTCGTATGTCTCTTGAACTTGTCTGCCGAACAGACTGTCTGGACCAATGACTTCACGTGTTGCCGGTCCAGATAGCTGTTCATCGTACCAATCAGAGATGAACTTATCATGCCTGCCACGTGTCACTAATGCATCACGTGTTCGGCACCCGGATTTACCTGTTCGGGAATACCTTCCTACAGATCTGGTTAATAGGCTTGGTCAGGGCGGGGTCGGTATTTGTGGGGTTAGACGGTAGGTTGGTGTAACTTGCATTACTATACAGCGTGTTGCTGCTGTTGGGGTCCACATTTTTTATTTCTAGGAAGGAATAAGTAGCTTTTTCGAGGATGCCCAACTGAACAACTTCTTCAACGGCCAGGCTTGTTTCGAAGAATGTCTTGAAGTTGGAAGAGGCTTAAGCTAGAATCATGTGCTTGGCAAGTGCGGGCTAGAGATTTCGGACAATAATTCGAATTTGATCCTTCTCAGAGCATTTCTCCTTCACCTGAACAGTTTTTGCTCTCTATCTTCAGACAAAGTCCATGAAAGACTCCTTCGGTTCCATTTTGGTTGATTCCAACTATCGAGTGGTGACCTCAAGTTAGATGTTATAGTCAAACTGGGCCACAAAAGCCTCACAGATGTCTTCCCAAGATTTTTTTTTTTTTGGTTATTTCCAAGGCAGTGAACCAGTGCAAAGCATGCCCAACCAGTGTTTGACTGAACATTTGGGCCATGGCATCTTTTTCCACGCCCCACATGGAAAGTGCCCCAGTGTAGCTAGTCAGGTGTGCCTTCGGGTCACCGGTTCCATCAAACTTTGCAAAGTTGATTGGCTTGAATTTTTTGGGTAGTTTGGCATTTGGGAAGAGGCAGAGCTCGTCAATGTCAAAACCGGTTGAGGCGATTCTTTTGCTTTTGGCTACAGACTGCTCAAGTTGGGCCAATTTGGCTTTGATGATAACCATTTCTGGGGTTTGAGGGTTTGGTTCAGGGGGTGGTTCGTGGTTATTTTCGAGGGGTGGTTCTGGGTTTTGTGAAGGTGGAAGTCACCTGGCAACCCCGGTTACTGTGGGCACATGCCCCAAAATTCTAAATTTTGTTGTTTAAAATCGGGTGCGGCCCTCTTGCTACGTTTCGATTCAGAGTCGCCACTCGGGTTTTAGCGGTGAAACACCCAAGGAACTGAACTCGAAAACGCTTGCTACGTTTGCTTGATTTTGAAAAAGGCTTGTAGACTGGACCGTCGTCACCTTCGATATCTGAGGTTCGGGAGCCAGGTTACGAGAGGGGAAGGGTTTTATGGCACCCCTCTCGCCCAATCCGGAGATCGATCTCTACTCGGGCATTTTGTAAAACTTTTGCATTTTTCTCTCATTGATCATTTTTTATCCAGTTAGGGCGGGGGAACAGTTAATGGGATTAAGACTGTAACAGGTTGCAGTTATGTGACGAAATGTTTATGGATGATGATTCGCTTGAATTAATAAAAGAACATAGATTGAGAACAAGCACTGAGATCAGCTTGAACGAATGGGGTACGTTGTCTTTCAGAGAGGTGAACAGGCTACACAACGATATGCACTGGCCAGGCCACTGCATATCGATACAACCTGCGCACGCCACCTCAAAACTGGCGTACACCACTCCTTTGCACTCACAGTCTTTGTTTGCAACCCGCTGGGCTCTGGAATGGACCAGCGCACACCCAGGACAAATCACGCAGTTTAATAGTAGCATATGTACAGATTACAGGTAGATGAAATGGCTTGAAACCATGGAAAAAGACAGGAAACCCCATAAACAGAGTGGGGAGATAATAAAAGGCCAGGACTTAAGTTAAATGCAAGGGCCAGCCACTGGACCCTGGTAACACTGCCGTACACCAGTCTTACAAGACCGTACGCCAGCTTCACCATTTGGTCAGTGCTTGGCTTTGCATTATCTGGGCTCTGGAACATGGCCAGAAGGATCCCAGAGGCCCTCCAAAATAAGTAAGAAGAAGATATTAAAAGCTAAACATAAACAGTTCTAGGATACGGAACACTACAAAACTGATTATTAGCATGCTAAGGTGATGACTGAAGTATAAACAAGTAAAAAAGGACGATCAATGATCCCCACGCCAGTAGTGCGCGTACCGCCATGACTGGCGTACGGCTTGTAGGTACTAGCGTGCGCCATTGTTTGTCTTGCACGATTGTTTTATTTTTCCAGTTTGGGGCCAGGACTAGTATTGGTTACTAGCCTGGACCTTTCTGGTTCCCCTCAGGGATCGAAAACAGAAAGCCACGCAAAGGTGGTATACCTTTGGTGTAAGGATGAACGATGGTTTGAGCTTTGAGGTTGAAGATGGAGGTTGGATGGTAACTGAATAGCGGTGTGGGTGTGGGGTGATTCTCTGCTTCTTGCTCTTTCAATGGAGGAGAAGAGGTAAAGAGCAAGAGAGGAGAGAGGGAGACTTGGAGACTTGAATGTGGTTAACCCCTTGCAAATAAATGCAAGGGGTATTTATAGGAGGAGAGTGAACTGAGGAGGGGGGTTAATCAGTTGGGTTAGGGCTGGTTTGGTTGAGGGGAGAGCCTCCCATGCATTTAATGTATGGGACTAGGTGATGGGGGATGTATGAAAGAGAGAGGAACGTCCCTGCAGAATATCATCATCAGGGGGACTGTTCCCCCGTACTGGGACGGTTACAAAGTCTCGAGCACATGACAGAAAAGTGGTGATTTGACTGGCTTTGACCAGCGTGCGCCAGAGTTGGACCTACGTTCACCAGTCAAACTGAGTCAACGGTCGATGACCGACACGTGGCAGTTCACTGGCGCACGCCAGGAGAACACTAGCGTAAGCCAGTAGGGTTTTGCTGGGGCCATCTTCTCTGGCTTGAAGGGTTTGAATGGTTTTTGAAATTGGTATTCGAAAGGCTTTGGATGAGGGATGTCCAAAGCTCAAAACTTGTCATCGACCTTGGAATGTTCTTAATCTTTAATCATCATTGGGGCAACAAAAGACCGTAAATAAGCTAATCCGGATAGTTCAGGGTAGGGTGTCTACAGTTATCATGAGCATCAATTGGGTAATCTGGTTGTCTGTTCATTCACCCATCTATAGGATAGAGGTTCGGATTTGATCCAACTCATTCGGATTTCCTGCTGGCCGTTCCCCATTCAAATATTCCATCGGCTATTCCATATCTTCCCAAAAATTCTGAGTCTATAAGAGTATTGTTTTCTTTTTTGGCTCAATTGCTCTTGGGCTGACAGCAAAGCAAGAAGTTGTAGTTAGACATGTTTTCCTATTCATGTTTTATGAAAGAAATGCACTGTTGCCGTCGTCATCGTCTCGACTCCTTAAAGACTTATCTTGAACTAACGGTTACAGCCTCCCGAAGGTTGCCTTGATTCTCAGAATTTCTTTTAAGATGTATCCTTTATTTAGAACGGCAGATTCTAAGAGATGTCAAAATGCACTAAGTATTCAACTAGTTCTCATGCGAAATTTCAATTTTGAACTTGGAATAGCTTAGTATAGAAGACGTGATACCATAACCAGGGTGGCGTCAGTGGCATGGTGCCATTAGCCGAAGTGTGTAAGTGATGTGGCATCACGGCATCATTTCCTTGTTATTCCTTATTCTCCGTTGAATCTTCGATTAGGCATTAGTCAAGGACTTAATATGTTTTGATTTCCCAAAGTCTCATTGTTCTAAGGACTCATGTAGTTTAGACAACGTACATTGGGGTGCACAACTCTTCATCGGGCCTCGGCAACCTTCTACAGACCGCGTGAGTGAGTTTAAGAAAACATGGCTTTAAAGCAAAACAGCATGACATGGATGAGATGCAAGGTCCGATGAGGAAAGTGGTAACATGTTAGTAGAATATAGCACATAGTCCTATCTGCAGGTTCCTGTCCTAGTTTGAAAGGTTATACGGCTTACTAAACACGCATAGAGGTCGGGTTTTGGTTTAAAGAAGGTTCCCTGGACTAGAGGCAAGGTATGCCTCCCATTGCTGAGCGTATTCCCAACAATGGTACAAACGGCATGGATGACTCATCACGGTCGAGGGTTGCCGAGCATTCTGGGACTCCCTGTCATCAACAAGCCAAGCAGGATTGCCTGAACACGACAACAATGTTAAATACAATATATATACAAAAGATAGACAATGAAACAAAATATTTTGAAAATCCCACAAACATTTTTCAAGCTTGGCTCTCTTGATTAAGTAATACTTAGAAAGAAATACACAAGTAACCAATCAAAAAGCCCCAGGTCGGAATGGCCGGAAAAAAATCCAGTTAGAATCGCCGATTCCTTCCTTCAACGAGCATAAAGCATCATTGTTTTTGACAGACTTTGCCATGATTATTCACAAATGCATATAAACTTTAAGTATGAATTAATCTATCCCTAGCAGAGTTACCACTGTGGGCTTCCACAGCCCCGGGTGGATCGGGGTGGCCCAAAAAATATGTTTTGAATTTGAAGAATTCAATTGTTGAACAATCGCCACCCGGATTTAAGGTTTGCCACCCGAGAAACCATTTTGATTGAAAATGATTATTTGATCCTGTGATTCATGACATGCCCTAGTAAGAAGTTGTTTTCATGTTTGCATTTCGTGTTTTAATCCTTGTTTTCTCCATAGTTTTGTAGATGGATTCAGCACAAAGAGCTAGCATTGTACTTATGACAGAACCAGAATGGTCATTCTGTACATCTGGGTATCCGAAAATCAGAAGAAGCTATCTTCTTTCAAGGACTTTGAAAATCTCGTGTCTATTGAACTACTCAGAATCAAAGATTGCCCCAAGTCATGCCCATTTCAAAGCTAGGATCGCTTCCCTCGGTTTCGAATTTTTGGGATCTATTCCTGCCCCAACCTTGCATCGTTTCCGGAGCAAGGGCTGCCTCCCTTGCATCGTTGGCGCTTCATTGCTCACGGCCCGTCCATCCATCCAGAAATAATGTTCCAAAAGACTGAGTTATTTCCAATTCTTAATTACAACTCCAAAACCTTGCAACTTTTTCAACAGCTTAATCCCGGCCCGTCCATCCATGTTGGCATCTATTAGCACCTTGATTTCCAAGGCTTGCAAAGCTTGGCTAGCGGTGGCACCTTGCACCCTAGCCAACCAGTGGAAACAAAGGCACGAGGCAGACATGTCTTTAGAAGGTGACCCGATGGTATCGGTTGGTGTCGGCACTGGTCCCTTAGGCAAGTGGCAATCGTGAAGCACATGAAGGCCCGATGATTTTGAGGCATGGATGTAAAACGGGAAGCAGGCTTGTGGGACAAGACAACCGAGAAAAATGGCTAAGTATTGGGAACTGGGGTTGGATCACAAAATTGGCCAGGCAGCCTTGAGTTGGCTCGGGCAAAATGGAGGCAGACTTGAGTTGGCTCAGGCAAAAATGGTTATTGACGGTTAACAGCATTCTGCACATGTTGCTGGGAGCATGGGATAGGTGTCAGGGGCAGAAAACGGGCTGCACATGTTGCTGGCAGCATGGGACAGGTGTCCAAGGCTGAAACGGGCAGTTATCGGCAGTTATCTCCAGGCAGTTTCAGATTTCAGTGTGTTGGCAGATTCTGGGCGAGCCAGCACAACCCTAGGGTAGTTGGGGGTGTCAACTGCAAGATCATGGGTTGGCCCCATGATCTCATGTACTTAGTGGCCACGTTTTTATGATTGTAAGCCTATATAGGCAAGGCATTTTCGTAGCCTAAGGCAGAGGTGTAGGGAGGTATTCCCGAACAGGTACAATTAGCAGCCGAACACGTGATGCACGGGAGCACGTGATAAGTATGAGAAGACTTACTTCCGGGCAGTGCGGTGAACGGCGATGAGGGCCAATAGCATGAGAAGCCATTGGTCCATACGGTCTGTTCGGCTGTCTTAGATAAAAAGACACGAGAAGTCGATTACAATGCATAATGGTGTGGACCAGTGACATGAGGTGTCATTGGTCCAGATGGAATGTTCGGCAAAGAGGTTGCCGAACAAAGGAAGAAGTAGCCCTAAATGCTAAGGCGGTAGGAACGCTCTAGAAGGTTCCAAGACAATAATCTTCCGTATGAAAATAAGATCCCGAGTTTATAGGATCCAGAAAAGACACCCAACGAAGGTAGGATGTTCGGCCTTTTTGGAAAAGAGTCCTAAAAGGACTCTTTATAATGACTTGATAAGGAATGAGAATCCACGACATTCTGGGTTTCTTATACGAGATAGGAATCCTAGGGGAAGAATGATGCTTGGGTAGCAAGCATCTGTGAATCTATAAACACGAGGTAAACCTAGAGGTAAAAGGTACGGAATATTTGGCTATCTGTTATTGTTTTCCTACTGATAATTAGGGTTCATTACTAGTTCGTGATACTAACTTTGGCATCGGAGGGCCTTTGCTACGAGAAGCAAAGGTGCGCTCACCCCTGATCTGTTTTGCAGATTAGGGTTCAGACGAAGGACTAGGGTTCCGGTGTAGAGGCACGTGAAGCCGTTGCAGCTTGGTGTAGTCCAGAACACCAATTGTTTTCATCCCCCTACAATTGGCGCCGTCTGTGGGAAAGAACTGATTTTCCTTGAAAAATAATCATAATGGAAGAAGATCCAGCCACGCCCTTCAATCCAAAGAACCAGTTAAGCGGTGGAGGAGATAAATCTCCACCAGGTGCTCCGAAAAAGCCCATTGGTAGACAGGGCAAGACAACCACAGGTTCCACGAGAAGGAGCAAATCCCACCGAAAAGAAGCATCAGTGGAACACTCAAGGAGTGTACATAATAGCGAAGATGTCCTTGATAAGAAGAGGAAGGAAATCGAGGAGTACGCATGTTTGATTAGAAAACGAGAATACGAAATACAAGAATTACAGCGGGTACGAGAGAACCCAGAAGATTCTGGACTCTCAAGGAGGAATTCTGAGAGAGATAGACGAACTCTGGTAGTAGATAAACAGGCTCATTCACGAGGAAGAAGGAGCAAGAGTCCTACTATAGGGCGATATGAGGCTTCTCCACGAAAGAGGAGAGATAGAAGTAGAAGTCGAACACCGAAAAGACGAAGGGCTTCTTCACGAAAAAGGAGAAGCAGGGACCGAAGTTCCACCCCAGAAGAGGAAGAGAAAAGGAAGCATCACCGAGACAGGTACGAGAGACCTGATGCTGATTGGGCCAAAGCCACGGCTCACAAAAAGAAAGAGTTCGAGGATGGGACAGTCACTGCACGAGAAGCAGCACGGAAAGCTCTAAGCAACATAGCAGCTTCCCCCTTTTCGAGAAGGCTACAGGAGGCTAGGCTGCCGAGCAGAGTGAAGCACGGAGCATTCGTGCTTTACGAGACAAACACGGATCTTGTGGCTCACATACAACACTACTAGCAAGCCATGTTCATGCACGATGGCGATGATGCCATTCTGTGCAAGATGTTCCTATCAAGTCTAGGCAAGGTAGCTTTGTCTTGGTTTCATAAGCTGGCACCACGATCCATACGAGGGTGGAGACAGTTGGCTGAGGAATTTACTGCTCGGTTCTTGACAAGCAGAAAAGCCCCAAAAACGTTTGAGAGTCTGTCCACCATGAAACAGGTGGAGAGCGAGCCGATCAGAGATTACGCGAAGAAGTACTGGGAAACTTTCAACGAAATTGAAAGTTGTAGTGAGGAGTATGCCATTGCAACCTTTAAGACTGGTTTGCCTGTTCGGGGTGAGTTGCGCCGTTCATTGAACAAACATCCGGTAGCAACATTGGCTAAACTGATGAAGCGGATAGAGCAACACGCCAGAATGGAGGATGACATACTCTGTGAAGATGGCAGGATTATTGCCGAGCAGCCAAAGCCACCTGTCAAAAAGGTGGACAAGCCAGAGCCCAAGACTTACAGAGAAAGAAAGGAGTATGGACAGGCTAAGAAAAAGCCGTACAAGGATAAGCAAGCTCTTGACCCTAAATCTTTCTTTTCTATCACTACGGTTTGGAAGGAACCAATCTATAGGATTCTTTATCGAATAAAGAATCAGTCATACTTCAAATGGCCCCCAAGTCTAGGCGGAGATGAGGATGCGAAACGTGCTACGAATCAGCACTGCAGCTACCATAAAGATTGGGGCCACATGACTGAGGATTGTGAGATATATAAAAGACATCTTGATGATTTGGTCTCTCGTGGCTATCTCAAGGAATTTATCCAGAAGGATCCAAAGGAGAAAGGGAAAGCCATGGAGCTGGATTACGAGCAGAATCCTCAAGAAGTAATCCATATGATACATGGGTTAGCCGTACCTTATACGAGAAATGAGGTTAGGCTATCACAAAGGCAAGTTAAGCACGATCAGCACGTGACACGATTGGGGAACAAAAGAGGGCGAGAGAATGATGTATGCAATGAAAGCATAGCATTCACAGATGATGATCTGGGAGAAGTCCAAATACCCCACAACGATGCTTTGGTCATAACCCTACGAGTTGGGGAATATGACATTGAGAGAATTCTGGTGGATTCTGGAAGTTGTACAGAAGTAATGTACTATGATGCATTCAAGAAGTTAGGGCTGGCCCAAACAAATTTGGAGCAATCCACAATACCCATAATTGGGTTTGGTGCGGGAGCAGTTTGGCCCCTTGAAAAAGTAACGCTACCTGTTCGGGCTGGGTCAGTGGTCCTAAGAACAGATTTTCTGGCAGTAGATGTCCCTTCTTCCTATAACGCGATTATAGGAAGGACCTGGTTGCACAAAATGAGGGCAGTTTCCTCAACTTACCACCAGATGGTGAAATACCCAGGATCCAATGGGATCGAAGTAATCAGGAGCAATCAGAAGGTGGCCCAACAGTGTCTGATTTCCATAGTCAAAAGAACTCCAAAGGCCCACCACGTTCATACATTGGAAGTGCTAGATCAACCAACTATCGAGGATGTTGGGAGAAGTCCGGCAGAAAAGGTGGTTGAGGGCCTAGAGAAAATTCAGATTAATGAGACTGATCCTGAAAGATATTTTCTAATTGGAGAGTCATTGCCAGCAGACGAAAGGGCTGAATTGATTGGATTCCTGAAGGAATATATTGACGTATTTGCATGGGTCCCAGAGGAGATGCCTGGAGTTGATGCGGATGTAATTTGTCACCACTTAAATGTTGATCCCCAGCATAAGCCGATCATCCAGAAAAAACGAAGGGCAGCCGTGCAGCATGTGGATGCTGTAATTGAAGAGGTCGATCGTTTACTGGAGGCCAAAACAATACGTGAGGTTTACTATCCTGAGTGGTTATCCAACACAGTAGTAGTAAAGAAGAAGAATGGAAAGTGGCGTGTCTGTGTGGACTTCACAGACCTGAACAAGGCTTGTCCAAAGGACAGTTTCCCTCTTCCAAGGATAGACCAGTTGGTTGACGCAACTGCTGGATATGAGCGAATGTGTTTCCTCGACGCATATCAAGGATATCATCAGATTGCTATGTATGGACCCGATCAAGAGAAAACTTCGTTTATCATGCCACGAGGGTTGTACTGCTATAGCGTTATGCTGTTTAGGCTTAGAAACGCTGGAGCAACATACCAAAGACTTGCAACCATCATGTTCAAAAGACTGCTCGGCAAGAATATGGAGGTCTACATAGATGATATGGTGGTCAAGAGTCCAGATAAGAGGGGACACATAGCAGACTTGAAAGAAGCTTTTGAAATCCTGAGGGAATACAAATTGAAGCTCAACGCCTCGAAATGTGCATTTGGGGTTGGATCTGGGAAGTTCCTAGGGCATCTAGTGACCATGAGGGGAATTGAGGCCAACCCAGATCAAATTGCAGCCCTGCAGAGGCTGCAAAGTCCTAAAACCACGAAAGAAGTCCAGAGACTGACTGGGATGACTGCAGCACTTAATAGATTTATCAGCAGATCAAGTGATAAGTGCAGACCCTTTTTTCAGTTACTGAAAAAGAGGAAGGGATTTGAATGGGGAGCAGAATGTGAGCAAGCTTTCCAGGGCCTGAAGAAGTACCTGGCCGAGCCCCCACTTTTGTCAACCCCACAGCCAGGTGAGTCTTTGATTTTATACTTAGCTGTTTCTGAACATGCTGTGAGTGCAGTTTTGTTAAGGGATTTGGGATCCGAACAAATCCCAATTTATTATGTTAGCAAGACACTGTTGGATGCAGAGACGAGATATCTGCCCCTAGAAAAACTTGTCCTGGCACTTAGGACAACAACGAGGAAATTGCCACACTACTTCCAAAGCCACAAGGTTGTGGTTTATACTGAATTTCCATTAAAATCACTGCTACGAAAGGCAGATTTTTCAGGAAGAATCTCGACGTGGTCCGTCGAGTTGAGCCAATATGATGTCGATTATCAACCGCATACAGCAATTAAAGGCCAGGTGTTGGCTGATTTTGTGGCGGAGTTTTCTCCCACGGTAGCTCCCCTGCCTCCTACAAAAAAGGAACAGGTGATTAAGACAGCACCCATGAAGAACCAACTTTCAGCCAAACAGGATCCCGTGGAATGGAAGTTATTTGTTGACGGATCAGCATGTAATACTGGTTCAGGAATTGGGGTGGTCTTATTTCCTCCAGAAGGAGTGATGATCGAACTGTCTGTTCGGCTCGGTTTCAGTGCATCGAATAATGTGGCGGAGTACGAGGCACTTTTAGCTGGATTAAGAAGTGCAAAGATTTTGAAAGCAAAACGAGTCAGGGTGTATTGTGATTCACAACTCGTAGTTCATCAATTGTCTGGGGAATATCAAGCCCGGAATGAGAAAATGGCAACATATGTAGAAGCGGCCAAAGATTTGCTTGATACCTTCGAGAGGGTTCATATTGAACAGATAAGTTCTGGACAGAATGCTCATGCCGATTCTCTGGCTTGGTTAGCCGCAGCTGTTCCAACTGAACTCAAGCGAAGGGTAGCAGTTGAGTATCTAACAGAGCCGAGCATCGGTAGGAGTGTAGAGTTGGTCTTGGACGTGAACCAAGGCCCAAGTTAGATGGACCCAATTGTGGAGTTTTTACGAGATGAAATACTCCCCATTGATAAGAAGGAAGCTCACAAGATCAAAACCAAATCTTCAAGGTTTTGGCTGTCCCCAGAAGGGAAGCTTTACAGAAAGTCCTTTACAGGACCGTATTTGCTTTGTGTGCACCCCGAGATGGTGCAGAAATTTCTTCATGAGATCCATGAGGGAACGTGTGGGAGTCATGCTGGAGGTAGATCCATCACCCACCGAGCAATTACCCAGGGCTACTGGTGGCCACACATGCAAGAAGATGCCAATGTGTATGTAAAAATTTGTGAGAAGTGTCAGAAGTTCTCACCAATGATTCGAACACCAGCCGAGGATCTGGTGCCTTTAACAAGTCCTTGGCCATTTGCCCAATGGGGAATGGACATCGTAGGTCCCCTCCACAAAGCAACTGGGAATCAAAAATTCCTGCTGGTCGCAACAGACTATTTCACTAAGTGGATTGAGGCAGAGCCACTGGCCAAAATCACTGAACCTATGATAGAAAGGTTCATGTGGAAAAGCATCATCACTCGCTTTGGGGTCCCTTATTCATTGATCACTGACAATGGGTCTCAGTTCCAGAAAAAGTTCAAAGCTTTTTGTGCCCAGTATTGGATACGAAACTATTACTCAACTCCAGCCTACCCCCAGAGTAACGGGCAGGCAGAAGCATCCAACAAGACCATTCTTGACGGGATCAAGAAGAGGTTGGACAAAGCAAAAGGGAAGTGGCCTGATGAATTGCCACTGGTGTTATGTGCTCACCGAACAACGCCTAGGAGGTCTACAGGAGAGACCACCTATTCGTTGGCATATGAAACGGAAGCTGTAATTCCTTTGGAGATCGGTTTGCCAACTAATAGGACTACCTTGGTCGAAAGTGGGGGCAATGACAGGGCCCTTGAGATAGAGCTGGATCTCGCCGAGGAAAAAAGAGAAAGGGCCCTGGTGCATCTAGCTTCGTACCAGGAACAACTGATGAAAAGCTATAACAAG
The DNA here is from genome assembly GCA_014282245.1 of Rhododendron simsii. Classification (NCBI taxonomy): domain Eukaryota; kingdom Viridiplantae; phylum Streptophyta; class Magnoliopsida; order Ericales; family Ericaceae; genus Rhododendron; species Rhododendron simsii. The sequence continues at coordinate 7,705,134 of CM024953.1, read as the reverse complement.
CATGTACACCTTCGAGAGTTTGGTGTTGGGGACCTTGTCCTAAGAAAGGTGCTCGGCAACACCAAGGTAGCCAACGAAGGCAAGCTGGGGGCCAACTGGGAAGGCCCATATCGAGTAATCGAGATTGTGGGCATCGGGGCCTATAAATTGGTAGATCTGGATGACAATCCAGTACCAAGACCTTGGAACGTTCATAATCTGAGAAAGTTCTTTGTTTAAAAGGATTTTATTTTGGAACACACTACGAGATTGTGTAGGGAACCACGAACAAAGCTCCTTAGTTGTCCATTATTTTTACAAGGGGTACAAGTAATGCCACCTTGAGTTCTGTTTTAGATTGCATTACGTGATTATGTGGGAATTACGAATATAATTCCTTTGTTTTAGTATTTGATTTTCTTTAGTTGCAAGGGGTATGAATAAACGCCCCTTTGAGTCTGAATTTTATGAATTTAGTTGCTTCTTTCTACATAAATCAAACCTTTTTTGACATCTTCGTTTTTGAAATATGAAAACTTGAGTTCGGTATTACTTTCCATTTTCATATTGGGGAGCAACGAATGGGCACGAATACCATGTACGAATATACGTATGGTAAAAACGTAGACCACATATTTCAACCTTGCACAAATATTTAAGTCGAATTGCTCCTTTGAGTTTCATAAAAGATGAACGGCTTGCTTTTGGTAAAAGTACGAGACACTTGAATTAAGTACGAGACGCTTACACTAAATACAAGAAACTTAGTTTTGTATGTTTCCTAAGTATGAAAACACTTGGGGACAATACATAACGAGAAATGTTATTTTGACTAAGAACGAGATTCCTAGCAAAATGTATGCATCTGAATATGTGCATCTGTAGTAAATAAGAGCATATGTGACCATGCTCAAACGTATGAGTATAAGTAAACTCAAGGAATGCACACGAAAAGTGCAGATACTAAGTATGAGATACTTACAGGCCAATATGAAACACTTGGTTTAGCTTAAAAACATAACGAGCACATGGTAGCCAGGTTTTTCGTAACACTTAAATGATGGGCTTGCTGTCTAAAGCATGAAATGCTTGAAAAGAGTATGAAAAACCTACAGATATCTAAGTACGAATATACTTAATAGGTTTTGATTGTAAGCAAATTTTGGATTTGCGTACGAGAACATGCTAACATCAAGTACGAAATACTTGAGCAACAGACATAGCGAGATATGTCTACAATACTTTTAACTAAGTACGAAAGACTTAGGTTTGTTAGCTTATTTAAGCACGAGAAGCTTAAAGCAACATACGAGATATTGAATTGAAAATAAAGACTTAGTCGTGCATTTGAATACATGCATCAAAAAGAAGGGTACGAGATACCCACAAAACAACCACGAAAGGATTCACAGCCGAGCAGATCAAATGTTATAGCCAAATATCTGTGTTATCAAAAGGAAAAAAACAAAGCGTTGTACTAATGCCTCGCAAGGCTGCAAATTGTACGGAGGATTTAATTTCATTTACCAGCTGTTTTAATCCAAGTTTTGGATCTCTGGGGGAATGTCATCTCCAAGCTCTGTGCTAATATTAGCAGTAGCACTCTCCTCCACGGCAATGGATTCATTGGTCATCTCTTGAACTGTTGTATGATCAATCACAGCATCCTGAGATTCCATTTGAATCTCTTCGTCAGCATCAGCGAAATCATCTATTTGTTGATCAACGTCGTCAGTAGGAGGCCCACCAGATTCCCGAGCAGCTGCAGCTTGACGACTTGGTAAGTCATTGTCTTCCCAAAGGGGAGAGTCCTCAGCAACGCCCACCTTCGTCAGGCACGTCTCCCAGCAGGCGACCCAGATTTGATCTTGAATGGCCGGCATCTGGTCCACATAGCTGGCCGTTGTTGTGTCAAATCCCTTTTTGTAACCTTCTTCGTATGCAGCTTTTTTAGTGCTGTCAATTTCAGCCAGAGCTTGGCCAAGGCTATCCTCAGCAGTCTCAAGTTTGTTCTTTGCCTCGACAGCCTCTGCCTTAGCCTTGTCTCTCTCTCTCTCTCTCCAGCCTTGAGACTGTTCGGAGCAGCCTCGTATTGTCATTCAGAAGCCTAACTCTCTCTGCGTCAACTTCCTGAAACTTTTGGCCCAATTCCATCATCTTATGGATAAACTGTACGGATACCAAACATAAGTTAAAAGAATTTCTAGAAAAACAACTATAATCAAAGTGAAGTTGAAAAGGGAATTTTTGGTTACCTTGATTCCACTGACGAGACCAGTGGACACAAGTCTATCCGCAGACGATGAAGATTCTTTCTGTACGTCCACAGGAAGCAATAGGCCTTGAGCAAGGGCTAGTGCAGTTTCAGAGGAGCTAGCACTATCTCCAATGTTCACTGGTCGGTCTCCCCTCATGAGTTGAGGGGCCCAGATTTGAGGAGTAACCTGGGTACTCGGCGACGGAGTTTCCAACGGCACCGAAGTAGCCGAAGCACCAGTATCTCCGGCTTCTTCGCTCCGGGGACGCTTGTCCCGATGAGCATCAGTAACCTTGAGGGAACTATCTTGTTCCTGAGGAGAAGACGATGACCGTACAGATCCCCCCTATTGCGACGAGATTGTGGGGTGGCAACACCAGTCGATGCTGCTCTATTGGCAGCACCACGACCCCGTCTGGGGACAGTGAGAAGCGTGCTGAGGTCGACAGGTTGATGAGTCATCGTACCTGGGCTTTGAGGAGATCGAGAAAAACCAGAGGAAGAAGATTGGCTCGTAATGAAGAGGGGAGCGGGCTGTTCGCTCGGTAGTTCAGAAGTAACCCGTCTTCGTCCGGATCTCCTAAGTACTACGCGAGTCAAGGGAACGCCTTCAGGGATGGTAACTTCACCTGGTTGACCGGCGAGGGTGACTCCAGCCTGCAATCTTGAATTATGTGGTTGAGGAGCGGTGGAGGTTGAGGCGCCGCTGGTGCTCGGGTTGACTAACCTCCTATCAATGAACCCCCTGTAAGCGGGGTCGTAGCCTAGCAAGACGTGAGCGTCACGACCGCAGCCAGCAGTACGGGTACCAGGCTCTCCTGAGTATTTAAGAATCCTGTTGATGTCAGCTGTTCAAATATAGCTTGGTTCTCGTCTGGGGAGCTTGTTGGCGTTGCTCGCTGCACAAACAACACGCAAACAGGAATTAGAAATGAAAGGGGATTTATGGAAATACAAAATAAGGTAATTACAAAAGAAAATTAGGAGCATACGTGGGTAACCACATATGTGGGGGCAGTGCAAACCCACCGCTTGGCCGTCTTCCCCTATTGGCTCGAATGCTCCAGTTACGTAGAAGAAGTCGATCTCATGGTCGCGAGCGGAATCTGGCAGGTTTAACACGAGACGTTTGTCTGCCCTCCTAACTTTGAAGTAATATATGTTATACTCAGGGTTTAACACTATGCTATACCACCATTGGATATCCCAGAGTCCAAGTTGGGTCCCCAGAATCCTATTCAGGGTTACAATCCCCATTACTAACCTAAAAACATTTGTTGAAACCTGCATGGGTGTAAGGCGGTAAAAGTTCAAAACTTGGCGAAATAGTGGATGAAGAGGAAATCTAACCCCACCCTTAACTATTGCGACTATTGGGATACACATTCTGTCCCACGAGCCTCCGTCCCTATCTGCGCCCAAAGGGGCGAGTTCGAGGCCGACATTGTCTGGAATGTTATATTCCGTCCTAAATGCCGCCATGGCAGCAGGGCTTTCGCATAGCTTCCTAAACTTACTGGGTTTCAAAGGGTTTTCAACATTGTCCGCCATCGTTATACTTGATTTAAAAAGAAAAATCCAGAAAAAGGTTCGAATAAAGCCCTAAGGGATACCTGACTCAAGCACAGAAGATCCTAGAATGAGATACGAGAAAGGAATAGAAGTCTTACGATGGTTGCGGAGGCAACAGTGGGAGTGCGATCGAAAGCTTCGGAGCGGCGGTTATGGCGAAAAAGAAATGGAAAGGGTTTTCAGAGAAACTGAGTTTTCGAGTTTTTTGATGAAAACCCAAAAAAGGACCCTTTCAGGGGTTTAAGGGTAAAGAACGGAGACGAAACGTCTCCTCTCACGCCGTTATAAGTTAAAGGTAACGGAAAGAAGAAACCGTTCTGACGCCGTTTTGTAAAATGTCAGTTCAAAATAAATGCATGGCATACGAAACATGCCACGTGGAGCCATTACCCCGAAATGGTATAATGGCAAAAGTGCCAAAAGCATCAATGAGTTTTTAAGCTATGACTGACCGGGATCAGAGGAGTTCGGTCTAGATGTTTGTTTCTAAGCTTCACCTATTGTCCCCGAACAGTGGCAAGTAGGTAAAGCTGGGGAGCAATTGTAAGGAGGTATTCCCGAACAGGTACAATTAGCAGCCGAACACGTGATGCACGGGAGCACGTGATAAGTATGAGAAGACTTACTTCCGGGCAGTGCGGTGAACGGCGATGAGGGCCAATAGCATGAGAAGCATTGGTCCATACGGTCTGTTTGGCTGTCTTAGATAAAAAGACACGAGAAGTCGATTACAATGCATAATGGTGTGGACCAGTGACATGAGGTGTCACTGGTCCAGATGGAATGTTCGGCAAAGAGGTTGCCGAACAAAGGAAGAAGTAGCCCTAAATGCTAAGGTGGTAGGAACGCTCTAGAAGGTTCCAGGACAATAATCTTCCGTTTGAAAATAAGATCCCGAGTTTATAGGATCCAGAAAAGACACCCAACGAAAGTAGGATGTTCGGCCTTTTTGGAAAAGAGTCCTAAAAGGACTCTTTATAATGACTTGATAAGGAATGAAAATCCACGACATCCTGGGTTTCTTATGCGAGATAGGAATCCTAGGGGAAGAAGGATGCTTGGGTAGCAAGCATCTGTGAATCTACATATACGAGGTAAACCTGGAGGTAAAAGGTACGGAATATTTGGCTATCTGTTATTGTTTTCCTACTGATAATTAGGGTTCATTACTAGTTCGTGATACTAACTTTGGCATCAGAGGGCCTTTGCTACGAGAAGCAAAGGTGCGCTCACCCCTAATCTATTTTGCAGATTAGGGTTCAGACGAAGGACTAGGGTTCCGGTGTAGAGGCACGTGAAGCCATTGCAGCTTGGTGTAGTCCAGAACACCAATTGTTTCATCCCCCTACAAGAGGGGTGTTCTGTCTAGGCTCTTAAGTGTATTCCTCTATAAGTCGGTGCTTAATAAAGGTTGGGATGGTTCCCGTAACTCCTGTTTGTATTCTAGACTTTCAAAACATAACGGGTGTGTGAGTAAACACTAGTTGGCTGAGACCATGTTGCTGGCAAACTTGGTGCCATCACAGGTATATTTCTAGGCCAAAAACAGCCCCGTGACAGCATCCTTGTTAGAAAAACGTTGCTACAAATTCTGAACTGCATGTTGGTGAAACCTCCACAAACTCTGAAAAACATTTCGAGTCACGACTATATCGCTTTCCTAAAGACAGTATTTGCTCCCACTAAAACGGTATGCAAAGGGTTACAGCAAATCTACCTTCAAGATAAATCGAAGCCCGAATTTGAAGTTCTTCCGTTTGCGTTTGCGCTGACGAAACGGACAGAATACTTGTTGAATGAATATAAGAACCGAGAGCCATTAAATTCTGCTTTCTGCAGCAAAACAGAACCCAAAATGAATTCTAGGAAATATAGAGGGAAATGTGGGAGAAATTCGACATATGTGTGCTTCTGGATTCTGTCTATTTATAGGCCACTACTGTAGATACCCCAATCTGGGGCTCCGAATAATTTTTAAGTTCCCCGATGATGAAATAAGGAAAAATATACCTTCAAGGCTTGGATTGTTGCTCCTTTGCTACTCCTCCTCTAAAGCTCAAGAAAACCCCTTCCAAAACAAGTATGGCGGCCCCCGGTTCAATTGCAAAGAGAAAAACGCATTTTTTTGGTCCAAAACAACTTTTTCCATGACACAATCATAGTAAAATGGGCACACATTTCAATGCATAAAACTCCTTTAAATGAAACCAATTGGGTTACAAAGAGAACTCGACAAGCTTTCCAACGCATTGAAAAACGCCCAAATCTGAGTTCGGGAATGTTCGGGGTGCCCCCGCGAAGTTTGGTGTGCTGAGCTGTCTCGAAAAACCGCGCGGCAATTCAAAACGTAGCACGGCATTTTAGAAACGCAGCACGGCATTTCAAAAAAATCACTTCGCCGCACGAGATTTCAATATACAGCACGACATTTCTCCTTATGTCGTGCGGCATTTTGGGGAAAAGTTCTGACAACAGCAGAAAGTTGTCGGCCACGCCTGCAGGTGTAGAGAATAATTTTTATCCGGCCCAAAAGCGACCTGCCCTCTTTGTAGTGCTCATCATTGGCTCTCTTGCCTATAAATACAAGCACCCCTTCAATTCCAAGTAAAGTTACTCTGCCATTTTCTACACTCTCACTCTCTCTCTCTCTCTCTAAAAACACCCCCTTCTTGATTCTCTCTCTACAACTCCTTGCACCCATCACTATACACCTCTTTCTCTTTCTACATCAACCCACAAGTTGGGCTATTAAGAAATCAACCTCAAGTTGATCTCTCTCTCTCTCTCTCTCTCTCTCTCTCTCTCTCTCTCTCTTCCTCTCTCTCTCTCTCTCTCTCTACACTCATTTGCTCAACAGTCTTTCAAAACTCAACCTAAATCAACTTTCACTCTCTATTTTCAAGCACATTCAAGCTTCGATCAAAGAAGTTTTCAATCCGAATCAACCTCCATTCCTCCATCTTCAAGCACATCCAAGCTTCGATCAAAAGTTATAAATCAAGTTTCTTTGGGCTAGGCCCTGTCCTGGCCTTGAGGGGACTTTTCTATAGTCAGATTTAACCTCTTTCGGTTAAAGGTTGACTTAAAAACCATTTTCACAAACTAAAACAGTCACTGTACTGGACACACAATACCACGCGGCGCTTTGGTGCGTAGCACGGCATAGTGTGTTCAGGCGCGCGGTGTTCCATTAGCTATTATTTTCTTATCTGAGCTGTCTGGATCATGGTCATTATTTATCGGGCCTGTTTTTGTTGTTGAGATACTGACATCAATATTTTCGTAACAAAACCATATCTACAAGCCATGTTTTATTTCATAAATAAGATTTCTTATATCATCTCGGGTGATCAAATGTAATAAAAGTTGTTTTATGTTCATGGCTTGAAGGAATGGTACTGTCCCGAGGTCGGGTGACGTTCTGGATGCTAATAACAGTCTGATAACAAGAAAGGTCCCCCGCACGGCATACTATAAAGCCGCGCACGGTATTATAGTATGCCGTGTAAGGGTTGGTCGTGGTCTAGACAGTTTGTTGATGTAACTTTTTCTTTTTTTATTATTGCATCATTCTTATCATTTCTGTACATAAAGCACTACGCGCACGTCAATGTGATATATTCTCCCATGTCCCTTTCCGTATATGTTTTAATCAAATTTAAGTTTTTCAAATGACATTAAATCCCCCATTTAAAATGCTATGTAGAGACCGGTTTTTACCGGGCGAGGGGGGTTCTTTTCCAACAAAACCTTTCCCGTTCATAACGTGGCTCCCGAACCTAAAATCTCAACGTTTTCGCTAGATCAAAAGCCTTTCTTTTCAAATCAAGCTGTTGGTTTCTCGGATCATCCATCTCAAAAATCCGGGTGGCGACTTTTCTTTTGGGCGGGCGCCGGTATGGGGAGCCCACAGTGCTGACTCTGTTGGGGACTATTGTTAATCAAAATTTGGAAATTAATACATGAACGAACAATCTTTCAAAAGTCTGTCAAAGCAGTACGCTCCACGCTGCTGAAGAATGGAATGGTGACATAACAGGATTTTACATCCGACCACTCCGAACTGGGACTTTTACTATTGTTCGCTTGTGTAGTTTTCTCCAAAGTATTGATTAATAAAGAGAGCCAAGCTTGAAAGGCATTTTTCTTGGGGGATTTAAAATCATTTGCAAAAAAATTTAACTTTGTTTTCTTTTACACTCTGCACTGCACAGCCTCGCCAGTGTGTTTCGGCAATCTTACTCGATTCGCCGATGACAAGCTCTCCCGGGATGCCTTGCAACCCTCGACGATGATGAGCCATCGTGTTGTTCGACCATTGTCTTGCAATACACTTGACATGGGGAGTACATCTTGGCTCTAATCCGGGGAACCCTGTTGAGACCCAAATCGGCCTTTGCACTTGTACATAACCGTAGAACCATCCCAATTAAGACAGGAGCCCGTGGTTAGGACTTATGTGATATATCCTGTTTATGTGCATTTCTTTTCTGTGCATGCATATCATTCATACATCATTACATTTTGCAGACTAGAAGATAGGATTCCTTTAGAACTCTTCGCCTTCTCTCGGTCGGTCTAGAAGACCTTAAATCCATGGAGTTTGTGATACCTCCGGTGTTTGGCGTGCCTATACGGCTCCCCTAGTTCAGTCTAGCCTTAAGGAATATTGGCATTCGGATTCTGGCAGTCACATTGCTCTGTCTCGGATGGTCAAGATAAGGTGATTGGCTCTGATCCCGAACGAATGGGATTTAACCTACCTGACACGACCTACCCTGATCGTCGGAAGTCATCTGTGCCACGTTTTAAGTGAAACTTGAACCACGGTAGGTCTTTAGGACAGTCTAGGAGATCTAAATCCATGGAGTTTGAGATACCTCCGGTGTTCGCCGTGCCCGAACGGACCCTCTAGTCTAGATCTAGCCTTAGGACGTGCTTGTATCTAGGTTTCGGCAACCTCATTGCTTTGTCTCGGATGGTCAAGATAAGGAGATTGGCTTTGATTCTGAAGCATTCAGAATTTAACCTGCCTGACACGACTTACCCGTGGCTGCTGAAACCCTTGGTACATTCATATCCTAAGTGATATTTGGAGCTGAGGTAGGTCTTAGGATGTAGACAACACCGACGACATTGCCTGGACATGATTTTCGGGAAAAATTTGAGCCGCCTTTTTGCTTTACTGTCAGTGCTGAAACATTAGTCGTTTGAAAGAAGAGACTATACCGAATTGGTTTCGTCCACTCTGAAGGTTGGTCCGCACAGACACCGTGGAAGAAACCCAGTTTATTGAGGTTGAGGTGTTACAAGAGGGACAGTCCTCAGCAGAAGCAGCAATACCGCCTGAAAATCCCTTACCAATGGCTGACCAAGGAAATGGGGTGGAAGAACTCAGGCAGAACATGATGGCTTTAGATACCCAGCTTAAGTAATCCATTGCCAATGTCAATGCGCAACTCAAGGCTTCTGTTACCTCCATGCAAAAAGACATGCTCATGATAATGGAAACTATGCAGGAAATCAGCAATAAGCTTCAGACTAGGCCACGCTCACAGCCTGAACAACCCAAAGGAGAAACACCGGTAGCAGACCCTAACCTAGCTACCCTCATTGCCAAAATCAGTAGGCTAGAGGAGTCTGTTCAAAAAACCAAGCGGCTTGGGAAGGGAGAAATTGACATGAGCGAGCTATGCTTATTCCTAAACGCTAAACTACCAGAAAAGTTCAAAGGTGTGGACTTTGTAAAATTCGACGGCACCGGAGATCCAAAGGCCCACCTTTAAAGGTATGTTGGTTCCCTCACCATGCGGGGAATTGAAAAAGATGCTATGGCTCAATTGTTCCACGAGTCACTTACTGGCCTAGCTCTACAATGGTTCCTTTCTTTGGTACCCTCGAAGAAAAAGACGTGGGAGGACATTGAAATGGCTTTTGTGTCGCAATACGACTTCAACGTTGAGCTGAAAATGACTACCCGAGAACTTGAGAACACCAAAATGGGCTAAAATGAGAGTTTCGCTGACTATGTAAAAAGGTGGAGAGCCAAAGCTGCTCAGATGCACAATAAGCCAGATCTAAAAGAGTAGATATGAATGATCACTAAAAACCTGCCTAGTGCCTTTGGCCCCTACATGGTTTTGGCACAGTCATCTCCCGATTTTGTGACCTTCTACGATTCTGGATTGGTTGTTGAAGAAGAACTTAGGGATGGTACCCTCGAGAAGAAAGAACCCGCCTTAAAAGGCAAAGGACTCCATCCCGACGATGGCGAAGTCTTTTTCGGAAATAGCAATACCTCCCACATCGGGAACTCCTCAAATGCCAAACCCCTTGAAATAAACCAGATAGCTAAACCAACTCGCACCTTCACTCAACTCAGCACACCCCTATCCACATTCTATGAACAGCTCGTCAAAGCCGGTCTCATCAAGTCACTCCTTCCAACTCCTTTACCCCAAAAGCTTCCAGCCTACCATGACCCAAATGCTTTCTGCGCCTTTCACCAAATGCCCGGCCACGTTACCGATAAATGTCACCGTCTCCGTCATAAAATTCAAGACCTTATCTATAGTAAAATCGTCCTTCCACCACTAAAGGAATCAAGCACCTTGTCAAACCACCACATTAACTACATCAACACCAGTTCCACTATATTTGACCCCACTCACTATATCATCCCTGCTCACCTACCCAAACCAATTGTACCCATTCCCGATGAACCCAGTATTTCAGTATTGGAGTTAGAACCAACAACGGAGCAAACAGAACTTAAAGAGTTGAGAAAGGCTGTGGAGGAACTGGGCAGGAAAATGGATACGCAGATGATCCAAATAGGGGATTTGACACAAAAGATGGATAGTCTCCTCGCCTTCATAGTCTCGGATCCAAAGCGAAATGTTAAGGAAGACATGGATGAAGGGCGTTCATCCCCAAAGATGAAGCTCTCTGAAATGTTCAAAGGCCTAGCCGAAGCAAGCGAGGCCTGCAATATAAGCAACGATTCTGATGCCACAATGAACCCTCAACTCAGTAGCAAAACCAAATCAAGGGCCTTCTCCCATTTCTCTGAACCACGATCCCTGATATATGAAAAGCTCCTCAAAGCTGGCCTCATCGAGCCACTCCTTCCAGCTCCTCTACCTCAAAAGCTCTCAAAATCCCATAACCCAGGTACTTTCTGCATCTTCTATCAAATGTCCGGCCATAACACAAAAAACTGCATCCGCCTTCGCCATGCCATCCAAGACCTCATTGATAACAAGGTCATTGAAGCACCTCCTCAACTAAAACTAGACCCCGTGCTCAAGCGCAATCCTTGCATCAGCACCGCCTTCTTCAAAGAAGAGTAAAATGTCAAGAGCAAGGCAACTGTCTGACTTTCCACAAGTTTTGGAAATCTTCGAAGTTTTGAGTCAAGTTTTCATCCTTATTGTGTCAGTCTGCATTTCGAGTCTTTCATGCTTTCACTTTCGTGTCTGTATGTTGTCAAAAAAAAAAAAATCAAAACAGAGAGTCAGTTTCGTAATCTTGAACTACGTTGTGACCTGATTCCTTTACGGGATACGTAGGCAGCCTCACCCTGAGGACTGATCACGAGCATTCAAGTCAATCCCAAGATTCAATCATAGTCTTTCGAGTCAATCCCCGCTGGTTCGGCCGCTATCTTTCAAGTGTCACGTATTTGTGTCAAAATCATCATAATAAACTCAGGTTTTTGTGTTTATCCCTGGCCCAACTCGGAATTATTTTTCATCATCACTTGAGAATCATAATAATCACTTTAAAACGCAAGATGATTTTTGATTGAACCCTTACCCCATGCAAGAAGAATAATTTCAAGGGACCGCTCCCCGACCCCATTTCAGTGAATAGTGCCTTAGCTCTGAAAAAAAAAAAAAAAAAAAGCTCGCTAGGTCGAAATCTCAAAGTCTGACCTAGGCAAAAGTTAGAGCATGCAAACAAAAGTCTCTCAATGAGCATCTCGGATTCAATTGTTAGGTTGTGCAATCCAAAATGAAGAAAGGCCATCGTTTCTTTCATCCTACGCATAAAGATATATCCTTTGATAGCCTCTTTGAGCCACAATCAAATTCTTTGAAAAAGAACCCAGCTAGCCAGCTATCCCCCGCATTAGGGTGAAATGGAAAATAAAAGTGCCAAAAGAAATTTTGAGATTCAAAGCATTAAAAGGGTGAAAGTGCCAAACAAATCGAGATTCAAAGCATCAACAGGATGAAAGTGCCAAACACACTGAAAGGCATTGAAGGCATGAGAAAGCAAATGAAAAATGAAAAGGAGGCACCTACAATTCAAAGATAGCTGCTAGCTTTGAAAACCCAAAAGAAATTGAAATTTTTTAGCCCAATTTCCTTTCTTTGTCAAGCCCAAACCATGGCCCACATTACAACCCAAAAAAGTCCTTTCGGATTGGAAAGTACAATTTGATAGCAAGAATCCTGGGTGTTACGTTGAAGGGCATCAATATATCAAGGCATTGTGTGAAAACCACATCATTCAAGGCATAAATCCAAATGGGGACATGAGTCATCATTAGCGACTTGGTTCATGATAAAAACTTGTGTGTTTTGATCAATCGATGGAGTAAAACAAATTTCGAAGGGAAGAATCACAAAAGCCTGATTTGTCATAAATCTTGTCTTCTTCAAAGAGTCAAACTTTTCGCCCAATCAGAGGCACTATTAAAAAGTCGCATCATTCATAAACGGACTTTCCATCCTTCATATATTTGAGTCAACATAGTCCTGTCAAAATCTACTCCCTTTGCTAATAGGTCGAACCAGTCGTCTTGGTCTTGTCAATTCTAAACTCGTGAAAGTCACCATTAAGAAAAGCTCGTTAGGCCATAGCCTGGATTGCGCTTGGTCAACTGCTTGTCAATACCATCAGGACAGAGGGTCGTTACTCACTGGGGTACATCAACTTAATGCCATCTACCAGGGGAAGAAAATCCAAGACTCAAACCCCGGCCAAAGGCGAAACCCGGCTCAAATCCGGCACGGAATCCAACCTAAATTCAAAGTTCCTGAGAATACCGTTCTACTGGCCAAAGAGAGTAAAGCAAATGGGGTGCTCAGACACGTCCCCTGTTATTCAAAGAATGTCATCATCGTTGTCGTTTCGTGTCCTAGGCGAATCTCGAATGATTGTTCAAAAGTCAATTCCAAGATCAATCCACAGTCTTTTAAGCCAATAGCTTCTCTCGAGCTATAGTATAACTGACCTAGAAGCCTTTTAGTCTCTTGAGCTGTGATTCGTCCTCTAGGACTACACTTTGTCTCGCACTTTGTCTTCTGGGACTTCACTTTGACTAGCACTTCGTCCTCCGGGACTCGCACTCAATCTACATTTCATCCCCTGGGACTGCACTTTATCCTCTGGGACTTTGCTTTGTCTAGCACTTCGTCCTCCGAGACTCACATTTTATCTGCACTTCGTCCTCTAGGACTTACTTTTGTCATACTTGACTGATTTTACATGCTCACGTGACATGACATATCAACTTGCACCATCATTCATATATTGTCTCAATCAAACAAGTTCAAACCACTTTCAAAATTCAAGTCTCCTTCAAAATTCAAGCTATTCAAATTCAAGCCCCAAGCTATTCAATTCAAGTGTCTTTCAAAATTCAAGCTCTTCAAGTTCAAGCCACTTTCAAAAATTCAAGCTCTCAAAATTCAAGCTATTCAATTCAAATATCTCTCAAAATTCAAGCCCTGAGCTATTCAAATTCAAATTTCTTCCAAAATTTAAGATTTTCAAATTCAAGTCTCTTTCAAAATTCAAGCTATTCAATTCAAGTCTTTTTCAAAATTCAAGCTTTTCAAAATTCAAGTCTCAAATTCATGTCTCTTTCAAAATTCAAGCTTCAAGTCTCAAATTCAAGTCTCTCCAAATTCAAACTTTTCAAAATTCAAGTCTCTTTCAAAATTCAAGCTTCAAGTCTCAAAATTCAAGTCTCTCCAAATTCAAACTTTTCAAAATTCAAGTCTCTTTTAAAATTTAAGCTTCAAGTCTCAATTCAAGTCTCTTTCAAAATTCAAGCTATTTCCAAAATTCAAGAAAATTCAAGCTTTTCAAAATTCAAGTCTCTTCGCCGTCTAAGCATTCAAATCTGTCAAAAGGTGCATTTTCGTCCTCTGGGACTCGTCGCATGTCTCCTGAGGACTCATCTCAATTTTAAGTCCCCCAAGGACTCGCCTCAATTTTTAGTCCCCTGAGGACTCGTCTCAATTTTAGTCCCCCTGGGACTCATATCAAGAATTTTCATGGCACTGAACCACTCAATCTTCTCAAGTTTACTATTTAAATTGTCCTTCGGGAGTCGTTTTGCTTGCATTGTCCCAATTGAACTACGTTGGTCTGATCCCTACAACTAGGTACGTAGGCAGCTCCATGAGCGCGACCACATTTATTGCATTCTTGCATTTAACTTAAAGACTTTGGAGCGATGGATTGGGTTGTCTATTCTTTGACGTCACTCATATCTGACAGTGATATCTGAGTTCCGTCAAAGAGGGACTGCTGTAGATACCCCAATCTGGACCTCCGAATAATTTTTAAATTCCCCGATGATGAAATAAGGAAAAATATACCTTCAAGGCTTGGATTGTTGCTCCTTTTCTACTCCTCCTCTAAAACTCAAGAAAACCCCTTCCCAAACAAGTAGGGTGGCCCCCGGTTCAATTGCAAAGAGAAAAACGCGTTTGTTTGGTCAAAAACAACTTTTTCCATGACACATTGATAGTAACATGGGCACACATTTCAATGCATAAAACTTCTTTGAATGAAACAATTGGATTAGAAAGATAACTCGACAAGCTTTCCAACGCTTTGAAAAATGCCCAAATCTGAGTTCGGGAGTGTCCGGGGCGCCCCCGCAAAGTTTGGTGTGCTGAGATGTCTCGAAAAACCGCGCGGCATTTCAAAATGCAGCACGACATTTCAAAAAAATCACTCCGCCGCACGAGATTTCAATATACAGCATGGCATTTCTCCTTATGTCATGCGGCGTTTCGAGGAAAAGTTCTGAGAGCAACAGAAAGTTGTCGGCCACGCCTGCAGGTGTAGAGGATAATTTTTATCCGGCCCAGAAACGACCTGCCCTCTTTGTAGTGCTCATCCTTGGCTCTCTTGCCTATAAATACACCCCCCCTCTAGTTGAGAAGCACCCCTTCAATTCCAAGTAAAGTTACTCTGCCATTTTCTACACTCTCACACTCTCTCTAAAAACACCCTCTTCTTGATTCTCTCTCTACAACTCCTTGCAACCATCACTATACACCTCTTTCTCTCTCTACATTAACCCACAAGTTGGGCTATTAAGAAATCAACCTCAAGTTGATCTCTCTCTCTCTCTACACTCATTTGCTCACAAGTCTTTCAAAACTCAACCCAAATCAACTTTCACTCTCTATTTTTAAGCACATTCAAGCTTCGATCAAAGAAGTTTTCAATCCGAATCAACCTCCATTCCTCCATCTTCAAGCACATCCAAGCTTCAATCAAAAGGTATAAATCAATTTTCCTTGGGCTAGGCCCTGTCCTGGCCCTGAGGGGACTTTTCTATAGTCAGATTTAACCCTTTTCGGTTAAAGGTTGACTTAAAAACCATTTTCACAAACTAAAGCAGTCACTGTACTGGACACACAATACCGCGCGACGCTTTGGTGTGTCGCACGGCATAGTGTGTTCAGGCGCGCGGTGTGCCATTAGCTATTGTTTTCTTATCTGAGCTATCTGGATCATGGCCATTATTTATCGGGCCTGTTTTTGTTGTTGAGATACTGACATCAGTATTTTCGGAACAAGACCATATCTACAAGCTATGTTTTATTTCATAAATAAGATTTCTTATATCATCTCGAGTGATCAAATGTAAAAAAAGTTGTTTTATGTTCATGGCTTGAAGGAATGGTACTGTCCCGAGGTCGAGTGACGTTCTAGATGCTAATAACAGTCTGATAACAAGAAAGGTCCCCTGCACGGCATACTATAAAGCCGCGCACGGCATTACAGTATGCCGTGTAGGGGTTGGTCGTGGTCTAGACAGTTTGTTGATGTAACTTTTCCTTTTTTTATTATTGCATTATTCTTATCATTTCTGTACATAAAGCACTATGCGCACATCAATGTGATATATCTTCCCATGTCCCTTTCAAATGATATTAAATCCCCCATTTAAAATGCTAAGTAGAGACCGGTTTTTACCGGGCGAGCGGGGTGCTTTTCCAACAAAACCTTTCCCGTTCGTAACGTGACTCCCGAATCCAAAATCTTAACGTTTTCGCTAGATCAAAAGCCTTTCTTGTCAAATCAAGCTCTCGGTTTCTCGGATCATCCATCTCAAAAATCCGGGTGGCGACTCTTCTTTTGGGGGCGCGTCGGTACGGGGAGCCCACAACTACGCACCCATCGTGAACGGGTACGCACCCGATCTAGTCTGACCATTGGATCAGATCCTACGGTCTTGATCGATCAGTCACACCGAACAGGTGTACTGTTCCATTTACCCATTGTGAACGGGTATGCACCGATCTAGTTTGACCGTTGGATCAGATACTACAGTCTTGATCGATCAGTTACACCGAACGGGTGTACTGTTCCATTTACACCCAAGCGAATTTGATCCAATCTGTTAGATCGTGCCCATTCACGGCCAACAGCTGCGATCATAACTCCACAAACCAGCGCACTCGTAGGCTCGAGTTGCACCCCATCGGAATCGCCTCGTGTGACTCACCTGCCACGTGTGTGACACGCAGCATCCACTTCAGCGCCAGCTTACTACCAACTCGCAATATGAAATGGCATCTACAAGACACCTAGCGCTAAGTGTACCGCTAAAGCACCACAATGCACCACAGCCCACGCCACAGAGCCCTCGCTGTGCGAGTGTGTATTGGTGCGAAGCACCGGCTCCACCGGTATGGTGCAAAGCACCATAGGGCTGCACCACACTAAATCATTATTTAAATCATATTAGGAATGTTCCTTAATATATATCACTCCAATATCTCTCAACTAACCAATTTAGGACAAAGCTCATAAAGAGGAAAACAAGTATTCTAAGGAAATAAGGAAATTTTACAAAACCAAAATGTTGACTCTTTTATTTTGAAAATCTCTAACAATCCCCCACCATTTTCGAAATATAGATGAAATATTCTCAGTTCTTATTACAAGATTTATGCATACATAAATAGTATCTTGCGACTTCAACTATTCACTTTGTGAAAACATATCAAAGATGGTCAGGGCAGCATAGTAGTCGTGTCTTTGAACTAGTTGTCCTCTGTCGACCAACCGGACGTGTGCCACACATAATCCTTCTAATAATGGAGAATGGTGCTTTCCCAAAAACGCTTCACAAGTAGGGCTGTAAACGAGCCGAATCGAGCTGAATATTAGAATGTTCAGATTTGTTCATTAAGTTTTTGAGCAAACTCGAGCTCGAACCGAACTCAATGAAAATTATGACGACCCAAACTCGAACCAAGCTTGCCTAGGTTTGGGTTGAACTCAAGCTTATTCATGAGCCTTAACGATCCAATAATATCATATTTTTATACTCTCATACAGGTCTACAATTGCAAATAAAATTTTCATTATGTACATAAATATGTTCATATACATATAAAATGATAAAAACATATACATAAGTAAATTTTTAGTAATTGTAAACGTTTAGACTTGTACAAGTTTAAAATTTTCACTATATAACTACTCCCTCTGTCCCATTTTCATTGCCCATTATTCATTTTTCACTTTTTTGTCTATTGCGTATATCTTTCAATCTATAATATTTTTCATGATTTTGACATCTTTGTATTATAGAACAAATTGAAATCTATCAAATAAGATCCATATTGCATATTTTTGGAGATTCACATTGAAAGATATAAGCGATTGAAACTGACACGAACATCAAAAAAGGACAATGAAAATGGGACAGAGGGAGTATATAAAATCCCCATGATACACATATACTCTAGGTTCGCGAGTCTAATCGAGTCGAACACTACTGCGTTCATGTTTGGCTCATTTATGAAACGAGCCTAAAATTGAGGTTCAGGTTCGATTTATTTAGTAGACGAATCGAACTCGAACGAGCCTTTTCCGAGTCGAGCCCTAAACAGTTCACGAATGGCTCACTTCATTTATAGCCCTATTCACAAGTACCCCTTCAAAAGTTGGATGTAGTAATAATGGCATATCCACCAACTCCATGGTAGCAATGAATTCATTAATTGATGTTCTCAACTAACGCAAATAAGTAGTAGGTGATATGATTCAGAAAGAAAAAAAGAGACGATTTCGCATTACTACACTCGCATCCGTGCTCGTCCCTACACACTTTATGTGACCTACCGCTAAACACAAACAAGATATACCATTATCCACGTGAGTTATAAAGATTCCAGTAACAAGTTATTGTGAAGAATACCGCGACATAGGAAGATTAGTTTTTCTTTTCTCTTTTAAATTTTGTCGTCGCATCCTAGCTCTAGGGGATTTGCGAATTTTCACTTGTGCTTATTCCATTGGTTTAGCCTATCTGGGTCTCTACTGCCTATTCTTTGATTGACATTATCCCCGAATCGTTTTTCGTACGCATTTTGAGTCTGCTTTGCATTACTCTATACACACTTGCGCGCTCGCCCTTACACATTTTATGTGACCTACCACTAAACCAAAACAAGATATACAACTATCCATGTGAGAGGTATAAAGATTCCAGTAACAAGTTATTTTGAAGAATACGGCGACATAGGAAGATAAGTGTTTTTTTTTGTTGCATCCTCTAGGGGATTTGTGGATTTCACTTGTGCTTATTTGATTGATTTGGCCGATCCGTGTCTCTACCACCTATTCTTTGACTCACATTGTCCCTGAATCGTGTTTTGTATTTTGAGTATGCTTTGCAATACGTGCATCTAGATATAGGTGGTTGTGGTTCTTATCATTTTTTGTAATGAAATCTCTTTGCAAGTAGCGTATGACTATCAATGGAATTTGTGATCGATGTTTAGAAAAAGAAAAAGATAAGTATCATTTATATTTACCAGAACTATGTGTAATGAAAATTTCACAAAAGGGATTAATAAGAGAAAGTAAGACATGGAGAATAGTTTCACTTCAACAATTGAGGTTTCTTTTCGACAGTAGAAAGACCAACATATCATTTTATCAAAAGTTACGAAAGCTGAAGATACATAAGTTAGAGGATGATAATCAAAATTTAATCTTATCATTCTATATCGGTAACAATTTAAGAACAAATTGACCCCTTTCTTTTCCATATTACGTTGTTGTCCTTTATTTATTATATACAGTATTCCTCAAATTTCAACCACATCTCACCTAAGTTTAACAAAAGTTCACTCTGTCCTGAGTCCTGACCAGATTGAACATTCAACTACGAAAAGACTGAATTGAATCACCTACTCCCCTGCTCACAAATCAATTCACTTATTGAAGACTAAATTATTCGCAGCACACAGTGGGCTAATATTGAACGTGTCATTCTATCGATGTTCATCGAAATATTAGCAAAGTATCATTTTGATTCTCAATGCAAAATATTAGTCAATCCAGTCGTAAATTTTGGGAATGAATGGTTTGGATTTAAATCTGAGCAATGGATGATACAGATATGTAGAAGCATAGATTAAATTTGAGTCATTCGCGCTGAAATAACAGCTGAATCGGCAGTGTGGATGTACACTACAGTATCCCCAAGTCCCATTTCACATGCCGTAAATTTTGAAGAGGTTTGAATATAGTACCTTGTAGGGTTGTAGCTGGATGGACACGTGATTGCAATGTTAGGTGAGAGATGCATCATTTAAAGGTTTCTCACATATCATAAAAACAGTAACAAAACATTATTGTAGATATTTCATTCAATTTCCTCTGTCCTTCGTTAATGCGTGGCAAACAGAGGAGACTCCATTATTGGCGCTCTCTCTCACATTCCCTCCCTTGAGAGAAATTTCAGGAGGAGGGCCCTGATCCATTATTCTTTTCTCATTGCTTTCTTCATTCAATTATTCAATGCAAGACCCCATGGATCTGCGTATTCTCCTTTTCCTACATCGTTTGGAATCTTGCTAGTTGTCTCTTTCTCTTTCATTGGTATTTTCTGGGAAAAAGAGGATGAACTTCCTTAGTGACCCCTAAAATCGATTACATTCATTTGATTTTACTTCTCTGGAATAATAAGTGAAGAGATATAGATATATATAAGTGACAATAATAAGCGGAGAGAATACTTATTGGGGACTGTGCTAAGAGAGGGGCTGGTTCTGAGAAACCAAAGTGAACAAAGTCTAGTAGCAGATAATTTATTTACTTCTAAAAGTTGTTAGGCACTAATCAGGCGGTCGGCCACCTTTGAGCGATTAATCGGTGCATATTAATTAATAATCGGCGCATATTAGTTAATAATCGGCGATTAATCGTTAGTCGGACCTAATCGGATAGACCCCACCAACGATTAATTAGCAATTAATCGCCGATTAATTCCTTATTTTAGAACACTGCAACAATGGTCAGCCATATTGAAGTGCCATTTTATTGATGTTCCTCAAAGTATTAGAGGTGCCAATATTCTTCCCAATGCGCCGATCAACAAATTTCTTTTTGCTTCCCTATACAAAAATTGTGTCGCAAACTTCTAAAAATACCTTTATGTTTGAAGGACAATTCGGACGGAATTAGCTATGATGACCATTAAACACACATTTAAAACTTTGGTGACTAAAAAATTAGATGGCCAAGTGACAGGTGTCCCAATACTCCGAACTTTAAAACAAAACCATATCGTGGGCGAAAAAATTAACGTGAAGAAAACCAAAACTAGACCTAAAACATGAATTGGAATCCAATTTTGTTTTTCTTGTAATTTGTATGTGTGTTGATTATGTATCTATTCCAGTCTGATAAACACAATTTTTTGTATGATTAAAGTTCTCGTCGAACTCTACAAAATAAACAGAGTCAATCATCTGCAAGTCTGATCGAAAAATGGCCAAAAAATAAAAAATAGACTGGAGGAGATACCACCGCCCTTGGTATCCCCGGTATACAAAAAAGTTTCACCCATTTTCGTTGTCATTTCCAATTTTTTGAAAAGAATATTGCGTGTTTGAATTCACATTGATAGGCAGACAAGCACTGATCCGAATCGGTCAATGCCCGTTCTGTTAAGCCGGATAAGTACTTAAAAAATAAGTACCTATTTTCAAACTTAAAAATTATTGGCTTACAAATTCATCGTTCAAAAGATCTCATTGAGAAATAATGGGCTTACGAAAATAATTTTTCAATATTGTTATATCGTACAAAAGATCCCATCGACATCTATCAAACAAAATCTATATTTTATATTTTTAGATTTTAATAAACCTATTATTTTTAAGCTCAAAAATTATAAATAAGTATTTTTTTTAATGGACCTAGTGGAGCACGTACGGTAGCTTATTTAAACGAAGCAAAAAGGCCATGTCATAGTAGTATTTTTGAAGTGTAGGCCAGGGATGGGGTACTTTCAACATTTACTGATGAAGGTAATATGGGTATTCGTGCTGGACTTGGGATGGCTGCTGTCTCGGCCGAGGGGGCCCCGTCCGGTCTTGGTCCGACGATCGAAAACGTTCACTTCGTAGAGCTCGTCGAGTTGAACAAGTATGCAAAAAATCAGTTTGATCAAATATCTTTAAGTGTCTGATCGGAACACATACAACTTGCCAATAATGGGTTCTAGTAGATTTGATCCAGTATTCCGAATCCATTCTTTTCAAGACAAAAAGGTTTCGATTAGGCACTTAATGATATCCGATCGAACTGATATTTCTACAAATTCGTTCAACTTGACAAACTCTACGAAGTGAACGTTTCCGATCGTCGGAGCGAAATCAGAGCGGGGCGCCTTCGGCCGGGACAGCACGTTGCTTCAAGGGACAGCAGCCCCCCAACTCCATTGGTGCTCATGTTATTAGCCGTAGAAAATGGATGCAATGGGTGTTTGGAGAACAAGAAAGAGTTGCTCTCTTGCAACTCAAAGACTCCTCGTGGCGGGCTAAACCCGTCTTCTAGGGCGTAGATGAAGTTTGTACTTCGAGTAATGTAGATTTTATTGCTTTTGTTAGATTTAATAATTGGATTTGATTGAATGAATTAGATGATTTCATGTTTATGAAATTCATTTTATTTTTTCCATAGAATTATGTGTTTATTATCCACAGTTTTAAATACTTTTCATACAGCGATTGTTAATTGAAATCGTAGTAATTGAACGTGATAGACGGATCTTACTAGTAAGATGATTCGTGCGACGGAAAAATAATCTATACCGGTTGATGATATTTGAAAATTCTTAGGAGTAATCGCGAATAAGAAATCCTTTGATTGGAATAAATCTAGGTTACAAATGGACATGAGGATTCTAAACTCTAGACCTTTTCTCCCATCGAATCTCTTAACATTCATTTGCTTTTAATTAGTCTTAATTTAGTTTTCTCAAAATTAACAATCAATTCTTTTTTCGAATTAAATTTATAAGGGTAATTGAAATAATTGTGACTTTAGCCATCGTAACGATACTCAAAACATTTATCAGCTTATCGCTATCTTTTGGGCAGTAGTAATTGCTTCATTTCATTAATTATTCTTGATATGGCAAAGCAACGATCATGTATTCATTAAGAAAAGGTGGTAGATAAGGAAGTGCGTTAGGCTGCGACATATTATCGGGTCCCTTACTTTTTAGTTTAAGGCTGCCCATCTACATAAGATAGGCCCAATCCAAGTTTTAGGAGACAAACAAATGCCGTGGCAATAGTGAAATTTTTAGTAATTTGAGGCCTAGTTTTGAGAAATGCCGTGTCGTTCAATTTGGTTTTCCTGATGTGATCCTTACGAGAGAGACCAAGATGGAAAGGAACTGAGGAAGAAACAGTTAAAAATCTGACACTTTGACGAAGATGAAGACTACGGAGAGTGACCCATAGCCGTGTTTCCCAAATTGATTTTGAAAGGCTATCTATCTGTTTGTTTGCTTGTCAAGTGGCTGACAAGTGACAAGCGCTATTGAGAAATATCAGTTCTGTATGATCTTGTTCGGAAACGGAACTAGAATTTCTTAAACGTGAAGACCGAATTATGAATAACAAGATTTTAAAATTTCAAGGGTTCGGAATTTAGACCTTGTACTGTTAAGGGTTTTGAATTTTGGATTATGATCATTATTCTACTTCTCTTTAAGCATTACTCTCATTTTTTTCTCTATTTCTCTTAAATCATTACATCTACTTCTTTCCATGCTCAGTACCTTCCTAATGAAATTTTTTTTTTTGAACATCGGAATCTAATGATTTGTTCGGAATCTAAGGGAGATTTTTTGAAAAGAATGGAGAGACATATATAGAAAGAGAAATGGTATTAATAATTGAGGAAAAAACTTATGAAAGACCATGTGCAGAAAAATGGATTGGATTTTGAGACCCAAGATTCTTATTTAAACAAAGCAAAGCAGAGGCCATATATGTCATAGTAAGTATTTTTGAAGAGTAGGGATGGAATACTTGCAACATTTATTGATGAGGTCACTATGGGTAGTACTCGTGGTTATGTTGGCTGTAGAAAATGGATGCAATGGGTGTTTGGAAAAAGAAAGAATCGCTCTCTTGCAACTCAAAGACTCCATCAATTTCCCAAACGGCACTTCGTTGCCATCTTGGGAGGAAGACTATAGCATGGACTGTTGCCAATGGGAAGGTGTGCAGTGTAATTCCACGACACGTCGAGTTATCAAACTTGAACTTTGTGGCACAAGAGAATATTTGGAAGATTATTGGCATCTAAATGCCTCTATTCTTCTCCCTTTGGAATCACTCCGAAGCCTAAACTTGTCTCAGAACCAATTGCTTAGTTTCGTCGGGAATGAAGG
This sequence comes from Rhododendron simsii, assembly GCA_014282245.1. NCBI lineage: Eukaryota > Viridiplantae > Streptophyta > Magnoliopsida > Ericales > Ericaceae > Rhododendron > Rhododendron simsii. The sequence goes on along the minus strand of CM024953.1, from coordinate 7,681,351 downwards.
TATGACTTCTGACATCTTTTACATGATGAAATGAAACCTAACCTCAAAATTCATTCTTTTTTTCTTCAGTCAATTCCAAAATCTAGTTAACTTATGTATGTATATTCTTTACATTGATAATCGGTTGTGAAGTTTGTGATGAATTTCATAATAAAATTCTATGCAGCGCAAATTCACAGAATTTGAAGCTACAGAATTAATCATGTGCTTGTGTTTGTCTAGTAGAGAAGTAAAACCAATTTGTTTTGTGTAATATTTTTTTCATTCTGAAAAACAAGTATAATTAAACTTGCTATGAATAAATTAACAAATCGACTCATAAATTGATTGCGTCTGGATAGTCAAATCTCAAAACAATTGTGCTAAAACTTATTTGTATGACCGAATTGTTTGTGATGGAGCATTTTGACTACGAATCTATTGGGCAATTTAGGTCAAAGAATCGAATAACCACCACGATTGTTCGACTATTAGTCAAAGTTTGTCTCTACTTGGTTCCAATGTCGTTACCTCCAAACAAGCATTATGTACTGTTAAATAATTAGTACCACTATTGGTGATATTTTAATTCTTCTTTGACATTCCTTATTCCGGCCGGTTCCGGAGAGCCTTAGAAAACCCCCAAGTTCCCAATCGAATTTTGATGATCCAAGTCACTCAATGTAATCAAAACGTGATTTTAAAGGTATCTGCGAGAAATAAGCAAAAAAAAAGACCGGAAAAGGCTTCATCAAAATTTGATCAGGAACTATGAGATTAAGATTTGAAGGGTTTTTTTAAGAGTTCCCGAAACCGCCCTATTCATTATTAGTCACAAATGTAGGCACGTCCAGCATTGAGTTGTTCAAACTTGAATTGTAAAAACAGAGAGGCTTTTAAAAGTATAAATGTATGCATATATACGTATAAATATATGTGGGGATAATTCAAGGGATAAAACATTAACTTTCGAAACAATAATAATCGGAGCTATTCACTTATTTGTTAAAATATATCTGGAGGAGTTTCTATAAAAGATCAACTCATTCGGATATCAGTATTCAGTTTTTAACCTGTCAAAATTTTGGGACAAATTTCGATCAACAACCTTTACCGATATCCGAATGAGTTGATCTTTTACGAAAACTTAAAAAAAAAACATATTTTAAACAAAGTGAACCGCTCCAAAAATTAAGTTTATTATTTTCAAATTCTATTGCTGGATAGACTATTGCTAAAGGTGAAATTACATGAACACCCCCTCATCTATTCAGTTTAGACACGGACACCCCTTAACCTTTAAAAACGCCCATACACACCCCTTCATCTTCTACCGTTACACAAGGAGCACCCTTCTGTTTGAGTACCATTTGTTGCAAGGCACATGTCAATACTTTTGCCAAATTTTAGACAAAAATGCCCTTTAACAGCAACATATACCCAGTTGCCTTTCATACCTCATTCCTCATTCTCACTTTATATCAGAGATTCTCTCTCACTCACTCTCTCTCTCTCTCACTCTCTCTCTCTCTCTCTCTCTCTCTCTCTCTCTCTCTCTCTCTCTCTCTCCTACGGCAGCCATGGAAGGTGGCAAGTGGCAACAATAGCTATAGTAGTCACCATAGCCACACCAACAATAGATCTAATAGTTGCAGTTAAAGCTACGTACAACTCCAACCAAACCCAAAACTGGGTTGATTCCTACTGCCGTTGTGGAGAAAAAGCCCCCTTGAGGACTTTAAATACAAAATGCAAAACAACAAAAGTTCCAATTCTTAAAGGTTATTAAAGTCACCACTTTACAACACCTTTCAAAAAACCCTACTATTCCGAAACAAAAACCCAAATGTATTCATATATCATATAATAGAACATATAAATCTACATTTGCGCCATTTAATAAGAAAATCTAGGATTTTTTTACATATAAAACATACTTTCCAAAGTAGGATTTGCCACGATCTAGGGTTGGCCATATTCTACAGCTTTTCTATAGTGTACACGATCCGATGTTCTTCGAAACTTAGGTTTTCTTCACGATCTAGAGGTAGCCATGATCTACAATGCAAGTTGAAGAGGAAGAGGAAAAAAGACAGAGGCGCCATGATCAAGTAGGGTAGAGAGAAATTTCTAATCGAGTGAAGTGTGGCGTATGCTTGTTGCTCCATTTCATAACAAAGGGTATATTTGACATTTCATTCATTCTGTTAACGGCGTTGAGTTTTTTTTTCCTTTTCAGTAGATGAGGGGTGTGTATGGACGTTTTTAAAGGTTAGGGAGTGTCCGTGTCCAAACTAGATAGATGAGGGGGTGTTCATGTAATTTCACCATTGCTAAATATGACTCAACTATCCATCCATTGCTATTTGTATTTAATTAACAAATCAATTAGTTAAATTTTCCATTTCTCTAAAATTTCTTTCGAAAATTAAGTTTCATATATCAGTAACCTCATTCTATTTATTGCCGTTTTTTCTTTATTTCAATTTTTCATCCCTCAAGTGATGCACTGTGTTTCTTAAAAAAACGAAAGAGAAAAATGCTGCTATGTGTAAGCTAGTGACACAAGTTTGACTTAAAATACCTGCTCTGTATCTATTTTCCTAATTTGAAGATTCCTAGCAAAATATTGAAATCAAATATACTAGTTTTTAATAAAATATTATTTCAAAATAATAAACTAAAACTCCTATATTTATAAATTATTGGCATGTGTGCAATGGATGAAAAGGGCACCGAATATAGCAATTTGGGTGTGGTACATACATCCAGTGTTTGTCAACTCTTTTCTTTATCCATGATATGAAATCAAGAGATTCGTTATATTCCCATAGATGAGGATTCAAATTTCTCACTCTTACCCCCCAATTCATAGTTTGTCCACGTTCTACGCTTGACCTATATTAACAAAAATGACATTATTCTACACGAAAAATGTCATTATCAATTACATAAATGACATCCACCTATTCGTATCCCCATAGAATTTGTAATATTCCAAAAATTTTAAATAAATAAAAAAATTCCGTAATATTATTTCAATATTCATTTTCTTATTATCCAACTTTAATTAATTACTATGCATTTAAATTCATTTCTTGTATGTTAATAGTTCGCGTAAATATTTCTTTTAAACCTACGAGATATTTTCTTTCGTAAACCGAGATCGCTGTTGGACTCGAAATATTTTTGTTAGTCTATGGTAATATTAAAAAATTATTCCGAAATCGAAAATCAGATCGTTAAACACCGCAGGGTACGTTTCTGCGACTGCAAGAAATAATTCCTTTCACTTAATCCCTACTTGCACACAGTAGTTGCACCAGCACAATCTATTTTAACCCAGTTTTTTTTTTATAAAAACCAATCCAACGCGCGCGCGCATACATTTATTGGGGTGGTTCCAGAGATACCTAAAAAAATACCTAAAAATGAATGTCACATTTCTAAAAACATCTACTAAAACAAGGTCAATTTCTAGTTTTATCCTTAAAAAATACTTTTTCATCTCTAGTAGCATGTCCATTATCTTTTATTTTAAAACGGATTTCATGATTTTGAAAATTTTTTATAATAAAACTAATTGACATCTATCAAACAAGATTCATATTACATATATTTTGAGTTTCATATAAAAAGCTAGACCCCTAAAATTGACCTCGGTAATATTGACTAGGACTTAGGGGTACAACAGAAAAGACAATACAAAGTTTTCACATCCCTTATTAAGTTTGATTCCCCGAAAGGGACGAACAATTTGGGATAGAAGGAGTAATATATATCATTAATCACACACGATCCCAGTGATCCCACCACACCCTTAATTTTGGACGGATTGAGTAATATATATCATTAATCACACACCATCGCAGTGATCCCACCACACCCTTATCCCCCCGCCAATCACTCCCTCCCCTGCCATCCCATGCCATCCCATCCCATCCCACTCGCCCACATTTATTCCTTCTGTCACACCCCAAAATGAAAACTAATCGGCCATGAATTTCAAGACCAAAGCTCGTATAATATTCAGCCTAAAAAAAATGAGTAAGACAAATTAACAAAAAATATATATTTTTTGTTATTAAATAAATCTCAATCATAAGCATGGAGTACAAACATCTTATGAACTAAACAACCTCAAAAAGATTCAAACATCTGACAAAAGGTTTCAATTGCGGAAGTGATAAATAAAACACTAAATTATGATGAGACACCGTAAGGAGGTTAAACAACAGAACACCCTGAGATACCGCCAGAGTCCTTGCCTAACTCCCCAACTTGCTTGGAAAAGAAGTTGGAATAAATCTGTCAGCTGACGAGCTCAGTGAATGGCAAAACATATATATTAAATACAATTTTAAATAGATACCAAAGTAATTTACCATGTCAATATAATTTTGGCATACAGGTGAACAACAAAATAATCAATTAATCCACTTCACGATTCATCTGAAATAAGTCTCATTGGTGATCACAATACAACCTCCAACAACAATGGGGAACCACAACCAAAATCAATAGTACCAAGTGCCAGTTAATAAATATCTCAAAATTGGATCCAATATCGAATCTTAGGGTCACCTCGAGTAGGCTGCCCGTGCAACTTTTCCCAAAGAACGTTCCGGTCAATAACAACCGTTGAGCATTAGAGTCACCGGCCTAACCCGGTCTCTTCCCTAATGGCCAGAGTCATCCGCACACAGAGGATTAATTTTTCTGGACTTCCAAAATATGTTCCCATCAATATCCACAAAGTTCTCACCAAAAGATTATTTGAACAACAAATGGTTTCACCGATACTGCATGCCAATTTAATATATAATCAAATATAAACAATATGTGTTTCCAATTTCAATGGTAAATTTCTCAAAACAACAATTTTAGGAACACGGAAAAGTTTGAAAGTACACAACATGCTTAACCGCTCATTTGGATCCAAAAGTAGTACGATCGAACAACGCAAAATGAAACTATCCTGTACACAAAAATAGCGCATATGAGTAACTAACTAATTTAAATATTATACTGACAAAACAAACTAGGAACACTACTGCTTTTCTTGACTCCAAAAATCCACCAACAACCCCCAACGAGTTATTTCCAATAACAATATCATGTCTCCACCTGTTACCCCTTCCAAATAATGATCACCTTTGCTCACCAATAAATTATGTATAAAGCATATAGAACTATATCAGGCCAAAGCCATTTATGTCGATATTAATCACTATTGCAACTAGTATCAAAATTATTAAACTAAGAACTCTCCCCAATTCTTCGAGCAACTTCGAAATCCCTTCCTCCGAACACCACTTCACTAGATCACCTCCTCTTCACACAAATCCCCACGCATAGCCACGCACCCAAATAACCTTGAACTCCATGATCCAAGTAAGACAGAAGAATAAAAAGGGAAGCAGAATTAAGGGAACAAAACCCCCTTACACGTTTGACCACCAATCAGCCGAACTTAAACGTGACTGCGGCTTCTGCCTTTCACTCACAAAGTTCTCTCAAACTTCTTATCTCATGCGTTTTCTTCAAATAAAAACCCTACTCCACTAAAATATTCCCTAACGAGTAACTTTATAAAACTACCCACTAACGTAATATCTCTAATTGTAGCTGACTAGTTAATTTACGTATCTAACTGGTATAGACTAACTTCTGTAATTAATATTTATACTTATGCCCTCAAACTTTAATAATGCACAGAGTAACTTTATTACGCGAAAAAGAAAATTACTAATTAGGACCCACACCATAAAATTCTCAATTAATTAATGAAAATATAATTAAATAAAAACGCTATGGCGTAACACCTTCTCCTACATACATATATGCACCCATATCGCCATCACTTCCCACACACACCACTATGCACAGTTTAGAGAGAGAGAGAGAGAGAGAGACCACCATGGGCACCTCCTCTCTCGGCTTCCTCCTCCATAACCACCTGGTTCACCTCCCTCCAGTTCACCACCATAACCACCGCACCCCGCACCACCTCCCTCGGTTGCCATCACCACCACCTGCTGTGCACCTTTGTAGAAACTTTATATCCATCTCAAAACCAATTGGCAATGAGTGGAGAGGTCCCAGATGTTATTAAGTGATCACCCATTCCACTCCCAAGCAACGTGGGACTCAATTTCCTTAACATTCCCCCCTCACGTGCAGCCGCGTTTGAGGTCTGTCACGTGTGGCCACTTTTGGGTCCTATCATCGTGCAGGTTTTTTGCTGGTCGTCATCGTAGGGTGTGGATTGTGAATTTTTTAAAATGTGGGGTGGAACGGGCCCCGCTTTGATACCATGTAGAAACTTTATATCCATCTCAAAACCAATTGGTAATGAGTGGAGAGGTCTCAGATGTTATTAAGTGATCACTCATTCCACTCCCAAGCAATGTGGGACTCAATTTCCTTAACAACCTCCACCTCCTCTAGTGCCGGCCCCGATATTTGGATTGCCCTAGCCCAACCTCATGTTATGTTGCCCACTTACTATTAAATCGTACCAAAATTTAAAAACTGAGGTACAAAAAAAATTGAAAATTACATTGTTTTTTAGCTTGAATAACATTTAAAAAAAATCAACATCAAAATGTAAACCCCGATTATGGTGCTTTATGATTAGCATGATCCTATTTAAAGAAAACAACTTCTCCTAGCATTTTTTGAAGCAAATTTCTCAATTGAATCATCGTACTTTACTTATCCAGGAACTCGGGGCCCGTTTTGCCAACTTTTATTTTCTTAGTTGGTGGAGTATATGTTGGAAAAGCATAAGAAGATAAAAAAAGTCTCACATGCCCAAAAATACTCTTAGCGGAATCGCGCCTCATTTTCAATTGAGATCATAGTCAATCTCTTTAATTTCTCTTGCCAGTATCAGTGCTCTCAACGGTATGGAATTGAAACTTTTAAAGTGTTTGCACAATAAAATGTGATTTCTAAAAACTTTTCAATTGTTTTTTTTTCAGCCAAAATGAAATCAGATTATATATGGAAATAAGCTAAACTCCTTGTTAGACAAGTAGTCTAAAAAAGAAACTCAGTAGATTTACTAATCCAAATCCAAAATAAAAGGGGCGTTAATCTAGTTTTGGATGAGGGGAACATTTTCCGGAGAAAACGGTAACGTTCTTCGAACTTTCTTGAATTTTCAACTCAATTACACTAAATTTTTCAGAAATATTTATCCAGAATCAAAATATTATTGAAATTTAAAAATTTAGAGTTTCTTTGATGCAACAGGTGTTTTGATGGAATTCGATTTGTGAAGGTTGACAAACTATATAGTTTATTGGAAAACCATATAATTTGGTCATTTCTGCTAATAGTTCTTAAACTTATTTGTAATTTTCAACCTGAAAAATAATAAACTTACTGAAATAATTTTTTGCAATATGGATCTTATTTAATAGATCCCGATGATATCTTTTGAACGGTGCAAAAAAAAAAAAAGATAAAAAAATTATTTTCGTAAGTACATTATTTTTAAGTTTGAAAATTATAAATAAATACTTATTTTTTAAGAACCATTTGCGAAACAGGAGTGATTTTCCTTGTCAACCAACCAATATAAAATGTTTTCATATCACAATCCAATTAACAACAGAAAACGTTTTGTTTTCTAAAAAAATATTTCCAAATAAATCTAGTACTACTATTTTGCACAGGTTCACAAGAAGAATCAAGAATATTGACAAAGTTAGAGATCCTTGATCTGAGTGGTAATGGAGCCCTCAATAATAGTGTTTGGTCATTTTTGGGAGGGCTTTCATCAATCAAGACACTGGATTTGAGTTACAGTAGAGGCTTGTACGGAGCTGTTCACAATAAGGGTACCTCTTATATGAAATTTCCTTATAACATAATTCTTACATATTTCTTCCATGCTTAATTTTATTGAACCACTTAATACAGACTTAAGAAACCTCGGCAACATTGAAAATTTGCTCATGGATTATGTTATGCTCGACGACGTTCTTCCATACATTAGAGTCATGACTTCACTTCAAGTGCTATCCTTAAAATATTGTGAAAGCAAGCGTATTCTTTCGATTAAAGGTATAACGCTGAATTGTTCTTCTACTCCCTCTCTCACAAATAGAAGGATATTACTGATATATTATATCTGTTTTGTCAGTCGATATATATCAAGCTAATATTTTTCGTGTGTTCCGTTCCATGTGTTTTAAGGGCTGTGCGAGTTGAAGAAGCTCCAAGAGCTTGACGTCACACGGAGTGATTTTGGGGAAACCTTACCATGGTGCCTGGCAAACTTGACATCCCTTCAACTACTGGATATCACTAACAATTATTTTACTGGAAATATTGCACAGTCTCCTCTTATCAATCTAACATCCCTCGAATACCTTGCAATTTCAAATAATGACTTTGAAGTTCCAATCTCATTCAAGTCTTTTTGTAACCATTCCAAACTCGTGTTCATTGAGAGCCTGAACAACACGTTGTTGGAAGATCATGAGGAGGACTGTCCTGCCACATCCCCAAGTTTCCAACTAATCGGACTTTGTTTATCAAATTCTAAACATGGTCATATTAACCTATCACTTCCTCGCTTTCTCTACCATCAACATGACCTTATACTGGTTGTGCTCTCTAGAACTGATTTTACAGGTAAGTTTCCCTATTGGTTGTTGGGCAACAATACGAGAATGGAGACACTTATCCTATCGTACAATTCATTTGATGGACCGTTACTGTTGCCTACGCGTCATATGAGAAATCTTTTAGTACTGGATATCTCTAACAATCATCTTGAAGGCTTCCTTCCATACCAAATATCCAGATCTTTCCTGAGTTTAGAATTAGTCAACATGTCTACAAACAGCTTTGAAGGCAACATTCCCTCTTCATTCGGGGATATGACTGCTCTGCACGTGCTAGATTTATCCAATAACAGACTTTCTGGTAAAATACCGGTTCATTTAGTCGAAGGTTGCCCCTCCTTGAGGTTCTTGAGCTTATCAAATAACAACTTGATAGGCCCAGTACTCCCCCATCAAAACAATCTGACTGAACTGGTTGTCTTACGTTCCGACAATAATGGCTTCACAGAAATTCCTTCTAGCTTGTCTCGGAGCACAGAGTTATTTATATTGGATGTTAGTGCTAATCAACTGGTTGGAAAGATTCCAGGGTTCATTGGGAATAAATCATTAGGGTTAAAGGTACTAGCCATGGCCGGTAATCATCTTGAAGGTTCTATTCCAATTGAATTGTGTCAACTCAAATACCTCTCTGTGTTAGATCTTTCAGAAAATAATATCACTGGGGCTGTACCATCTTGCCTCAACTCATTAAACATTGGGAGTATTCTGTTGTCCAAAAATAGGCTACATGGACCTTTTCCAGTGACCTTTGACAGTGCCTTTTTAGTTGAGCTTGATCTCTCTTATAACCAATTCAGTGGTAATATTCCAACTTGGATAGGCAGCTTTTCCCACCTTGCTGTTCTTCTCTTGCAACATAATCATTTTGAAGGCAACATCCCAAAGGAATTGTGCTCCCTTTCCAGCTTAAGCATCATTGATCTTTCTTTCAATAATCTCTCTGGCAGCATTCCCCCTTGTATTAGTGAGATTGAATTCAATGGAACACCCAACGGTATGTCTCTTGATGTGGGAGCCTGGGCAGATTCACGGCATATATTCAAGTTATTGTTACATGATCTAAGGATGGTGTTAGACAAGAGCGAAATTGAAATAGATCAAGGGATGTCAATGTCTGAACCAGATGTTGTAGAGTTTACAACAAAGGGAATGTCCTTATCCTACAAGGGAATCGTTCGAGACCTTTTCTCAGGAATCAATCTCTCCCACAACAGATTGACCGGCCCCATACCACTTGAAATCGGAAACCTTAGCTATATCAAAGTATTGAACTTGTCCCACAATAACTTCACCGATACAATTCCTGTGACATTTTCAAACTTGAAAAGCATAGAAAGTTTGGATCTTTCCTACAACCACCTGCATGGGAAAATCCCCTCTCAGCTTACCGATTTAACTTTCTTGGTTGTTTTCAATCTTTCGTTCAATAACTTGAGCGGAAGGATGCCTCCAACAGTAAACCAATTCAGTACTTTTGAATCGAGTAGCTACATTGGAAATCCCCTTCTTTGCGGGGATCCACTGCCAAGGAAGTGCAATGCAACTGATTCACCTCCATCGAAGCCAAGAGCCACTGTCAATGATACCAAAGAAGATTCCGGTTTCATGGACATGGATGTGTTCTACATGAGCTTTGCAGGGTCTTACGTAACTATGGTCTTCGCGATTGTGGCGATTTTATTGATAAATCCTTACTGGCGAAGGGCATGGTTTCATCTCGTCGAGGTTTTCATCACCTCCTGCTATTATTTTGTTGTGGACAATCTCGTCGGTCGCAGGCGTGGTTTTCTTTGGAAATAAGTAGCCATCTCTCTCTGATCATCATGTGGTGTGGTTAATGAATACGATCTAATAATTTTCGTTTGGATTTTGGATTGTTGTTTGTACGGAATAAATCTCTTAAAGATCTTAGACGGAATGCCTTATAACTATCATTCTAGCTTTGTGGTATGTTTAAGGTGCAAAAAAGTCTCATTTTATGGTTTTGGAAATCGTATGAAAATCATACACTACATATACTCTTAATTGGGTTTTTTTTTTTTTTCTTCCTGAATGTCTCCTTGCAATTGGGATGAACACCACCTGTTTGGAAAACGCCTCGATGGAATGATTGATGTGGAAAAAAAGAAAAAGAATGGGGGCAACAAACTCGGATTTCATTGTCTCAAAGCTTTCTTGCTTTAATGAACACCACCCTTTGACAGAGTCGTTTTATATAAGGCCACAGGTGACATTCCCATGCATATGAGTTCGTGGCCTTGCATTTTATCTTGAAACAGCTGACATTCCCTCAAGAAAATGTTTATAGGTTTTTTTTTCTGTATTTGTAAAAAGGAGCCTTTTGTGAAGTATCTCTACAAATGTGGACAACTTTTGGAGCTACAAATGATTTTGGGCGGAACATGCAAAACGTATTTTGAGGGAGACTTGTCATAGTTCAAAAGGTAAAACTAAATTATTGAAAAATTCCAGTCGGGAACAGTTAATCCACCATGATCTAGCCTGGTAGATCGATTAATTATTCTCACCGTCCACAAGGGAGGGGCCAACTTATACTATAGAAAGTTCTCGTGTAGACTGCCCAACATAAGAATCGATAGAAAGTGAATGAGAGTCAAAACTCGAACGCCAAACAACGATTTCTGAAGGCTCCTAATCCTATGTGACAATTGGCCAGCCCCTTTGCATTTCTCCCCTCTTTTTTTGTACTTGGGAAAAATACTAAGTGCTCCAGACCCTTCTCCGACACACAATGGCGAACGAGAAGGGCCCTAAACTTGACAAGGCAGCTCTGGGCGGAAGCCCAAGAAAAACGAAGCTTCTTATATGTTGTCGATTGTTGTCCACAGTTCTGAGTGCCTGCCTATCTACATAAAATTGGCCCAGCTCAGAAAAATGCGGTGGCAAAGTTCAAATTTTTTGACTGATATAAATCTATGTTACAAAGGGACAGGTGCGAAACCCTAGACCTTTTCTCCCCTCGAATCTCTTTACATTTGTTTGCGTTTAATTATAGTCTTTATTTAGTTTAATTTTCTCAAAATCATCAATCAATTCTTTTTCCAAATTAAATTTGTAAAAGTAATTGAAATAATTTTGACTTAGCCTTCGTAACCCTTTAGGATGATACGCAAAATATTTATCGCCATGGTTGTTAAAATTCTACAATACAGGATACATATCCTACGATTCGTATCGGTTCCTTCCAAAAACGATATGTTTCCCACCCTTTATCAGTTTTCCGTAAAAATTCTACGATGATGACTTATCCTATGATATATTTGTGTATCCTTCAATACGTATCTTACGATTACGTACTTATTGAAAAAAATCGTACCATAGTTTAAGAAGCGAAACCTCAAATGCCTTTTTTTGATATAATAATGGCGACATTTAAACCATTTAAAGGAAACCAAATTTCAACCTATTAGGATCAAACAGAAAGAAGAACCTATATCGATCATGTTTTGCATTAATCACATAAGACTCTTCTTCTCTTCCCTTTACCAAGGCACAAGAAAATCTAAATTTGATGCGCGGATTTTTAGCCTGTAATTATTAGGTATAACTAATTTTCAACTGTATATTAGCTTTTGCTAACGTATCCTACGATACGCGATATGTATTTTAATACGATTCAAAAATAATAAAAGGATATTAAATACGTAATTCGGTTTGAAAACATTGTTTATCGCTATATGTTGGGCAGTAGTAATTGTTTCATTTCATTAATTATTCTTTGTATAGAAAAACAATGATCATTTATTAATCCCACGAGAAAGTTTGGTAGACAAGTGTGTTAGGAACCACCGAACCACGTGGCGGTGGCCAAGACCATTGAATAATTTTTTCTTGCTCGATACTAATGAGAGACTGAGTTGGGAAGGATTGCGTTCTTATATGAATTTCACTTAAATCTGAGAGTTTTGTCTTTGTTTGATTTATTTTTGGTTAGTTTTGTGTCAAACTTTTGTGGAGTATTGATTCGTCTTGACGATAGGAATTGGAAAAGTAATTTTTTTTTTTTACTTTTATCCAAGTATTTTGAGAAATAACCATTTTTAGCAAAAATTAAAAAAAATGTTTACATGAGCATTTTCTAGAAATAACCATTTCATCAGTCGTATTGGGACACCGTCACGTGGTGCCCCCATCACAAACTTATGTGTATTGATAGGCGCGTAAATGTTCATATAAGCACCCCTTAATTTATCTTTATGTAATTACTAAATCTATTCATATTTTTTTTATCCACTAAGTCGCTATTTATATTGTTACTTGAAGTTTTATGCTTTATTTTAGTGTTGTAGGTTTTTGGAGGATTTGATAAAAATAAAAAAAAGTGCAAAGTAGAATTTCATTCGGTGTCGAAGCAAAGCCATTGGCCGTTGAAGTAAATTCGTTCAAAATTGATTGGGGAAAATGTTAGGATACTCGAAAGTGTTCAGGTGAATTTGAACCTTTCAATTTCTCTTTCATGTACCATATCAATCCCTATGGATTGGGTCGTTACCCTTACGAAGTCAAGTGATCTTGAGGATTATTGGGTCCACTTAAGAGACTAAAGCCAGCCTAACCTTCAACCCTTTCACGTGCAAATTGGTGCCCAAGAAAAAGAGTATTTGTGTTTGGGAAATCGTAACATCCCATATTTTTCCTTAAATGGTAATTTTACTTGAGTTGAATATTTAGACAATATAAGAAAAAAAATGAAAGCGGCATTCGGTGGTGGACTTATCTCACCAATTTGGGTTTTTGTTTTCTTCTAATTTAGGATGAGCTACTATTGAACCGCATGTTTAAGATGGATGTGGCATGGATTGGTTGCTAGGTGGCATGCACCCTTGAGGTTATTTATTTTCTAGCCATATAAAGGAAGCCTTCGGTGGTGAAACAAAGTGTACCTAGCCTCCTATTATTATGGGACTCAGTTTCTAATTAACACATACTTTTGGGCTTGTTCTTCACCATTTAGGCTCCGTTCCGCAACTCAAAATAAGTACTTATTTTTTAAAAAGGCAATTTCAAACTCAAAAATAATATATTTACGTAAATAATTTTCCTACCAATATGGATCTTAATTGATAGATCCCATCAAGATCTTTTATACGGTGAAAAAAAATTAAAAAATTATTTTTCATTTATATTATTTTTGAGTTTGAAAATGTGAAATAAACTGCTTATTTTTTAAGAAGGTTTCTAGAATGGGGCCTTAGGAGGACTCATTTGACAGTGGAGATGGAGTTACGTTGAGATTACTTAAAGTTATGGTTTTTTGGTCCAGTAATTCACATATCCTACAGCCGCGATTATAATTTGAGGTACCGGGTAATGTGCAATACATTCCTAGCTAAATCTCTTTGCAAAAAGTGTTCTTTGATTCTCTCATATTTGTATTCATTTGATGTCTCAACTTATTGATTCAGTTATTGTCACTTCTTGTATCATGACACGAAAAAATATTTGGCTGAAAGCCATGGATCAGATTAATACATGTTTAAGCCAACCGGTTCATAGAGTTATGAAAGATGTACGATGGACTGTCCCACGGGGGGTCTAGAATGTTTACGGGGCCCACGTACCCAATACAGAATTTGACCTGGGTGATGCTTGGCCTGTTACCGAGATGAACCGAGTATGAGGCTACAAATGAAAACGTTCAGAATGATCTTACTTGATTTGTTATCCTCGTTTATTGAGCATATTTTTAACGATAGCCATGTTTATTGTTCTCGTATTGCATATACAACCCGGCCGTTTTATATTTTCAGGTGCAGAGCAAGTTAGTGGGAACCCGAGTTAGAGTATTTGAAAGATTAAGCTTTATAGAGATTGTTTAGAAAATATGTAGCAAATTTGGAGGGTTTTAGGGCCCACCATTTATATTTATCTTAAGGACTTGTAATTATTGGAGATGTATTAATTTTGAGGCAATGTAAAAATTCGAGTCCTCACATAAATTATTTTCACACTTTCCTTTTTATAATTTACACTTTCTTTTTTGTTTTTATTCACATGTATTTACATTGTTGCCCTCGGATGTGTGTAAAAGTGTATTGAAAAAAGGACAAAATAGTAAATTGAAATGAATAAAGACCAAAAAAAAAAAAAAGAAGAAGAATTTTGAAAATCACTTTCGTTGCCATTACCCTAGTAGAAGTAATGTGAAAGAAGGAAGAAAGAGGAAGGACTTTACCTGGAGAAGGAAAGAAAATGAGGGTTTCGCAGAAGGGTACTACAAGCATAAATAACGGAGAGCACGCAACCAATTACGGAGAGAGGATATCAACTCCTCATGGCGGGCTAAACCCGTCTCCAAGGGCGTTGGTGAAGTTTGTGCTCCGATTAACTTAGATTTTATTGCTTCGTTGGATTTAAGATTCGGATTTGGTTGAATGAATGAATTAGATGATTTCATCTTTATGAAATTGGCATTTTTTTTTTCCATGTAATTGTGTCTTTATTATCAGTGGTTGTAATAGATGGAACTTACTAGTAAGACGATTCGTTCTAGGTGGAAATAATCTATGCCACTTGATGATAGATAAATATTTTAAGGAGCAATCGTGAGGGCCCGTGAACCATGTCGGTATTTAATAAATGCGAATAAGAAATCCTTTGATTGAGATAAATCTAGGTTACAAAGGGACAGGTGGATTCGAAACGTCCCTAGACCTTTGCTCTCATCGAATCTCTTTACATTTATTTGCTTTTAATTGTAGTCTTTATTTAATTTTCTCAAAATCAACAATCAATTCTTTTTTTGAATTAAATTTGTTAAAGTAATTGAAATAATTGTGACTTAACCTTCGTAACCCTTGAGGATATATGATACACAAAATATTTATCGCCATGGTTGTTAAAATTCAACGATACAAGATATGTATCTTATGATTCATATTGCCTCCTTATTCTACTATTTCTTATTGAAAAAAATCATTCCATAATTTAAGAAGCAAAACCTCAAACGTATTTTTTGATCTAATAATGGCGACCTTTAAATCATTTAAAGAAAATCAAAATTCAACGATAGAGGATACGTATCTTATGTATTTCAATACGATTCGGAAAATAAAAAAATAATATATGATACGTATTTTGATTTGAAGTTACATTGTTTATCGCTAATTTTTTTTTTGAAGAGTATTTATGGTTATCTGTCCGATAGTAGTAATTGTTTCATTTCATTAATTATTTTTGGTAGAGCAAAACAGCGATCATGTATTAGAAGGTATTCCAGTTTCTTAAAAAAAGAACTTTTAGAAAAGAAAGGTATTGTAAGCTCAAAAATTATGTGTTTACGCAAATAATTGTTCTACCAATATAAATTTTTTTGATAGATGTCATTAAAAAATTTAAAATGATGCAAAAAAAAATTAAAAAATATTTTTCATTATATTTGAGTTTAAAATTACTTTCGTTTGAAAAGAAAGAACTTTTTTCAAAAGTAGAACACCACGTGGCGGTGGCCAAGAACACCGAATAACGTTTCCTTGCTCGATAGTCGGTACTAATGAGAGACAGATGGGAAGGGCCAAGGAAGGAGCAATTTAGAATTTTTTCGCTAAGCAAAACGAATTTATTAAACTTTGTAAAGGATTACAAAGATAAAAGGATCAAGGGCACACCGGCAAAAGCCACCCGAGACCTAAAAGAAGGCAAGACGCCAACTGAACACCAAAGAAATCCACATCCACTTAACCTCAAACAGCCAAAAACCCAAAACGAGTCTCACACCTTATACCTAAGCACCCATCCACAATAAGCCGAAACAGTCAACCAAAAGAGAAATAACCAAATCTAAACCAAAAAAACAGCCAAACCAAAAAAACAGCCAAAACTAAAACCACATAGCCACTAAGAAAAACCAAAATAAGCCAAACACCTCAAAGCCGCCCAATCTTGAGTTCAAAAAGCCACAGAGATAGAGGTATCATCCTCGAAACCATCATCATCCTCTGAGATATCCTTTTCCTCGACATCATCTAAAGCATGAATCCTATCTTTTAATTCTTCCTCTTGCATTTCAACAAATCTCTTCAAATTATAATTCCTTCCACCTTTAAGTTCAATACCCAAAGTTTTACCAACATCCAACATCTCACGAGCTTCCTTAAAGAACATTGAGGAAAGAGAGCTCTTCTTATTATTATACTTCAATTTATCAAACTTAGCCTCAATCTCCGCGAGATGCTTTTTCTTCTTAATTTTCCTCTCCGATCTTCTCACTCCCCTTCTCATTTTGAGGATAGCATCAGAAGATGATCTAGTGTTGGGAATGATACTCCCAACATTAGATTTTTGCCTAGGTAGCTCTTCAACTACTTCTACTCTCCCGCTAGGAATAACATAAATCTCACTGTGAGAAGCCTCTCTTCTTTGACGATACTCCTCAAAAGACTGTGTGATACAGCGTGAACTACCTTCCTTTTGGTTCAAATCTACAAGTAGATTAATTCCCTCCACTTGAGAAGCACTTAATGAGTTTTGAGAATCATTAGTAATCCCGGTTTCCAAGATTGGGACTGCACCCTTTGCACCAATTACGCCCTCTTCACTCCCTAGAGAGGATTCCGAAGATTCAGATTCGGCCACAATTAGATTGGCCCCATCAAGATTATCCCCATACAACCTTAAGTCAGCCCCACCACTTAAAAGGGTGCCATCCTTTTCGACTACCTCTTTGCTTTCACAATTCCTATCCATCTTTGGGTCAAGATTTGATGTGTGATCTCTGAATTCAGCATCATCTTCGTCATCTTTTGAACCATCTTCATCATGTTGTTCAGAAGAATCTAATCTATCTCGAGGAATTTGTTTCTCTGCTTCACACGGTTGATCACATGGATCTTCCATCACTTTGACTCTATAGCTCTTCCCTTCAATCTCAATGTTAATCCACTCATCAATCTCCTCAAACACATTTGTGGCAACTAATACTTTGGCTACAGCAAAAGAAGAAAGCTTTAGTGTTGGTTCATCCGTAGAGATGAAAGTACCCCACAATTCGCCAATCGCTTTAAACGAGGTGTTGCTCCAACCATTGAGAGGAATTCCATAGCAACATAGCCAAACAAATCTTTCGATGCATGCTGCTTGTCCCTCCCATGATTTGATTTCGGAAAACCACCTTTGTAAGCAATTAACTTTGAGAAGATTCTCTAGCTCCTCATTATTATTGCAAGTTAAGATCACAGATCTTCCACCCATTGCTCGAACCAGAACGTTATTAACTCCCATTCTTGCCATTTGGACTTTCAGCTCATCAATTGAGATTAGTCTATGAAGTTTTGCCACTGCACTACGGTAGAGCCAGCCATTACCCTCAGCCTTCAAGCACAGTTTGCGTTCCTCTTGGACACTCCCATCTTCCATCCTCTTATCATTGCCCTTACCTCCAAGCACACCTTTGACAGCATTGACATAAGATGCGGATCCAGCAGCATTTCCTTTTGTTGAAATTTCCACCCTATTACTCGTATCCATGTCAATTGCAGTTTCACTTGTGATAGTCTTGTTAGGAATGATCTGTCTTTGGTCGTTACCTCTGCTCTGGTCAAAATATGCCATTTTAACAAATAGTTTTCTATCTTCAATCCAAAGCCCGTTTGCTTTAGAGATGGCCATATCTGCAGAAACCTCACAGTCATATCGAACAAAACCAAATATTTTCCCTGTTACTTTGCTCCTTTTACCAGGGATATAAACATCCTTGACCACACCAAATTTGTTGAACAAATACCTTACCCATCGCTGACTGACATCCTCAGGTAGATTATCCACAATTTAGAATTTAATATCAACTGGAGTACTTTATTTGACGAACACCACGGTCAACGGAGAAGGAGACTGACACAGTGAGCGAGTGGTCGACAGAATTGAAGCACCATTTTCCTTGTCGTTGTAACATCTTTGACTATTGCGTGTGAATCCACATTGATTAATGACAAGCAGTATTTAATTTCCTATTCAATAGATGTGGCAAATTGACAGATGAAACGGATCTCAGGTCAAATATGGGCGGAGGATCGCAGGTCAAATATGGGCAGGTCAATTTCCTTTTGCACTGTCATCCCCAAATATGGTTTGAAACACGTTCATAAATGGGCAATACCCGTGGGATCTTTCGACTCTATAAGCCTATTGTTTTTTTCTTTTTTGGTCTTTATTTAATTTGTTGTATTTATACGTTCTGCGTCCCCATATTACTTCATTTTCTCCTTTTTTATGTCTGATTTCTCCGTTTCTCGCTCTTTCTATTAATGTCGAGCTATTGCTACTGATTTTTTTTCCCATCCGTACTGCATGTGAACCATGGTTTTCATTGAATTTATGTATCTTGTTAATATATTACTGATTAGTACATAATCAAAGATGATTTGAGAGTGTTTTTTTTCATGAAAATAGAAACAACCACACTTGATAAAAGGGGGTTTAATAAATTTCACGCATCCCGCAAGCTATCATTGGCAGAGCTAGGATTTTGACCCCGGGGGCCGGCTTAATAGACATATTTTTTATTGGAACGTATGCTTATTATATCGTAAGGTTTTCACTTTCTAATACATTACATTTGTATATTGAGATGATTCTAGCCTAAAGCTGTTAAAGTATACAAATCATTTTGTTTTTTTCTTTAAGTTACTTTTATTGTCACGTGCTTATTTTTTATTTATAAAAGAAATTGAGAAATGAAAATTCAAAATAACTGATTTTTTATCAAATCAAACCAACATTATTAAAGTTATAAGTAACTACGAATAATTATCAATAATATTCTAAATCAGGTATATATACAAAATAAAATTTTTAAAACTTGAACACTCGGGAAGCCGGGGTCAAGGGCCGGGCTCCAACATAGCTCTGCTCCTGCCTGCAATGCCTTCTCAACGGCATCGTGCCGAAATAACATCTTAGTTCTAAGAATCCTTAGGAGACTGCATGGACGTTTTTCTACTGATATTAGTCGTATTTCAATGATCTGAGACATTCACTTTGAATATAATTTTAAACCACTTATCATGTAAGAAATTAGTGTTGATTGGATTTATATCATTACTCTCAATGCATTTATGTTTCTTAAAATTGGATTGGTTTCACTGAATCAAAACCATGAAACACGGTATTTCTAAAAACAGATTCTGCTCGGCCGAGAAATTGGACATCAGATGTCCGATAATTGAGGCCAATTTGTTTCAGCAACCACGCGCATAGTTCCTGGCCATGTTATCTAAATCCATGTATATATGGGTTTATATGGGTTCAATCCATATTAACCTATTATACAATATGGGCGGGTTGGGTTAAGTTAAAAGTGGACGGATTTGGACAGGTTAACAGATATGGGTTGAGATTGTCACCTCTACTTTTCATGATTACCACACGCATAGTTCCTGGTCACTCTTCTCGATTTATGGGTGTGACAATATTGGAAATTGATTCTGTATTTGCGCTCAAAGACAAGGACCTAGTGGGACAAAATCCACTTATGTAGGACTGGCTAGAAGGAAACCTATCTATCTACATAAGATAGGTGCATTCCAAGTTTTAAGAGCCAAACAAATGCGGTGGCCATAGACAGAACCAGGATTTCGTAAATGCATGAGCTAAACTATAAATAATAAAATTTTGAAATTTCAGGAATGTCTAAAAAATACCCAATACAAAAGACAACATCTTTGTGTTTCTAACAAAAAAAAAAAACAACTAACATTAATATTAAAATTTGAAAAAAAAAACACTCTGAAATTATGCGGCCCCATACGCCTAAGCTTAGTTCCGTCTATGGCAGTAGCAATAGCGAAAGTTTTAATAATAGCACGCCTAGTTTTGAAATATGATTGGAAAGAGATGGTGTGCCGTGTCGCAATTTGGTTTTCCTGATCCTTAGGAGACACCCGCTGAGCGAGAAGCACCATTTTCCTTATAGTCGTTTGCAATTTTTGGGAAAGAAGAATATTGCGTGAGATTCACATTGAGTAGCTGACAATCACTAGCCGTGTAAGTAAGTAACCTAGCTAGCTTATTTAAACAAGCAAATTAAGGCCATGTCGTAGTAAGTATTTTTGAAGTGTAGGGATGGAGTACTTATTACAACATTTATTGATGATGTCACTATGGGTAGTGGTGGTGGTTATGTTGGCCGTAGAAAATGGATGCAACGGGTGTTTGGAAAAAGAAAGAATTGCTCTCTTCTCAAAGATTCCATTAATTTCCCAAACGGCACTTCGTTGCCATCTTGGGAGGAAGACGATAACATAGGTTGTTGCCATTGGGAACATGTTGAGTGTAATTCCACTACTCGTCGAGTTATCAAACGAGAACTCTATGACGTAAGAGATTATCGGAGAGAGGATTATTGGCATCTAAATGCCTCTATTCTTCTCCCCTTTGAATCACTCCGACGCCTAGAGTTGTCTGGAAACCAATTGCGTAGTTTTGTCGGGAATGAAGGTATGGTTTCTAAGCTCATATATAGCCATCTGGGTTTGTACTATATTCTAGGGCACCAACAAAAATCAAAAGAATTGCTGAATTGGTCCGAACCAAATCAAATCATACATTTTGGTCCGGATCCATGGATTAGTGGGTCAGACATGACTTCAAAAATTTGAGAACCTTGGTATATTGTTCGGTCTAGGAACTTTTTCTCCAGAATCGTAGATTAAACGAACCGGACTGTATATACATACAAGTATAATCTATCTATACTATATACTATAAGAATGTAGTTACCAAGAATAAAACAAAACTCCCTACTTAACTCTCTCTCCTACGTACATAAAATTTTCTCATCTTTTCATTCATTATTCCACATTTTTTACAAAATGTAAATGCCAATAATTAAACTACATTCAATCATGGCAAAAACGCTGCAAACATTTTATTTTGTAAAAAATGTAGTAATTTCTAAAAAAATAATAATAAAATTTTGTAATCTACGTTTACAAAATAATTTTATTTTGTATGAAAATGAAACTACATTCAATCAATCAGTACTAACAAATACTTATTGAAACCTATCTCTTTTTCATTTCTTTATTTTCTTATTGTTGTGGAATTTTCTTAATTATTTGGAGAAAATGGAGTCAATTTCAAGTGCCATACGCGCCAATCCATTGATGTATATATAGGAATAGGACAGCCGGAAAATTAAAGTTCCAACTGATTAGTGAGCACTTGACAATCAATCGAGAGCCAAAACAAGTAATTAAGGGTAAAACCTGAACTGAACTGTGGTTCGCGGATTAATTCGGTTCGCTCCATAGGATTTTTGGCTTTCAACATGGTTTCGACTTTTTAAGAACCACGAGTAACAATTCAGTCCACAAATTCCAAGAACCAAACCTTGTGCTGTGATGCTGTCCTACAATGGTTCTGCTTGCTAGCACTTATAATTTAACTTATTTAGCTTATCTATATACATACTATATACTATACTACTTTTAAATGTATGAAGTGTTTCCTACTTTTTATTTTCCAAAATTACCCCAAGTTTATTCACGCCAGTTCAGACTTCAGAGCATACACGACTATTGGAGGCAACCTTCCCACCCTAAACCGAAAAGACACAACCCTTGCAATCTATCTACTGATTATAAAAGACTCCAAGTCCACCAATAAAACACAACCCTTCCAATCTATCTACTGATTATAAAAGACTCCAAGCCCACCGATAAAACACAACCCTTCCAATCTATTGATTATTAAAGACTCCAAGCCTGCTCCCGCTTCGCCACCAGACTTCAAGTTCCAAACCACCATTATAGGCACCTGACTCTCAAGCCGACCATTATAGGCGCCGGACTCTCAAACTGTAGTGATATATAATTGCTCAATTAATCCATCTGAATTTCTAGAGTTGGCTAAGATTGGAAATTTTGTTCATGTCAAAAAGAGTCAGTTGGCTCGGTGCCGCCATGGAGGATGGAGTTCGTGGTGCGTGCTATATATGAATCCTAACAATGGTGTCGAAGGAAGGAAGTAAGTTTTGTTTCATGGGCCTGGATGAAATGAATTCAATTTATGTTATATTTTGGAGCAATTAGTTAAACACCCTACTTGGGTGTCACACTGTCACTTATGACTGATTACCCATATATGCAATAGTTTGTTTCTTCGTTGCTGTAGGAATAATAAACATACAGGAAGAATACTTCTCACAACAATGTTCGAAGACGAACAAGTGTACGATCAGTTGATACCAATGTTTATATGACCTTAAAGGGATTATCTTTGAAACTATTTTGTCCAAACACTTTACGTATATGCTTGAACCTGTTTTGAATTTCAAAAGGGTTGGCAAATTATGTACTACTCACTGCAAAGAGATATACATGTTTACAAAAGGTGCATCGTCTTTATGTGATAAAGCCAGGTTGAAGTCTTGGCTGCATTAATAATCTCTTAAAATCTATGCCTTGTTTCTAAATACATGAAACATTGTCGCTGGTCTCACACGGTTTAAGAGAGGCCTGCTGAATCCCAGTGCAGTGCTTCGAACTAAACAAAATTTTGAAGAAACAAAAGGGAGAATTAGTAACAAATTATAATTAGACATATACAACGCCATCAAATCGGTGCAGCAATAATGTTATTTAACTTTAGACATATACAACATTGTCATAATTTAGGGATTACAGCGACAGCATTGGGAGCCGAAATTGGTGCGTGGCGGGCGGTCGGGCATTGAGTTCGCAAAGGAGCTGGGATTGCAAAATATAGCTATGGAAGGGGATTCTCAACAGTCGGTGAAGATTTTAACAAGGAGATGCGTGATCCGGCTGGACTTGATGTGGTTGATCTTGAAGATGTCGGGAGATTGGCTGAGCAGTTAGAGAGTTGTTTGTTTCATTTTGTGCATGTTTAAATAAGAATCAAGGTGATGTGATGAAACCCCTGAGGACATTAATCACATCTTTCGCATTTGTCCTAAAGCTGTAGATTTTTGGAAATGCCTTCGGCATCCTCATTGGTTAGATGCGAGCCTTAATTTACCAGTTAAAGACTGGATTATTCTTAACTCCAAAAAGAAAACTCCTTTTCGCTTGGATGTTAACATGCCCTGGGCCATGGTTTTTGTGGTTTCACTTTGGCAACTGTGGAAAGCTCGCAACAAGATGAGCTTTGACAATGTTGAAACAACATCAGCCATGTGCTTAAGGCAAGTTAATAACTACGCTAAGGAAATTTTTATTGCTTTTAAGGCTTCGCATGCCAATGATAAACATCATGGGACTCTGATATTTTGGGTTTTACCCTCACCAGGACATCTAAAGTTGAACACAGATGGCTGCTTCTACGAGTCCACCAATACGGCTGGGTTTGGAGGGGTGATCAGAGATAGCTCGGGGAACTGGATCTTAGGCTTTTATGGCAAAGCAACCTGCACCAGCAGCTTGGAAGTAGAGATATGGGCTATTTACAGAGGCCTCACAATCATTTTGGAAAAGGGCATGTCAAATGTTACCATAGAGTCAGATTCGAGCATGGCAGTTGATTTTTGCAATGAAGGATCACCTGTTGATCACCCCCACCGTCACATAGTGGAAGAAGCTCGAAGAATTGCTACCCGGACAAATTCATCCGTCGTCCACATCTATCGGCAAGCCAACCAAACTGCTGATTGCCTGGCCAGACTTGGATCGCAGCAGGATCAAAATTTAGTAGTCTCTAGCTCCATTCCTTTTGCAGCTAGGGAATTCGCCCTGGCGGATGCCATGGGTATTGGTCATCTTAGGATCTAGTCTACGACTCTTGTAGTCTTTTTGAACCTTTATGTATGCCATCTATGTGGCTTGTTGACTTTGTTCGTCTAAGTTAATGCATAATATTCCGCTTGACCCAAAAAAAAAAAATAAGAATCAAGGTAAATATTTTCTTAGTAAAAACTTATGAAAATAGTAACGATAGTTGGAGGGTCTTCAATTCTAAATCTACCACGCCATCTTGAACCCCGTGACATCTTTAAAGGGAAATTATGAGTTTTGCCACTGAGCTAACCTCAATGGTTAAGCATATGCTAACCAATTTATTTATTTATACTATATATATATATATATATATATCTTCATAAATTTTAGCATTACCAATTAATCATGATAAAGCATTGAAAGATATAGACATCAATGTTGTTATAAGTGACATAAAAAAAAAAGTTGGAAAATAAGATCAAACTACTCTATTCTAGAATTAGAATGATTCGTTGGTTTTTATTTGCTGCTTAATATTCCACCTCAAAATATTGACACGACTAAATTAGTTAGTAAATCATTGTCAATGCCTATTATTTTTCTTTATGAGCGTTTATGGCTGGAAATTGACTATTTAGTAGGAATTTTTTTGACTTTTTGTTTTCCACAACCTGTAGGAATGAAGTTGGGGATTTTATTAATTTTAGGCGCTATTCCAAAACACCTTTTTAAAAAATAATTACTTATTTTACATTTTCAAACTCAAAAATAATGTAAATGAAAATTATTATTTTTTGATTTTTTTTTGTACCGTATAAAAGATCTTATCGAGATTTTTCAAACAAGATCCATATTGCATATTTTTAAATTTCATTAAGCCCATTCTTTTTTAGCTTGAAATTGTCTTTTTAAAAAATAAGTACTTAAAAGTCGTTCTGGAATGGGGCCTTATTGCACTTATATCCTTAAAGTTTCAGTAAAACATAATTCAACCCATATCTTTGTAAATATTACTACATTCTAACCTTGTAGGTTTAATAGTAAATTTTATTTGATCGACATATTTTTTATTATTACATCATATCTACCCATATAGGTGACCATGGTTGTATTTATAGAATACATGCCTGATTTAAAATTCACGCCTATGGCTATGGAAGACGTAAAAGCTTAATATTTACTAATCTAGACATTTCAAGAAAGGTACACCTATTTCTTTTGAATATTTAACACTAAAATCTATTTTTAAGGAAAAGTAGAAAGGTTTTTGAGTACTGATCTTATAAGTACATGGTACTATATGATATTCGAGTTGGGAAGAAATGGTTCTGTCCTAAACGGTTGAGCATATTGTAGTAAACGAGCCTACCTTTTAGTAGTTTAAGGCTGCCGAACTATTAGCATAAAATTGACACAATCGGAGTTTTAGAGGCACAAATAAATTCGGTGGTAACCCCAAGGGGTTGTTCAAGTGGTCTTGGCCTGGTACTTAGGTGTTTGCTCCATCCTAAGGTCTCAGGTTCGTTTCTCCTTGTCAACAACTCTTTGGGTCATCTCACCCCACGCGTAAGCGTGTGAAACGGCTGTGGGAGGGGCTTTAGGGATTAGTCCGAAGTGCACGCAAGTTGGCCCGGGACACCGTACAATACCAAAAAAAAATAAAAAAATTCGGTGGCAAATGTGAAATTACAAATAATTTGATGCCTAGTTTTGAAACATTATTGAAAGAGATGGTGTGCCGTGTTGTCCAATTAGTTGTTGGTCCATGCATACTTATGAGAGGCTGAGATGAGATGGAACAATTAATGTCTCAACTACTTTGACGAAGACGAAGACTACGGAGTCTGTTACGAATGATATTGCTGAAATGTTATGAGTTTTAGAATAAAAATTACGAAATACACAAAAATATTATGAAAGAATCATAAAATATGTACATATGATACACACTTTTAAGAGGTGTGTACTGTAGATTTTCCCACTGATATTATCAATTTTATGACTATTCTGCTTTGGGAATTCAGTAATTCACCTTGAGAATGTGAGATTGAGCGATTTGTCAAGCAGTACTATTAAGAAATAGCAGTATGATGTGGAAAGCTGTGTGACCCTATTTAAACAGAAGCAGCAAACGCCATTCAATTGCCAGTATTCTTTTAAGCACTTTCATAAAAACACTTTAATTTGTCAAGTCATATTTCTCTGGGTAGGGACCGATGGACTACTTTCAACATTTACTCATGAGGTCAATTATATGGGTAGCGGTGATCACGTTAGCTGTACTAGAAAATGGATGCAATGGGTGTTTGGAAAAAGAAAGAATCGCTCTCTTGCAACTCAAACATTCCATCAATATCCCAAACCGCATTGATCGGTTGCCTTCTTGGGAGGAAGATGATAACATGGACTGCTGCCAATGGGAGCGTGTTGTGTGTAATTCCACTACGCGTCGAGTTATCAAACTTGAACTTGATGGCACAAGAGTTTGGAGTTCATGGGATGATTATTGGCATCTTAATGCCTCTATTCTTCTCCCTTTTGAATCACTCCAGAGCCTAAACTTGTCTGGAAACCTATTGGGTAGTTTCGTCGGGAATGAAGGTATGACTTCTGACATATTTTACGTGACGAAATGAAACCTAACCTCAAAATTCAATTTTTTGTTTTCTTTTTTCTTCAGTCAATTCCAAAAGAGATTTTACGTATATCTACACATCAATAATCGGTTGTGAAGTTTGTGATGAATTTCATAATAAAATTCATAGAATTTGAAGCTACAGAATTAATGATGTGCTTGTGTTTGTCTAGTAGAGAAGTAAAACCAATTAGTTTTGTGTAATATTTTTCATTCTGAAAGCAAGTATAATTAAACTTTCTATGAATAAATTAACAAATCGACTCATAAATTGATTGTGTCTGAATAGCTCAATTCTGAAAACAATTGTGCTAAAAATTAATTGTATGACCGAATTGTTTGTGATGGAGAATTTTGACTACGAATCTATTGTGCAATTTAGGTCGACAAAGAATCGAATAACCACCTCGATTGTTTGACTATTATTCAAAGTTCGTTGACTTCTCGAATATGGGATATATCTCCGAGAGGCATGTTGGTCTCTACTTGGTTCCAATGTCATTAATTACCTCTAAACAAGCATTAATTCTTCTGTGACATTCATTATTAGCCACAAATGTAGGCACGTCGAGCATTGAGTTGTTCAAACTT
This sequence comes from Rhododendron simsii, assembly GCA_014282245.1. Taxonomy (NCBI): domain Eukaryota; kingdom Viridiplantae; phylum Streptophyta; class Magnoliopsida; order Ericales; family Ericaceae; genus Rhododendron; species Rhododendron simsii. Next base: position 7,653,809 of record CM024953.1, on the reverse strand, counting down.
GAATTGTAATAACAGAGTGGCTTTTAAAAGTATACATGTATGTATATATACGTATAAATATATGTGGGGAGAATTCAAGGGATAAAACAATTGACACAACTTTCGACACAATAATAATCATAGCCGTTCAATTATTTGTTTAAAACATGACGGTAGGAGTTTCTATAAAGGCAAATGCTATCAGGTGCCCCTGGGGCACAAGTTTGGGGCACAAAATTACGATTTTTCAAGTACTTTAATTACATTGTTTATACTTATTTCAAGATTTACTAATAATGACATCGAAAATGTAAATCACACAATCAAAAGAGGTCAACAATATTTTAGTTGACAAAAATAACCATGACTCTTCATATCCATCTACTTTCTACTTGAGAAAAAAGTGAAGTGCCGCCATTTCCTTTTCTATTAGAGACAAATTCTTTTTCTGTTAGAAACAAATATTGCTCAATACGGCAGCCAACAAAACGAGGGGGGAACAATGTTCAAAAGAAAATCGGTGTTCTCATGAAGTGGATTGTGCAAGGGTGTTGGGCACAATTTTATTATGTGTCCGGTAAAGAAAAAAATTATCATTTGTTCACAAAATAAGAAGAAAACCACTTTGAGCAAAATAGAATTGAATTTTATATTTTTTGTGATGTATTAGAAATTGGAGTTTTTGTTAATTTTCATTTTTGTTATCTCACCTGAATTTTTGTACGGTTGTTATACAACTGTAATTTTTTCTTTTCGCTTTTAGATGTTGAAAATTGAGGCTCATGGATTTTTATTTAATTGTTTGCGATAGTATTATCTAATTGATAATTTTTCATATTACAAAGATATTGTTCTGTTTGTCACGGGTTTTTTTTTTCTTGTTTTGTTTCGAAAACAAGTTACGGCTAACTAACAAAAAGTTATTTATTCCCTTAACTGACAAAAAAATTATTTATTTCCCTTAACTCAAAAAAAATTTATTTAATCCCTCCCGCCATTGTTTTATTTTATTTTCTGTAAGGTTAATAACCAAAAACCTGAGAACAATATCAAAGGTGCATATCCCTCCCGCCATTGTTCTGTTTGTGCTAAAAAATTCTCCTACCTAATTTTTTTATATAAAAAAATGAGAGTTTTATTGTCATTACAAAAAGGTATTATAAACATTTATGACTAGTATAGAGAATAGTGGTAGAAAATGATGTTTGTTGAGTTCCCATAAACACAATTCATTAATGTGAGTATATTAATTGCACCTAAACTATTGCCCCAGGGGCACTTGTTAGCGGGACCGTTCTATAAAAGATCAACTCATTCGAATATCGGTATTCAGTTTTTAACCTATCGAATTTCGGGAGAAATACTGATCAAGAGCCTTTACCGACATCCGAATGAGTTGATCTTTTACAGAAACTATTAAAAAAATATGTTTTGAACAAAGTTAACGGCTCCAAAAATTAAGTTTATTATTTTCAAAGTCTATTTCAAGACAGGCTAAATATGACTTAACTATCCATCCATTGCTATTTGCATTTAATTAATAATCAATTACTTAAATTTTCCATCTCTCTAAAATTTCTTTTCGAAAATTAAGTTTCATATATCAGTAAACTCATTCTATTTATTGCCGTTTTTTCTTTATTTCAATTTTCCAGCCCTCAAGTGATGCTCTGTGTTTCTTGAAAAAACGAAAGAGAAAAATGCTGCTATGCGTAGCTAGTGACACGAGTTTGACTTAAAATACCTGCTATGTATCTATTTTCCTTATTCGAAGATTCCTAGCAAAATATTGAAATCAAATATACTAGTTTTTTAATAAAATATTATTTTAAAATAATAAACTGAAATTCTTGTATTTATAAATTCTTGGCCTGCATGCAAGGGATGAAAGGGCGGCAAATATAGCAATTTGGGTGTGGTACGTGCATCCAGTGCTTGTCAACTCTCTTTTTTATTTGCAAGTGGAGTGAAATGCAGTTGGTGCCTCCCTTCTACTCTCATACACATGGGCATGCTTAGATTTCTGGAAGTACCCATTCTCCTCCCTAAGTCCCCTAGGATAGAATAAGAATGAAAAGAAAAGGTTATTCACATAGACAACCCTCAAGTATACCCATGTTTCACAGTCCGTTTCTACGAATTTTCTCTACCGCGAGACCCCATCCTTAAAGTTTTTATTTGGAGGACCTAACGGAATTGGATGGAACAAATGAAAAGACCATGTTGCCCTTATACATATCCTCACAGCAAACACACTAATCATTCCACAACTCTCCCTGCAAATGGAAGATCCTAATTTTTGCCCCAAATTCCATTCACATTCACAACCGCCACGAACGCCAGCACCACCACGGAAACCATCTCTCTCCCTCACCCTCTCTTTCTATGGCCGCCATCATGAGTTGCAGAACCTGGACCGCAACAGCGTCGCTTCTTCCCGCCGTCGCCAGATCCGAAGAACAGTGACGGAAGGAAGATTTCTGTGGCGATCGTGGTCGTCGTGGCTCTGATTTCTGTGGAAATCGCGTCACAGTCGACCATGGAGGACCGACTCACCTCGTTCCTGAATCGCGTCTCCGAGTTTCGCACGTCTACTCATGCATACATACATAAAGCTATTATATATATATATATATAGAGAGAGAGAGAGAGAGAGAGAGAGAGAGAGAGAGACACTCATAGGTGTAAAGACAGAAGGGGCGATGATAAGAGGGAGTTTGCTAGGCCGTCAAACGGCGACGAGACTACGACGGGTGGCAATTTCCGCCGTTGGATCTGCCAAGATCAAGTTGTTGCTGTGTTACTGCGTGTTCGCTTTTTTTTTTTTTTTGCTGCGTGGTGTTTTCTTTTTCCCATGTAATCAGATACGGAGTAAATACTTTACTTTGTCAATTTGTTTATTAGTTTTGTGTTAATTGACATGTTGGGTTCTGTAAAGGGGGTGATTTTCTAGATGCGGTTGTTGGCAGAGTAAGTGACGTAGGCGTTGCCGGAGAAGTCGGCGGCAGGGGGGGTGGGTTGTTAGGAAGAGCGAGGGGGGTCGACGAGGACAGGTTAGGGTTAGGGGTTGACAAGCGGAGGAACGGCTTTTGAGGAACTTGATGGACGAAAGCGGGTGTTGTGTAGTTCGTGGAGACCGAGGACATGCCGATATGGGAGAGACGAGGAGTTTCGGCGGTTGAGGGAGATATAAGTTAGCCGTAGTGCCCTAGGGGATGGATCGAGTAGCTCGATGGGGTTCGGGTTACACCACATTGAAATAAGATTCTTTCAATATTACTGTCCAAGAGTAAGATATTATTAATTATGTATAAGGTATCGTTTTGCTTGAAGCTACCATTCAAATAAGCTGGTACTTCTCCACTTATTAATAGATGGTTTGGTCTATATCCCGTGTGTTCTGGGAGTTGTTGTTCTTGTTCCGAAAATGACCGATCAGCTTCAACTTCAACTTCTCTTCAAACCGAACTTTTCACATCGGATTCGTTTTCAGGAATGAGAATCACACCTGGGGTTCCATTTTACTTTTGTGCTATTGTGTTCGTTACGACATTTACTGTTGTCGTGCGCGAAAAATGAAACTGAATTTGAGAAGCATCGTGTTGAAAGATTTTGGATTCTTAACTTTGCAATGTCTAAAGTAATGCGAATGCCAAACTTGGAAGTTGTTTGGCATATTTCATCCCATATCTGTTGTAGTCCTTTCTGTCGTATCATTTTCACAATATGACTGCTATTTCCATGTACATACCTTCGTTTTTCCAAAACATATCAGACTGTTTATAGAACATCGGTACATTGTTTTTAACGACTCTCAGTTTGTCCTTTTCAGCTGAATCTTCCTTTTTTTTTTACCCGTCTTCTTTTGCGTTTGCTCTGTTTATTGTAGACACATTATGTCCTACTACTCTCTTCCTTCAAAGAGCAACTGCAACAACATGTCCGGGTACATGCAATGGAAGCAGTGATGGCTTGTTGGGAGCTTGAGCAATCTCTACAAAGCTTAACAGGTGATCTCATGTTGCTTTTTGCTTAATTTGTTCTTTCTTTCATGTAAAACATCCCAATTGTAGAAAATATAGTTCCTAATGTTTGCCATCTACCTTCACTATCACGTTTCACCTATGTTTATTTTGAAGAGCTTATGCGAGTAGCTGCGTACTCCATGCATGCACGCATAGGCCATAGGGCTTCGCCATGCCTTGAGATCATTGTGATATGTCATACTACTATTTGGATACTGTCTTGATAAATGTTGCTAGAGTTTCACACGGTTTTTGGATAATGTGATCATTTTTTGTTGTCGTTGTTGTCAAAAGAAGGTTTGCTTTCTCCGAAAATCAATTTTGATTTAGAAGCTCAAATTCGGATAGCAAAACTCATTAGCGTTTGAGTTGCATTAGGCATTCATGCAGTTAGGTAGGAACTTTTTATGGTTGTGACTTTTGATGGGTTAAATACTGGCTAGCTGGACAAGGACTTCGTACACTGCATGGCAAAATCGCAACTGTCATTTTTTCCTCTGTACATCAATATGTAATTAAAACATGGCCGGCTGGCGTTTATGTTTATAACATTGAAATAGGTTCAAGATTCAAAGGGTCTTTATGCTTTCGGGTACTTGATGGCATGCCTAGTGCTAGTTATAAAAATCAGGACCCATTAGGTGAGAGGAAATTAAGAATCGGTAATAAAATCATGAGCGAACTTGAACTCTCTGTTTTGGTTTGGACAAACAGCATTATTGGAGTGCTGGATACATAAAGCTTCAAAAGTTGCTCTAAGGGAAAGCATGAAATTACATTATCCACACTGATTGAATTCCCCAGACATGCTCTGCCCAAACTCAGCTGTGGTGAAGTTTTTTCATTTTCTTCTTTCGGGATTACCTGAAGCGATGCTTGAGCCTACACAATCTGGGGTCTGTTCAGTTGGGTTTGGTTGCGTCTAGCACGCGGTTGAGGTTGTCTGAACAAATTTAAATTTCTTGCTCATTATCTGTATGATGTTTTGAATGGATTATTACTGCATCTGGTGGTTAAAAAATAACTTAAATGCATCTTAGGATCTGGATAGAACTTTTAAGGAAAGATTAAAGCTTGTAATAATCAATGTGATGGAAGTAAGTAATAACATGAATGGTAACATAAATGAGTGGAAAATAAAGGGTATGTTGTGGGTCATGATTTGTCAGAAGTACCACATGACGATGTGACATGATACTCCAGGACTCTTATAATTTTGCTATGCAAGTAGAGGTAATTGGTTTAACTTGTATTCCTGACCCCAATATGCAGTTGTCATGTACATAAACAACAATAAGACATGACATCCTGTTTTTCAACCATGCTGACATAGTTGTGATTCATCAATGCATTTCCTGCTCTGTTGTTTTTGTAACTAACTGTATTGGATAAACAGGTGTAGCACCTGGTGAAGGCACAGGTGCAACGATGTCAGACGACGATGATGAAGAACATACAGATGGTGACGCCAATTTATTCGATGGAAGCTTAGACGGACAGGACACCATGGGGTTTGGTCCTCTTGTCCCAACTGAAAACGAAAGGTCTTTGATGGAACGTGTGAGGCACGAGTTAAAGCATGAGCTCAAACAGGTAAAAGATGTTGATGTGGCGTCATAAATAAACGATTTAGAGAACAATTCATTTGGACCAAATTTTATGCAAAAGAGCATTCAGAAAGTCCACACCTGGTGGTGTAGCAATTTTGCACGAAAACTCTGTTTATATTACATTCCTCTTGGTTTTTATGTATTCACCGCGTTTAATCTCTGTGTTTCTTAGGGTTACAAGGAGAAAATTGTGGACATTAGAGAAGAAATTCTACGTAAGAGACGAGCGGGGAAGCTGCCAGGTGACACCACGTCGCTACTAAAAGCTTGGTGGCAATCACATTCCAAATGGCCTTATCCCACAGTAAGTTTCGTATCCACTCAAATGCCAACGGCTTCATTTAGAAGGAGGTTTTTCACTGGCTTTTCTTAAATAGTTGGTTATTTTTTATGCATTTTTCTCAGTAGAAAGTTCTTCTCATTACCTTTTCTATGAGCTTTGTATGTTGTTTTTGAATGAAGAATTCGTGGAGGGAAAGGTAATGAAAGGAACATAACTTCGATTGGAAATCCCTTCCATTTTGTTGTCCTCCAAATCTTTGCTCTAGACACAGCCTTACTTAAAATTTTCACTTCTTTGTTACTGTTTTTTGAACCCAAAATGCTAAAATAAAAGCCAGTTGAAAGCCGTAACATACTGCATCGACAGCCTGGTTTGGCAACTTCTTCTTCTTCTCGTTTCCTGAGTTCGATTATTTTGGTTGATTTTTTTTTTTCCAACTTACAAGTTAGTCAAAATTCTAATTCAGGAGGAAGACAAGGCCAGATTGGTGCAAGAAACAGGCTTGCAATTAAAGCAGATTAACAATTGGTTCATCAACCAGAGGAAAAGGAACTGGCACAGTAACCCTTCATCTTCTACGACACCGAAGAGCAAACGGAAGAGGTAGTCTAATCATGGCTATGCATGCTTTCATGATTAAATCCCGTTTTCTCAAAACTCATTGTTTGGAAACTTTGATTTGGACAGTAATAACGCAGGTGAGAGCAGAAATGATCGTTTCGCTTAAACGCTCTCGACTTCAACCCCACAAAAGCAGACATTCTCACTTCTTTTCGCTAAGATGGTTGGTAAATCATCACCCCCACTGCAGTAGGAGGTTGCAGCCTATTTGGAGTAATTTTTGTCCCTACACAAACTGAATGTCTACCAAACGAGGCTGCTGTTTTGATTCCTGCATGGATGCGGTTGACTAAAAACGGAGTACGGAGCTATGCCTGTTGGTAGGTATTTTTGGGGACTATCTCATTTAGTAGACGATAAATTTTTTGCATATCGAATTTGGGAATGCGACAGAAAAACAATTTAGAATAGCTAGTTTTTTTTTTTTTAATTCGTGTGCATGTGGACTTGTAAATGGAAGCTTTCGTTTTATGGTAATGGGGATGGGTATATGTTTCGGGTATAAATTTATCATGATCTCTATATGGCTTGTCAAGGATTTTTTTGTTTTTTGTTCTTGTTAAAATGGGACTATTTGATGATCAGAAACTCGTACGCGAACGGTTGACGGAAATCTACTGTGAAATGTACTGTTAGAATCCTGAGAAATCCAACTGGGGCTAACTCGCTCGGCCACCCATTTTTGTTGGGTGCTTTGAAAATGAGTTGGCCACCTTTGTATATCGATAGGAGAAGTGAGTGGGTCAATTCACGCCAAAAACAAATATTAAGTATTTCTTTCCCTGAACGGAAGTTATTTCTTTCTCCAATGGGCTGTCGGTTGGGTTTAGTATGATTGTGAGTTTATTTTCCGTTCGAGGTAATTCAGATAGTACTTGTGTACGTTCTTCTACCACTTATGATGATGAAAATAGAAATCCTGAGAAATTTTATCCTGCTCGAATCTTTTTGCTGCATTACTTATGGAAACTCCAGGACGAAAACAAATTTTATCCAGCTCCCTCCTGCTCGAATCTTTTTAATTCTTTTTACTAATAACTCTTGGTGCCATCTTACACAATGTGTAAGCATGTGAAAAGGATACGCGAGGAGTTGAAGGGATTAGTCTGAGGTGCAGACAAGTTGACTCGAGACACCTTGCATTAAAAAAAAAAAAAATCTTATCACATATGTTTAGGCAGCTCGAACTGGCAACTTGAGCGTCAAATTCATAATTACAATCCTCGTCTTTAATCTTCTCACACTTCTTCACCTTTCTGAGTAAAGCTTTTGAGATTCCTTGTGAGAACCTGGCCCTTGGCTAATAGTCCCACATTGGGAAAAATATAACAAGTTAAAGCTGTTATATAATGAAACGCGATAAGCTACTGTATAATTTGAGATTAATCTTTTGAGTCATGTGGTTAGGCAAATGATTAGCAGGTTAATTGGCATGGGTCGTGACAGGTGGTATCAGAGCTTGCACCAACCGGAAGTGTGAGGTGGGTCCCGTGAGGAAACGTGCTTCGTGGGCCTGACAAGTGAGGTGCTTGTCGTGCTTCGACGGGTCCCACATGAGATGAGCTTGGAGTGCAAGGGGTCGTGACACTCCTTATTGGATCAACAGATCCAATAGAAAAGTTAGTCTTTTGAGGGAAACTGTGAGAAACTATGAGATCAACGGATCCAACGTCGTCCCCGTTGCACTCCTAAGTGAGGGAAACTGTGAGAACCCAACCCTTGGGTAATCGTGTCCCACATCGGGAAAAATATAACAAGTTAAGGGGTTATATAATGAAACGTGACGAACTACTGTATGACTTGAGGTTGACGAGCTACTGTATGACTTGAGATTAATCTTTTGAGCCACGTTTTTAGGCGAATAGTAAACAGGTCAATTAGCACTGGTCGTGACACTCCTTATTGGATCAACAGATCCTTCATCCGCCATTGCAAATAGAAAAGTTAGTCTTTTCGGTGACAAAAATATTACGAAAATCAAAAAATACCGAAGATAAAAATTATTAGCATGAACTCACCCTAATTAAAAGTGTTGGAGAGGGAAAAATATTAGCGTGAAAAATGAGCCGTTCGATGCATGTGGACCCATGTGCATCAAACAGCTCCGGACATAATTGTGTCCGAAATTGTGTAAGTAGCGTTGCTCTTAATTTTGTGGGCGTCATCTTGGAACCAATATCAATGATCCAGCCGTTGATCTTGTACACTGTCAGAAAATTAACTTAGATCTAATAAAGACAAGTCTTCATTGTTTTCTCGTTACAGAGCATAGGGCGTACACACAGACGGAAACATTATATATGTAGTACACAATTTTACCTATTATCTGTTACGTATCGTATCACTCTATACGTGACGGGATTTTGGACCTGAGAGTTGTCCGTTATTTAACTGTGTATCAGTTGTTACTCGTTATTGTCTGATATCGGCTGATATAAAACCGTAAGACCGAATGATATCTTCTAGGGTGTCATACGAACCAGGTGACGCTGGTTATAGTGTTTGGTCAGCGCGGCCGCCACCTCGGGCATACACTCGGGAGGAACGTCAATGTTCAAGCGCTTGACCAGCTCCTCCGGATTCTGCAACTGGTCCGCATACTCCGGCGGAATCCCGTCCAACAATTTCGACACCGCTTCCTCGGTTGACATGGCTTCGTTGTTGAACGATTTTAGCATCATCATTCGACTTGGAAGCTCGCAATTCGACGTCATCGCACAATTAAGATACAGTAAGCCGTTCTTCTGCTCGTTCCTCCGACGGGTTTCCTCAATCGCTGCTCTGATGATCTCTTCGATTAGGATGCGAATGGGGTCGGCTGGGGTTGGGAAGAAGGGGGACCTACCGGGCCCGCGGAAGCGAGGGGGCCGAGGGCGGCCATTTTTGTTTCCCATAAAAGTCGGCAATTTCTTGAGGGAGAGCTGGCCTGGGTGTGGAGGAGTATATATATAGGAGGGAGAGAGCCCGGGTGCATGCGAACCAAGCAGTATTAGGAACACAATTTTAAAATAGACATGCGGGTCACATCAGTACTGTCTGAAACGGTTAGATGCACACATACAAGCATGCAATGGACGTTCAGGGACACATGCGTGTATCGAGATCTGTGGTTTATAATTTTGTTTCTAGACTTTTTTTTTTTTTTATAACTTGGTTGCTCGGACCAACTTACACAGCATCTCGACGAATCTCTAGAGAGCTATCACACCATCTACTAGCGGAAGGCCAATTAACTAGCGGAAGGCCAATTAGAGCGAGGATAAAGTCCCGTATGGATATAGGCCAATGCATCACAATGAGAGAATAGCAAACGAGCTAGCGTGAAAAAAGTTGGAATATATGATGCTAAATTATAGTAATTTACATAAAAAAATTTTAGGTCAGCATGAAACGTATGCTTATATATTCGTCTATAGGTCATTCCTCAATCTATATATATTTAAAGAGTAGAAGAAAGTTTTTCTTTGACAAGAGGAACATGTTCGGTTCAAGGAAAATTCTGATTTACGTACAATTAATTTCCAATGTGCTCCCTCTTTGCATAAAGAATCACTACAACAAAAAACACATTCGGTGACATGAAAAAATGTCACCAAATGTCCAAATTTTGTCACCTATTGTCTTTGGTGACACAAGAAGAGGTGTCATTGTATCCATGACACTGAAAGTTAATGGTGACAAAATTGTGAAGTTGTCACGGAATGTTGTCAACAGTGACAAAAATTTGGTGTCACCAAAGACAAATTTTCCGTGACACAGTTGTCACCGAAAGTAACAGTAACAACAATATGGTGTCACAGAAAAGAGATTTTCTGTGACAAAGGTGATTATGTCACAAATAGTAACAATGACAACACCATATTGTCAAGGAAGAGGGATTATTCTGTGACAAAGGTTGTCACTAAAAGTACTAACCATGACAACCGATTGTGTGTCACCAATAACCTTTTGTAGTAGTAAACATACAACAGTGACAATCTCTCTTGTCACCAAAAAGAGGACTTTGGCAGCAATACAATTTATTCCATATATTATTTTCACCTGCTTACAAATTAAATTTCAGATTTTTATGTATCTTATAATTCAACTTAACAAAACTTAAATTGCGAAGAAGCAAAATATTATTCAAATCAAATATCCATTAAGTCAACATTCATCATCCAACTTCAAAGCGTTTCAAAACATTCATCCTCCAACAATAACCACTTCAAACTTAACATTACCGAAACTACAAAACATCCATTTCCAAAAAGAACTAAAAACAAGTGTTCCATTTACTCCATCTTGGTTAGCTTCAAAAAATAACTACCAAAAAGTCTTCAACTCCATCTTGGTTAGCTTCCAAAAATAACTATCAAAAGTCTTCAACTTCATCTTGGTTAGCTTCCAAAAAGCAACTCCATCTCCTTACTTACCTGTACAAAGTTGCAAAAAAAAAAGAAGTAATTATATATGTAACAAAGTCCGACACATGGACACGCTCCGGACACGCTCCGGACACACTTCAGACACGTGTCTGACACATGAACAACATTAATTCAAGCTTTATCACACTTTTGAAGCTTGATTCCAAAAAGCACGATAAATTTTATAAATATCTGGACTGAATTCTCATTCTACTTGAAAAGGTTGGACTTTGGAGGAGTGGACATAGACAAGGTTACATGCTATAAGTATTTTCTTAATGGAGTTACATATTGAAACACGCTTTTAATTCAAGATCTAGAACTATCATGTTCTTCACAAATCAAGCTTCAAGTGGAAATTACATAAATATAATTGACATACTTGGATCCATTAGAGTATAAGGTTGTTGGATCCAAGACTTATATGAATATCACCCCTAGTTTTCCTTTGAGGCTATGGAAAACCAGACACAAGTGGTTTCTCTCTCTTGCTCTTAAACTTTATGCTCAGACATACAATTGGAGAAGGGAAAATATGGAGTCAACACACACGAGTAGAGAGATGACCATTCCTCAGATAGACTCGCAGGAATACTCCTCTGACCATTCAATACTCCTCCGAACAGATCTAAAATCATTTCTTGCTTCCAGACCATATGGGCCAGCAATCATTTAAGTGGTAAGCTCTAACACAGGCTACTTCCATTGTACGAGCAACTTGCTCTATTTTATCAAAACCAGATGCAAGTGGTTTCTCTCTCTTGCTCTTAAACTTTATGCTCAGACATACAATTAGAGAAGGGAAAATATGGAGTCAACACACACGAGTAGAGAGATGACCATTCCTCAAATAGACTCTCAGGAATACTCCTCTGACCATTCAATACTCCTCCAAACAGATCTAAATTCATTTCTTGCTTCCATACCATATGGGCCAGCAATCATTAAAGTGGTAAGCTCTAACACAGCTGTTCGGTCAGCACTACGGAAAACAGCAGAGCATTGAAAGCAGTATTAGCAGACACATCCAAAGCAGCAAAATATTCAAAGCAGCTCACTAGCAGTCATAGTAATTTCAAAACTAGCAGTATACAAGTTACAAAATACTGCAGAAACAGAAAACAGCAATACAGATACAGCACACAGAACCAATGCTACTTATAGCTTCCAAAAAACCAAAACAATTGAAATAGAAATAGAACTAAAATCAAATACCGTTCTGGTTACCCAAAGACCAGCATATCTAAATCAAGGATTCAGAACCAAATTATAAATAGCTAGACAGTATGAAACAAATGGTATGCCCACAGAAGAGCTGGACAGTATGGATCAAATACCGTTCTGATTATGATTGTTTTGCCTCTGCATTGTACCTTTCAGCTGTAAAAGCTAATGCACCGGAAAAGGTAGAATCTGAGCTTCTTGACCTTGTTGAGGCTTCAAAGAGAAGTCCTTCATTTGCTCAGTTCATGAAAGATTTGACAGTCCCTAAGGTTACTAGAATCAAGGCTTTAATGGAAATTTGTGCTGAAGCTAAATTGTCTGATATCACAAGGAACTTTTTGTGTAAGGCACTGCCTTCCCTTATTACATAAAGACATAAGGTTCATATATGTATTGAAGTTATCGGTAGTTCGAATGTGGAGATAGATTCCTTTTACTTGAATAACATCTAGATCTAGTTAAAAAGTACAATAAGCATTTGTACATAGGATACATTCAAATTGCTTCTTTCCGATTATGTCAGTACAACCGTTGCTCAAAGTATGTCCTGGATAAGACTAAGCTAACAACATGAATTTCTGGCTTAAGAGGTTAGTGGTGTGTCTTTTGATTGACCCTGAATCCCAAGTTTCATTTAGATATTCCTAAGAAATTGCATTACAACTTACAAGCCTTAATCACAAATTAAAATAATACTCCATCTGTTTCACAGGTTATAGATAAGGAGCCCACTTAAGCACTAGTAGATTGTTTCATATCTTCTCACTTCAGAACAATAGAACCAAATCACAAAGCACAAATTACATCCCTGGACAAGAAAGCAAATGACAAACAAGCAACATTCAAAGAAATAGTCTAAATTGCAATGTACCAAGACATACCAAAGCAAAAAATTTTAAGTCATTAACAAAGTACCATTTACTGAAGCATGAAAATTATTTTATAACTCCTCTAGCACGCTTAGAACACTTCTTGACAAACAAGAATCTGGAACCAAGACTCAAGACTGGGAAAAATGGTTGCAAAACTCTAACATGAGGAACTTTTGAAGTTCTGAGCAGTAACAAGGCCAAAAAAAGGGTCAACACAGAATCAGCAAATGAAGTTTCAACACACCCTTCTAGGTTTTACCCCTAAAATCTACAAAGTTGGATCTCAAGTAGTTCATAATCTGTAACCATAATTTACTCCACTTCGAACCAAGAGGGAACAACAAGCCTTTGGTTATGGAAGGCCATAAACAATGTCACCAACATAGGATTTTTGACATGGTAAAGTACATTTCTGACTGTGTATGAAGTGGTTCCCCTTTCTTTGGACGCCGCATACAACAATGTAGCAGCACTACTCTAAAATCAAGCAGACCTGTCTGCTTTATATGAAGTAATACAAGAAAAATTAAGTTTTTGAGTGCTGCAAAGCATAGGAACAAGATTTTTTTTATTTTTCTTAAGGAACTCAAACGGAACCAACTTGGCCCCATTTCTTCTCAAATGGTGGTTGAATTTGAGCCTTTATGCGCATTTCAACATACCATCCTGCCACCATAATTTTCAATGTCTTATATATTTTAAGACAAGAACGATAAGAAATATGCCAGATTGATGCGAAGCAAGATAACCAGAAATGGGCAAAACAGATATTGCACAAGTGCACTGGCGACCTTATGTACTCAACTTTTGATTCCTCTCTCAATTATATTTTCGAGTAGTGTGAATGATTAGTTTTATAGATTCCATAGCAAAATTTCATAATTCTAAATGCTAGTGATATAAATAGCTAGATACCCATGCGGATTCACGCATTTCGATTAGACAGCAGGAAACTAAAAAACTATTCTAACATTATTTAAAAAGGGGGAATCATAATATTAAACTCCCTCTAAATTTCAGCTTTCAGCACTTAGTAGTACAATATATGGAAAAAGATTTCGAAAGTGAGGAAAGTACAAAAGATTGGTGTACGCATAGATTTTTTTATATCTTGCTATCACCATTGACAACAGGGTAAAACAACAACCAATCACATTTCTGTTTGCAGATTAAAAAAAACAACCCTAGGACCAAAGCCTATTAGAACATCGCCACACTAAAAAAGCAACCAAAGACCAGATTTCGATCCCTCTACAGAAACCGACGAGACTTGGAAGCTTCCGATTCGAACTTTAATCAACAAATTTGAATTAAAAACTCACATGCAAAACAAAAAATCCAAGAAATCGGAAGATTGGAGAGTGGAGGAATACCAGAACTCACAGAGTGTGGTGGTGGTGCTGGCGAGTTCGGGCTGGTGAGGAACGGGGTGGAGATGAGGTGTGTCGCCTTCTCAGTGAAGATAGAATAAAAAAAAAACATGTTACACAAAATAAGAGAGAGATCGAGCGAGACAGAGACATTTTGTGGTGGAGAGAGAAAATGACGAGGCGAGATATTGAGAGGGACAGCAAAATACCTGGGCTGATCGGAGCGACGGCCGACGGTTTGTGGTCGGGGTCGCCGTCGCCGTCGCCGTCGCCGTCGCTGCTGAAAGTCCTCGTTTTGGAATGGGCCGTGTGGCGGCGGGAGTGGAGAGACGGGAGTGGACAGAGGCAGAGTAAGCGGAGAGAGTAAAGTTGGAGTAAAATTAGGGCTGGTTTTTTAGCAATGATTCCACACAAATGTTTTTCACATATCATGATGCAGATATATTTTTTGGGACCCATATCAGTATCTTACAAAATAATCCAAATCGTTTATTTTTTAAAAAATATTTTTTGGAAGGTTTTTGTAAAAAATCAACTCTAACAAATATCAGCAAGGGCTTTCTCAAAAATCGTACGGCAAAACAGAATGATTCGTCCTACAATTTCTGAGAAGGCCCTCACTGATATCTGTTGGAGCTGATTTCTTATACAAACCCTCCTACAAATATTTATCAAAAAGATTAGCGGTTCAGATCATTTTATGCGATTCCGATATGGACTCCACAAAAATATATGTGCGTAATATGTGAAAAACATCTATACAAGTAGCATGGTTGCTTGTTTTTGGTGACAAAAAAAACTAACGTGGTTTTGAGTGAAAAAAAAAAAAAATTTAACTTTTCATAAGCGCCAAGTTATTACTAGCTCGGGAGGTGCGAAAATTCTGACCTTTCAGTGACAACCTTACGATTGTCACCCAAAAATGTCATTGGTGACAAATTTTCAGACCTTTCAGTGACAACATTATGCTGGTCACTGAAACTTGTCTTCAGTGACAAATTTTCTGTCACCAAATCCCATCATTATTTCGCGCCCCAGGACCTGATTACTGAAAGGTTTTCAGTGACAAGCAGTCAAATTTTTTGTCACCATTGAGTATATTCCGTGACAACACCATTTTTTTGTCACCAAATGGTGTCAAAGGGTGTCACCATTGGTGTTTTTTGTTGTAGTGAATTTGTTCTTTACTAGGAAAAAAAAGAGTGAATTTATTCTTTTCTATTAAGGTTTTAGATTCAATTCTATCTGCTCTTAGAAACTAAAGATTTGTTTGCTAGCCGCTAACTCTAGTACTTCTTGATGCTATTCTGATCAACCAAGCTTAAAATATACATATTCTGTTTGGTTTTTTTATTTTATTTTATAAGCAAATTTTTATGTTTTTTTAAACATGTCTTTGAATAAAGAGTACAAATATTTAATGGATTGCAAGTACACCGGCGAAAACACCACCTGCGAACCACACCCAAAGAAAGATAAGAAACCAATCCAAAAAAACCAAAGCGATACTCAACATCGAGACAACCTCTAAAGCACCCCAAACACCCTGAAGGCCTGAACAAACTAATACCCAAATTTTTATATTCATTCTGTTTGGTTGCTATTACTATTTGTTGAGAAGGAAAAAGAAGAGGAAGTTAAATTCTATTCCATTACCCATGCCAAGAGTCAAAAGAGAAGGTAATTCATTTGCTTTTTTTCCTTTTCTTATATCAAAAGGAGAAAAAAGAACAAATATTTCTGATTTACTCTTAAAAATATGAACAGATCAAATAAGTTAATTAATCTTTTTCTTTGATTAATAGCTAGATTTAAGCACACTTCACTCTAACTATTTCAGACACTTCAACAGCCATCAACACTATTCCTAGGTGATTTTTTTAGAGAAGTGATTTTCACAATCCCCTTTTTATCATTCACACTCCTTTTTTTTTTGTCTTTATCTACATGAATTTACTATGTTGCCTTTTTTCAATACACTTTTCACACATCCAAGGTCAACATTGTAAATTTACATGAATGAAGGCACAAAATTTAAAGAATGTGGATGCCGAGTAAGAGCGACATGGGCCACGGTTAGATGGGTCCACGTCGTTGTAGATTTTCGTTGGGCCTGAGTCTGCTGGTGGACTATCATGATAGGTTGGCCAAGGCCTTAGAACCCAACTCGTTCAAAAGGAGAATGGCTTGGACCAAGCCCAATCCAGCCCAATGGACTGGATGACGATCGTCTACGGGCGGTAGACCAATATATGGATATATTGGTCCAACAATGTTTATACAACTATACTCCATGTTTCGAGGTTGCAATTTGCAACCCAAGCCATGAATTTGTCCATATCTGCCCACTTATAATCAAACCTAATCTAACTTGTTCTTATTGTATGATTGGTTGATCCTATATGATCCCATATTTACATGGGTTTAGATGGATTGAAAATGGGTTCAATATAGGGTGGATTGGTTTGGATATTCAAGGGCAGAGTGACAAACGGTGGAGGACGATGGAAGGAGTTCGAAGAAGACAAAGTCGGTGAGAGAAACTTGAGAGAGATAGTGTGACAACCTCTTAAGGATAGGGTTGCAAACGAGCCAAGCTGAGTTTTACCGTGTTCAAGTTTGTTTATTAAGTTTTAAACGAGCCCGAGCTCGAGCTTGAGCTTAGTGAAAATTTAACGAGTCGAGTTCGAGCCGAGCGGGCCTTGGCTTGACTCGAGCTCGTACTTGTTCATGAGCCTCAACGGACTAACGAAAAATGTATATATATATATATATATATATATATATTCTCACATAGGCCTAATACAACCAAAAATATTTTGATTGTGAAAGTATGTATCTTTTATTTTCCTATGGAGCGGGAGTGTACTGGTGTGCGTGTGCTCTCGCCTCCCTTGATTGATTGAAAAGTGAAAACGGAAAGAATAAATTATGAAATAACAATAAAAATCCTAAACTTAAGTATATACACCCCGGTTTGCGAGTCGACTAGAGCCGAGCTTAATCTAACTCGAGCTCGACTCGTTTACAAAACGAGCTAAAAAAATCGGCTCGAGCTTGTTTGTTTAACTTCCGAGCCGAGCTTGAACGAGACATTAATGAGCCAAGCTGCGAGCCGCTCACGAGGATCGGTTCGTTTGCAGCCCTACTCAAGGAGTCCCACATCGGGGAAAAAAGGGAGATTGATGTAATATATAAATGATTGCGAGCACTTACTATGCAAGTAGAATGAAAACCGGACGCGGGGGCTCTGCTGTGCCAGGAGGCACAACACCCCTACCCACACCAAAAAAAGGCATCGTTTGGAGGGAAAAAAAAATTTAGCCTACTTATTTGCAATCCTATGGAGCAAAAATGTGATTATAAGAGCCTTAGAGATAAAATTTAATTATGTCTCTTTAGAATAATATGATCAGAATAATAAAATTTTCACACTGGTTCAAACGGATTGAAAATTGGAGCAGATAATTTTTTAAATGTATTTTTAATATATAAACAATCTAAAAAGATTAAATGCTCCAATTTTTAATCCGTTTGAATATGTGCGAAGATCTTATTATTCTGAACATATTATTCTAAAAAGAATAATTAACTTTTGTCTTTAAGGCTCTAATAATCATGTTTCTGCTCCATGGGATATTAAATAAAGAGCAGATACTTAATTATGAGAGTTCTAGAGACAAAAATTAATTATGATCCTTTAAAATAATATGTTCAGAATAATAAGATATTCGCACTTGTTTAAACGGATTAAAAATTGGAGTACTGAATTTTTGTAGACTGTTTATATATTATTTATATGAGTTTTTTTTTTTTTTGAAAAGAGTCATGCATTCAACAAAGCCCATGGGGCAAACAAATTCCAGAACAGATACAGGAAAGAATCAAAGCAACATAAGCGTCGATTAGGCACCTACTGCCGAAACAGGCCCCGTGATAACGCCGGTACATAAGAACCAATCTCGGTTTAGATTACAGAGGATTTAAAGAAATCCACAGCTCAAACCCTAAACAAATAAGCATCGTTGAAATTTGAAGGCAAAACAACAACAAAACAGCTAAAATCTAACAGGTCTCATGGACAAAAAACACCGGGTCACCGCCCTGAACAGAATAAGATTCGAACACCACCGGACCACGGTGACTGGAGACCAGTCTTCATCCAGCCGACTGTTGCTCAGCCCAATCAAACACCACCAGACCACCATCAGCCCCAACAACACCACCGAAACCCACCAGCCCCAAAACAAAACATTCGGAGACACAACGACCACCAACATCGGACCATTCCTCAATAGGCGCCGGATTATTTGCCCACCACCATCACCCACCAGATCTGGAACACCCAGACTGGTACAGAATCGGAAAGGGGAAACCCACTGATAGAAACGGAAAACTGAAAATAGCAGAAGAAAAACGGGGAAAAAAAATCCATACACCAACCACACACCTTATTACGCTCGACGCCGGACTAAGACCAAAAACAATAGTTCTGGAGACGATGGAAGAAGAACGGGCCATAGGAGCCACCATCCACTGGCGAAGCTGGCCTGAGAAACCCTCGCCGTCCAAGCGAACCGCCGCCTGAAACCTGCTGGTCGTGGAGAACACAGCGAAGAAAGAGAAGAGAGGCGAGGAGGGCAGGGTGAGGAGCAGGGGGAGGAGGGTGAGAAGCGGAGGCCCCCCTCCCCCAGATTTGGATCGGAATTTTTTCTCTCTTTGTAGGGGCTGCTTTTCTCTCTCTCTCTAGCGGCCCCAATTCACTGTTTCCGAGTTTTTTTTTTCCTTTTTATCCCTTAAACTACGCACATTTTCTCTACTTAGTCCCTAAACTATCAAGTTGATGATTTCATCACCTCAACTATTATACTGTTACCTACTTAGTCCAATAGATAACGAAAGTTAGGAATTTGGATAGAAAATGCCATATAAGGCTTGTTTGAGACCTTGTAGAGCAGATACTTAACTATGAGAGCCTTATAGATAAAATTTCATTATAACCCTTTAGGATAAAATGATAAAAAAAATAAGACCTTCGCACCGGTTTCAATAGATTGAAAATTGGAGTATTTAACTTTTTAACCATATTTTTTAGTATATAGACATTCTAAAAAAATTAAGTACTCGAATTTTCAATCCGTTTGGAACAGTATGAAGATATCATTTTTCTAATCATATTATTCTCAAGAGTCATGATTATTTTTTTTATCATAATTATATATCTGCTTTTTATTTTGGATTTTTTAGAGCAGATACTTGATTATGGGAGCTCTAGAAAAAAAAATTAACAATAATCTTTTAATATAAAATGATCAGAAAAATAAAATTTTCGAACCGATTCACACTGATTGAAAATTGGATCGCTTAATTTTTAACCATATTTTAATATAGAAACAATCTAAAGTCTATATAAAAAATTCAATATTTTTAAAATAAAATATGTATGTGTCAGTCTTTATAAAATGTAACGTAAGATTCTAATATATGAACCTTGTAAAAAAAATTAAGTGCTCTAATTTTCAATTTGTTTGAACCGATGAGAATATTTTATTTTTCTGATCATTTTATCCTAAAGTGTCATAATTAATTTTTATCTCTAATGCTTTCAAAATCAAGTATCTGCTTTACAAGGTTCAAACAGGGCCTTACATGACAATTTCCATCTAAATTTCTAATTTTTGTTATCTATTGGACTAAGTAGTTAACGATATGATAGTTGAGGGGATGAAATTATCAAATTAATAGTTTAGGGACTAAGTAGAGAAAAGATGCATAGTTTAGGGGATAAAAAGAAAAAAAACTCTTATTTATATATTAAAAATATAGTTAAAAAATTATCTGCTCCAATTTTCAATTCATTTGAACCAGTGTGAAGATTTTATTATTTTGATCATATTATTCTAAAGAGACATAATTAAATTTTATCTCTAAGACGCTTATAATCACGTTTCTGCTAGATGGGATTGCAAATAGGTAGACTAAATTTTTTTTTCCCTCCAAATGGTGCCGTTTTTTGGTGTGGGTAGGGGGTGCTATGCCAGGAGACACAATAGAGCCCCCGCGCCCAATGAAAACTACTCGTGACATTATACCCTCTTTTAATTGGTTTTAGCCTTTATTGAACCTATTTTCAAATGAACCTTGCCACATCTAACTTGTATTATACCCATCCCAAATTACATATAGCAGAATGAAAACTATCGTGGTGGTAAACGAACTGAGCAGCTCGGCTCGACTTGGCTCGGCTCGTTTACTAAATGAGCTACGCGCTCGACAAAACTTGATTCATTAAGAGAGCCTCGAGTCGATTAAAGAAGCTCGTTTCGTAAATGACTAAACTTGGCTCATTGAGGGGCTCGGCTTGAGCTTGAGTTTTTGGCTCGTTTAGTAACTAGCCGAGCTTGAGCTTGCCGAAGCTCAGTTCGTCTCGACTCGTTTACACCCCCAGTTCTAGCCCATATTAATGAACCTATTTTCAACTGAACCTTGCCACATCTAACTTGTACTATAGCATTTTCAAAAAAACTTGCACTATAGCTAAAAAAAAAAAAAAACCTTATCCCAAACATAATTTTCATATTCTGCATTATATCGTTTGCAATTGTAATTAGCTCCCAAACACAATTGTTGGCATACAATGTATGCTCCCAATTGCGAACTGAATTTGTAACCGAACTATGAAAACCAATTTAGATTCCAATTTATACAAAATCCCAAATTCAATCAGTAAACTAGATCTACAAGCATGTGATTCCGGCCTTGGCCGCCGTCTTCAGTGGCGGCAACGCCGAAACCCTGGTGGAGAATTTCCGCCGGGGAGCCGCCTTGGCCAGCCGTTTGCAGTCCTCATTGAAGCCGCCTTCGTCGAAATTCAAAGCGTAACTGAGAGGATCGTACTTGAAGTCTGCCATGGAGCAATGCCGACGTCGTTGGAGGTGGCGGCCGATACGATTGATCAGGTTGCGACACTTGTTCTCCAGGGCCTCGCGTCGGTGGTGGTGGTCGTTGTTGTTGTTGGGGAAGCAGTAGGAGAGGCATAGGGTTTGTTTTAGCTTGTTTCTGAGGGATGGTGACGTGTTGCTCTGTTCTTCCATATTTGTGCATGTAAGAGAGAGAGAGAGAGAGAGAGAGAGAGAGAGTGGTTTTCTGTTGACGTGGGATTGGGGGAGTTGCTCCTAGTCCTATATATATAGGAGGAGATTGGAGATTAAAATAGCAAAAATGATACTCACACAACAATTTAAACACAACAATTTACACAACTTCTCACATGCATGTGGGCTCCACACACACTACTGTGTGTGGAGCCCACATGCATGTGAGAGATTGTGTAAATTATTGTGTTTGAATAGTTGTGTGAGTAGTATTATCCGTACAGTTAATATTATACTGTACTACTCCAGTTGGGACTAGCTCGTTGTACAGTACACGGTTTTAAATGCATTGGATAAAACTCTATTAAACCCCCTGACCTCTGACCTATTTTCAATTAACTACCTCAAAGTTTAAAAATCAACACTTAACACCCTTAAACAATACGAATCCAAGATGTCAACGATGCCATCAATGGGAAATTACACTCTACCGTCTTTCTCGTTCATCATCAACCCACCATTTTTCTATCAACTTGACCTCCATTCATAACCTCCCGAAAGCCACCACATCGGAAACCAAATCCATTCACAACATTCTAACAAAAGCTATTCTAATTTCAATCGCCTCCTACTCGGCAACTGCCCCCTCCCCCCAACTGCCCTCAACATTTAGGTTCTTTTCCTCCCTTTTTTGTCTCTTCTAATTTTGGAAAATTACTTTTAGATAAAGAGAAAAGGGTAATTATGTCATCACATCTTCTTTATCATGTCATGTTTTCGCTCACATGATGAGTTCTATCTAAAATCCATGCGCTTCGCTAGCGAAAAAGAGTTTGATGTCTTCAGATGAATACTTTTGAAAGGGGTAAAGTGTTGAGTTTCAAACATTAGGGGGTTAAGTGAAAATATTTCACAATTGAGGAGGGTTTACTGTAATTTACCGTAAAACATCTTGGATAAGGTAGATGAGTCGGACCTTTCTATACTTGGCTGCAGAATTAAGGGAGTGGGAGTGACGACCGACTTTTTTAAATTTATTTATAATTCAAAAAAAAGAAGCAGATATCGTCACCGTGGGATCTGGGGACCCTGTAGTGACTACAGGGGTACGTATTGTGATCATCTGGACCACAGCAGTTTTGAGATGTCAAAAATAAACACATCGGATTTCATTTTGTCTTTGTTATTCGAGAAAAACTTATTCACGGAGGAGTCGTGAATAAATTTTACGCAGCTCAATTTCACCCGTCCGATGGACGATCTGGATTAGTAACAGTCAGAGATATTTATTATCGACAATAGTTTAAAAATACGTCTCAATCATTGATTGCCGAAACAAAAGACTAAGATTGCACGGCTCAGCTCCTCCATGAATAACTTAATCTCTTCTTTATTTTATTAATTTTTAGACTCCTTTCATACCGTCACCTGTTTTTTTTTTTGTTATTTGAATTTACGGTAGTACTCTACAATCTATTAGTTCATTTGTTCAACAATAATGTTAGTACAAATTTAATCTACTAATGAACAAAAAAAAAAAAAAACGCATTAATTCATAAAAAACGGGTTGGACAATGCTAATATTGGTTACTCTTTCTTTCTCATATCTAAGAACAACTTAAAATCTACACTAAATTCCTTCCCAACCCTCTAATTAGGGTGCTCACTGAATCTAAATACAAATTACTTGCATAAACACAATCACATGTTGTATGGACTCTACAAAAATTCTAGCTCAAGTATGTGTGGACCCCACATAATATGTGAGCGTGTTTGTGTATTTATTCATGGCTCTAGCTCGCTCGTCCGATAATATGAACTATTCCTATGTCGGACTTGTCCAAATCCTATTAATCTAATTTTCGGCAAAAACGTTCTTTTCTGGGAGATATTCGAGGGGTCAAAGGAGTACGGTGGAAATAAAAAATAGATACCTCGATCTTCAAAATATCAATACCAAAGTAACCGTCGTGGTGGTGTTTTATTTATCAAATCTTTATTTTTTTTTTCTCATTATACAGAGCATATGACGTGCACACGCCCGGACGGAATATATGTTACATGTAGTACACAATTTTAAATATCAGCCGTTCGTTAGATTTTGGATCTGAGAGACGTCCAGTATTTAACTGTGTATCAGTTGTTACTTGTTACTGCTTAATATCGGCTGATATAAAACCGTAAGACCGAATGATATCTTCTAGGGTGTCATTCGAACCAGGTGACGCTGGTTATAGTGTTTGGCCAGTACGGCCGCCACCTCGGGCATACACTCCGGAGGAACGTCAATGTTCAAGCGCTTGACCATCTCCTCCGGATTCTGCAACTGGTCCGCATACTCCGGCGGAATCCTGTCCAACAATTTCAACACCGCTTCCTCGGTCGACATGGCTTCGTTGTTGAACGATTTTAGCCCCATCACTCCACCTGGAAGCTCGCAATTCGACGTCTTGGCATAAATAAGATGCAAGGAGCCGTTTTGTTGCTCGATCCTCCGACGGATGTCCTCAATGATTGCTCTGACGACCTCTTCTAATATGATGCGAGCGATGTCGGCCGGGCCCGGTAAGATGCGTGGCGGAAGACGGGGGCGAACTGAGCATCCACCCATAGTCGGTGATTTCTTGAGGGAGGAGAGCTGGGGTGTGGAGGAGTATATTTAGAGGGAGAGAGCCCGCGCGAGTGCACGTGAGCATTCACACTCGAGCAGTATTAGGAATTTAGGAACACAATTTTAAAGCAGACACGAGATCACATTCGTGTTTGAAACAGTTAAAAGATCAAACTTTTAAGTTTTACGTCTTGTCTTGACCATCAGTCCAACTCTTGAGGTGAATAGTTTTTCAAAAATTCTACAACCACACCCAACATTACACACCCAAACACATACCCTCTCACAAAACACAAGGGTCCCACACACATTGCGTGTGCAGTGTGTGTGGGACCCTTGTATTTTGTGAGAGGGTGTGTGTTTGGGTGTGTAATGTTGGGTGTGGTTGTAGCACTTCTCATAGTTTTTTGAGTGGTAAAACAGAAGAATTTGTTAATCAAAATGCATGTAACGGTTACAAAAGATCAAAAGATCAAATTTTTAAGTTACATTGTTCTTTTAACTTGAATAACATCAAAATGTAATCTCAGTTATAGTGCTTTATGATTAGAAAAGAAAAAAACTTCTTCTTATATTTTTTGAAGCAAATTTGTCAATTGTCATTGTATTTTACTTATCCAAGAAAATGTAATCCCAGTTATTGTGCTTTATTACATATGTTCGTTAAATTGAAAATTGGTAAAAGTACATAAACACCCCCTCAACTATCACTCTTTCTCGTAAATATCCCCTCACATTTAAAAGCGTCCATGGAGGCCCTCTCAACTACTGAAAACGAAAAAAATGCTAACTCCGTTAACAAAATGGATGAAATGACCAAGATACCCTTTTCTATTATGCCCTTAAAGGAAAATTTAAAATAAATTCTGAAATTGTTTACCCCACCGCTCGGAGAGAGAGAGACAGAGAGAGAGAGAGAGAGAGAAGAGGAGGAGGAGGAGGTTGATCGGGGGGAGAACAGGACATGCTATCCACCGAAATAGTAAATAAGGGAGTCATCGAGTTCTCGGGTCCGAATGCGAGCTCCTTCACCTTCTCCGTCCGCGTTCGAAGACGCTTGCCGAACTTCGTCCAGCGGTGAACCTCAAGTACGTCAAGCTGGGCTACTCATCAACCACGGCATCTACATAGCCACGGTGCGGGTGCTGCTGGTTTTCGGGGCGGAGGTGGGGAGTTTGAGCAGCAGTCGGGAGGAGATCTGGAGCAAGTTTTGGAACAGCACCAGCACCGCCATGCCCGCTACGAGGGGGTCTGTTGCTTTGATCGATCAATGGCTGCGAAAATCGTAAGGATTTGTTCCATTTCCATGGTCGATCCTTTGATTACTATACTCAATGAATCATAATAAACGGTGAATAATTATATTCGACGGCACTAGTTTGATGGTTTTACAAATCTGAGTCAATTCGGTTGAATGAGAGGGGCTATTGCGCAAGGGAAATTTTTGAAATGATAGCTTGTACGTTAATTCAAAGTGATTTCGGAGATTTCTGAAATTGGGGTTAGGGTTTGATTTTGGGGATTTCTGAAATTGGTGATTTGTGGTTTGTGATAGTTGTGAATGTTGGAGACCGAGTGTGGGACGGGGGTTTGGTGGTGGTGATTGGTGCCTGGCGGTGGTTTAGAATTGTGGTGGCGACAATGGTGCAGGTGGTGAAGTCAGTGACTCAGTGGTGGTAGATTGTAGATTGTGGTGGCGACAATGGTGGATTGTGAATTGTCAAAGGGCATTTTTGTCCAAAAAATGCCTAATTTGTTGACATGTGACCTCCCAGCAAACAGTTCTGAGACGGAAGGGTGTTACTTGGGTAACGGAAATAGGTGAGGGGGTCTTCATGGACGCTTTTAAATGTGAGGGGGTGTTTACGAGAAAGAGTGATAGTTGAGGGGGTGTTTATGTACTTTCACCTTGAAAATTTTCAGCAAAATAATTTGATTTTCTTAATATTGTGGATTGAGAGGAAAACATGAAGACATAGAACAAAAAAAAGATGGGCAACCTTTCCTACTATGTCATGGGAATGCAACATATGTAAGCCCTACCCCTCCAAATCTATCACTTTCTCTCAATCTAGACAGCGTGCATGTTAGACCCCGTTTCACTGACTTTTTTAAAACTTTTAGAAAAAGTTCATGTTTTGTCCTTATTCAAAAAAAATTCGTGTTTGTTAATTTTACGTTAAGCTTTTGTGAATTATTGATTTATCTCAACGAGACGAATCCGAAAAGTATTTATTTTTTAATTTTTACCCAAATATTTTCAGGAATTGTCACTTTTAATTTAAAAAGTCAGCTAAACCTCCAGATGAGCCGAAGCACCCATCGCCCCGACCCGCCAGATAAAAGTTAATTTATTCTTTTCTATTAATTAAGGTTTTTTTTTAATTTATTGTCAAACGGAAATATATTGATAAAGGTTTTCGATTCAATTGTATAAGCTCTTAGAAAATACTACAGATTTGTTTGCTAGCCGCTAACTCTAGTACGTACTTCTTAATCCTATTCTGATCAACCAAGCTTAAAATATTGTGTTTGGTTGCTATTACGAATTGTAAGTTTTTTAGTCAATAAATACTGAAGATAAAAACTATTAGCGTGAACTCACCTTAATTAAAATGTTTGAGAGGGAAAAATATTAGCGTGACAAATGAGCCGTTCGATGCATGTGGACCCATGTGCGTCGAACGGCCCTAGAAATAATTGTGTTCGGAGTTGTGTAAGTATCGTTGCTCTTAATTTGTGGGCGTCATCTTGGAATCAATATCAATGATCCAGCCGTTGATCTTGTACGTTGTCAGAAAATTAACTTAGATCTAATAAAGACAAGTGGTATATGAGTAACATCGTATAAAATGGACTGTAAATATAATTTTAATTTTAAGCCTTTCATTTAACTAACAAAATCTAGAACCGCAAACAACTTGTAAGTACTCTATTTGTGTATTTGTTTGTGGTTCTAGCTTGCTTGCGCGTTTGCTAATATCATATGGAGCTAATTTATTTATGAGAAAATTTCTCTAATATTCCTTCGACTTTGACCAAAAATTCATTTTGGTTATTCACCTTTCAATTTCGGCATAAAAATACTTCAACTTTCCAATTTTTTTCAATGTCATCCTTTGGGGATATATACATATATACACGAAAAATATGATGTTTGGATCAAGCACCTTACACACACATCGAATGCCATTAATTCCCGTGCGAGCCCCCTCACTTTTTTTTTAAGAATTTTTTGACGGCTCGGATTGGCCGTCCGGTGGCCCGAGATGGCCCGGCACAGCTGTCGACAAGACTCAAAGAAAACTAATTCCTTCTAAAGGATGACATTGAAAAAAATTGGAAAGTCAAAGTATTTTTATGCTGAAATTGAAAGGTGAAGGACCAAAATGGATTTTTGGTCAAAGTCGAACGGATATAAAAGAAATTTTCCCTTTATTTATCTATCAAATCTTTATTGTTTTCTCGATCATTACAGAGCATATGACGTACACACGGACAGAAACATTATATATGTAGGACACAATTTTACATACCATCCGTTACGTATCGTATCACTCAATCTATACGTAATGAGATTTTGGACCTGTGAGAGACGTCCGTTATTTAACTGTGTATCATTTGTTACTTGTTACTGCTCGATACGGCTGATATAAAACCGTAAGACCGAATGATATCTTCTAGTTCTAGGGAGTCATACGAACCAGGTGACGCCGGTTATAGTGTTTGGCCAGCGCGACCGCCACCTCGGGCATACACTCCGGAGGAACGTCAATGTTCAAGCGCTTGACCATCTCCTCCGGATTCTGCAACTGGTCCACATACTCCGGCGGAATCCCGTCCAACAATTTCGACACCGCTTCCTCAGTCGACATGGCTTCGTTGTTGAACGATTTTAGCCCCATCACTTGAAACGGAAGCTCGCAATTCGACGTCATCGCACAATTAAGATGCGGATAGCCGTTCCGCTGCTCGATCCTCCGACGGATATCCTCGATCATTGCTCTGATGGCCTCTTCGAATAGGATGCGAGTGATGTCGAATGGGCTTGGAAAGATGGGGGGCATACCGCGGCCGCCGAGGGCGGCTATGTCTGGGTTCCATAAGTCGGCAATTTTTTGGGGAGAGCTGGCCTGGGTGTGGATGATGAGTTTAGAGCTCGTTCCAAAATCTGTACTTGATGTTAAGGAAAAATGCCAAGTGTGCGTACAAGCTAAACTTACTAAAAACTCGTATAAATCAGTTGTTAGAGACACAATTTTATTAGAGCTTATACATAGCGACACTTGTGACAGTAATAACGTGCTTGCCCGTGGTGATCAAAGATATTTTATAACCTTGATTGATGATTTTTCAAAATATTGTCATGTGTATTTAATCCATCACAAAAGTGAGCTTTTTGAAAAATTTAAAGTCTTCAAAGCACGAGTAGAAAATCGGTTGGAAAAGAAAATAAAAATATTAAGGTCCGATAGAGGAGACGAGTATGCACTAATTGAAATGGAATTTTTTTTTTGTGAAATGCATGGTATAATTCACCAACGAACTCCTTCTTTTTCACCTCAATCAAATGGAGTAGCGGAACGTAAAAATCGTATGTTATTAGATATGGTTAACGCGATGTTAGCTAGTTCTGGTTTACCGAATAACTTATGGGGTGAAGCTTTATATTCGGCTTGTCACATTTTGAATAAAGTGCCTTACAAAGATTGTGATAAAACTCCTTATGAACTTTGGAAAAATCAAAAGCTTAGCTTAAAATATTTCAAAGTGTGGGGGTGTTTGGCTAAAGTTTTAGTACCACCTCCTAAAGTTTCTGATCTAATAACACTATCATGGAATCGATAGAAGCTGAATTTTTTGAACATATTTTTCCAATGAAAGATAAGCCTTCAAGGTCTATTGGTGACTGTTCCACCTCGAGAAGTAGTGTTGATTCTCAAACCAATTTTGAACTAAGGAGGAGTAAAAGAGGTAGAATAAAAAAGGACTTTGGTAGTGACTTTCAGACTGTCTTGATTGAAAATGATCCTCAAACCTATAGTGAAGCTATGACTTCCATAGATGCTACCTTTTGGCAAGAAGCTATAAATAGTGAGATGGATTCTACCATTTCTAACAATACGTGGTATCTTACTGATCTTCCTCCTGGTTGCATGACAATAGGGTGTAAATGGATATTTAGAAAGAAACTTAGATCTGATGGAACCATTGAAAAATTTATGGCTAGACTAGTAGCTAAAGGCTTCAAACAAATAGAAGGAATAGATTTCTTTGATACATATTCTTCGGTAACTCGTATTTCGACTATTCGAGTTTTGATTGCTATAGCATCGATTTAAAAATTAGAAATTCATCAAATGGATGTGAAAACGGTATTTTTAAACGGAGAATTAGAAGAAGAAATATACATGGATCAACTGAAGGGTTTTTGGTTCCTCGACAAGAAAGGAAAGTGTGTAGACTTATAAAGTCTCTTTATGGATTGAAACAAACACCAAAACAATGGCACGAAAAGTTTGATAAAGTGATTCTTTCCAATGGCTTTAAAATAAATGATGCTCATAAATGTGTGTATATTAAGCAACTTGATGGTGCTTGTATTATTCCTTGCTTGTATGTTGATGATATTCTCATATTTGGCACCAATATTGATGTCATTAGATAAACGAAAAATTTATTGTCTAGCAATTTTGATATGAAGGATTTAGGACCTGCTAATGTTATTTTGGAGATTAAAGTACTAAAAAGTGTTGATGGAATTGCTTTGACGTACACAAGAACGTTATGTTGATCAATTGCTAAAAAATTTCAATTATTTTGATTTAAAGCGAGGATAAAGTTCCGTATGGATAAAGGCATTACGCATTTTGGATGGGGGCGAGGGAGTTGGATTTTTTAATCCGTTTGGAGTGCTTTTAACTCATATTCTTTTTGGTATTTTAATTATTTTCATCTTAGTAAATGTTTTAATATTTTCCAATTTTTTCCCAGTTTCGCTCATTCAAACATATGAATTGAAGAATTAAAAATAAAAATTGACTCCAAAAAATCATAAAAAATACTACAAATAAACGCAAAAGTCATTATTATTCTCCAAAAAATCATTGACCTTTTGGATTTTTCTTCTCCAAAGAATCTGAAAGATAAAACCGAGAAAAAAAAAAAACTGAAAGAGGCCATTGTGATTTTGATGGTCCAACATGTAAAAGGTGGAAGCGTGGGGCTCAGTGAGCAATGGTCCGGATTTCAAAAAACCTATACCTAGAAGATTTTTTTTTTTAAATTTTGGACAGTGACATCGAGATGTTGCATAACGCTGCTGTGATTTGTTCATAGTTGCCCTCCGCTTCCGTATAAGGTGGGCTATCATTACTAAGACATATGTAAGCCCTAGTGCCCTACGCTCCTACCCGTCCAAATTTTTCACTTCCTCTCTCTCAATACAAACAGCGTGTATATTAGAAAAATTGAAAATTGATCAAAAAGTTGGAATATATGATGCCAATTTATAATTAATACAAAATTTTCTTTAGGTCAGCACGAAAACGTATGCTTATATAGTCGTCTCTAGGTCATTCCTCAATTAATATTTAAAGAGTGGAAGAAAGTTTTTGTTGTAGTGGATGGAATGTAAAATAGTCTCAATTTAAATAAGTTATCCATTCTACCTAATTGCTCTACATGATAGTTGTAATTACCACAAAGCGTTAGTTACCGTTTTGATATGTACTGCATTTCAATTTAATATATCAAAACGACAATATTTACATAAACATACATTGTTTATAAAATGAGGTAGAGAGAAATAGATTTTTTAAAAGAATATTCTTTGTATCTTTTCAAAAAAGAAATGATTCGATGGCTACAAAGTTAATAGAGAGTGATCTAACGGTTGTAGAAGTTACTCTCGTTTATATGAGTAGACATTTTTAAAGAAAGCCGTTCTATTTTATAATAAAGATATCTGCTCCCTCTTTGCATCCAGAATTTGTTCTTTACTAGGAAAAAAAGTGAATTTATTCTTTTCTACTATTAAGGTTTTAGATTCAATTCTATCTGCTGTTAGAAAATAAAGAAAGATTTGTTCGCTCTTAGAAAATAAAAAAAAGTGAGCTTATTGTGCTTCTTGATGCTATTCTGATCAACCAAAAGCTTCAAATATATATTATGTTTGGTTGCTATTGTGAAGGAAAAAGAAGACGAAGTTTTTTTTTTTTATAAGCAACAAAATATTATTAAAAGCTCGACGAAGGGTACATCGAGAAAAAGAAGAGGAAGTTAAATTCTATTCTATTACCCAAGAGAAAACAGAGAAGGTAATTCATTTGCTGGAGAAAAAGAAACAAATATCATTCCTGATTTACACTCTCCTTTTTACTATCCATTCTCCCTTTTTTTTTTTTTAGTCTTTATCTACATGAATTTACTATGTTGCCCTTTTCTCAATACACTTTTTCACACATCCAAGGCCAACGTTGTAAATTTATGTGGATGAAGGCAAAAAAAAAAAAGGAGTGTGAATGGTAAAAAATGGTGTGTGAAGATCTTTCATGTTCATGTTCTTTAATGTTCTTTATATTCATATGAAAAAGAAGATTTTCGGGCCAGAGTGTGCTGGTGGACTATAATGATAGGTTGGGCCAAGGCCTTAGAACCCAACCCGTTCAAAAGGAGAATGACTTGGACCAAGCCTAGCCCAGCCCAATGGACTAGATGAGGATCGTCTTCAGGCGGTAGACCAATATATCCATATATTGGTCCAACAATGTTTATACTTTATAGTACAACGATACTCCATGTTTCTCTGCAAATTAGGTCAAAAGTAGAGGTTGCAATTTGCAACCCAAGTCATGAATATGCCCACTTATGACTCATCCCAACCTAACCCGTCCTTATTGTATGATGGGTTAAACTCATATGATCCCATATTATATGGGGTTTAGATGGATTAAAAATGGGTTCAATATAAGGTGGATTGGTTTGGGTCTTCAAGGGGAGAGTGACAATCAGTGGAGGACGATGGAAGGAGCTGGAAGAAGACAAAGTGGGTGAGAGAAACTTGAGAGCGATAGTCTGAGAACCCTCTAAGGAGTCCCACAACGGGACAAAAAGGGAGATTGATGTAATATATAAATGATTGCGAGCAGCTACTATATATATAACTTGAGATTAACCTTTTTAGCTACCTGGTTAAGCTAAAGGTTAACAAAGTCAGCTTATGCAAGTCATTACATATAGGTGTTCGGTTCAGTGTCTCAAGAGGGTATAAGTGTTAGATAGTTGCATTCGATCGTAGCAGAATGAAAACTACCCCTGGCATTATAACCATCCTCTTTTAATGGGTTCTAGCCCATATTAATGATCCGATTTTCAACTGAACCTTGCCACATCTAACTTGTACTATAGCCAAAAAAAAAAAAAACTTATCCCAAACATAATTTTCATATTCTGCATTAGTATATCGTTTGCAATTGTAATTAGCTCCCAAACACAATTGTTGGAAGAGATATGCTTATTTACGGCTGTTTACGGCACCAATCAATCACAGCCGTCCAAAAGTGTTTTGAATGTCAGAATTTTAATGTTTTTAGACGGTCACGATTGAGTGCTCACCTCCGTAAACAAGATTTTCTTCTTTTGGAAAAGATACAATGTTGCGAACTGAATTTGTAATACCAATTCAACCGAACTGTGAAAAACAATTTAGATTCCAATCTATAAAATATCCCAAATTCAATCGGTAAACTAGATCTACACGCATGTGAATCTGGCCTTGGCCACCGTCTTCAGCGGTGGCAATGCCGAAACCCTGGCGGAGAATTTCCGCCGTGGAGCCGCCTTGGCCAGCCGTTTGTAATCCTAATTGAAGTCGCCTTCGTCGAAATTCAAAGCGTAACTGAGAGGATCGTACTTGAAGTCGGCCATCGAGCAATGCCGACGTCGTTGGAGGTGGCGGCCGATACGGCTGATCAGGTCGAGACACTTGTTCTCCAGGGCTTCGCGTCGGTGGTGGTAGTTTTTGTTGTTGGGGAAGCAGTAGGAGAGGCATAGGGTTTTTTTCACCTTGTTTCTGAGGGATGTTGACGTGTTGCTCTGTTCTTCTTCCATATTTGTGTATCTATGAGAGAGAGAGAGAGAGAGAGAGAGAGAGAGAGAGAGTGGTTTTCTGTTGATGTGGGATTGGAGGAGTTGCTCCTAGTAGTCCTATATAGGAGGGAGATTGGAGATTAAGATAGACCGCGTTTGGAACACGGTTTAATATATACTCCAGTTGGGTTGGTTGTTTTTCAATAAAGGGACTCATTGTGTACAGTAAACGGTTTTCTTAAGCTGGGGCAGGAATTAAAGGATTGGGTAGAACTCCAATTAAACCCCCTCAACTGTAACCTATTTTCAATTAACTACATCAAAGTTTAAAAATCAACACTTAACACCCTTAAACAATACGAATCCAAGATGTCAACGATGCCGTCAACGGGAAATTACACTCTACCCTCTTTCCCGCTCATCATCAGCCCACCGTTTTTCTTTCACCTTGACCTCCATTCATAACCTCCCAAAAGCCACCACATCGAAAACCAAATCCATTCACAACATTCTAACAAAAGCTATTCTAATTTCAATCACCTCCTATTTGGCGACATGCCCCCCCCCCCCAACCCAACGGCCCTCAACGTTTCCTCCCTTTTCTGTCTCTTCTAATTTTGGAAAATTACTAGATAAAGAGAAAAAGGGTAATTAAGTCATCACATCTTCTTTATCATGTCATGTTTTCGCTCACATGATGAGTTCTATCTAAAATCCTTGCGCTTTGCTAGCGAAAAAGAGTTTGATGTCATCAGATGAATACTTTTGAAAGGGGTAAAGTGTTGAGTTTCAAACATTAGGGGGTTAAGTGAAAATCTTTCACAATTGACGAGGGTATAATGTAATTTACCCTAAAGCATCTTGGATAAGGCAAATGAGTCGGACCTTTCTATACTTGGCTGCAGAATTAAGGGAGTGGGAGTGACGACCGACTTTTTATTTATTTATTACGATTTCAATAAAAAGAAGCAGTTATCGTTACCGTGGGATCCGGGGATCCTGTAGTGACTACAGGGGTACGTACAGTGATCATCCGGACCACAACAGTTTTGAGAGGCCAATAAATACATCAGTTTTCATTTTGTCTTTGTTATTCGAGAAAAACTTATTAATGGAGGAGTTGTGAATAAATTTTACGCAGCTCAATCTCACGCGTCCAATGGACAATCTAGATTAGTAACTGTCAGAGATATTTATTGTCGACAATAGTTTAAAAATATATCTCAATCATTGATTGCCGAAACGAAAGACTAAGATTGCACGGCTCGGCCCCTCCATTAATAACTTAATCTCTTGTTAATTTTATTAATTTTAAACTCCTTTTATGCCGTCACCTGTTTTTTTTATTATTTGAATTTACGATAGTACTCTTCAATCAATTAGTTCATTTGTTCAACAATACGGTTAGTACAAATTTAATCTACTAATGAACAACAACAAAAAAAAAAAACGCATTAATTCAAGAAAAACAGGTTGGACAATGCTCATATTGTTTACTCTTTCTTTTTCGTATCTAAGAACAACTTAAAATCTACAGTAAATTCCTTCCCAACCCTCTAATTAGGGTGCTGACTAAATCTAAATACAAATTACGCACTCGTTGGGCCAAGTGGCCCATGTATTTTTTAGCTTTTTCTTCCTTATTTTTACCTACTATACCTCACCCTTGATTTCAAAGAACAAAAACATGGGACACGGTTTCTGTTCTTTGGATCGGAGGCGAGGCGAATAGAAAAAGAGTTTGGATAAGTGATTGACCGCAAAAGAGTCTCCTTTTTTACTTGGCTGCACGAGAAGGGAGGGAGTGAGTCACTATCCATAAAACGGAGTGAGTGGCCGACATTTTATCATCACTAGGCCAAAAGGCTTGTATTGTGTCACACTGTCATCCATATGCTCTATCTTCTTTCAAAGCAGTTTGTCGCCTTCAAAGTTTCTCCCAACCAAATGTTGAATTGTAACGAATCTGTAGAATAAAAAAAATATATTCTCAAAATTTATTTTAAAAAAGCTAATCCTAAGTGGATTTTTTTTTTAAAATCATAATCTAAAATCGATTTCACAGTTGCTGCAATCACGTCCAAAGGCTCGAGGCATGACGACGACATTAATCAGTACCTCTGTAATTCAAGAAGACTTTTATTTGTCTCCATTTTAATTCAGAACATCGCGGCAAATTATCAAAACCAAAAATAAATATTTTATTAACCCGATTGGATGAAAATTAGATAATCTGTGATGACGTGAAAGTTTCGCAATCGGTTGCATCCACCTGGGATATACTCCTTTTTGTGTCTCTGAGACTGGGAGAGAGAGAAATGACTAAGCATTGACTCAATGATGATAAGGACACAAGGTCCTTTTTTTTTTTAATGGATTGAGAATCATGATAGGTTCATTTTAGTAATGAATTTTTCCCAAGTTAAAGTCGAGTTAGTTGCCTCATTTTCTCCCATCGAGGTGGCCTCAGTTTGAGCCCCACGAGGGATAAATTTTGGGGGTCAGAACTATGGATAATCTCGCGCTCTAAAATTTTCTGTGCTAAGTCTAACGCACACTCTACTAATTTCCGCCAATGTATACAATATTTGGCAAAAAACGAAAAGAAAAGCCGAGTTGTAGTTAAACCAATCATTAATGTATGCTCCGCTTAATTTCACTCGTTAAGCATAACGTTTGTATTCTGCATTTAGTATCTCGTTTGCAAAATAGATTTCGTAATTAGCTCCCGAACACAATAAATTGGAAAAGGATACAATGTATGCTCCCAATTGCGAACTGAATTTCGGATACAAATTCCAACCAAACTATGAAAACCAATTAGGTTCCAATCTGTACAATTTCCCAAATTAAATCAGAAACCTAGACACCTACAAGCACGTGATCCCGGCCTTGGCCGCCGTCTTCAGCGGCGGCAACGCCGAGACCCTAGCGGAGGATCTCCGCGGCGGAGCCGCCTCGTCGTATAGGCCGTGGAAGTCGCCTTCGTCGAAATTCAAAGCGTAACTGAGGGGATCGTACTTGAAGTCGGCCATCGAGCAATGCCGCCGTTGGAGCTGGAGGTGGCGGCCGATACGGTTGATCAGGTCGCGGAGGCACAGGGTTTGTTTCAGCTTGTTTCTGAGGGATGGTGACGTGTTGCACTGTTCTCCTTCCATGTGTGTGTGTGTGAGAGAGAGAGAGAGAGAGAGAAGTTTGAGAGGTTTTCAGTTGATGTGGGATTGGAGGATCAGTTGCTCCTAGTAGTCCTATATAGGAGGAGATTGGAGATTAAGATAGACCGCGTTTGGAACACGGTTTAATATTATACTGACTGAACTACTCCAGTTGGGTTGGTTGGTTTTTTAATCAAAGGGACTAGCTCATCGTACAGTACACGGTTTTTTAAAGCTGGGGCCGGGATTAAAGCGTTTCTTGGATAAGGCAATGAGTCACACCTTTCTATACTTTGGATGCACGCTTACGTTTTTACCAATGAATAATTTCTTGTGAAAGTATTTTCGGCAATCAACTTATTAGCTATTTTTAATAGTGAATAAATTGTTGAAAAATGTCAAATTATTTTCGATTATGAATAAGTTATGAGTCATGCTACTTGCACATATACTTTTGCACATATCTTGCACATACATTTTTATGGGATCCACCTCCGGTCCCCCCAATATGATCCGAACCGCTTATTATTTTAAAAATAATTTTTTAAGAGTTTCTGTAAAAAATCAACTCGATAGGATTTCGGCAAGGGCTTTTTCAGAAATTATAGGGTGAAACAGTCTGATTCGCACTGCGATTTCTGAAAAAGCCCTTACCGATATCCTATCGAGTTGATTTTTTACAGAAACTCTTAAAACATTATTTTAAAAATAATGAGCGGTGTGGATCATATTAGTGGGAACCGAGGTGGGCCCCATAAAATGTATGTGCAAGATATGTGCACAAATGTATGTGTCCTTAGCATTTTTGATAAGTTATACTAGATGAGTTTGTGAATGAAATTGCCGTAGCAGATTTTTTTTTGTTCACAAATTTTTTTTTGTTAATGTGAACGAGATGAAAATAATCGGATAAAAACAAAATGAAAAAGGCTAATTTTTTTTCCCTTTTTATTTTTATTTTGTTAGTGTGAACGAGATGAAAAAAACCGAATAAAAACAAAATGAAAAAAAGGCTAATTTTTTTTTTTCCTTTTTTTGCTGGTGGAAATATGGGCTAAGTGAATAATGAGTAAGGACCGACTTTATATTATATCCATATCTAATTTGTATTGTAACATTTTTTTTTAAAGATGGGGGACCGACTTTATTTATTGCACAAATGCTTTAAGGAACAAGGAGAATAGTAACGTGATCACATGGCCGAAAGGCTAGTGATGATGTGCTTTTAGGTACATTTGGGATGTACTATGAAATACTGATGTTTTGTTTAAGAAAAATTTTGCTTTACCTCGACTTCATTAGTGTGGAACGTTTACTTTTCCAAGTGAAAGTCTCATGCAAGAGTAAAAAGTACTTTTCAACTTCATGATCGTATTTTAGGCCGAGCAAATCGATGAAAAAACCCCCCCTAATTAGGGCGCCTATATGAATCTAAGTATAACTACACATTTGTTGAGCCCGGTGACCGAATTATTGGTTACATGAGAATAATAGGGAAAATTACTCAATGCTCCCAGAGTATATGACAATATATACTCATTCCTCATACATAACATGCGTGTCCCACACGTGAGTCCACATGTAGGTGCAACATATTATGTGAGATGAGAGAGTTTACTTCCGGAGTATACTAGTAACTAATTACTTGGAAATTGGAATATAGTTCCTGTTATTATTTGGATATTGGAGATGGGGCCTATTAGGAAAGGAGTTAGGATAAGTGATCATTTAGTTATTCAATGCCATTATTGTCTATTTGGCTTATATTTTTCTTTATAAAATTTTATTTGAGTTCGGATCAAAATTTTTTATTTTTTTCGATTTCTCGTTGAGAAGAATCGATAATTCACAAAAATTTAACACAGAACTAAAAAAACACAAATAAAAAAAAAGAAAAGTGAGCCAAACCAAAGTCTCATTTTACCACTAGCTTACGCAAAGAAGAGAGTGAGCCCCTACACAAAAAAGGTGTGAGCGAGAGGCCGACGCTTTATTATCATCGCTAGGTCAAAAGGCTTGTGCAATGTCATTCTCTTATCTTTTGCTTTCTTTCAAAAGTAGAAGGCCACGTATATAATCTTCAATCAAAACATACATCATAGACCACTATAATTTTCTTCATACGTACCGCACTTTATTAGAATTCTCTCTTTTATTTCAAAGTAGTCTGTGGAGGACAAAGTTTCTCCCAACCAAATGTAGACTATAATCAGAAAAATAATCTCAAATTATATTTTGAAGAAGCTAATGCTAAGTGCTTTTTTTGTATTTTAGTTTTGCAATAATTATAATTTCTAAGTTTTGTTGTAGCTTAATTCCATAATTCAATAACTGCAAACAAATTTATCAATTTTTTTATATTCTACTTCTAGTCTTTCTAGCCCTTTTTTGAGCCAAATTCTTTTAATTTATCTTGCCAAATCTATTTTTCAAAGTTTCAAACATTAATTTTGTTGGGTTATAGAAATGAAGTTCAAGTTTATAACTAGATATACAGTTATCACAACACATATTTATTAGTAGCTAGAAATCTGAAATGGTACTCGGTATTATCCTGGTATCGGTACGTACTGTACCAATAGCAAAATCGGTACCATGACCGGTACGGTATTCAGAACCTTGAATTCGGGACTAGAGCCCATTGGCCAAAAATAAGCATTTTATTGACCCAATTAAGATTGAGTTTTAAAAAGTCCTTAATTGGAGAAATAACAATAATAGATAATGGGTGGTGACTCTCAATAATGATAACGTCTTTATTTGTTTTTAATTGAGAAATTATGGTAGGTTCATTTAGTTTGGAAATGAACCAATCATTGCGTATGCTTCACTTGCCTGATTTTCGTCAATAATGTTTGGCCAAATAAGCTAAATAATTTAGTTTTTTTGGTTCTTATTCAATTTTTTCGCATTTGTTAGTTTTTCGTCAATTTTTTGTAAATTATTGATTTGTCATGATGAAAGGAATTTAAAAAGTATAAAATTACAATTGAAACCTAATTTTTTTGGATCAAGACAAAAAAATTGGCTCATTGACTTAGTTTTGTCTTTATTCAAAACATTTAAAAAAATGGAAAAATTTAACTTAGCGAAGGTTCATTACTAAAATTCGAAGGCTTGGTACTCAGGTTTGAATCAAGTGGGGATGCTCGAGTTTTATCGGACTTCGGTTGGTGCTGTGCAATGAGGTGTCTAGCATCGTGCTGCGCACCTTCAAGCCGTCGGACGGCTCGGATCTCATCTTGCAACTAACGATCGAAAACTGTTCATTATCGAGATGAGATCTGAGCCATTGGATGCACGATTCGACGGCTTGAAGATGTGTATAGTACGGTGCTGCGCACATCACTGCACAATACCATCCCCAATTTCAATTTTAACTTACACATTAGTACTCTTGTAATATTTAATATGCATTTTGCACCCATGCTGAGATTTAACAACTGTTTCCCAGACGGTTATTAGGATTTTCTGGTAACACTTGGTGGACGGCCCGTGCCAGAATGAGGATTTTCGTGCCCGTTGTTTTGAAGCAACATACTACTCGTGCTAGCTAGAACGAGGATTTTTGTGCCCGTTGTTTTGAAGCAACATGCTACTCGTGCTAACTAGAACGAGGATTTTCGTGCCCGTTGTTTTGAAGCAAACATACTACTGGATCAATTAAGAGGATCTATGCCTAATTAGGATTCTAGATTCGTATATCGTTTGCAAAATACATTTCGTAATTAGTTCCCGAACACAATAATTGGAAAAGATACAATGTATGCTCCCAATTCCGAACTGAATTTCTGATACAAATTCCAACCAAACTATGAAAACCAGTTATGTTCCCATCTGTACAATATCCCAAATTAGATCAGAAACCTAGACATCTACAAGCACGTGATCCCGGCACTGGCCGCCGTCTTCAGCGGTGGCAACGCCGAGACCCTGGCGGAGGATCTCCGCAACGGAGCCGCCTCGACGTAGTGGCCGTGGAAGTCGCCTTCGTCGAAATTCAAAGCGTAACTGAGGGGATCGTACTTGAAGTCGGCCATCGAGCAATGCCGCCGTTGGAGCTGGAGGTGGCGGCCGATACGGTTGATCAGGTCGCGGAGGCACAGGGTTTGTTTCAGCTTGTTTCTGAGGGATGGTGACGTGTTGCACTGTTCTTCTTCCATATTTGTGTATGACAGAGAGAGAGAGAGAGAGATGTTGGTGTGTGACTGTATGAATTTGGAGAGGTTTTCTGTTGATGTGGTACTGGAGGAGTTACTCCTATATAGGAGGAGAATAAGATAGACAGCGTTTGGAACACGGTTTAATGGGTAGGTTGGTTTTTTAATCAAGGGACTAGCTAGCTCATTTGTACAGTACACGGTTTTCTGAATAAGCTAGCTGGGGCCGGGATTAAAAGCATATTCTCTCGGATAAGGCCAGGAGTCACACCTTTCTATACCTAAATGCACGATTATGGGAATGAATGAGTGACGACCGACTTTATTTATCTATTTCATCAGTATTTTAAGGAACAAGGAGATACATGATCACATGCATGGCCTAAATTAAAGGCTAGTGATGATGTATGCTTTTAGGTACATTTGGGATCTATAAAATAGTTAAATAAATGTTCTATTAAGAAAAAATTTACTTTACCCCGATTTTTTTTAAAAAAACGGAAATATATTGTACCACATGAGTTGAAGTAGACGATTCTAACTCCGATCAGAAAAAAAAGAAAAGAAGACGACTTTGAACCCACATCATTGCATGGATTGGGCTTGTTTGTTAGTTTTGGATTTTGAAGGGAGATTTACTTTGCATTTGTTAGTTTTTCGTCAATGTTTTGAGAATTATTGGCTTATTTTTATTTTTATTTAAAAAATTAGATTTTGATCTTAATTTTTTACTTTTTAGATTTCTCTCGTCATGACAAAGCAATAATTTATAAAAAATTGACAAAAAACTAACAAATACGAAAAAATTTGAATAAGGACAAAAAAATAAGCTGAGTGGCTTATTTAGCCCAACGCCCGAAAGTACTTTCAACTTCATGATCGTATTCAAGCTGAGATAAAAGTACTTTGCAACATTAGAAGAATTTATATCGTCTGCAATTCTTTTCTAAACTCCCCAATTAGGGTTCCTCTGTGAATCTACACGCATCCGTTGAGCTCGGTGGCCCAATTATTATATGCGTGATATTAACATATAAGGAAAATTATTTTTAATACTTTCAGAGTATATGAACAGTATACTCACCTCTTTCATATAACATGTGTATATCTCACACGTGTGTTCGCATGTAGGCTCCACATATTATGTGAGAGGAGGGAGTATATATACTTCCAGTCCCGGAATACTAAATAATGACTCGGAATATAGTTCCTGGTCATTGGATCGGAGGTTGGGCCTATTAGCAAAGGAGTTTGGATAAGTGATTTAGGCCCCGTTCCAGAACACCTTCTTAAAAAATAAATACTTATTTCATATTTTCAAACTCAAAAATAATGTAAATGAAAAATAATTTTTTAATTTTTTTTGCACCGTATAAAAGATCTCAATGAGATCTATCAAACAAGATCCATAGTGATAGGAAAATTATTTGCATAAGCACAAAATTTTTGAGCTTAAAATTACCTTCTTAAAAAATAAGTACTTATTTATGGTTTCGGATAGGAGCCTTAAAGTTATTCATTGCTATTGTCTATTTGGATTTTTTTTCTTTAAAAAAAATTTTGAGCTCGGATCATAATTTTTTATTTTTTTCATTTCCCTCGTCGAGAAGAATCGATAATTCACAAAAATTAGACCAAAAATTAAAAAATACAAATAAAAAAGCTGAGTGACTTATTAAGCCAAATCAAAGTGTCATTTTCCACTAGCTTACACAAAGAAGAGAGCGAGCCCCTATCGAAAAGAAGTTGTGAGCGAGAGGCCGACACTTTATTATCATCGCTAGGTCAAAAGGCTTGTGCAATGTCATCCATATGCTTTAGGGTTTAGATTATGTTTTGAAATGCAAAAGCATACTTTTTTAAGGTTTTGGCTTGAGAGTTGAGAATTAGGTGCTTGCTCAATCCTAAAAGTCTTAAACTCAATTTTTCTTACCAATAACTCTTGAGGCCACCTCACTCTCATACGTAATCGTGTGAAACGCACCACCGAGGTGGTAGCCCAGTTGGTGGGAGTCACCACCTTTCTTTAACAACTGCGTAGGTTCGAGCCCGGGAGGCACATGTGTGTATGTACCAGGTGGTGCCATTAATATTCTTTGATTCGAACCCGTAGTTGGACCGAAGAGGGAGATTTCTCACTGCTGTGCACTAGGTGGTGCCGTGGTGACGGCCTGTCCTCCCGGACGGTAGCTATGGCTCGAACCGGACATTCCACAGGCGGGTTGGGAGCCCTTATGGTCACGCCCAGGGAGCAGTTGCTACGCTGGTCGTCCCCTCTCACCTTTTTTAATTATCAAAAAATAAAAATCGTGTGAAAACGCCTATGGAAGAGACTGCAGGAATTAGTTCGAGTTGCGCACAAGCTGGCTCGGAATATCATGCGTTACCGGGGAAAAAAAATCACGAAAAGCAAAACAAGATTGCAGTTAAACTAAACTATACTTCTGGTGAAATCCTTTGTCATCTTTGGCTTCTCTTATCTTTGCTTTCTTTCAAAAGTAGAAGGCCACGTATATAATCTTCAATCAAAACATATTAGTCTATATACATCATAGTCCATAGACCACTACAATCTTCATATCGTACTTTATTTTAAATTCTCTCTTTTTCAAAGTATTTTGTTGCCGTCATCAAGGTTTCTCCCAACCAAATGTAGATTATAATAGAATCAGAAAAATAATCTCAAATTTTATTTTAAAGAAGCTAATATTGCTAAGTGCTTTTTGGTATATTAGTTTTGCAATAGTCATAATATTCTTAGTTTTGTTGCAGCTTAATTCCATGATTCAATAACTGCAAACAACTTTATCAACTTTTTCTATAATAATAACAAGTCTAAAACGTAAAATAGATTTTTTTTTAACTATATCTAAAATATATTTCACAGTTGCTCCGCCCGAAGACCTCTGTATTCAAAAGCCTTTGTTTTATCTCCATTTTAATTCAAA
Organism: Rhododendron simsii; assembly: GCA_014282245.1. Classification (NCBI taxonomy): domain Eukaryota; kingdom Viridiplantae; phylum Streptophyta; class Magnoliopsida; order Ericales; family Ericaceae; genus Rhododendron; species Rhododendron simsii. The sequence goes on along the minus strand of CM024953.1, from coordinate 7,610,361 downwards.
ATAATGCAGCAAATTATCAAATCTAAAAAAAGTAATTTTTTTTGCGCCAATATTTTATACATTAGCAGGAGTTAACAGAGTATTAATACGTTAGTCCACAAATAATTTCAGATTCTATCCATAGCCCTGAATCCCAAAGGCCAAGGACGGGACTCGAACCCTGGCCTCTCCATGCCACATGGAGAGGACCAGTAGATGACAACTGGGTTAGAGTTCGTTGGCCAAAATAAGTATTTTATGCGTGAGTTTTAAAATGTCCTTAATTGGCGAAAAAGTAACATGACTATATGGCTCCTTTCCAGAAACCTTCTTAAAAAATAAGCAGCTTATTTCACATTTTCAAACTAAAAAATAATGTAAATGAAAAATATTTTTTAAAATTTTTTTTGCATCGTATAAAAGATCTCGATGAGATCTTTCAAACAAGATCCATATTGCATATTTTTAGATTTCAATAAGTCTATAATTTTTGAGTTTGAAATTGCCTTCTTAAAAAATAAGGACTTTTTCTCCGTTCCGGAACGGAGCCTAATAGATAATCTTGGATGACGTGAAAGTTTGACTATATCGATCGGTTGTATCCACCAGGGATATATTTTGACACACATAACGGTTGCGTAAAACATTGTTACACAACAATATCTAGCCGCCCATTTTTACAATAAATAGTCAGGATTCGCTCAAACTCTTCCCTGGAAAAGTTAAACTTTTTCCTGGAAGATTTTGTTTTTTTAAAATCTTGACCGTCCAAACACATCTGGACGATCAGAATTAAGCTCACAACTATTGCGTTGTTTGTGCGCGTAGCATCTTTAATTTTTTTTTAATTGAGAAATTATGATAGGTTCATTTAATTTAGAAATGATTAATCTACGCCGAGTCAAAGTCGTGTTGCAGTTAAACCAACCATTACGTACGCTTCATTTGCCTGATTTTCGTCAACAAGTAGTAGTATTTGCTTCTTCTTTCTTCTTTTCTCTTTTATTAATCCATGGAAATCGTATTCTACACTATTCTAGGGGAAAAGGGGATGCTTCACTTGCCTGATTTCAGTCAAAATTTTTTTTTCTCGGACTTCCGTTAAAAATTGAGGGACTAGAAACTTGATAAGAATTCAACTCGGCAAAGGTTCATTACTAAAATTCGAAAGGCTTCATCTGGAATATTTCTAAAAATATTTGGGTAAAAGTAATAATTTTTAACTTTTCTGATTCGTCTCATCTAGACAAATTAATTCACAAAATTTAAGCGCAAAACTAACAAAAGAAAGTTTTCGTTTGAAAAAACATAACTAGGAAAAAAGTCTAAAAATCTTAACGGAACTTCGCCCTGAATGACTACGCGTAGCCCATCACTTAGCTGAGTAATAATTAAGTTTATGTTCGAGCGGAAATGGGCCGCTCCTCCAAGGTACCACCGGGCCACATTTTTTCCCCTGTTTGGGCCATTTCGAAGTTTCCTTGGGCTGCTTTACGTTTAGCATGATAATTGGATAGCCATTGATCACTACATCTTTCATCAAAAAATTGGTTCACTGAAAATAAAAGGCAAAGGATAGATCGAAGAGGAGACCTAAAAACCTAAAAACACATCCACATGCACATCTTGCATGATATGCTTACACGGCGGTGTTTCATTGGTGGTTGAAAACAATCAATCCATCTAGTTGCCAATAAAACACTACTGCATGGCTATGTTGCGCAAAATATTGTGTATGTTGTTGTGTTTGCAGATTTTCCCTACTTCAAATTCGGGGTTGGTAATTTTCTCTTTAGAATTTCAATTTGTAGATCGATGCTCTAAGAGCATCTCTAACCTTGGTTCAAATTTTGTGATGCCAAGCTTTTTGAAGTCTTACGTGGCAACTTGACATCTACAAAATCCTCCCTCTCCAGTGGAACTGTCGAAGTTAATTATTGTTCTTTTTTTTTTATCGTCAAAATAACATTTTATTAAAGAAATTTGTAGAAGCCGTGGGAGAGGTCAAAATTGAAGTTGAAGATCAAGACGAAATTAACATCGATGCTTGTGTGCAAGAGGATACTAAAATTTGTTTCCGATGCGGCTGCGGAGGAACAAAAGAATATTGCATTGGAGGTTTGTGCGCGCGTGCTTAATGAATCACCCACAATGGAGTTGACTGCAACACTACAAGAAAATATGGTTGTTGCTGAAATCCGATTTTCTGACAAAGGAGTGCCAACCAACTCTATAATAAATCAAAGTCTAGACAATCAGCAACTTCAGTATAAGGTTCTAGTTGTTGATTTTTTTGGAGTGCAACAATTTAATTGGATTCCCAACATTCATCTAGTGAATTTTGTTAACAAGTTAAAGCATGCTGAGAAACAATATTTGCAAATACATTTTTTCTTGAAGTTTTATTTCAAGTTAAGAAAAGAGTACTTGAAGTATTCTAAGTATCTGTTTCTTTGGCATGGAAGATGGCAGATTCCCTACGAGAACTCGAGGTCGAATTTTTTTGAGGAAAAGGAGACTGATGTAGGACAAGAATTTAGGAGATTTCAACTTTATGGAAACTTTATTCTAGGAATTATTCATTTTAGAAATTTCCCTTTTAATGCCACTTGTTTAGGCATATTCTTATTAGTCTTTTAATTTTGTTAGTCTTTATTTTCAAGTATTGTTTTGCTTGGTCTCCGTTCTAAGTAATTACGTTATTGTTAGGACTCCTATTAGTATAAATAGGGGTATAAGTTATTCAATTATTAAACTTTAAAAAACTTTTAAAACTTTTATCAATAATATTGCAGAGATTCTCTCTTTCTTTCTTATGCACAAGATTTGCTCGTTGCGACGAGTTGTTTATCTAGTTTGGACTAATATGCTTACTAGTCTTTTGTGAATTCCGCTGCGTCACTAATAAAGAACTGTCACGATCAAAACTGTCTCCTCTAGCCCAAAACATGAATGGGAGAGGAGCCGGATCTGTTGCTGCCTCAACATTTAAAAATTTGAACTCAACCCGTGTGGGTTTATTTATCTATGACGCCTTTATATTCGGTGAGAATAGTCTGACTGACAAGAGGAATCTAAAAAATAAAAAACTACGATCGAAACCAATTTTTTTTGAATAAAGATGAAAAAATTGGCTTATTGACTTATTTTTGTCTTTATTCAAAAAAATTAGGTTTCGATTGTAATTTTTTACTTTTTAGATTCCTCTCATCATGAAGAAGCAATAATCCCCAAAAAAATTGTCCAAAAACTAACAAATGCGGAAAAAATTTGAATAAGGACAAAAAAAAGAAGCCACGTGGCTTATTTAGCCGAATGCCCCCTCATTTTGGAGATGTCATCTTGTTGGTGATTTTGACACTGGAAACCATTGAAGAGGTAAAATGACTGGGTCAACTACAGTTGCATATATGTTACTAGGGCTGCTCGCGATCCGGTTCAGTTCGGTTTTCTAGGAATCCGAGGACCGAACCGTTAGTCACGGTTTTTACAAAATGAAATCTGTGTCCGGACCAAAAGTCCTACGGTCCGGTTCCAATCCGATCTGCAACTTGCGGATCGGTTACGATTTTATTCACGGATTTTAGCAAAAATAAAGCTCAAGCATATATCCCACAATAAAAGGGAAGAATGCTACATTCAGAATTAAGTTTAACACCACCAAAAAGTACTTGTTACATAAGCTACCAAAGGTTTACTTTAGAAATCAAAGTCAAAAGAATCTAAAACACTAGTAGGATTGTATCATTATAGTACATAACATAACAAAAAAGAACCGGAAAAGAAACGAACTACTGAAACTCAACTAAGGTTACCCGTAATTTTTACGAAAAAATTACGATTTACTCCCTATATTTTATGTACATCTACACTATATCCCATTATTAAGATAAAATACTAAAATTGGTGGAAAAAAGTGTTAACATTACTTAACAATTTATTATATAAATACATACATATATATTATTTATATAAAATAAATGTCTTACGGTCCGGTTCGGTTAATCCACGGTTTCGTAATGAAAATCCGTGAACCGAACCGCCAGTCACGGTTTTCTAATTTTTCAATCCGTGTCCAGACCATTAATCCACAGACAAAATTCAAAAGGTAGGGATCGGTTCGGCCCGGACCGGTTTCATGGTTCACCGAATTTTTTGAGCAGCCCTATATGTTACTCTCTCCGTTCCAATTTGTTTGTCCAATTTGGGGAATACAAACTTTTAAGAGAACATAATCATTGCACCAATAAATGCTCAACTTCCCAAAAGTTACTGATAAGTGCCAAAATATACATATTTTGGCTCTCCAAACTACATTTATTAGTCATTTATTTTTGTTACTTTATAATTATTTTGTCCTTTTTATGTTTATAGGTTGCTCGAGCCCATTATCCGAGATTTTGGATAAAAGCTGAAGTTAAGAAAAGTTTGGGGTTAAAGTGCAAAGTGTTTGAAGAAGGATTGTTGATTTGTCATTACATGAAGCCTAAGGAAACTTTCGAGTAATTAGTTACACTTTGTTTGGTTGAACTTTTAGAAAGTTATTTTTGAGAGTTGGAGTGGTAATGAGTGGAGAGAGATAGAGAGAAAGATTTATTGAAAACTGTGCCGAGAGTTGAAAGTTACTTTCAAAAAGGGCAACCAAACACAGCGTAAGCCATTGAAACCCTCACTATATAAGGCCTATTATACGACTGACTTCAGCAGTTTTGGACTGCAGTGGAAAATAATTCAACGTGGATGAGAGAAAGCTCTCGACGAGGTGTGGGTTTTTGAATGCAAAGCCTACTGACAATGGAGATTAACCCAACGTCTCTAGATTCTTCACTTTCCATGGGCAACTAATCCCTTTTCTTAGGGTGTGATGAAACCCTAATCAAGTAACTATGTTTTTATGTTGATTTTGGATTTCGATTGCCGAAACAATGGTTGTATAACATTGAGACTTGTTTTATGATTCGAACTTATTTTTCCAATCTAGTTATATGTGTTTATTTTCTGTGATTACAAATACATAGTTATGCAACAGTATTCTTTGTGCATGAAATTGAGAATTACAATAATCTATGCCTAGGAAAGACGAGTCGTGCCTAGATTAATTAGTTGTAGAATCGAAGATGATTCGTGCCAACCGAAGATAGATTATGTCCGGTTTTCAATCACATGTAATTTTCTTGGCGATATCACTAGGGCTTGTAGCTTTTAGTGAATCAATGTCGTTATGGTAGTTGGTTTCTTAAATTAACATAATCGCGTGGTTACGAAGTTAGGGTGGATTCAAAACCCTAAGACCTTTTTCCAAATCTGAATTCAACACCACTCTTGCTTTTAATTACTTAGATCATTTTAGTTAATCAAAATCCAATCACTTTTTCTTTAATTGAATTAGGAATTAATTTTAGAAATACAACAACTTAGCCTCTTGATCTCCGTGGTACGATACCTGAACTTAAACCACTATTCTATTTGAATTGATATTTTTGCTCAGTTTTAATTATTTATTTTTGGTGTGAAAACGACCTACCAGTTACCCTCCAAACTTTTTGAAAAAAATTACTTTAGTTCAAATGGTAATGGACAAAAAGGGAATTTCGTAGCTTTTGGTCCCTTAGTCTTTTAAAGTGGACAAACATTTTGGGACAAGTAAAAGTCAAATGGACAAACAAATTGGGACGAATGGAGTACTGTATAATCCCCACCATAGAATGTTGCTCATGATATACTCTGAATGGAATACATATGCTGATGCATGATGAAGGATACCGTATGATGAATTGGAAGCTTGTGCAGGCTTTTATACTTCAATGACTACTTTTAATTGATATGGTTCCAAGAGAATGCTGCTGACAGGTGTTGGAAGTGGATGCTCTAAACTGGAAATTGGCGCGCGCTCTTGTTTTATATAGTCTGGGCTGATTTGGATGATCCTTACAGTTGATCTAGATTTGTAGGACTGAAACACACATATACGATATGCGAGTATATGAAAACAGTAAAGAAATCAATTGACACACAGATATACGCGGTTCCCCAAAACCGGGTGTGTCCATGGGAGCAAGAGCGGCTGTCGTTTCTTATTATTAACGTCTGAAACATGGTTTACAATATAGAGTATTTATACCTATTTTATTCTAACCTTAATCCGGTATTTGGCTTGAATCCTAAAAATACCCCCGTACCGTACCGCGGGCGGCTACGCCCCCCGCAACCCCCAACCCATGGGCCTTCGGCCCTATCCACTCCACTGGATCATCGATGATGGGCCAGATGCCGTCGCTCTGCTCCGCTTTACTCGTTCCGCTCTACTCCGGCATCTGGCCTCTTTCTAGAACTCTTTTGTATCTCTCCATACTTAACATATGAGTCACAGTTCCAACAAGATTGAACTCATTCAATTTCCTTTGAATGTATTTTTCTCTTTTATTTTCTTTCTCTTTGGCCTCTTACAGCGACTCAATCTCTATGGCTTGTATTTGGCCTTTTCTCGATGTACCATTTGTCGAGCTTTAATAAAATTTTGTTGCTTATCAAAAAAAAAAAATACGGGTATAGGTAATTCTGGCTGATGTCATTTTGGAAATGTCATCTTGTTGGTGATTTTGACACTGGAGAACATTGAAATGGTAAAATGACTGGGTCAACTACGTGTATAGGTAATTCTGGTTGATGTGAATTTGGAGATGTCATCTTGTTGGTGATCTGGAGAGCATTGAAGTGGTATAATGACTGGGTCAATTACGTGTATTGGTAATTCTGGCTGATGTCATTTTGGAGATGTCTGCTTGTTGGTGATTTTGACCCTGGAGACCATTGAAGTGGTAAAAAATGATTGGGTCAACTACACGTGTGGTGCTCAGTCAGTTTATTCCTATTGGGCGCAACAAGGGGTGACTCCCCCGGTGTTGCATGCAGACTCTCTATTTAAACATCAATTTTGTGATAATTCAGTTTCTAACAGTCTATTGATTTTAGATTGTAGTTCTAGATGACAGAGAGAGACAATATGGAGGGAGAGACAGAGAGAGTATATGGAGGGAGAGAGAGAGAATATGCAGAGGGAGACAGAGAGAGTGCATGGAGAGAGTTCATGGAGAGAGAGATAGAGGGAGAGTACACGAGGGGTGGAGAGAGGGAGAGGGTGAGAATATGGAGAGAGACACAGAGTGTAAATATGGAGGACCGCCTCTATGATGCAGCATTTAGAGGGGATGTAGAATCACTGCAAGGAATAATTGCGAAAAATAAATGCATTCTGGATAAAGTTCTGGTAGGAGGTTTCAAAGGGAAAAATCCTCTCCACGTTGCTATAGCAACAGAACAAGAAGCCATTGTTCGAGAACTTCTGACAATCAAACCAGAACTTGCTGAAGTTCTCGATGTAGAACTAGGTGCGGCCCTTCACGTAGCATGCTCTAAGGGGAACTTAGAGATTGTGAAACTTTTAGTGGGGGTTAGCCCTGAGATGTGCTTGGCTCTTGATCGAGAAGGTAATAACCCTCTTCATATCGCTGCCATGAAAGGTAACGTCGATGTATTAGAAACGTTGCTTCAAACCAGACCCTACGCAGCTCGAGTGACGACGGTTCGAGGCGACACCATTTTACACTTATGTGTAAACTATAATCAGCTTGAGAGTTTGAAACTACTGATACGGATGGTTAGAGGCCAAGAATTCTTCGATTCTCTTGATGCCAGCGGCAACAACATATTGCATCTTGCCGTTTTCTGTAATCAATATGAGGTATGTCCTTAATGTCCATATTCAAACTTTTTGATTGTTAAATTTTAGCAAATTTTTTTCCATAAAGGGCCCAGCAACTCTCACCGAGGATTCCAAGCAATAATACAAAGATAAGTACAAATAATAGTTCGAGTAACAAAACATAAAAAAATTAAGATAGGCGACTAATGTCTATATCTAGATATATAGCTAAGAGAGTGATTGTGGGTTTTATCCGTTTATGGAAACAGAGGACTGGTGAAGGTGAGTAATATCGTGGGTGTCTCTCGCAAATGGAAAACAAAAAGACAGAAAAAACTAAAGAAGACTCGAAAACACGAGTTCCCTAAGTAGGAACAACGGCGAGCCAGGCCACATCCTAGAAACAAGATTAGAAACCCAATTCGCTTTCCATGGCATTTATCACCCAATCCAAGCTTAAACCATCCCTAAAACCCCTTTGCCCCAAAGTATAGACCCAAATCCCTTCTTTTCTTCTGTGCGATATGTTATGGCCCATAATTTGGCTTTTCTTTTCTTGCCATGTCGCCAACTTTATCAACTCGATCTATCTAAGAGAACTACTGATCTACCACCAGAACCGAATTGGTATGAATTTGTAGTGAAGAAAAGTGCTGGGGCACTAGATGACGATGCCTTGGACACTGAATAATTACTCCTAAAATCTACTTTATTGACTTTCCTTATTTTCAACGTACATTTATATTTATATTTTTATCAATTTGTGAGACCGGGTATATATGTATTCCAGATTATCGAACATGTGCTTTCGAACGCTAAAATAGATGTGAATGCAAGAAATGGAAGTGGGTGGACCGCGTTGGAAATTCATTCCCATGTAGCAACGAGTCAAGATCCGAAGAGTGAGGATCACCGTATTGAAGCCGTCCTAACTACAGCTGGCGCTAAAAGATGCTCAGAACTTCGTATCCCATTTGATCCTTCATGGAAGAAGAACAGGAAGGGCACATTAATGATTGTATCATCGCTGATGGCGACAATGGCATTCCAAGTCGGGGTGAACCCTCCCGGCGGTGTTTGGACGGACTCAGAAGAAAACCACGTTGCCGGGACAGCTATAATTGGTTATAGCTATCCATTGGCATATCAGTTCTTAATGTTTGTCAACACAGTAGGATTCCTTCTGTGTTTCACTACGATCTTTGACCTCATTCTTGTTTTGCCAGCAGATAAACAGGATTCTGGGTTTGCTCGATCCGGGTTTCTTCGATTCTGGTTCTCGTGGTTGACAATCATGACCGTGGTGTTCGTTTATACATATTCTGTCACTATTGTCGCGCCCGATGGGAATTATGTGAACCACTTTGTCTTTACCAATGCCATTTATCTTACTGTTATGGTGTGGGGCATTTTGGTATCATCAATGGGTAGAGCACCGTTCACGGTTCGATTGGTCACAGGTGTGGTGATAGCAATATTGGTAGCACTTTTGGCTTTTTCAGAATCATACCCAATGTATCAATTTTCAGTTACGCTTCGGGCGTTGGATGTAGTTGTTAGCCTAGTAGTTGCCGGGGTAGTACTTTTGATGATTCATAAACGAAGGAGTCGAAATAATTCCATCCAAACGACGGCTGCGTCGCCCACATCTGCAGCCCCAACACCAATTCCAAATGCAGCTGACAAGAACGGCTCCAGTGTAACTAAGAGCCGGCTCATACGGGATGTGGAGGTAGCGACCTTTCCCGACCCTCAAATTTTGATCCAAAATTAAGGCCTACTGTATTGTAACTTACATATAATATTCGAAAGTTTTCAAATAAAAATGCAACTCAGGTACTTGGTTCAGTGGTCACGTAATGTTGTTATGCTATTGTGACTGTGTGGTTCGACTCTCATGCACCTCCCATGTTCATTTTTACACTTCTCAGGCCCCTCCTCTTTCTTTTATTATTTTTTGTTATTTTTGCAATGTTATGAAAAATTATATTACTCAATTATTTTGTTGAAAATTTTCTGCTAACAAACACAGCAAAATTATAGAAGAGATATGCTCGTACATTTGATTTAAAAAAATTATCCCAAATGTTAAAATTGAAAAATTTGAGCGAGTTATTACTGTTTGTTATTTTTTCACACAAATCATATTTGTATTTAAATATGAAGCAACCTATCTTATTTTCCTCAAAAACGCTTGAAGTCATATCTTTTTACGTTTATATTGTTATAATTGTATCCTTTTAGTTTGATTTTTTTGGGGTTATTTTTGTACTTTTATCATTTTAAAAAAAAAATCTTGAATATATAAGGGGCCAATATTAGGAATCCACTTCGGACATCCAAGATATTTGAGCTGCCACGGACTCCAGTGTTTGATCTTTTACCTAAGAGTATCCATATATATATATATATATGTATATATATACGGTACACTTCATTTGCCTGATTTTCGTCAACAAGAGTAGTATATGCTTCTTCTTTTCTCTTTTATATTAATCCGTGGAAATCATATTCTACACTATTCTAGGGGAAAGGGGATGCTTCACTTGCCTGATTTCCGTCAATTTTTTTTTCTCTCGGATTTCCGTCAAAAATTGAGGGACTAGAAACTTGACAAGAATTCAACTCGGCGAAGGTTCATTACTAAAATTCAAAGGGCTTCATCTCGAATATTTCTAAAAATATTTCGGTAAAAGTAATAATTTTTAACTTTTCTGATTCGTCTCGTCACAAAAATTAAGTGCAAAACTAACAAAAAGAAAATTTCTTTTGGAAAAACATAACAAGGAAAAAAGTCCAAAAATCTTAACGGAACTTAGCTCTGAATGACTACGTAGCCCATCACTTAGCTGAGTAATGGAGTAATCAAGTTTATGTTCGAGAGGAAATGGGCCACTCCTCCAAGGTACCACCGGGCCACATTTTTTTCCTGTTTGGGCCATTTCGAAGTTTCCTTGGGCTGCTTTACGTTTAGCATGATAATTGGATAGTCATTGATCACTTTAAACACTCCGCTTGGTTCCCAACTTTGGAGGTAACTTTTAACGCTCGGCACAATTTTTAATAAATTTCTCTCTCTATCTCTCTCCACTTATTACCATTCAACTCTCAAAAATAACTTTCTAAGAGTTAAACCAAACAAAGTGTTTATCTTTCATCAAAAAATTGGTTCACTGAAAATAAAAGGCAAAGGATAGATCGAAGAGGAGATCTGAAAACACATCCACATGCACATCTTGCATGATATGCTTACACGGCGGTGTTTCATTGGTGCTTGAAAACAAGCAATCCATCTAGTTGCCAATAAAACACTACCACATGGCTATGTTGCGCAAAATTTTAATTGTGTATGTTGTTGTGTTTCCAGGGTTTCTCTGCTTCAAATTCGGAGCTGGTAATTTTCTCTTTAGAATTTCAATTCTTAGATTGATGCTATAAGAGCTTCTCTAACCTTGGTTCAAATTTTGTGATGTCAAGCTTTTTGAAGTCTAACTTGACAACTTGACATCTACAAAATCCTCCCTCCCCAGCGGAACGGTCAAAGTTATTTTTTTTTTTATTTTTTTTTATCGTTAAAATAACATTTTATTAAAAAAACTTGTTAAAGATTAAGTATGGAAGAGGAACTGTCAAAGTTATTGTTTATGAGTTTATGTTTTACCTCTCATCCTTTTTACCTCCTTTAATTTAGGGAAACTTTTAACAATTTGAAGAGTATCATACCGCAAAGAATTACTCGACAACAAATTTGTTTGGCTTGAAGAAGGAATTCTGAAGATTAAATGTCAAATACTCACAAGATTTTACACCTTTTTGTCAACTCCCTCGGAGCTAAATGGAGAGCACATTTTAGGGAAAAGATTATTATTTGCTCCCGGAGTGCGGTGCTCCAGAGACCTTCTCTTCCACAAATTTGTGTGAACTCAAGCAAACTGCATGCTGCAGTTGGGGATAACCATGCCGTGAATCCAAATCCTATCAAAAATTGTTCTACATAATATGCAAGTGTATGTTCTTGCGCTATGGTAGGAGCATATCTTTTCAACAGCGACAATTGAGTAACGAAATTTTTAGAAGGCGAAAGTCGTTATTTACGATTTGACGTGTTAAAAAAGTTGTTAGCGAGAATTGAACTTATGGCATGGCAGATAGAATGTGGGCACCTTACCAATGAAATATGGAAGTATAGTATATATACTTCTAGTAAATTTTATGTATGTAACATAGTAAACCTCCTTGGATTTGGGACCCTATTATTTGGTGAAAACTGGTTCCCTAGGCGGTGGCCTGATGGGCCGGTGCCCAGGGCCAGTCCTGTCTATCATATGTTTTTGTATTTTTTTGAAGATATAAACCTCGGTGATTATTGAAGTAGCAAAATACTAAATTTGCAGTCCGTCAATTGTATAATACTCCCTCCGTCCCTTTTTAAGTGTCCAGCTTCGTAACTCCAACTTATTAAAAAGACATCATCATTATGCCTTTTACATAAACTTTTTCCTCCATTTTCCCTACTTACCCATCATCATATATTTTTACTCACTAACTTTTTAAAATGAAATTTACTTTTAGGGACAAAATAGACAGTACACTAATTTTTTCCCATTAACTTTACAAAATGGATACTTATTAAGGGAAAACCCAAAATGAAATACTGGACTCTAAATAAAGAACGGAGGGAGTACATAATTTAATTTATAGTCGTATTTGACCAAAGGAACATGTGAGGATGAAGAAATTCAATCAAGGCCCAATAAATGTAGGTGTTGGGATTTTGAATGATATTATCCCGTCAAACAAAATGTATTTAAATGGAGGAGTCTTTTCTCTGCAGTTTGCCGAAACTGCAACCTGTGCAGTTTGGTTTTTTTTTTTTTCGGAACCTTGCTGGACTTGCTACAGTAATCGATTCCGTTCATAATGTGGATCTCATTGAAATTAATGCATAAGCGTAATTTAGAATTAAGTTCATTTGACACCAATTAGTATCTGGGTTGTGCGAAATCCGAACCCATTAAAATTTAGCTATGGGTTATTTTTGTGTTCGGAAAACGTATTGATGGGTATCCAATTGACATAATTTAAACTAAATCTAGATCTGATCGTTTCGACGAGATCCATGATAGTATAAACGGAACCGGTAATTAGTGTAAGTCCGGTAAGGGGTCGAAAAAGGTCGAACTGGACGAAACAAGGGTGCGAACCGTGCGATTTCAGTAAAGCTGCTGAGAAGCCACATGTTTTTAATTACATATTCCTCAGATTATTTGCAAAAAATCGAAAAAAAAAATGACAACTAATACTATGGAATATGGATATCTTGTGTCCCTGTGGGACTCTTACGTTGGAGTACTATCTTATTCACATCTTGCTGGCGCATTTAAGAAATTTGTCCTAGGAGTCTCAAAACAGGTAATAAAACCAAAATTAGCTTAGCCATCATTTTTGGTCCCATTAACACCAAAACCAACTTGTTAAACTGAAGCCGAGGGCGTGCTGTGCAATCTTAACCGTTCAAAAGTGTTTTGGATGATTTAGATGCAAATGAAACTTTTTCGAGGAAAATTAAAAAGTTTTATTTAAATCTGAATCATTAATTGTCGAGATGGACGATCTGGATGTTGCACAGCACACTGCGTAGCACACACTGCACAGCACGCCCCTAGGTCCTGTTAAACTACGGAATAGTCGAACTATTTTGGACAATCTGGACTACTTAGGCCCCGTTCCAGAACGGGTTATAAGTACTTATTTTTTAAGAAGGTAATTTCAACCTCAAAAATAATGAGCTTAATGAAATTTAAAAATATGAAATATGGATCTTGTTTGAAAGATCTCATCGAGATCTTTAATACGGTGCAAAAATAATCAAAAAATTATTTTTCATTTACATTATTTTTGAGTTTGAAAATATGAAATAAGTACTTATTTTTTAAGAAGGTGCTCTGGAACGGAGCCTTAACTTCATTATTAATTGCACAATATATCAATGAACCCTTCTAAGGAAATGTTTTCTATTAATACTAGGGTCCCATTGAGCTGCACAGAAAGGATGAGAAAATAAATTTTCCGGTAATTTCTTGTGTGTTCAGTTACTATGAAAGTTGTAGGACCCACAACTTTAACTTTTTCACTAGAAAATATTTTCTTACAAAATATAGGTTTTGACGAAATGAAGAAATTTTAGTTTTCCCTCAAGATTTCTTTCAAGAGAATACATACAGAAAAATTAATTTTGTTTTCCTTTACTTTTACCTCACTTCACTTTTTTCGAGAATATATTTCTCACACAACATTTTCGACAACTGAGCGGAGCCTAGAGATAGACAAAAATTAAGTTATTCGATTGAGTTTGTATTCGACTTATTAATTTTTGAAATAAACAACCCATATTAAATTTTTTTAAAGCTCGCCAAACCAAACTTTAAAAAGCTACTACGTACTTTAATTTGGTTGTTCAACTTATTATGTAATTAAAAAATTTAGACTATTCGAGATCGGCTCTGTTGAAACTCGTTTGAGATTGCCTTGTGGCCCACAGCTGGCCAATGGGGAAAGATAAGCTCTTGGATAAAATGTCAATTGACAATTGGAATTTCTTACTGTACTTCTCTGTCTCACAAGTCACAAGCACTACAAGAATCCTGTAAAAAAGATAAGGAAGTTGTCTCTTTCCTTTTCGAGAGAGGGAACACCTGAACATATGCCTCATTTGTTTTAAAAGTGGAACAGTAACTTTTTTTAAAAAATCTTTATTCAAAAATAATTTACATTTGTTAGTTTTGTATCAAAAATTTGTGATTTATTTATTCATCTCGGCGAGAGGAATTGGAAAAGTAAAAAATTTTGATCGAGCCTCATAATTTTTTTCAGAAAGACAAGAATAAGAAAAAAAAGCTGACTTATTGACTCATTTTTGTCTTTATTTAAAAAATTATGAGTTTCGATCAGAATTTTTACTTTTCTGATTCCTCTTATCGAGACGAATCAATAAGTCACAAAAGTTTGACGCAAAACAAACAAATGCAAATTTTTTTAAATAAAGACAAAAAAAATAATTCACTCAACTTTTTAATCCAAACCTTCCTAACTGTCCAAAGTCCAAACACTCCCATAAAACATTCTCCATTTACTACACAAAATTCAAGTTGAAGCTTCAAAATCCCTCCCAGACACACACTATTATGAAAGATAAGTGGTGCCCCAAAAATGTTACTATGACCAAAGGTCGTTTGGATAAAATTATTCGGCATTATTGTCACTGCATTTTATTTGTTTTTTAAAAAATAAAATGTTAGATTCGAGTAGGAAAAATTTATTTGTACTCATTCGTATTGGCAAACGGAAGCTAAAAAGTAAAAAAAAAAAAAAAATGATCCAATGCCGCAAAAAGTTCATCGAAGACAAAAAAAAAAGGTCCAAACAAGATAAGAAGTTTTTTTTATCGTATAGATGGTCATTTTACTTGAATTTTTTTTTTAAATTCGGTTTGTATTTTTATAATTTTTTGATTTTTCATTGATATGAATGATTAATAACAAAATGTCTCATAAAGGACTAAAAATAAAAAAATTAATTTTTTTTTCAAACACATGAAAATGTTCCTTACACCGCGAGTATCAGGATTTGGTAAGTCATGCAGCATCGGCTTGAAATGCATAACAAGTGTGCAATAATTATTAAGTGGTCTTAAGGTGCGTACCACCACGTATTTTCATAACGTCTGTCAATACCGCGTATTTTTTGAGATTCATATACTAAATTATGGAGTCGATGAAGATGTGAGTGACCAGAAAACAACCAATAATTTTGCTTATAAAAAAAAACCCAATAATTTTCGCAAGGGTCAAGATGCTTTCCAGTTTTAAAGAGGGACGGACACTTGCAGTTTCTCAAATTTTTGGTACATTTTGGGATCAAACGGATGATCGGAGCCGTTTATTTTGTAGAGCTTGTTATATACTTTAACCACTCAAAAATTTATGTTGCTCGGAGAACAACCAATATATGTTCGGACTATATTTATATAAAAAGAAATCCACCGTG
Organism: Rhododendron simsii; assembly: GCA_014282245.1. Classification (NCBI taxonomy): domain Eukaryota; kingdom Viridiplantae; phylum Streptophyta; class Magnoliopsida; order Ericales; family Ericaceae; genus Rhododendron; species Rhododendron simsii. The sequence goes on along the minus strand of CM024953.1, from coordinate 7,594,634 downwards.
CATGCACGATAATATTCATTTTTTCAAGCTACAAGTGATCCAAACGGTTATGTATCGTTATCCGACCAACATAATTTTTGAACAATTGCAAAGCTCAACTAGTTCTACAAAATGAACAGTTTCGATCATTCCTCATCAAGACCCGGAATGAGCCCAAAATCAGAGAAACCGGACGACTCGAGTCCCTGCTAAAGACTGGAGAGGATCTGGACCCTTTACGCAAAGTGTGGTTGGTCGGCCGGTCAGAGTATCACCCACATGAAAGAACAAAATCTCTAGGTAAGTGAAATGGGGAAATTGCCATGAAGTTTCTCATTTCTTTCCATACCATTTCCTCTCTCCTTTCCCCCCTCCCTACTTTTTATCTACAAATAATTCTAGACAGAGAGTCAGAGAGGGAGAGAGTCAGATCCAGAGAGAAATAGGGAGACGAAAACAATGGGTCTATCCCCAATCACTATTATTAATGCCATGGTCCCTCTTTTGTCTGCCACCTCTCTCTCTCTCTCTCTCTCACATTGGTAGTATTTCATTCACCATCACAACCTCAAACTTCCCCACCCAATTCAATGACCTCTCTCCTCCTTTTTTTTTTCCCTGAATCTTTAGGAACCCATATCTAGCTAGTAGCAGCTCTCTCTCTTTTTTTTCTCCTTCCCCCAGGCAATTTTTCATAAAACAGATGAATTTTGCATAAACCAATAAATAGGGTTACATATATAGAAAATATTTAGTTTTTTAGTTTTATTTATTTATTTATTTCAAGGGGAGTTACATACACATATATATCAATGGCTGGACAGCTCCCCGGAGTGGAATGTGCACGGCGGCGGCGGTTCCACCAGAGCGGAGTGGGGACGGATTTGCCGAGCGCGGCGGCGCTCGGGATGACGAGGCGGTCGATTTTTTGTTTGTACACAACCAATTACCAGGATTCCCATCTCAGCTCAAGCTCTTCCTCTTCACTGGTAATTATAACAATCTTTTGTTCTTTGAAAATTAAGGACTCTTGTTTTCTTGATCGGGAAAATGATTCTTGTTGAAATAAATAAGTTGCAATTTTATTCTTTTGGCATAATTGAAGCTTTTAGAGAAGTTCGTTTCTAAGGTTTTTCAAATACCCAGCGGCCAAAAAGGCCAATTGGTTTGAGATTTTGGGCATTCGAGATATAGATCTTTACTTATCGGCCGATAACTCATATCATCGGCCGACACATATGAACATGAAACATGGGATCCTATAGTGCACGAGTACACTATTACTCTTTAGTTACCCCTGTACTATAGGGTCCCAGATTCAAACCGGAACTGCTATGAATGAAATAAGGGGATGGTTTAAAATTTGTAGTTAAAGAACAAAACTTATATATCACTAATTAAGATTCAAATGTGAATGGCAAAAACAGAAGAGGAACAACAACCATGCATATCAAGAGGAGAAGTTGGGAGGTGTGGCTGGTGAAGCTAAAGATAGGTTAGATGAGAGGCTGAGAGGAGCACAATGGAAACCTGAAACCAAAAGGTAATAAACTTTTTTTTTTTTTCTGTTTTTATGCTTCTCAAATGGCATTCTAGGAATACCATTATGATTTAAATTTATAGAGGAACAAAATTATCTTGACCCATTTATTTGTTATTTTGGTTGGTGTTTAAGAAATGTTTTTTTGGATAATGGTTTTCACACTCCTCTTTTCATGTCCGCACTCTTTTTTGTTGTTCTTTTGCATGCAAATTTTCATAAATACCCTTCCAATTGTAGACTGTCTTTTACATATAAAGAAGTAATGTTGTATATATATATATATTCGGTTGCAAGAGGACGGAAAAAACAGTGCAATCATAAAAAAGGAAAGTTTGTGAAAATCAATTACCAATGTTTTTCCTCAGAGCCGGTCCTTGATTTAAACTAGAGGAAACATTTCAAATTTGAACCGTCCATTAGTACAATTAACTCTTGTCGGGCAAAGTCAAATCTTGCCGGACAAAGTCTCTTAGCAAATCTGAATTACTGATTGTTCCAACAAATGGTCCAAATTTGAATTGTTTCCTTTGGTCCAAAACTTAGACCGAAAAGGATCTGATCCCTTTTCCGTCTTACCAAATTCAAGATCCTACATAGAACATTTAATTCATGAAGTGTGTTGACAAGTACCTAATTTTCTAAAGCAAAATTGCCCCTATTCCTTATTTGGCACAACTGAACTCAGGAATACTAGAAGCCAGCAGAGCATGAGGAGTACTATAGAAAGAAGAACAGTGGAATCCTGGGATCTGCAAATAGAGGTGTTTGGAGCAAAGAAAATTACTGGATCAAAGAGGTTCAACTGGGCAAAACTGGGGTGGAAAGCCACAGACCAAGTGGAGTGTGCTGTCTGTTTGGAAATATTCAAGAACGGCGAGCCACTGGTTAACCTACCATGTGCCCACAAGTTCCATTCCAGGTGCTTGGTTCCTTGGCTAGAGACCAATGCGCACTGCCCTTGTTGCAGAATGGCGATCTTGAATTAAGTCACAAGAGAGTCATTATGTAGTAATTCTGTGTTTATACATAAGTATTGTGGTGTTGTTCCTTTTCTTTGATTTGTAAATTGAGCAATGTAACACCAATAAGATTTTCGTACAAATTGATGTTACAATTGAGGTTTTCTTTCCATTTGAGTCCAGTGGTCAGTTCAATTTGGAAAATTAACAAAATTGCTCATGGAGCAGAGCCACGTGATGCTCCACCACCCCTTGGCGTGGGCTCTACCACCAAGTATGTGGCTCTCTGAAGGATAGGTTAAGTTATGCGAGTTGCAGAGTATAATACTCTTTGAATCTCTCTCAATGCATTTGCTTTTCCTATTGTACTGTTTTAATATTGGCGTGCATCTTAATGATTAATGAAAGCTTTCTTTTGCCGTTAAAAAAAAAAAAATATGTGGCTCTCATACCAATGTTTGGTGGAGAAGGTCTGGAGCATCCTCTTCAAGAGCACCGAAGAATCACTCGTTTGATTTAGATAAATGAATCAAGTTACTACTCGGCTTGCACAAAGGTCGTTTCGTTTAATACGTATGTTACTTAAACAAATCTAGTTTTAATAATTACTTTAGACACGTTATGGTTTTGTTAATCAACCTGAAACAAGTTAATTGTTTGGCTCGTTCTCCTCAAGATATTTATAAAATATGAACTATTAGAGATTGACACGACTAAATCTCGATTGCAGTTGGCCTGATTAGAAAACAGTCTAAAATCTGTTTCCATTGGATGGGAGAACCTATGGTACACAAAAAAATAATAATAATTTGATGACAGAAATTTTGATTACCAAAAAAATGCGTAACTATGACTTAATAACTGCATAATAATATGAAAAAGCTTAACTAATTTATAAATTGCGTAGATATATAGAGGTGTAGCGTAGTACACCCCATTCGTAACTTCCAAAAAATAAAATAAAATGTAGCCAATACGAGAACGATGTATTACTAATGAGCTAAAAAATAGATAAATGATTCTCACATTATTTTTCTCTAAATTTCAACTTATGTTTTTTTTTTAATTGAAATGATTCCATAATATTGTTCTTTAACTTGTTCGCATTTGTCGTATTTGGAAGAACAGAGTGTCAATTTCATCCACCTTAAGTGAAAAACTTGGGTTTTCCTCCACCATCAATTGTGGCCCCACGATGCATATATTATAGTAATCTGAACCATTCATCTTGTAGCAAGAGCTCGCAAAGTAATACATCTACACAAAAAATCAACTTTATCGGACATGGCATGGATAGGTATATAAAAAATTGAAATTTAGTTTAAAAAATTGATGGTAGATAAGTTTAAAGTTCAACTATCCATAGCTATCTATTTTATAAACTAAGATTTAATTTTTAATATACCTACCGATATCCGATAAATACGATTTTTTGTGTGAATATACCACGTACTATGCGGGCCCTACAAGATGAATGGTTTAAACTATTGAAAAAAATACACGATGGAACCCGTAATGCGTGGTGAAAATCCCATGATTGATTCGGTGGAAAGAATTTTTTCTCGGAAGGACAAATATCATCACACATATGATACGGACAAGCAAAATAGCTAGCCATTTAAATCACGTAATTCGCGTACGTGATTTGAGCATAAGAGTAAAAACGTCTCTCAAACATAACTCAAATTGTGAAAATTTTTCAGTGCGAGAATTGAGTGCGGTAGCATAAAGCAGCTCCATTGGGAACTAGGGGTGTCAACAGGCCGGGCTACCACAAGAACGACACGAGCATGACACGTTCAAGAACGGCATGACCACAGCACGGCTCGGCACAACACGACATGGCATGATCCCTATAGGTGGGCCAAGTTGGGTCGTGTTTTGGGGTCCATGGCATGGGCAAGAAACTAGCACGGAAAAGCACGGCACGGGCACGACATTAGCACGAAAAAAGCACGGCATGGAGTGTGGCGAGCCCGACACAACTAATGAACGGGCCGTGCTAGCTAGGCACAACATGAAACACGTTTGGCACGGAACTAAACGGGCTGGGTTGGTAGTTGGCACGGCATGGCCCATTTGCAACTTATGAAACCAAGAGCGAAGGTTCCACTAAAAAATTATGTGACCGAGTTTTTTTTTTTATCGACGAAGTAACACTTTATTTGACCTAGTTAAGGAGTCGATTTCTTTCAGTTTCGAACCATTGATGAGGTTTTCGTTTTCAATCTACCTCGAAGGAATGGGTTTTTTCATTTGGCAAATACGAAATGGACAAAGCAAATAAAGCCGCCCCCTAAATTAGAAAATGACCTATGCTGGGAATATTATTTTAGGAAGTCACTTTCTTTTACTAGGGGCTATCACTAAACCTTTTTTTTTTTCCAAGCACAAATATTTGATTAATCTGGAACTCAAAAGTATAGGGTAACATAAAACCAAATTCATAGTATCCGCAGAACGATCAATTTTTGGGTGCCGAGCGGGTACCAACGTGGCAGTACCCGTCGGTGATCCAGGTCGTCGAAACGTGTTTTTGACGGCCCAGATTTATTTTCTCTCACTTTGCCCTCATCAGCACTTTTTTTTTCTCTCTCTAAAACCCGGACCGTCCAAAACAAGTTTGGACGGCTGAAATTACCGACGGAGTACCGAGAAATTATTCGTTGCCCTTGGGGCAACAAATCATCTTTGACAGGTGGTGCTCTCACCAACCAAAATTTTCCCTGCTGACACAATGTCAGACTCTTGCCCCCTCACTCTTGACAGAGAAACGTAGCAAACGGAAGAGAACAGACGGAAATGAACAGATGTTAGAGTCACCTACCTATTGTCTTTTCAATTTTAATTTCTGACTTTTCTCTCTCTTGCTTTACTTTTCCCTCCCAATTTTTCCCTCCATTTTTTACCATTTTCTCTGCAATCCTCTGCATTCTACCACCACACCTCTGTTTCTTGAGCTCAAAATACTCCCACAAGTTCTGGTGGTTGCATGGCATTTATAGATATAGGGACCCATTAAAGCTAGTTTTAATACGTTCAAATAGCTTCTCAAATTGATGCAGATAAAGAGAATGTGCCCGTCCAACCTGAAAATTTAATGGGTATGCATACTCTCTCTCTCTCTCTCTCTCTCTCTCTCTCTCTCTCTCTCCCTTAGATATCAGTAGAGGTAAAGGCAAACCTTTGACTTCAGAATTTGTTGTGGCTACATTAATGGAAATTTATGACATGCATCATTATTCAATAGCAACCAAAAAATGTACTCTGTTTTCTCATAGCCCATATTTCAAAACAACGACTAACACATTTCCTTACACGAATATCCCTACGTAATTAATTTAAATGTTACATTAACTTCACTTATTTCATTGGCTTTCTCTCTCTATTCATATTTCCCTCATAGTAAAAATTCAACCCTGTTTGTTACATATATTTAATTGCTTAATTTTCTAATTTATTTAGGTGAACAACATTTGCCCGAAAAAGGTGAATTGAAGGTTGGTATGGTGGTGAATAGTGAAGATCAAGCCTACGACCTATATAATAGATATGCCTTGGGAACAGGTTTTAGTATTAGGAGGGATAAATACATGTACAAGAGCGGCACAAAAGAAATCAAGGGGCAAGTTTTTGTATGTTCAAAAGAAGGAAAATCTGAAAATCTCCTCCCTTATGGGCAAAGAAAGACCCATAGATTGGATACTAGGACTGAGTGCAAAGCTAGTATAACATTTGATGTTTCAGATGACATGTGGGTTGTTTCAAAATTCATTCCTGACCATACCCACCCACTTGTGCCACCGGAGCAACGCCGTTTTCTTAGATCAGGGAGAAAAATTACAGAATCTAGTAAGGATCTCATCCATTCTATGACCAATGTTGGAATTTCACCTTTTGGAGTATACGCGTACATGTCAAAAGAAGTCCGGGGAGTGAAAAATATGGTATTCACAAAGAGAGATTGCCATAATCTTGTACAAACTCAAAGAGCAAACATGATAGGGCCGGGAGATGCTTTAAGTCTCATCAATTATTTCAAGAGTAAATTAATTGAAAGTCCTCTATTCTTCCACCACGAGCAGCTTGATTTTGAAGGCCGCTTGACTAATGTCTTTTGGATTGATGGGTTATCAAGATTTGATTATGATTGTTTGGAGATGTTGTGATTTTCGACACAACTTATCGTACAAATAAGTACAACATGATATGTGCACCATTTGATGGGGGTGAATCATCACTGGAAGAACATCTATTTCGGGTGTGCCTTTTTACAAGATGAGACTACATCAACGTTTGTGTGGTTGTTTGAAACATTTCTCGAGGCAATGGGGAATAAGGCACCGAAAATAATTTTCACTGACCAAGATCATGCGATGGCCAATGCTGTTAAGATGGTCTTTCCCAATACATGTCACCGCTTGTGCACGTGGCATAGTTCAAAGAATGCAACTCAACATATTGCACATCTTTATGCTCAAAAGGGTTTCAAGGACAAGTTCATCTATCTAATGAAGTGTTGCGAGTCAGAAGAGGAATTTGAGTCTACTTGGAAAGAGATGATAAATGAGTGGGGCATTTCAGAAAATACATGGTTGAAAAAATTGTACGAGTTGCGCCAAAAGTGGTCCCTGGCTTTTAGTCATGATACTTTCTCTGCGAACATACGATCCACACAAAGAAGTGAAAGTACAAATAATGTCTTCCACCAAATTTCAGGTAAGACAATGACCTTTATTGAGTTTGTGCATCACTATGATGACAACATAACTAATATGCGGGAGGAAGAGAATGAGGATGATTACAACTCTTCTCGTGGGAAACCCCTTCTTTTTTTGCCTCAGCATGAGATTCTCAAGCATGCATCTGAATGGTACACAACTAGAATTTTCAATATGTTTCAAGACGAGTTTAAGAATTGCTTGACGTATAAAGTTGTTGGATCTACTCGCATTGGCATGCAAAATATGTATAAGTTAAGAAGACGAAGGAGTAACCGAGAGCATGTTGTCCAATTCGATCCATTTGAATTGACTGTTTTGTGTGATTGTTTCAAGTTTGAGTCAATAGGATTGTTATGTCGTCATGCTTTATTTGTCTTGAATTCCAGAACGGTACATATTGAAACATTGGACAAAGGGTGCTAAAAAGGGGGTAGTTGTAAAGGGAAAGCCATCACAGAATTCTGAGAAATCATCAAGGAATCTACGCCTAAGCAACTTAATGTGTAGAGCATCTAGGGTAATGAGTTTGGGTGCAGAGAATGATGAGAAGGAAGGAGTAGCATATAAGCACTTAGATTTAGCTGAGGAAGAGATGCATAACTTGGATAAAATAAAGAATATGAGGGGTAGTTGTGATCTTCAACAAATTGATGAAGATAATGAACTTACTGGCTCAGTTGGTGGCATTCGAGTGCTGGATCCAACTCCAAAATGGCCAAAAGGAGCTACTTAACGAAGGAGGAAGAATTCTAAGGAAATGGGTAAATCTGTAGTTCTCAAATGCCTCGTCGTTACATTATTCAGTGTTCATGTCTCATTCATTTCTTTTTTTTTCCTCAAATGTTAGTGGGCCAACAACAACTAGCATCAGGATTAAATTTTATAGATACATCTGCATCAGGCTTCCATGCAATTGGTGGACCAACAATGAGTTACTTTAACAATCAGGTAAGCCTAAACATGTACTGTCACATGACCACAGCAAGGCTTGGCACAACACGACATGGCATGATCCCTATAGGTGGGCCAAGTTGGGTCGTGTTTTGGGGTCCATGGCATGGGCAAGAAACTAGCACGGAAAAGCACGGCACGGGCACAACATTAGCACGAAAAAAGCACGGCATGGAGTGTGGCGAGCCCGACACAACTAATGAACGGGCCGTGCTAGCTAGGCACAACATGAAACACGTTTGGCACGGAACTAAACGGGCTGGGTTGGTAGTTGGCACGGCATGACCCATTTGCAACTTATGAAACCAAGAGCGAAGGTTCCACTGAAAAATTATGTGACCGAGTTTTTTTTTTAATCGACGAAGTAACACTTTATTTGACCTAGTTAAGGAGTCGATTTCTTTCAGTTTCGAACCATTGATGAGGTTTCGTTTTCAATCTACCTCGGAGGAATGGGTCTTTTCATTTTCTTGGCAAATACGAAATGGACAAAGCAAATAAAGCCGCCTCCTAAATTAGAAAATGACCTGTGCTGGGGATGTTATTTTAGAAAGTCACTTTGTTTCACTAGGGGCTATCACTAAACCTTTTTTTCCAAGCATAAATATTGATTAATCTGGAACTCAAAAGTATAGGGTAACAAAACCAAATTCATAGTATCCGCAGAACGATCAATTTTGGGGTGCCGAGCGGGTACCAACGTGGCAGTATCCGTCGATGATTTAGGTCGTCGAAACGTGTTTTTGACGGCCCAGATTTATTTTCTCACTCTGCCCTCACCAACAATTTTTTTTTTCTTTCTAAAATCTGGACCGTACAAAACAAGTTTGGACGGCTGAAATTACCGATGGAGTACCATGTGATTGGTACCCACCTAACACTTATAAAAAACTTATTATAATGGAACTGCAATCCAAAACGTGTGGAAAAAACACTTCATAACCGATTAGAATAGCATTATTTTCAGTTCACAAGTGCACTGAAATCTTTAGTCAACATGTTTAAACTTGTGGATATACTACAAGTTGTGATGTGCAATTATGATAGACTTTGTCAAGAGATGTATCTTAGACAATCCATGGGGTTGGCGTGAGGTACGTAAAAGCTTGGAAGTCCGGTTTTGCTTCCTCCATAAGTTTTAATTTGAGACCTCATGTTTGTAGGTTCAGCTTTGAGATTTCGAGACCCTAGACGGGATTTAAAAATGAGGTCTCTCATATTGATGTATATCATTTAGTTGTTCGATATATGTAATTAAATAGTCTTGTGGCCGGTTTAGTGGCAGAGAGTGCACCACATCTTAATTAAGATCCCCTAGGTTGTGCATTTGAGTCTCGGCGCCATGTTCCAAGGCATTGTTCAACAAGAGACTTCATGCCTATAAACACGCACATCTTGCCACTATACTACAAAATTCTATATGGGACACTATACTACAAAATTCTATATGGGAAATACTTGACATACATAATATTTATTATATTCTTGTATTTCAGGGCCTTATTATTTGATAAAAAATTGGAAGTCCAAGGCGCTTGTCTTGTGGGCCTATGCCCAGGGCTGGGTCTGCCCGTTTGTTATTACTTATTGTGAAGTCAATATCCATTGCAGTCTTTCTCTTGATATTAAATGAGCTCCATACTAGTGAACCATAAGATTGGTCCCCTAAATATTTCCCCACACTCCGATTTATCAAAAAGGCAAAGAGAAAAAGGCCCGTTCTTTCTCTTGATTTTGAATGAGATCGCATGACTATATACGTCCAAAATCACAAAATGTCGTCATTAATTGGACTAGTTTGTTTTTCATGTTAAGTGAAAAGAGAATAAGAGTCCGTTTCGCTTTCTTTCTAAACATTCTTTTTCAAAAAGAAGGCAATAATTTCAAACTTAAATATAATGAAAATGAAGAATAATTTTTTAATTTTTTTTGCACTGGTTAAAAGATCGATCTCAACGAAATTTATCAAACAAGATCCATATTGGTAGAAAAATTATTTGCATAAACCCATAATTTTTGAGCTTGAAATTACCTTATTTTTCAAAAAGTACTTTTTAAAAAGAAAGTGGAACCCCCCTAAACATTCAAATGAAAATTGCATTCAGAGAAGACTGCTGATTTTGCCACACTCTTTTTTGTTAACGTCACTCTCCTGCAAGTGTATTTTTGCACCCTTGCAAATGTATTTTTGGTGCAAAAATACATTTATAAGGGTGTGATGTTAATAAAAAAAAGAAATGGCAAAATCATTTCCCTCGGAGAATTACAATGTTGGGGCACTTGAAATGAGTATCGAACAGTCGAATACTCATCTCGCGCGGCTCTAGCTCCCATAACTGATAGTGATGGCACCTTCTAATCCTGTAGGGTGGCCCGCCTTACAGGATTTTAGTGCGGTCGATCTGGCCATCCATTCCGGTAACAGACAGTTCGGATTTTAATCCGAGCAATGAACGATTATGATCAATAAAAGCTTAGATTAAATTTGAACCGTCTGTGCCAAAATGGACGGCCAGATTGGCCGCAGGTCATGTATGCAACAATTGCCCTTGTCAAACTAGTCCACTTGTAAACCGACAAAGGTGAAATCTGCCATTTTCTCCCCCATGAAATTACATCTCCTTCATTTTTTGGGGAAAAAATTGACAAGCAATATAAAGGCTCCATGACTTCAGTCAATTTTACGTATATAGTACCAGGGGCGGAGTTCTGTTGAGTTAAAAATTTTATTTTGTATATATTTGATTTTAAATATTATTGATTATTATTGATTTTAAATACTATTGATTATTATTCGTGTATATCTACTTATAATCTTACTCAATAATTTTGGTTCAATTTGATAAAAAATTGGTTATTTTACATTCTCATTTCTCAATTTTTTCATAAATAAAAAATAAGCACATGATAATTGATGTAGTCTAAAGAATCATTTCAAATTACAAATGTAATGAATTGGAAAACAAAAACCTTATAATCTCATAAGTATATGTTTCGATAAAAAATATATGTTTATTAAACCGACCTTGGAGTTAAAATCCTAGCTCCGCCACTGTATTGTACCTCTCAATTTCCTGAAAGACCAATGATTATTCGTTGATCTACTTGAGTGATTTTAGTTGAATCAAAGATCACCATCCATTAGTTTTCTTTGGAGCCCACATCAAACCATGATTGAGTAGTGACTAATGATTTTCTCTCTCACAAAAGACTGAGGTCGCTGATCAGAAAGATGAGTACTCCGAGTGAGCCATAGTGTCAGTCGTGTCGACTTGAGCGGGCTCAATGAGAGAGAGAGAGAGAGAGAGAGAGAGAGACAGAGAGAGAGAGACAGAGAGAGTGTTGAGCCTGATATACGTGGATGGTTAAGATTCACCTCAATCCAATACTTACCGAAGACTGAGATTTTTGTAACTCAATACCCCTGTTGCTCACTAACGGTCCAACCCATTTTGAACCCATTCAAACGGACACATATGGGTTAACGTGATTGTACCCATTTATAACCCATGATAAAAAGTGGGTGGATTTGAGCGGGTTATAAGCGGGCGGGTTCATGGGTCGAGTTAAAATTGTCACGTCTACCCTTAAGGTTCAAACCCATGGTCCATGATCAGTAATGTGATTGATCATTTAGAAGCAACTTTTGCCCTGTCATCTTCCAACCAATGAGAAGAACTGGGTTATTAATCAAAGAACAATCTGATGCATACTGGGACGATTGGGTTTAAGTTTCAAAAGAAATAAGGCTCCAAGTCTAGTGATGACATCAAATTTGACATCCTGATCGAGCACAATGACTAGTGTTAACCTGCTCGTAGTCTAATGGTGCGAATATATAAGGTTCCAAATCTAAGTGTTAACTGTTCGTTGTCTAATGGTGCGAATATATCAGGCTCCAAGTCTAAGTGGTGCGAATATATCAGGCTCCAAGTCTAAGTGTTATCTGCTTGCAGTCTAATGGTGCGAATATATCAGGCTCCAAGTCTAAGTGTTAGTCTAATGGTGTGAATATATCAGGCTCCAAGTCTAAGTGTTACCTGCTCGTCGTCTAATGGTGCGACTTCCGGCTCCAAGTCCAAGAGTTACCTGCTCGTAGCCTAATGGTGCGACTTCCAGTAACATGAATACGCAAAAAGTGGGTGTAGTGTTGAACTGCCTGTCTATTACCTCTCCCAAAATTCAGATAAACAAGAAGTCTGTCTACACTGGCTACAACCCTTATAACACTAGGACAGGAAAGAAATATTGACGTAAGATAGCATAAAGAATTACAGATAGCTAATCAATCAGGACTGGTTGCAAAACAATGACTAATAAAGATCTCCAGGTAAATCTAAACATCTAGTCCAATATTTCACAGACACAACCTAAAAACAGAAATGCATTCTTGCCAAGGTAATACGAATTCCCATCTTCCGATTCGGATACCGCATGTCCAGGCTCTCCATGCTCTTGTCAATAGAGAAACATGAATCTTATAACGGTTTATGAATATTATGCGGGTTGAACAATATGAAAACTTGAGATAGTCAAACAAGGGGAAAAATGGTTGCTCCAGTTGGTGAAGTCAGATGATCCATTTGGGAGGTCATCGGTTCGAAGGGATTACCAATGGTCAATATTCCATATTTCACTCGCCTTGCTACCTCAAGAACCTAGACCTGATTATTACTTGATATATATGTGGAACGCGGAACTACATTTACCCAGGAATCAAAGGGATCAATGGAACCCAAAACTTGGATGCCCTCGTCGGGGAAAAAGAAGACGGAAAGAAACAATAAAGAGGAACAAAAAGGAACCCGTACTATCAGGAAGCCGAACTGGGAACTAATAGACTATAAAGATCAAACGAGACACTATAGCATTCAGTTCTTTGTGGCAGAAAAATGGACAAATTCACCAAGATTAAGAACGAGTGACCTAAACTTCAACTCCTCACTCTCACAAACTACAAACATTTCCTTCTTGATTGTCTAGGGAAGAGTTATCACTTCTGAAAACTTTTAGTTCTTGTAAGTTGTAACATGCTACATCACCTTGGAGATACTAATCAGAGGTATAAAAGAAAAACAAAACTGTAATTCATACGAATGTGTGATGTCTTCCTACGATTGGATCTCATGAAACTTTGATTAATCCAGTACAATAGACATCAGAAATTATCAGTTTAGTATTAAGTATTGCCGTATTGGCTACTGTTAAGCCAGCAAATCTAGATTCTATGGATATATACGACAGTGAATGTGAAAAAAAAGGAAAAGAAAAGGGTATGGGTATGGAGGGAGAAAACATGTAATGAAATATTAATATACAGGTATTTTTGAAGGCACTAAAGAAGAAGTGCAAGAGCAAAACCTTCTTATTTACAAGTGCCCCAGAAGTTTTACTTATACAGAAGTTGATTCCGAGTTGGAACCAGAAGGTCCAGGCCCCTCTGTGAATCCCTCACGAACGTCTCCTCGGCAGAGCGGGCACACCCTGAGCAGCACCAGCACCAAAACAAAATAAAGCAATATATGTTTGTCAGAAATTATATATTACAAATAAAATAAAAAACTCCGAGAGAGGACCAAGCAAAACATATTGCAGAAAACAGTACCCATGTATCTCTTTCAGCCATTTATCAACGCATGACATGTGAAACTCGTGGTGGCATGGAAGAACTCGTATTTTATCACATTCTTCATATGCACTCAGGCAAATGTAGCACCTGTATATGAAGTTGCACACTCATAATAGGCAATAAAAGACCAACATAAAACGGAGTAATAATTAATTTCACCACTGGACACCATATTAACTAACAGAGTGCAACAAGCAGAGATCACAATAAGCGGCAGATCTACAGTAACTACACAAAAGAAACATCCCATACACAGCATCCCAGAACGATTCCGCATATAAAACCGGTCAGAAGATGGGAATGCAGAGAGAAACTTACTGTGCATCATCATCTGCACTCTCAGTAGTGTTATGCTTTCCATGACTTTTAACAGGGAAAGAGTCCACGACAGCATCAGGAGCCGGGACTGATACCACGGACAAGGAAAGTGACACTGGTTGGCGGTGAATTTCATCCAATACCTGTAGACATCACAGAATAATAAAGTTAAGCAACATAAACCTCGCAGAACTTGTACATAAGCCTCAGGTCGGCAAGACCACAACTATAAAGAAATTTTCTTTGTACAAGCGAATTTGGAGTACAAGTTCTCATTCAGCCCCAAAATCATGAGCATTATAGATAATCTCGAACTATTTGAAAAAATAAAAAAGCACAGGAGAAATAGGGCGAGGTATCTTGTAAGACAAAGAGAAGCCAACACAAATCCAAAATATTATCTAAGGCCAGATAACTTAATTTTCATATGCTATGTTGCACAACCACCACTCTTTGCCATAGTAAAAGAAAGAAATTTTGGAGTGTTGTTACTGCCTGCTTCAAGGAATGCAGACCAAAATTGAAAGCAAGGAAAAAAAACTTCATAAATATAAAGCAAATCACTAGCCCCATTGCAAGGAACAAATTCAACAAGTTGAATATTTTACGCATATGCTACAGAAGTGTTGTAGTAAATAGTTAAGCATACCAGTGAAAGAAGCTCACTAGAGCACAACAAAGTTTGGCGGAAAACAAATAAAGCATGATCAAGGGGAATTACCTCGAATAGTGCTTCTGCTAGCATCACTATTCTTGAAATACTTGCACGAGTGCTAGATTCAACCATCAAGATTGCTCCACATGAGCATGTGCCATCGGAGTGAAGCCCTGATGGACAAATACCAGTTTGAGGATTAACCCTCTCGCGTCTATCTTGAAGTCTTCCCCAAACCTGCAGACAGTTTTACAGCTACCACTGGGTAAAGCTAACTAAAAATCTGAAGTAAACTATCCACCCACGTCCACCCAAAAAGAGACCACATCACCCCAAAACAGACATTATTGACACAAAAAGCAATCAGAAACCAAAAATGTAATGAAACTCTAAATTCTGTTGACTTCTAGAATGATTGAACAAAAAAAATACAAAAAGTCAAGAACTTAATGACAGTGGGAAGAAAAAACCTATTGTGAAACAAGAGTTGCTTCATTTTAAATATACCTAAAGAATACAACAATACCTAATTTGAGTATGAGATGCATGCCGGCTCCATTATGAAAAGAGTGACAAGAAAATACTCCCTCCATCCCACAATATTGGTCCAAGTTAGGGAATCAACATATTTAAGGACACAAAATGATTGCACTTTGAACATGCACATTAGCTTTTCAAAGTGGAAAACTACTAGGTGACATCCCAAAATGAGATAATAGAACATTAAGGGACAGAGGGAGTATGCATTTTCCAGAAGAATAGAAAATGATTGTCGTTTTGTTCAAAATATATAGATGTATTGAAAAAGATACTTAGAAAAACCCACCTCAGATCTTGAATGCCGACGCCATTCATTCCCGCCCTGATTCCTACTTCTACTTCCTATGTACCCAGAATCACTTCCAACCCCATCGTGAAGCAAGTCACTGCCAAAATCAAGAAGCCACCTATCATGGGATCCTAGAGCATCATTATCATCGGTTGAGAAAACAAATCTTTGGGCATCGGTATTATCCCTCCTAGAACTTCGTCGTGAAAAAGCATCCCAAAACAGCCTCCTACTATTTCTTCTTGCTTCGCGGTTACTTGTTATTTCAGAGGAGCTACTACTAGACAAAATGCTGGAAGAGATACTCACTGCATCAACATGAAGTACGCTTCCCCCACTTCCATTTTGTTCCCCATCTGATGCAAGGAACCCTAGACCTGAAGGTACGGTCTCTTGAAGAGCATCATCTCTTAATAACCCAGAAGATATTGGTGAATCAGAAACAACAGAACCCGAAATAACAGTCACCTCATCTGCTAGAGGAGATAAACTGCTTGGAGTTCTAACCTCTGCAAAAACCGGGGACTCATCCTTTTCCTTAATATCAACATCATTAACAAGATCCACATTGGTCCCTACATTTGCAGAAACTGCATCTGAAGATGTCTGATCCTCATAGGAAGTACTAGCTATATCACTGATCCTGTGATCAGCACTTGGTCGGTAAGGAGGAATTAATTCCTTACTTCTAAGCAGGGGCTTCCCAAGGTTATTTATCTCAAAATTGACTAAACAATCTGCAGAAGAAGATTCCTCAGTGGCTATGATACTGCTTTCAGATGAGGCTCCAGTTTCAGTTACAGAGGCCAAAGAAGACTCCTTTGCTGGACTACACAACTTGTGGACTTTTGGCTCGCCATGTTTCATAGAATTTACCGGTAATTCAGATGGCTCATCTTCCACCTGTGCAAAACAAAGTTCCATAAATTAATCCATGTTTCCATATATCTCGAGAGTGACTCTGGAGGTTCATCTTTAGCAATAAGAATTGTGTCAAACAAAGAGTATCAAGTGTGGGGTTTTTTGGAAATTGTCACTAGAAGAATATATGAACAATTTTTGGCAGTTAAAAAAGTTCCTTGCTACTCTCCTTTGTTCAAAAAGTGACTATAAACTTGGTTTGGGAAAGAGTTGGAATGAGAACCTGCTTTTAGATTGCTTCCTGTATTAATACTCCATTCTTTTCGTATCTTCTTTTTATAACTAGACCATTTTTACATTGTCTTTTCTTAACAGTAAAGTGCTAGAGCTCCAAAGTTAAAGTTGAGACTTGAGACACCGAACAGACACTCACACTCTACTAGGTTGGTGGTATTATGGTATCCCATAAAAACAATCCATGACATGCAAAAGATATATCTTCCAAAAAGATAGTGTTCATAAAAGAACATGATACCCTATGTTTCATGCATCTTCACATTCCTTAAGTTCCTTGTCCTCTCAAGTCTTTCTCCAAAGTCCAGCTCTCACATTGAATACCTCATTGAAAAAAAACCCGAAGGACCAATTCATAAATTCGAAAAAGCTTTACGTACAAACATTTATATGTATATAGATCCTTGTTTATATGCAAGAGTAACATTTCCCTTTTCTTAACAATTCATGGAATCCAAAAGGAAAGGATATCAATGAAGTCCAGTATTTGCTCCAACGATGCTAAGTAGAAATGTAAGCAGAACACCTTGTTGTCAATGTCAGGACCAAAGGCTAGACAATACCATTTCCATCAAAAAGTGCATCTCCATCTGAATTTCAGCGACAAAAAGTCCCACTTCTTAACCCCCCGTAGAACATATGACCTCAAATAAGAGATGACGAGATAGTTTTGGAGTCAATTGGCAGCAGATATTTTGCAAAGCAAATTGCATGGCCAGTGGATGAATTCACTTGAATAAAGCATGGATTGACTGTTCTCTACACCCACACAAAATGCCATACTACTTTCACTTCAAGACCTCCATTAGCTATTATAATCATATAATTTTTCAGACAATCTTCTTTTCTGATGGACCCTTACAAGATCAATTCATATCCCCGTGTAATTCTAAATGAAAACGGATCTAGGGTCAATCCTCCAGCAGAATCGACCTCCATTCATAACCAACATTAATACTGAAATGTTAAACACTCGATAAAATTATCAAAATTTACCCCGACTCACCTCCATATTCCAGAAGTTGATTACAAGATTAAACATCACCACACTTGCCAAATCATAACCAAATTGATTCCCTGTATCAATCGGTTATCTACCCTTTTCACGTTTTTTTTCCCAGCATTATTTGGTCATTTTTTTCCAGCATTACTTTGCCACTTAAGAGTTAAGGCCATCCAAAATATCCACCCACTGCCAAACGGCCAGCTGAACGATTTCCTTGGGTCATGACTCAGGCTTAGTGCTAAGAAATCGCCCACTAAAAATCATTACGAATTTAACAAGGGCGCATATGCATACTACATGCATCAAAAGGATTGCATATTGTAGCGCATCCAAACATTTAAATTCCAACAGGTACTTCACACTTTTCAATATATTTTCACAATATGACAAGCTTCCGTATTTTTCAAGACTTTTGTGCACCTTTAACAACGGTACAAAGCATTTTCCTTTTCAATTTCTCCGAAACCTTACCAATTTAATTATTCCATCCTAATTCCTAAACCCTCAAATCCAAAACAAACACACACCACAAACATTACACACATAGATACATATCCAATAAAACTGCCACCAGATTTCTTCTCTTCTTTTTTCTACTTCCACGTCGATTTCAGATTAATCTTTCCCTCTTTCCATCTTTTGCATAACACCATTTGACCAGGGCGTCTAGCATATGCATATGCATACATGTACCAAAGAAATAAAGATCAACAAGCTCGATTTACCAGAAATGAAACCGACCGAATATGCATCAATTGATCAATCTCTTCTCTCGAATAACACGAAAAGCTTAGCAGGCGTAAAAAGGAATGAAAATACGAAATGGGTACATCAATTTTACGATTATATGTTAAGATTCTGATCATTGCTGGTGTACCTCTGTGGGGGCGTGAGATGTGGAGCAACCACAGATGAAGAGGGATGAGACGAAGGACCGCTTCGGACGGCCGGGTCGCGAGGTGCCCGAACCCATCGAGCCGTCTTCGATCGATCGAGACAGACGGAGGGAGAGGATGCTAATGGTGGCACGAAAACACAGCTCATACGAGGAAGAGGTAGGGAAGAGGCTTCAAAAACTAATTGAGATATTTTGGACCAGTTTCCAAAAAAAATTGTTTTATCCATTTTTTTGGGTTAAATTTGTATTAAATTTTTGTAGATGGTTAGTACGTCTCAACGAGTGGACTATAAGTGCTAAAATTTTAATATTTTCAAAAATAAGTAGGTAAAATTCATAACTTTTTATTTTTTCAATTTCTCTCGTTAAAACGAATTAACAATTTACCAAAATTTGATATAAAACTAACCAATTCGAATTTTTTTAAATAAAGACAAAAAAAAACTTAGATTTTATTTGAAAAATTAAGCATGAGATATTTAATTGGGTGTACATAAATTGAAAAATTATGCACTAAATTTCTTTTCTTATTTATTCAAAATTTGAATAATTTTTTGTATTGAACGCTGAAAAAGGAAAGAGATAGTAGTATATTTTTGTTAATGTAATGTAAATCGGAAGTACTCAATTAATTGGTGATCAAAACTCGATGATATAAGGGGTTTGACCAAAAATTAATCGCCAACATTTTTACGACGTTCTTGTAAACTTGAACTCAAAATCGTATTCGGTTGCTAAAAACTCGTTCAAAATACGATTGTTGTATAAACAAACAAAACACTAAGAGTATCTCCAACGGAGAATCTAAACGCTCATCAAAATGCTCCAACCTTGAGTTCAAAATCCTAGTCAGCTCCTCCATGGAATTGGCTCTTCTTGTAGCTGTCAATTTTGGCAGCAGATGCCAAAATGAGTTCCGACCATTTAAAACATTACTACCTTTTAGAGAGGACCATTAAAATTCTTGGAAACTTGTTTCCTATAAAATTGAATTTGAGCAATTATTTTTTCCTTTCACCCTGTGGATTCTCAATTTTCTTTTTTCCTTTTACATTTTTTCCTACGCAGCAATCTCAAGTTTATGGTACAGATGTATCAGATCGATATTCGGAGTGATGAAGCCACAAATAAAAGGACTAGTGTTTTTGGGGTGCTGGCTTCAACGTAGAAGAAGACCGTTTTTTCGTGGGTGCATGACTTAATACTAGTGTGGATGCCACCAATTGGAACGAGCGAAAAATATGGTACCTTTTGGAAACAGGTGGAGGAATACTATCATGAATTTTGTGGAAAAAATATATTTACAAAACAATAATGAGTAAAAATAACAATAATTAATTTGGCCAATTTTTTTGAATTTTACGTTTTTTTTATTTAATACAATTATTGGAGTTCAAAAAAATTAATACTCGAGACTAGTTTTTTTTAATTACCTCGAAACTAGTTAAGTAACACTACAATTTGTCATTGTGGTTGGAGAGGAGGGTTTCTTGACGTCAAATTGCCACATTAGTCTTCAAATAAATTTGGCATCTCTAAATTTGGCATTATGGTTGGAGATGCTCGAAATATCCATTTTGAAACAATTTAAGTCTCCAAACCGAGCTCGAACAAGCTGCTACTCGACTCCTTCCGATTACGACGTATAGAAAATTCAATTTTACTCGTGATAGGCTCGATTAAAACTCGTTTGAAATCATGAGTTTCTCTAGTAAAAATATAAGTTCACACATACAGTACTTTTGAAGCTTTTGTTAAACCTAGCCGTCTAGACTGGTTTATCAGCCCTACGATCGAGATTGTTTCGGACCTGCAGCTGGTTTAGTTCAAGCTGTGATCGAGATTTTGAATGAATCTTCACGAGAGGAATACCTTAGCCGTACGTTCAGCTTAGACCAGTAGTTAAGAAAGCAATAGTACTGTTTCTTGTCGGTTAAGAATGTTGGCTGGAAATGGATGATTATTTGCCGGAACAAGAAATGAACCTACTTGCTTACCTAACCTTATGAAAGATGAATGTCTAGACTCTGGAAAAGTTTTCAGTGTCGAACAGGTGTCATGTGGTGTCCGTTAGCACATCCGAGCCGTTCATTGCGTATTTGAATGACTCAGATTTGGAGAGAGAAAAAATAGAAAGAAAGTGTTGGGTGAGAGGAGAGAGAGGATTTCAATCCGAGCCGTCCAAAAATGTATTGGACGGCTTGGATGCCCCGAACGGATACCACGTAGGATACATAAAAATATAGGAGTGCCGTAGGCGTGGGTATTGAGTATGTTTTGACTTCTTTTTATAAATGACTTAGTTGAATTTCCTTTCTGTGTTTTTTTGATGTGTCTCGAGTTACAGGATGAGTATTGAGAACAAAATCAATATGCTTCCAATTAATGATTCAAGGAGTTGAGAATATGCTTTCAATGATTCAAGGAGTCGAGACGCCTGAGGATAATCAAATAGCAATTGTAGAGCATAATATAGAACTTGGCCCACTAATTGATAACCATTCTAGCTACAAAAATTATTTGCACGACTTAAATATATGTGTAGACCGTATTAACTATGATTTTTTCAGATGAAGAGATACACGTGTCTCCCATATTTGAAAGCGTTAGCCTGCGTGATAATGCAATAGAAGCAAGTGATGAGCAAAATATTGAAATTGATTCATCAAATTGATCCAGCAAGTGAAGAGCAAAAAATCTCTCAACTCCCACAATTAAGTATCTGTTTGATGAAACAAAACCATTTATGTTTTCTAATATTACCACCTCATGATCTTTCAGCTTAAGGCATGTAATGCATGGACTATAGAGCTAAAAAGCTTTAATTCAGGTGATTGGTAGGTTTGCTCCTCATACAATCGATCAGAGTTCAATTTTTGGGGTCAGATTGTAAAAAAGTAATTTCTTGCGAGTTCTGTAATACATCGGCATGGATGACTTGCTTTTGATCCGACTCAAGAGATGATTAGTTGAGGTGTACGTAAACTGGACCGGAACCCCATGCCATTCACAAGAAAACATAAACTAAACAAAAAAAGAGCTAACAAATGTTCTTGTTATCGTTTAGTCTGCTTTTTAGTTTTAGAAATTTGTAGTTGAAACTGCGGGGTGGTAGCTTAGTATCTGGGCCTAGGCCTAACTCTACCTTGGGCCATGGGCTTATCTCCATGGGGATGAAGGCTCAGATGGAAAAATAAACATCATAAAAAAGTCCACTGGATTTCTCAGCCTACTTGGTATTAAAACCCAACCAATCACCAATCGATCGAAAGTATTGTGTTCATTCTCGGATGTGGACATCGTTAATTACCTAGCCGAGAAATGTTTCTATCAGTGGTGGAGTCAAGATTTAAGGGAGTAACATTGTTCAATTGGAGTTTACTACTATATGTTACAAGTGTTGGGAATGCCAATAACCTTACGGTATTTTTACTTTTGGTAGGGAGAATTTCGGCCATTAGACCTTCCCTATTTGTATCGTAGTTGCTTTTGTAATTAGGATTGAGAAAACTTGTATTTCATTGAATATTCTTCGATTATAATGAATTGGTGTCGCTCCTATTGTTTTTTCTTGCGTTCAGGTATTTCACACATATCTGTGTGTTCTTTCGTTATTGTTCATTTTGCACTATTTTTGTTCGTTGTGCGGTTATTGCGACTCTAGTTTTCAAGATCCGTAGGGGCGTTGTGAATTAAACGTAGAGTTTGATTCCTTACGTGTTGTTGGTAACAATACAAAGAGAAAATTTATGCATAAAACCGGGCTTTCTTGAGTTTAATTCTTGTGTTCAAATGAAAAAAAGGGCTTGATTCAACTATCTTGTGGTTTTTAATTGAAAGTTATCTAAATATTATTTTTATGATCCGACCTGTTTATTTCTTTTATTGCTATTATTTCAGTTAAAATCAAGTTTTTCTTTTATTGCTATTATTTCAGTTAAAAATCAAGTTAATTAATAAGTCACCGATAAGTACCTATTGACTACCTTTAGTGTTATATATATATATATATATATATATATATATATATATATTCAAAGCTGGGGTTGGCTTACCCATACCCTCATATATCTCTGCCCCTGGTGGCTTGTGGGTGATTCCAAGCTAAAAGTTGTGCATGCATGGGTCGGGTTGAGCGATTTAAGGGTGTATTTCTTCAACCAATCTATGTTTGACGGGTTGATATTTATTAATTCGCTGTCAACGCATCATCATCTTAAAACTAGCCGGTTGGTTGAGTTGTTTGGTGGTTTCGACTCAACGGGTTAAACAGATTGAACGGGTCGGTGTGGGTTGGGTCGGACTGGAGGATTGACAGATTTTTTTCCTTGAAAAGATGGATCTAATTAAACTCGTCATTCCTTGGAGGTGCTTCACTACATTGGAAACATGTCAAAGGGGCCTCTAATTAAGTCCTATTTTCTCGTTGGCCACATGGAATCATTAAAAACAGCTATAAAGCCAACGTCTCCATTCCTTCATGAAAACAGAACCATAAACGTGGCATACTGGCATGGAAGATAAATCCAATTTCACTCAAACCAATGCACGCATCACTCGGGATGCTGCTAAGCACTCCCTACCAAATGGGGTGTTGAGCAGCATTCGGCTGCTTATTTCGGTACGGACGACTCGGATTGATGAATTTGAGCGCATTCAAATCTGAACCGTCCATTACACGGTCAAAATCCGAGTCGTCGATTGCCGAGATGAACGACTGTACTGGATCGGCCGCTCGGCACCCACTTGGCAGCATCCCCAGGCCCATTCCGCATTTTCTAGATCATTCGCTGGCTATTAGTATATGCAAAACATTATCCAGATAATTTCTTGACTTTTAGGTAGAAACCCATCAAAAGCAATGCACGAGTATGACTAGTAGTTTTAAAGGTATCACATTTTCTCAGGCCCAAACTAGCTATAAATGTACATGGTCACTAGGTACGTTTTGCCACACCACCGCTCCTACCACCACTATCACTGATCGTTTAATTTGTCCAAGTAAAGAGGAAAATGCCGAATCCACCACCACCGGAGCCCCACCACCCCCCACCTCCGCACGTGCCGGCTCCGGGTCCCCCTCATCACCACGAACCGCCCCCGCCTCGCCACGAGCCACCGCCACCGCAGCACGGCCATGGCCACCCTCCTCCAGAACCCCATGCACCGCCACCAGGCGGCCCTCCTCATGAACCCCACAAACCGCATCACCCCCACTGATGCCTTGAAGGTTATGGTTATGGCTATGTAATAATTCTCGATCTGCTGGGAGATGTTGGAGTAGTACTCCATATATATAGCCTTACTAGTTTTCTTGTGTTTGTTTCCAGCTTGAGTTCTTAGTTAAGGCTGGTACTGTATGCTTTTATGTGTCCTGCAGGTACCATGTACTACTATGTTGGATTTCTGACGCATAATAAATGGTGTGCCTTATGTTTATAACCCCTCCTCTATTTTACATCCCTACAATTGTTTCAGGCTTTCTAGGATTTTCTTTCATCCATTTAAGAGAGAGAGAGAGAGAGAGAGAGAGAGAGAGAGAGAGAGAGAGAGACTTGAGAAAATTGTCGTTTCCCAACAAAAATTTCATAGCATATCCACGTCTAATTAACGGTTAGGAATTGGCTTGTCGGCAGTTGGGGCAATCTTAACTACTACAGCTTGCAATTTGTCCATTTGCGAGCTCGCGTCTTATCCAAGGGAAACGTGTTCAGATAAAATATTGATCGATATCCGATGAAAATAATTTGCAACAAGATTGAAGGTTTTCATGAGCTTTATAAAATAACGGTTTAGATTATAAAAGTAAACCCGACATGACTTTTGGTTGGTGTTGTGCAGTGAGGTGCACAACACCATATTGCGCACTTTCAAGCCGTCAAATCTGTATTCGACGGCTCGGATCTCATCTCGGCAACCAACGATCAAGAGCCGTTCATTGCCGAAATGAGATTTAAACCGTCGGAGCGTGGTGCTGCGCATACCACTGCACAGCACCATCCCCAATTGCCTGACAAGAGACCGCAAATGGACAAACCACATGTTTTTTGTTTGTTTTTTTAGGTTGCCGACAAACCAACTCCATTGAACTCCAAACCGATAAGTCCCCTTATATACGAAATGGGGTTTTCCTTAAAAACGAAGGAATGGGTTTAGGCTCCGTTTCCACTAAAAAAAACACTAGAAACTTGACGGATTTTACCAGATTTCGTTTCTATTATAAAAATAGTTTCAGTATTTTATCATCTTGTCTCCATTAACAAAAATATTCTCAACAAAAATTATTTTTGCTACAGTAACTCTACTCATAAACCTATCAACAACTTATTTACTACCGGAAATAACTTACATTTTTAACAACTTATTTACTGCCGAAAACATCTAAAAACTTTTCAACCATAAATAAAATTCTACAAATTTTTTATTACCGAAAACACCCTTCAATGTCCACTTACGATAAGTTTGAAAAAATCCATGAAATAAGAACCAACTAGACTAGCCCATTGAAAGTGATGCCCATTGCCTATTGAAAGTGATGCCCACATCACTTTTTCGTATACACAAGTTTTCTAACAGAGTACTTCTTGACATAGCAAACTTCGGATAAGAGTCAATCGTAGATTCGTAGTTTGCAAAATTTCAAGACCAGTAGTAGTATACGGAACACAATACTCCCTATGTCCTTATTTAATTGTCAATTACGATTTTACGTGCATTTTCAATGACTTATATCTTTCGACGTATATTTACGTTTTATATTTTTAAAATTATTGTCTTATAGAAAAAATTAAGATTTATTAAACAAAATTCATCTTGCATATTTTTAGAAATATACGTTGAGAGATATAATCCATTGAAAATGTACGCAAAACCTTAGTGTACAATTAAATACGTAGAAACGGAGGGAGTACTAGTATTTTCTCCAACTAAAAACACGCCCCTCCTCCTTTCTAAACCTTTCAGTGGCTATGCCGGCTAGGGTTACTTCAAGGGAGGCCCCCTCCCTGGTTTTTCCACTCCTCACCTCTAGGTTTTTCTTGTCTCCTATAGGTGTAGTCCAAGAGTTGCTGAGCTCCGGCAATCAGGTCTCAGGGACTTGGTTCACTCTGTCTTCTTCTTGGCATACCACATATGGAAGATTGAGGCCGGTGATGAGGTAATAAAAGATGGAGGTTGGGTTAGGGAAAGTTTTTCCTTTTCCAGCTGTTGTGGTCGACTTTCTCCCGTCTGGTTTTTCCAGTTCGAGACCGTTGAATATGGACTATTGATTTTTCATTTCAGAGAATTTTCGGGATACCTAACGTTGCTCTATATGAAATGGGGTTTTCCTATCAAAAGAAGAAAAGAAACGGGTTTAATGTCCACCTACGAAAACTTTGTAAAAAATACATGAATTGAAATATAGTAGTAGCTACGTCAAAGCTAGACATAAATTAAGAACCAACTAGACTAGCCCCATTGAAAGTGAAAGCGAAGCCCATATCACTTTTCCTTATACACAAGTTTCTAACACTGTTTGCTTCTTGGCATAACAAATTTGGGATAAGAGTCAATCGTAATCTTGGGAATTTTCAAGAACTCAGAGTAGCTCCAACAGACATGGATGCAACAGATTGAGCGAAGATTTTATAATTTATCCTCTCTTTGTTCACTTTTTGTATTTTATGGGAGAAGATTAGATGGATCTATGGTCTTTTTTAGCAATTTGGATACCCAAAAATATTTTGGTCATATATATTTAAGGATCAAAATGTTTTTGAAAGATCAAATCTCTAAAAAGAATGATGAACCCTCCAAGATACTTCCATAAAATACAAAAAGGTGAATGAAGAGGGAATAAATTCCAAAATTTTATCAATATATATATATATATATATATATCACATCCATACTCTCAAATAAAAATATAAAGTTGGGTTGGAGATGCTTTCAGTGGTAGTAGATGGAGGCTATCAATCAATCAACACTATATGTAAATATAGCTAGACTCAAAAGTCTCCAAACCCCAATTTTAAATTCTTACAATTTTGATCTCATGTCTATTGCAATGTTTTTTTCGATAGTCAAGGGTGTTTAGACTAGCTTATGGCAACCTCAACTAATCTTTTACCAGGTCCGATCAAAGTCAAGTCATTAATGTCGGGTAAGAGATTCAAAAGAAATTACTTCTTTAGAGTTTGATCCCAAGAATTGAACCAAGATCAATTGTGCTGAGAGCAAACTCACCAACCAACCGAACTAAATAACCAGGAGGCCCGGCTTAGGTGGGCCTGGGTTCTAGAATTTTGGCCCACGTTTATCGAGACGAAATAATTCACAAAAGTTGGCATAAAATCAACAAATGGAAAAACAAATTTGAATTAAAATAAAAAGTTCTAAATGTTAAGCGGAACGGGATTTAAATGTAGTACAGACATGTATATCCACCTACCAATCAAAAGTGTCGGCAAGAAACTATGAATTGCAGTTGTAACGATAAGGTCAATAATGCTAGCTTTTGAGTTTTTGATATTTCCACCCCCCACAAAAAATGCATTATATATGTCGTTGATATGTTGTCTTCCACCACCACTCCACACTAAAAAGCCAAGCAGAAAGGAGAAGATGCACAACCATCCACCGTCAAACCCACCGCACCACCACCAAGAAGGGCCGCAACACGGCCCGCCGCAACACGGGCCGCCGCAGCCCGGGCCCCCCGGCGGGCCTCCCCACCATGAGCCACCACCACACCAACCCGGGCCTCCTCACCATGGACCTCCACCTCCTCAGCCAGGCCCCCAAGCACCTCCGCCCGGGCCTCATGAGCCGCACAAGCCAGGCCCGCCCGGCCCACCTCATCACGGCCACCACCACTGAGCCAAATCTTCGGTCCTGCTTTCACAGTTGATTCATGTTGCATATATTTGATGCTTCCACCTGTCTACTACTAGGGAGCCAAAATCAAATCCAATAAAGTGAATGAACTGTGAAATGGTTGTATGAGGGGGATTCCATGGCCTTTTATAATTATGTTGTGTTATAAATGGTTCTCTGGTAACCATGTAATGAAGCAGCACTATGTTTGGTACTATTAGGAAAAACTATCTCGTGCTCTACTTATTTCTCGTAATAATGTGTTACTAACAACGCCGAAGTGAGGATCTTAGAAGCGCGATTCGCACTGGTGTTCGAAAACTTACCGTTGGAATTGAATTTCCTTGACAGTTAATCCTGATCTCTGGAATTGGTAAAGGAGATAGGAGTGCTTTGGATCACACTAGCTAGTCAACTTAATTAGGGAGTTCAAAGGATAATAAGACACCAATTTGAATTTTGCCAGAGGAAAATCTGCTTGTAAAGGAGGACCAGCTTGTATGAGATTTCAAATGGGCCTCAATGGTTGCATCAATCATCTAGCCAGAAAAGAGTAGACACTCCATTCTTGACAAATTTCCTGGCATTAGCCTTTAGACGGACGAGAGTGATTTGTGGTGTTGCATGTTTTTGAATTACTCCATACACATGAAGCAACGAATTAGTCTCGGAGTGGAGGAGCCTATGTAATTTGCCCATGGTGGCCAACTGGCCGTGTTTGTTAGTTAAGGCAGCCTTGCGAATTCCTAAACCACCAAGAAGTTTTGGTTTCGAAACATTCTCCCAATTAACCAAATGGAATTTCCCATCAGCTTCTTTGGACCGCGGTTAGACAATCCGGTAAAAAACATCCGTGCTTCTTAGCATTTTTGTTTTTGAGTAACGGTAGGGACACATTCAAATTTGTGTCCACTCTTACATCACCCGTCACCAAGTGGTGGTGGGAGAGAATGTAAGAATGGATGTAAACGTGCATGTACGTAGCCTAGCATTTTGGTTTCTGTTTTTGTATTGGGTAATTGTTCTTATTAAGCAAACCAGGTAAGAAGGACTAGCTAAGGATGACATACGTACACTGATGAGAGTGCAAATAATGGCCCGATGCACATGAGTTCAACACGGTAGATGTAGAGTCCACACATGTCATACGGTTGCGGACATATTTGTGTTCGGATCCATGCACTTCTTTTGTGCATGTCTGTAGCATTTTTTTTAAACATATCCTTGCAATCCAACGCACTAAACAACCAGAAAAACTCAGAAACTAAACAATCCAACTAAGACAAGATTCAGGAATAGCATTGCAATCCATTTGCTAAACAACTAGAAAAACTATTATAATCCGTGTTTTGTTTTAGGTAATGAAATCTTAATATGTTTGCAAACCCAATGTCGTAAACAACGAGAAAAATAACAAGCACCAATAAAGAAACAAACCAACCAAACCACCTAACAGAAAATTAACAAAAATAAAAGTTTGAAGCAAACGTTACCATCACCTCCAATGTCTAAAATCTCTTTCAGAATTTTAAAAACCATATTTTAGTTACAATCTGTAGTCACAACTAGTACTTCGCCTTGAGAGTATACAAGCAAAAGTCAAACCAAATACCAGAAATGCAACAGTTAGTGAAGAGATGTCTGTGGATCAACTTACGCATCAATTAGAGTAGTAACCAGAGAAAACATTATCTTCTTTTTGTAATGGTCAATGCAAGTAGTAGTAAATTTTCCCCGACAAGAACAAATGTTGAAACTATTGTCTTTCGGGGTTGGTCTCATGATACAAATCACTATCTCTAGCGGTTGAAGATGCCATTGCTTGTCTCTGTTACACTTTACAAGAGGTGTTGCGCCACACCCGTTCGCAATTGCAGTTTTTATGTTGTGTACTCTTTGCGCCCACTATGTCGACCATAATTTTCGCATTCAAACTGTTTGATGAAAGGTTCCTTTGAGCTCTTTTGGCTTATAGATGGTTTGGTGAGGACCATTTGAAAATATAGTACATAATATTAAAGGCCCAAATGTACTGAAATCTCCCCACGTCTATCTACATACATATACATCTGCATTTATCCGTGCTTCCTAATGAACAATAGCATAATGAACGCTAATCGTTCGATAGGATTACGCAACTTTAGTTGGTGTTGGATTTAAGAACTTCCTGCCTAAACCACCAAGAAGTTTTGGTTTCGAAACATTCTCCCAATTAACCAAATGGAATTTCCAGGCCATCAGCTTCTTTGGACCCCGGCTACACAATCCGGTAAAAAATAATATCCGTGCTTCTTAGCATTTCTCTTTTTGAGTAACGGTAGGGACACATTCAAATTTGTGTCCACTCTTACATCACCTGTCACCAAGTGGTGGTGGGAGAGAATGTAAGAATGGATGTAAACGTGCATGTACGTATGCCTAGCATTTTGGTTTCTCTTTTTGTTTTGGTAATGGTTCTTATTAAGCAAACCATGTAAGACAGGACTAAGGATGACATACGTACACTAGAGGGAGTGCAAATAATGGCTTGATGCACGTGAGTTCAATGCGGTAGATATAAGGTCCACACATGTCAAACGGTTGCGGACATATTTTTGTTCGGATCCGTGCACTTCTTTTGTATGTGTATGTAGCATTTTCTTAAGGCATATCCTTGCAATCCAATGTACTAAATAACCAGAAAAACTCAGAAACAATTTACTAACCAACTAGGAAGGATTAAGGAATAGCACTGCAATCCATTTGCTAAACAAAAAACCAAGAAAAACTATCATACTCCTAATTGTCTTTAGTTCTCTAAATATGGAGACCATACTCCCATTTTGAAAGATAGGGAATGACTTCGGTGTCCCTGGTCATTTTGGGGACACCGTAACTTTTGGCATAACAAAACCATTATAAGTATAACCAAATTCATTACAAGCATAACCAAAACCATAACAAGGCATAACTTGGTTGGTTATGCCTTGGTTGATTTTTGGTTATACCTTGATTGGTTTTTGGTTATGCCTTGGTTATGGTTCTATTATACTTGTAATGATTTTTGTTATGCTTGTAAGGGTTATGTTATGCCAAAAATTACGGTGTCCCCAAAATGACCGGGGACACCATAACATCATCCTCTCCTAAATTCTCTCGTAAAGTGTAAAAAGTAAAAATAAATTATGAATTATAAAATCTCCCTCCAATATATATGTTACATCCATTATCCATTTTGGAGTTTTAGCGATGGGTTGGAGATGCTCTTATAATTATGTAGCCTTAATGGTTCTCTGGTAACAATGTAATGAAGCACTATGTTTGATTTTTGGAAAACTATCTCATTTTCTATTTACATCTCATAATAATGTGTAACTAACAGCCTTGGAGTAATTAAGGCAGATGCTTTGTGCTGAGGGGGTTTTTGGCCGTTAGATTTAAACACAAAAAAAAAAGTCACACAATCCAACAACTGGAAAAGCCCTCGACACAGAGGTTTTCGGGACGAAGGAGATTGGACCCCGGAGTGAAGATCCTAGGTTAGTGAGGTAAAAAATCTAGAATAACGGAATGGCTTGTGTTTTCTCATAGTATAAGATTGTAAGGAAATCAAAATACGAAAATCTAAACTCGTGCTCCTAGTGGAACAAGTGTATATTAAGAGCAAAATATATACTTCGAATATAAAAAACTCAAATTTCCAAAAATAACAACTTTTAATTTCTATATATTGGAGTACTACTTTATATTTTTAAATTAAAAGTTGAAGAGGATCACTTTCTTGTTGGTGATAATTAAACACATGACAGTGAATGTTTTATCACAAATTAACGAGACCGAGTAACTAACAACTCACTCTTTCAAGCTTCCAATTTTCAAAGAAAAAACAAGAAGTTGTTAAAATGCCAATTGAAAGAAAACCCAGGATCTGACCCCTCAAATCGTTTTTTTCCCAAATTAAAATGACTGAATTTTCGAACAACTTTCTAAATTTTGTGGAGTAAAACTAGCTAAAACTTTTGAAGAACCTATAAAGTGTCATGACAAAAACACTACAAAAGCAATTTTTACAAGAAAAAAATTGGTTAATAAAAAATGTAAAAATATACATCATGACTAATTAAGTCAAGACCCACTTTGCAGATGATGCACGACTTGCCAACTGAGTTACTAACACCTCACTCTTTCAGGCTAAACACCTAATCAAAGTCTAGCACATTTTGATGCATTACACGTACGTGTGCACATCATGTGTACCATAGCTTCTCTCCTGAATTTAGCAAATTTTGATACATTGCACATGTGCTCATGTGTACCGTAGCTTTCAGATGGCCTCATCTCTCGTGAGAATGTCTCTGTCATTTTCGTCGCCCAAGTCAATCGATATCTGTTACCTCTATGTGCATTCAGGCTACATGTGTGGTAGAGTGTTAGACTTGTCACACATCACTCATTTAAACCACCCAAATTTGGTTAATATTTTCTAGAGGTTACTCCACTATTAACCAATTAATTTTAGGTTAAAACCCTCCAAAATAAAAATCTAACAAAGTAGATGCACCTTGAACACCGCATGTTTCTTTTTGATATCACGATATCTAGCTTAATAGATCGACTATTCCGGGGATGTATCACACGAGCTAATGGTGCGTCTCATTCATTGGTCAACCACTAATGATGATATCCATGATGTTGATTTTATTTGACATAAGATGATAATTTCGATTAGACAAGTACTTGAAATCACAAAAGTTATAATAGCCCAAATATTTCATTATGGTGTCTCATGGCTCATATTATCCCTAGCTCGATCCAATCCAAAGTAGTAGTTAAGAGACAAAATAGATTAAATTAATACGACTAAATAGAGAAAATAAATCTAGTTAAAATGCTAATTAAAAGTCAAAGTAAGAATAAATTCTATCAACCGTCAGTGTAAAACCCCACTTTTCTACCACCACCTATGATGGACTTCACAGATTATCTATTGTTGTGATCTGAACTGTTTATATTTTAAGACCACAATATTTCATGCAAAAAATCAGTTTGATTGGAAATCGATAAATATATCAAAATTTGAATTTTGGTTTATAAAATGGACGATCTAATTACTGTCAATAATAATAAAGATAAACTGCTTTGTTTACAGCAAAATTCAATTTTGATATTCCTATCGATGTCCGATCAAGTTTATTTTTTGATACTACTATGTGTGGTCTATAAGATAAACGGTTCAAATCAAAAATAATTACACATAGGACAGAAAAAGATGATGGTAAAAAAGTGAAATTTTCCACCGCCGCCGGAAAGAATTTAATCTCAAAGTGAAGCGAAATAAGCAATCCCATGAGTCTATACACGCCAACTTGTCGTTTGATCAAAGCACATTCATCCGGTCAGGCTTCGAATCATTGACATATATCTACCTTGTTTGTTTAAGGATTTTGAATTTTGAATTCTAACCGTTATCCTATTTATCTTTAATCATTATTCTTAATTTTCTCTTAATCTTTCTCCAATTAATCATTATCTTTATTTTCAATTATTACTCTATTTTTCTTTACATTCATTACCTTAAAATCCAAATCCTAAATCCCAAAACGAAAGGGGTCGAAGGGTATTTTTTTCGTGAAAAAAGAAGAAGGGTAATTTCTTTTTATCTCATTCGTTAAACTTAATTTACTTTATCCTGGAAGACTTTTTTTTTTTGCCACAATGATAACAGTTGTTATTAAAATGTCAAGAACAATACATCAAACGGGAGACCCGTCCCTCGAAAGGGGACCAAGTAACCACAACGATGGAGATTCAGTCCAAAGACTATACCCCGAACCACTCAAACCCTTACTTGCCAACACATGAGCAACAGAATTACCAGTTCTACAAACAAAAGAAAAGCTGCAGAACTGAAAATTTTTACTCAAAGCTTGAATATCATCAATGACCACTTCCACCTCTTGATTGGTTGCAACTTGGCCATTGAGCATCTTCACCAGCAATTGAGCATCACTTTCCACGACAATAGACCCCAAACCAAGTTGGAAGCCAAGATGAACACCTTGTCGAATTGCCAGAGCTTCAGCAACTGATGAACTTGCACACCATTGTGAAAAACCCATAGAAGCAGCCACAAAAAGAGCTCTAGAATCTCTAACCACAATACCATAGCCTCCTTTCCCCATGTCGTTCTTCCATGAACCATCCACGTTGATCTTAAAGATCCCATTTGGAGGCCTAATCCATGAATTTGCAGTGCCCTCCCCGAACGAAACAATATTCAGAGGGTTCAAAGAGTTTGCAGACAAAAACTCATGCAAATATTCCATTGCCCACTTGCACACCACCCCAGGAAGAGCTAGCTTTTGGTCAAACAGAGCCCCATTACGACACTTCCAGATATACCACATAAGTACAGCAGCTACTGACATACGCCATTCCTTATTGCTTTGATCCTGCCACCACAGTTCCATAGAGCCCCAAAAAGAAGAAAAAGAAGAAACTTGTACTGCCCCAATGCTAACTTGTAAAGGCGACAAACGCCACACTTGAACAGCTAAAGGGCAATTACAAAGTACATGGACAACAGATTCTTGGTTAGAACCACAAACCGGACAACTAGGATCGTCGATAACCCTCCTCCGCTGCAGAGCTTTCCTAGTTGGGAGAATTTCATGACAACACCTCCACAAAAAATGTTTAATTTTATTGGGGATATTGAGCCCCCAAATAGATTTCCAAAGTGCCCCATTCCTGGCCATCAAAACAGTCCCCCCGTCCTCTCCATTTCCCATAGACCTTCGATTTTTCAAATCTAAAGCTGATAAATAGCCAGAGCTGACATTATAAGTACCCGTATGTGACTGATGCCAAACCAACTTATCAACCCTGTTCGTCCACGATAAAGGAATGCTGAGAATGCACCGTGCATGATCCGGAACGAAAAGCCGAAAAATAATATCTTCCTTCCATGTAGCCGAGGAAGGATTAATAAGTTGGTTGACTTGCACAAATTCCCCATCGTCTGTCAGCCGTTGCGGAAGGAAAGCCCCATCCATTGGCACCCAAGGATCGGAATCAATGCGAACTTGTTCGCCATTCCCAACTGACCACCGAACTCCACAGGCTAAAACCTTCTTGCTTTCCCAAATGCTTCGCCAAACCCATGACGAATTAGAACCCAACTCAGCTTCCATAAACGAACTATTCTTAAAATATCTGCTTTTAAGAACCCGGGCCAATAAGCATCCTGGAGACATCATAATCCTCCATCCTTGCTTTGCTAAGAGAGCCAAATTATAAGATGTAAGATCTCGAAACCCCAGTCCTCCCTTAAATTTAGGATTGCATAGCCGACTCCATTTCATCCAGTGAATTTTTCGTTCATCACATTTTTGGCCCCACCAAAATCTAGCCATAGCCGCTTCGATTTGGTGACACAACCCTTCCGGTAACTTAAAACAAGACATAGAATATACCGGAAGTGCCAAAGCTACAGATTTAAGCAACACCTCTTTCCCAGCCTGGTTGAGAATTTTCTCCTTCCACCCGGCTAATTTCTGAAGAACCCTATCCTGGAAGACTTGAGGAGGGAAATAAGAGCTAATGGAAATTAAACTCTGCTCATGTGCATGAGAGTATAAAAAAAAAACACCAACTGCACTGCACTGCACTCCACTTGCTATGTAGAGTATTCTTTGGCACAAGATCCAGAGTATTGGAACCAGGAATCCGGACCCTCTAGTGCAGAGTGCACGTACTGGAGAAGTGTCGTGTATAATTAAATCTGTCTAAAATTATTTTTAATGATTCGTATTTTAGAAAGTACTCCAACCATAAAAGTGGACCATTTGATTGTAGGATAGCAAGTTTATGTGCTATAATATAAGTTCCCTGATTCATTTCGCGTGGTGATTTGGTATTGAACGCAACTAGCTCACAACCGACTCCAAATATAAGTTGTATATAAACGCTAAAACATAGTATTTAGGAGCACTACAAACCGCTCGAGAACCGCTCGAGGTTCTGATTCATTCAATCAAAAACGATGTAGGACAAAAAGTGGAGAGTTTTTAATTTTAATTGCTTTAGAATAAGATTTTGACTAGAAATATTTTCGTTTGAGTTAGATTTATTGATTTTCCATATTCGGTTTGATTTTAATTTCCAACTTTATTAGGATCCTTGGTCTACAAAAATTAGGATTTTATTTTAATTAATTAAAAATTAACTTTTTTTTTATTGTTGCTTATTTTGGCATGATTTAGAATTTCTTTTTAGGGTTAGGATCCTATAAGAAGCGCTGTAACCTAATCAATTTCTAACTTTTCATAAATAAAAAGTCCGAGTTTATCTCTCTTCTTGTAGATTCATGATTGCTCTACCAGTTTTGTTTGAATTAGTATGCAAACTAATCTCTCTCTCTCTCTCTCTCTCAGACTGTGCTGGAACTACGAAGATCAAGGTATATTCCCGTTTCTTCTTCTTATACGTCGTCTCTCTCTTTGTGTCGAGTATATTCTTTTCGATAGTCTTAATTATCTCTCTCTGGCTTATGTGTGTGTGTGCGTAATTGGAAATTTGACCCCTTTTTTTGCAAGTACTGAGAGAGAAGATTAAAACCGTCTTCTTCTCAAAAGAGAAGACAATGGATGTAGAAAATCGATTTCAAAAAGTCTAGCAACAAAACTTTAAATTAAACACAACCTCAGACGTAACCGTTGGATGCATGCAATCCCACATGCATCCAAGGGTCGTACATGTAGCATTGCTCGTCGGTTGAACACCAAAGATTTACAAAAAAAAAAAAAACAGAGAGAAGAAATTGGAACATTTAATACTTGTTTACATGCTACAAGCCCACATCAATAACTCACACTCCGTGATGGAGCCAGAATTTTAACGTGTGAGTGGCCGAATTATTATCTCCTCTAACCTTGCTCGACCTAGTCAATTAGGCTGTGCTTAGGGGGCTTAGAAAGATTGCTTGTTTAGCGGGACTTGTAAAAGATAATTTGGTATTTTTAAGTGGGGGATTTGACAAAAGGCTGGACGTATGATTTTTAACGAAAAAGAAAATAAAACTTCTACCCGCTATAAATTGAAGAGGTTAATGTGTACAGGTTAAAGAGGGAATACACAAAGATTGCTTGTGGTTAGTGTGTATGGATTAAAGGTGGGGTCGGCCAAAGTCTAGGCTAGACTTATAGCAATCAAAGGCCATACTACACATCAATAAAAAAGAAGAAGAAGAAATAACTAGTTATCGCTTTGCCAGCGTGTCTGCAAAGAGTCCAAAGTCTGGTCCTTCCTCAGCAAACTTTTTCACTAGTGATTTGTTGAGCAATTGACATGGTGCCTGCAATTTCTATCCCTGTAAAATGCACTTGAGAAACTCACCTTGCTTCATGTGAGCCAATTGACTTCGAAGACACCAGACTGACCAACCTAGAGATCGAGGAACATGTACCGAGGGAACCACCAGATGACGTAGATAAATTTAGGATTAATGCCCTGTAATTCAGAATGTGACTACTTGATGCGAACGTACTAGTGCGATCAGTCGATGAACAGTGGAATTGTGTGAATGATGGGCCTTCCATCCCTCTCCTGCTCTCTCTTTGGTCTGAGATTGGTTGTGCTATCTCTCTCTTTTTTGTATGAAATTGGTTGCCCCCCTCCATCCTTGTTGTATTTTTGTCTTCACATCGATTTTTCCCCTAAGAGGCAAATTGATTTCCTGCGTGTGTTGAATATTAAGGGGTAGCCTTTATTTGCAAAATCTATATTTCTGTGATAACAAGTCCAAGAATCTAAGTTCAACGACTTGTAATTCCCTGCTCGTGTTGCTATAATTGTTACGCATCATTTACGTACCCATACTGTAATTTTTCAGCATATTGCCGTTTCTGCATCTTGGCCATGTACCAGATTTCATTTTGGTGACTGTGGTTCATATGTGTAACTTTGTATTCTGATGGAAATGAACGTGAAACGCTAAAATCCGAGTCTCATGTACCTTTACAAGACTTGTATCTAAGTGTCATCTAGCAATTTGGTTTTTAAGCTAGAATGAAGACTGATCCTGGTCCTGACAGCATTTCTTTTTCTGATATATGATTGGTATTCTTTGACTATCCATCGCAGGTCAGGAATTCATGGAAGAGGTTGGCTATGATCTGCCTGAAGAAGTGCTAATTGAGATCCTCTCGAGGCTACCCGTCAAGTCTCTAATGCGCTTCAGAGGCATTTGCAAATTTTGGTGCTCTCTCACAAGAGACTTAAGTTTCATTGCCAAGCACCTGAAACACCACAAGGCTGATAACAATAAAAACGGCCGTCTCCTTGTTTACTCCTACGACGAAGCCTCCAACAAGTATATTTTCTCTTTGTTTCATGACGAAACCCTTGCTTTGCCTTGTTATCGATATCCGGATTTAGAGTTAAACAGTGATGCCATGGTTTTGGGGCCATGCAATGGCATATTCTGTCTATTTAATGATCGGGATGCTGTCTCCTTGTGGAACCCTGCAATGAGACAATTCAGGACTCTTCCACGATTACCCCTCCCAGAATTACCATCAATTGCGGAATTGTATTCATATAGCATCTTTGGATTCGGAATGGATCCGAAAACTAATGACTACAAGGTGATTTGGATTCGGGTTTTCTTAGACAAAGAAGAGTTGTTTGATATGGTTATGCATGACCACCATATACAAGTCGGAGTCTTCTCCCTAAGCAGCGATTCTTGGAGAGAATTGGATGGCAATCTTGTGCCAGTTCGTGATGTCTATGATTCTAAATTTTACTCATACGCTAACGGGTTTTATTATTGGTTTGCTGCTGATGAAGATGATAGGTTCATCCTTTCATTTGACATGGTCAATGAGGTGTTTCTTGCTATACCAGAGCCTGATGGTATACCAGAATCAGTAAGAGACGTGTCGTGGAAGCGGTTTGCATTTTACGAAAACTCCATCGCTCGGATTCTTTACGATCGCGAGGAGGAGGAGGAGAGATGCTATAGCATATGGGTGCTGAAGGGGGAGTGCTGGACGAAAGAAGTAACCATTGGACCTCTTCTAGGAGTTGAAATTCCGCTTGGATTCTGGAAAGATGGTGGGCTACTTCTACAGGGTAGGGCTACTGCAGAGCTAGTGGTGTCGGACCCCATTACCGGAGAAATAAAAAACGTCGGAATAGAGGACCCGATTCTGGTTTTTACTTATTCCGAGAGCCTGGTTTCAGTCGAGGGAGGAAATTGTTCGACGGGAAAAGATCTCCCGGACTTCTTTGATCTCCCTTCCCGCAATGTGAAGGCGTTTATGGAACGAAATGCTGCCTTGCGTCAATGCCAAAGTTCAGACTTTGACGGACCTCCCCCACCGCTTTCCCTTGAAGATCTCTTGCAAGATGAATTGTGAGTTGAATTGAAACAATTTTTATTTTTGCCGGCCACCATCTTCTGATAAATTATTGTTATTATTTTTTTGGTGGTTTCATTCTATTTCTTGCGGTATGAACATTGTCATAACTAGACCACGGTACTTCTGAGTTGGACTTATATCATGGTTTTGCTGTGGAGCACGGCTAATCTTACAGCAATTTGTTACCGGGTGATCGACGTTGTTATCATTAGAAATTCTGATTTTGTTGTTGTTGTTCTCCTTCTTCTTTTGGTGGTTTCATTCTATTTCTTGAGGTGTGAACATTGTCATAGCTAGAAGCCTAGACCACACCCGGTACTTCTGAGTTGGACTCCTGTAGCAAGGCTTATTTCCTTTATCTCAAGACTCCAGGTTCAACTTTGTGTTTACGAGGCTAGAGCGAGAAAGTCCCACAAGTTCCAAACCCAGCGTACTTCGTAAGCTACTGTTCCCTCGGTTGGGGGGGGGGGGGGGGGGGGGGGGGGGGAGGGAAAGGCTGCTGCCACCGCCTGAAAACCACCTCTCCTTTCCGAGAATACGCTTCCCCTTTGTCCTATTTGGCGTTTCGCTCCACGGATCAGAGCGCCTCTCCGCTTGCCACCCGCTGTCTCTCGGCCTGATCTCACCTCTGCTGCTCCGGCGATCCGTTGTACTCCGTTCCAGCCCGTTCGGCTTCTTTAAAACCCAGCTTCGGCTGGGATTTTCAGCCGTTCGGCCTCCCTATTCCGTTTTCCCCTTCCCGTCCGATCGGCCTCATCTTTTTCTCTTCCCATTGGATCCGACTTCCCGCCTCGTCCTCCCCTTTCCCGTCGGATTTGATCGGGCTAAACCCGTGCGCGGCTAAGTTTATTTGGGGGTTTCTTGTGGGTTTTCTTGGGATGCAGTAATTTAGGATTGCTATTAGTTTCAGCTATAGTTTAAGGTTGGCGGTGGTGGGTTTCTTTTTGGTGTATGAGTTTTTGCTTTCGTTTGGCTTGTTTTTGGTTGCGGGCACAAGAAATATCATTGCAATCCATTTGTTAAACAACCAGAAAAATTATCTTTGCAATTCAATGTACTACTAAAATTAAGCAAACCAATAGAGAAACAAACTAAGAAAATTATAAGCACCAATAATCCAACCAAACCACATAACAGAAAACAAAAACAGTGTTTTGAGGCAAACTTTGCAAGCACCTCCAATGTCTAAATCAGTGGCGGAGCCACATGGAGACGATGCGCCCCCACTGCAGTTTTTAATAATTTCATTTTTATCCCAAATTATAAATACCATCATAATTTGTATTAAAAAATTATACACATTTTTCTCTTATATCACTTAATCCTAAGTATCTTTGTAAAGTTTTTAAAAAAGTACTCTTTTACGTATTTGTTTTTCATAAAGACTCATCATATATATGTGTATTGTAGCAATTTTGTATCTTAAGTTCATTTTTTTCATGTTATGGTTGTTTATTACATGTAAAATATAGAAAATTTTAAGACCATGCTCAATGGTGGCCCCACCGACCTAAATTTCTGGCTACGCTACTGGTCTAAATCTTCCTCACAGCTCGTACTTCGCCCTGAGAATATAATAGTACAAGTCAAGCATAAATACAAGAAATGCAACGGTTAGTGAATAGATGTCTTAAGATCAAGAACTTACGCATCTCTTAGAGTAGTTACCGGAGGAAACATAATCTTCTTTTTGTATTGGTCAATGCACGTAGTAGTAAATCTTCTCTGACAAGAACATATGTAGAAAGTATTGTCCTTCTGGCCATGGGTTGGCCTTGTGATATAAATCACAATCTCTGAGAGTTGAAGATCTCGCTGTCCATCTGTGTTACACTTTAAAAGAGGTTTTACGGCCCACGCATTCTCAATTGAAATTTTTATCTCTTCTGGTTTGTACGTTTTAGTTATACACGGCACAATACCTATAGGATGCATGTTAGATGAATTTTAAAGTCAAACAATTCATGCCACTGCTAATGGAATAAAATTGACAAAAAAATAAAAAAATAAAAGGCTGGCAAAAATCATTCTCTTACAGGACTGCCTCACAAACTTTCTTTCCTGTCTCCCCTTAATTTCTGATAGTTTGTTAGTAATTTCAAAAGTAGAAAAAAGAAAGTTTGAAAATAAAGAAGCTACGAGTAATACAAAATGGTAGTTATATCTATTCCAAATACTGATAATTTGGATACTTCTATTCTAATTACGAATCAAATAGAAAGTCTCTCTAGCTCCAATTTCTCATTACACCCGTTTGCTAGATTTAATAATTTCTTTTATAATTCCAGTGCCTAGGTTAACTTACGCGTGCCAATGTTTGTTTCCGAAAGGTGAAAACTGGCCTAGAAACGGTGAGTAGTGCAGTTCTAGGCCTAATGCGGCCGTGCCAGGACTGGATTGCAATCCAAATTCGTATCAAGGCTTGGATGCCTCAAATCTGAATTCTAACAGACCATTGCGTACGACCTAAGGGGTGAGGCCGTATGTGGTTCGTGGTTTGCCTTTGCGGGCTAAGGACTTAAAATTTCCTAATCGTGTGAAAAATGGAAAGAAAGGTAGAGTAAGGCCTAAAACAGAAATAAAAGGACTTTATTAACCGTTTAACAAAGTCTGGTTACAAGGAAATGAAATAAAACCTAGGTTGGGCTAGATTGAACGGGAAAGTAACGATAATTGAAAGATAAATTGGTCGTGCACCTAAAGATAAAAGATAATTGAAATGTAAATTGAGTAAGCCGGGGGCTTGATTGGTCGGGGACCTAAAGATAAAAACATTTGCGGGAAATATAACGATAATTGAAATGTAAATTTGCATAAGCGCTGGGCTTGATGGTCGGGGACCTAAAGAGAAAAGATAATTAAAGAATAAATAGAGTAAGCCGGGGGCTTGATTGGTCGGGGACCGAAAAGATAAAAACTAGTTGAAAAATAAATATGCTTAAGCCGTGGGCTTGATGGTCGGGGACCTTTGCCAAGGCCTTCAACTCTGGTATTTATAGGCAGATGTCCCAGGCCTTGAGTTGCTTGAGCTGCTTCCACAGGCCTTCGTGCCTGACTGCCAAGTGTCCTCCTGGTACAGGCTTAGCCTTGAGCAGCTTCGAAATGCTCCAATGAGGGGCTGCTCTCTGAACAAAACGTGTCTTTTACTCCAAGAAAAGGGCAAAGGCGTGAAAAGCCCTTCTTTTCTGCATAAAACTTTGTAAAAGAGTAAAAGGAACTTCTGCATCCAGGCTTTTGAGTTGCTTATGAGCAGCTTGCTTAGGTCTGCATGAATCACTTACCAACAACTCCAAGGGGCTGCATGTACGCCACCTGTCTTTGGCCTTGCTTTATGCTGAAGGATGGGGTTCACTTAGACCTTGAGCTGCTTGTAAGCAGCTTACCCAGGTCTGCCCAGCAAGAACATTCTAGGCCTTTGAGCTGCTTGTGCAGGCCTAAGCTGCTTGGGATGTCTCCATGCATGGCTGCCACGTGTCCTTGGTCTGGTTAAGCTACTTGCTCGCATGGATGCTTGTAAAAAAGGTGTATTTGGGCCCACCAAGGCCAAAAACGCAGGCCTGGTTAAGCTGTTTGTGAGCAGCTTGTGTGATCTTAGAGAGAACATTCTAGGCCTTTGAGTTGCTTGTGAGCAGCTTAGCCCTTGAGTTGCTTGAGCAGCTTGCCAGGGAGGAGCTTTTAGGCCTTTGAGCTGCTTGTGAGCAGCTTGAGGCCTTTTCTTTGCCAATTAACAGGCCATATGTAATACTTGTATAGAATTAGGCCCATCTATCAATCGGGCCCGAACTCAAGGTGAATTATGGGCCTCGAATTTCTTTGTAAGCCATGCGAGCCCAAGTCTGGAAGGAAAACTTGGGCTTTAACTGATTTAGGCCCACTTAGAAGGCCTTATTATTTCTAAAAACTGGCCTAGGCCTGGATAAAACACTTAGATCTAGTGACTCAACCCAAGTCTTCGGCCAATCTTGGGCTTGGGCCTGTGATAACGAAATCTTAGGCATAAATTTGGCCCAGGCCATTGAAAACTCAACTCCATTAGTGGCGTTCAAATCGGTCCGATTTCATGGATGACCGATCATGAGGGCTTTCAAAGCCTAAGACCATCATTCAAGGCCTTTTTCTAACCAACAAATTGGTTTTATGGATTTTGGCCAAAAATGGGTGTAAACAGTACCTTGATTAATCTTGGAAGTTAAATCCCAAAGTCCACTTGCTTAATTAAAGTTCCGTATGGATTGGCTCCAAAGGAGGTGATAATATCTGAGAGATTTCGGACCTAGGACCTTACAAATAAGCAAACCTCTAAGAGCATCTTCAACCCTGGCTTCAAATTTGAGGATGTAAAATTTTTTTGAAGGCTTATGTGGCAATTTGACATGTTAGAGTTTGACATCTTCAAGGTACCCACTCCAACCCACATGTCAAGGCTTATGTGGAAGTTTGGCATCTTTGGGAGGTGATAATATCTGAGAGTTTGGCATCTTGAAGTTTGACATCTTCAAGGCTTACGTGGAAGTTTTGGAGTGAAATAATGAAAGAAAATGTTTGACATCAACTGTCAAAGTTGACATGAGAGAGGAGATGTCAAATGACACATAAGCATTTGACATCTTGTTTGGTCACGAAATGGCTCAAGGACTGAGCGGGCATGCCAGGACTTGTTGCGTCCAACGTAAAGGACTAGATGCCATTTTTCTGAATTCTTAACCGTGAGCGAGAGTGTTGCAAACCTAAGGGCTAGATTGCAGTGATGGTTTGTGATTTTGCTACAACGAGTGTGGACTTAGCTATTTTCTAACCATGTAGTAAAGAGAGCAACGTAAAATAAAGACAAACATTCGACATTCTTATGTTGGAATAATAAAGTTGGGTACAAAGAAAAGTAAAACCCAAATTACTTGATGAAGTAATTGAGCGAATGCAGAAAAGTAAATATAGTTGCTTCGCTAGGAAGACTTTGGTTTAAGCGTTGTTCTTGATTGGTGTATGAATCCTTTTTCCTTCTTTAATTATAGTATTTATAAGCCAAGAGACCCCACGGTGTTATGCATACAGGAGCTTGCTGTCCTTATCTCGTGTGATGACAAGTGTCCATGTGACCTCCGATTCATGGGATCATGGACGGTTGAGAGGAGTTACAAATATTGCCCATGTGTTCTTCTTGATTGTGAGAAGTTACTGGGAGTTGGCAAAGGTAATGGGCCACCTCATGCCCTTTTTTCGTGGGCTAACAAAATCTATTAGCCATTTGACTTGGCTTTTTGCAAGGTAATAAGCACTTACCCACCTTTCACTTTTCATGGGATTTTACAGGTAATGAGTCATTTTATTAAATTAAATGGCCTATTAATATGTTTACCCACAAAAGCACTTAATAAACTTTATATAAGTCATGGGCCAACTAATTCTTTAAAATTAATCAGGCCCAATCAATATCGCCTTGGCCCGATAATTTTAACCTAACACATTTCTATTTTTTGGCCAAATTTAATTAAAAGATAATAAATGGCCCTCCAACGCTTACCCAGGACTGATTGCCAAAAACGGGTGTAAACTCATCTTGATTGGAGTTGTTTT
The DNA here is from genome assembly GCA_014282245.1 of Rhododendron simsii. Taxonomy (NCBI): domain Eukaryota; kingdom Viridiplantae; phylum Streptophyta; class Magnoliopsida; order Ericales; family Ericaceae; genus Rhododendron; species Rhododendron simsii. The sequence goes on along the minus strand of CM024953.1, from coordinate 7,550,153 downwards.
ACATGTTAATTCTTCCACTTGGCATGCCATGTCAAATTTGACATTCTTGGTTGGAGATGCTCTAAGTCTCAAACATTGACTACTATGTCAACTCATTGATGTTACAAATTTATTACTGTGCATTCCTATAGGAAATTGATTTTTACACCACCCTTTTAGCCATTCACGTTTCTTTTTTTTGTCTTTATTAACCTGAATTTACCATTTTGCCCTTGAATGTGTGAAAAAGAGTATTGAAAAAGGGGGCAAAAAGATAAATTAAAGTAGATAAAGACAAAAAAAAAGAAAAAGAAAAGAAGTGTGGATAACTATAAAGAGAGTGTAGAAATCATTTTTCTTTCTATAATATCCTCATTGATCATCTCCCTATCCCAAAACCTAATTTTTGATTTACCAATCTACCTCACCATCAACCGCTACTCTATAATATGTCCAATCCATTTTATTGCTTGTTATCTTTAGCAGCTTTTCTTTATCACAAAACTCGTAAAAGTAGGTCCCAAAATTTATAAAAGTGAATCATAAAAATTTGTAAAAAATGAGCACTAAAAATTCATGTATAAACAATTATAAAATTTCATATATTAGACCACAAAAATTCATAAAGTAAGCTAGAAAAATTTATAAAAATGAGCCACAAATATTTTCCCCTATCCAAATAGGAAAAAAATATTGACGATATAAATTTATACGGAACCTAATATTCATAGAACTGTGAGTAGGGGATTCGCTTGCATGTTCTTCTTAGACGAATTGTTGTGTCAAAATACATCTTTGGTAGCTAGCACGTTCCATGTTTTACCCACTATTCTTCCCAAAACTTGAAATGCGAATCAGTTTTTTCATCTTTGGGTTTCAAAAGACTTGGCCAGTAGAGTAGCCCTCAAGATCTCTCCTCAACGAAGCAACCTAATTTAGATAAATACAAACATCAATCCATATATAGGTGATTGACAGTTCTCGTGGGTTTTTGCCATTCAAAATTCTAGGCCAAAGGCCATGAATTGTGAAGTCCTGGGGAACAGGACGTTCACAACTTCGGATCCTCACGTTGCAATACGAATTGGGCCAGTCAAAGAAAGAATGTACAAATCAAAGGACTTTCCAAATGTTGGTAGACAGAAAAGTACAACAATGAATGCAAAAGTGCCCAGGAAACCAAGTTTCTCAAGTCTATTGTTTCTCCCCATTTGTTTGAGAGAAAAAATTAATTAAAGAAATCAGGATTTTACCACTAGAATCAGAGACATAGAGAGAGAGAGAGACAGGTATCAAGAAACAGAAAAGGAGATAGGGCTGGGCAAAACCCATAAACAATCCCCAAAAATGTTTGAAACATTGGAGAGAGAGGGAGAGAGAGAGAGGAAGAGGGGCAATGCGACACTGCAAAACTCTTGTGGACCAAAGAAACCCACACAGAAGCACGGAGGGAAACTGGGCTAGGCAAAACCACAAACAATCCCCAAAATGTTTGAAACCTACAATCAAATTGTTATGTTGTGTACTCCTTCCACAAACAATCCCCAAAATGTTTGAAACCTACAATCAAATTGTTATGTTGTGTACTCCTTGCCGCCTACTATGTCAACCATAATTTTTGCTCTCAAATTGTTCGACGAAAGGTTCCTTTGAGTTCTTTTTGGCTTATAAATAGTTTGGTGAGGGCCATTTGAAAATGTAGATATCAATTGGTGAAATATATACTTCCTAATAAAAGAGATTGATGGTTGCCGACTCTTACATCTCCAATCTACCCTTCCTACTTGTTCTCCCCAAAAACTAACGAACATATTCCCTCCCATTCTCCCAAACAACACACCCTATTACCAACGGCTCCCTCAACTATACCATCACAACTACCAACAGCTCTAAATGGAAACTCACCCCGAGCCCATTCCATCCACATCTTCATCTCAACCCCCAAAGTTTTAGCATCAAACCACACGCTTATGTGCTCTACAAATGAGCCATTAGTTCTATTTATAGCCATCCACCTCCTCAACGAATGTCGAGGATCATCTTCATCCATGGCTCACACTCCCCTTCTATAATCCTCCTATATATTTCTCTTTTTCATGCTTCCATTGTGTGCTAGCTAGAACCCTCCTCCACGCAGTGTTCTGGGATATCTCAAACTCTTTCGCTAATCTCAAAGATTCCTCTATCTCCTTAGTTCTCGAACCTTTCCGAATATTCTAGCTAGAACTTTCTCCACCATTCTAGGCATTGAAAATATTATCAAATCTTTTAATTAGAAAGTTCTCCGTTGTAGAACATGACTCAAACCTTTCCAAACTTTTGTAGGATTCACTAGTCTACTCGAAAAATTCGAGATCTATAGAGAGCTACGTGTTTATTCTCAACAGAGGTTAGGGATTCACTTCTTGGCCATAATCTCCTTACTGCGTAGCCTTTAGTGTATGAACTCCTTGCGCTGGCTCCCACATCGAAAGTTTGGGTATTGTGTGCATGTGTGTTTAAAGGGTCTATTATGCATCTCTCTAATCAACAATTGTTTAGGTGAATTGATATGTAGAAGTACCATTTTGCCCTCATTCCAGAACTCCTTGGTTCCTAGAGGGGGAAAATAAATCATCCTTAATCGTAGTCGGGGGCAAGACCACATCAATTCTATTGCGCGTTGGATAATCTACGGTGTTAACCGGAAAAATTCAAAAGTTGATACATTAAAATTGATGAAAGAAGTTTATTAAGGAGGGGAATAAAGTTAGAACAAACAAATTTTTTTGGAATCATTTTTTTAATTTTTAATTTTGTTTTCAAATTATTGCATAGTTTTTAAATAAATTTTTTGATTTCTTTCCAATTGACAAATCGTTATTTTGATTAAATAAACAAAAATACTCAATCACAACGAAATAAATCAACTCGAAAATAAAGATGGAACAAGGTATCGAACGCCGAGAATTCATGGATCCAGTAAGGAGAGAAATTTGGAGAAAAGATCCTCACTAGGATAAATTATTCGATGTCAGGTGGCATTGCCACAAGGTTTAGTTCAAACTAAAGTTGTGGTGTTCTGCCTAGACAAGTGTGCAGGCCTTACGCCCATGTGTACCGGCTAATTAGATGGTGTTCCGGTTTTTTAAAAAAGAACTTTTTAGAAAAGAAAGTTAATTTTAAACTCAAAAATTATGTGTTTACGCAAATAATTTTCCTACTAATAAGGATCTTATTTGATAGATTTCATTGAGATCTTTTATACGGTACAAAAAAAATCAAAAAATTATTTTTCATTTTCATTATATTTGAGTTTGACAATTGAAGAAAAAGAATTTTTTTAAAAAGAAGGGTTAGGGAAAGCAAGCCTTAATCCAAGGTGTTCTTAATTTGAACACTCGAAGTAGCCAATCGATTTGGATCGAACTGCTCTATTTGGTTTGCTTTTCACGGTTCAATTGTCAGATTATAGTTCTAAAAAAAGAACATATAGTTTTGGGTCAATTATTGATTCTCAACTTTAAAACCATAGTTAGAACCGAACTGAACCGTTTAGCATTAATACATACAAAGTCAAATGTAATTATGTATTTTCATTTGGTAAGTTAATATTTTTTAGGGGGAGATAACGTATTAATATTTTTGTTATCTACGAGGACAATTGAACAAGTTTGTACTGTGTACACATCCCTTGTCCTTTTTTCGGGTGGTGTAGGTGCATACATCCTTAAGGGAAATAATTATTTTAATATCTATATATATTTTTTGAAAAATGTTTTAGAATATACTAACCATGTAGAATCGGAACCTACCTAAAATCGCCCGACATCACTGTTTGATTTTTGTTAGGCTCAACATAAATATTAAATCATATTTCACTTCTCAATTTTCAAGAATTATTTGGAATGATATGGTTCCTGAACTTGTAGAGAATTGCACCAATTCTGACCGTGCGAAACGAAGAATATCTCTCCCTAATTCGCGAGTCCTGACCTTGATCCGGTCCATTGAGGAGGCAGTCTGGTTTGAAGCTTTTGTTACCAAGTCAAAGTCCATTTATGTGTTTTCCTTTAAGAGTGCCTTTGGATGGTAAGAAAGGTTGAAATAAGAAAGATGAGTATTTTCTCATAAAATTTTTATTTTTATTTTTGAAATTGGATGAAAAAAGGGAGACGTCAATTATAACATTTTTTTTTTTTTTTTGAACAGACAATTATAACATTTTATTTTTATATTTTTTTCTTAATTTTTCACCAAAATGGTCAATTCAAATAAATAATTTGACTAGAAATTAAAATCATTTCTTTTCTCTTAAAATCCCTCCATCCATCGCGGAAAGTTCATACGAAAATTTACGGACCAATATTGGAGTAGAAATGTTGTCCTAATCAAAATCTGACAGAGCAAAACCCGACGTCTCCCATCTCCCCTGGACCTTCTTCCTCTGTAGCTCACCAGTTACACAAAACAATTTGGATTGGATCAATGCTTTCCAAGAAAGCAATTGGATCCAATTACCGCCGAGTAATGGATGCCAAAACCCTAACCCTAGCTCCACCAACCCCACCGCAACCACCACCGCTACCAGTGCCGCAACCACCACCAGGCCTAGCCTTCTTCCCATCCCTCAAACCCCCAAACAAAACCCTGTCTTTCCACCAAATCTCCGTCCTCCTCCTCACCTTCGCCGCCTACGCCGCCTTTCACGCCTCCCGTAAGCCCCCCAGCATCGTCAAGAGCGTCCTCGGCCCACAGCCCCAAACCCAAAACGCCACCGCCGACGCAGACGCCGGGTGGCCCCCGTTCGACGGGTCACGCGGGCCCCACCGCCTCGGCGAGCTCGATCTCGCCTTCCTCTCGGCCTACGCGGTCGGTATGTACCTCTCCGGCCACATTGGTGACCGGATCGATTTACGGGTGTTCTTGACAATTGGGATGATGGGTAGTGGTTTTTTCACTATTGTTTTCGGATTAGGTTACTTTTTTAGTGTACATGTATTGGGTTTCTATGTATTTGTTCAGATTGTTTGTGGGTTGTTTCAGTCAATTGGGTGGCCTTGTGTTGTTTCAGTTTTAGGGAACTGGTTTGGGAAGTCCAAGAGAGGGTTGATAATGGGGATATGGAATTCACAAACCTCAGTTGGTAATATTATCGGGTCCTTGGCGGCGGCGTCAGTTTTGGGTTTCGGGTGGGGTTGGTCCTTCGTGTTGCCAGGGGTTTTCATAGTGGTGGTTGGAGTTGTGGTTTACTTGTTTCTTGTTGTGAGTCCTGAAAATGTGGGATTGGAGTTGGAGGGGAAAGAGGTTGAGATGAATGTGGAGGGACTGCCTTTGGTAGTTTCAGAGAAAGTTGAAACTGGAGAAGCAGGGTTGGTTCAGTCCGAGAATGCGGATTCGTTGGGTGCAATTGGGTTTTTGGAGGCTTGGAGATTGCCGAATGTGGCACCGTTTGCGTTCTGCCTCTTCTTCTCTAAGCTTGTGGCTTACACTTTCTTATATTGGTTGCCCTTCTACATCAGGCACACAGGTAACCATTTTTACTAACGTCAGATTGTGACGTTTGAACTAATTATGCATCTGACTCTGCATTAGTTAACATTTTGATCTTCACCTAATGGGATTATCCTGTCAAGTTGTGTTGAAAGTACCAATATTTTAAACTAGGAGAGTTTTAGTTCTTATGAGTGAGGTACAGAGTGATTTCGAGAATAATCATGTTAGATAACTTCAGAATATTAGGCAAAAGCTGCTGGCGAGGAAAAACCTTTAGACTACGTTTGGATTGACGTTGAATTCAAACAAAGGGATGCAAATATAGATTTGAAGTTTGCTTATGGCTTTTGAGATTTAGTTTGAACGCTTTATCTTGATGGGCTTGAAATTACTAATAGCGGAGTGATTTGTAACCGTCCGTAGACATATCTCTTCTACCTGTAATCCATCTTCAACTCCCTTTTCACAAATCGCATAAAGCTAAACCTCTTATGTTTTTATCAATATTGAACCTGGATTCTCTTAATATGAAATCGACACTATTCAAATGGCTCCCTAGGTCCCACGTATATTCCTCAATTGAGATTGTTTAGTGTAGTCTCTACTGATGGCTTTGTTCAATGCACCGCATCCATCTGGCACTAAGGATAATGGATTTCTAAATAGAAGCATGAAACACAATGAACTTATTATTTTTTCCATGGGCCATCCAAATGCTTCCTTTGGTTTTGTTTGAGCGTGCTTTGTTGAAGGATTTATAGAAGAAAGGAAAATGTAAAGGACTAGGATCAAAATAAATAAATAGTGAAATGTATAGTCAATTTGTTTCTTTCGTTTTTTTTCCCTGTCATTTTCCTGTCCCTTGACATAGTCAGAAATCCACAATTCAATAAACTGCCCAAGAGTTCAAGTTCTTAAATGTGACTTGGTCGATTGCTTAATTTCCACTCTACATTTTTGTTGTTTCGTGATTGCAGCTGTTGCAGGTGTGCACTTATCACACAAGACTTCTGGGATCCTTTCCACTATATTTGATATTGGAGGAGTCGTTGGTGGTATTCTAGCAGGGTTCATTTCGGATGCAATTGAAGCTCGTGCTGTTACTTCACTCATATTCTTGTTACTTTCTATTCCTTCCCTTATCGCTTACCGCATTTTCGGAAGCATATCTATGATTAGCAATGTTACCCTGATGTTTCTTTCTGGGTTACTAGTAAATGGACCATATTCACTTATTACGACTGCAGTTTCAGCTGATCTTGGTACACAAAGCTTGATTAAGGGGAACGCACGTGCGTTAGCTACGGTGACTGCAATTATAGATGGTACGGGTTCTGTTGGGGCAGCTCTGGGCCCACTTTTGGCAGGTTATATTTCAACCAGAGGATGGAACAGTGTGTTTTCAATGCTTACTGTTTCTATTTCTATCGCGGCTATGCTCTTGATTCATGTAGTCAAAGCTGAGATTAAAGAGAAGATTAATGAAGGAAAATGGCTTCGGTGGAGCGTAGTTGCATAGTAAGGAAAAGCTTTATGATGGTACTACTGTTATTGCAGAATGCCATTAGTCGATACTGTATTTCTTAGCCATGATAATGGATGGGTGACGGTATATAGTATACACGGATTCAAAGTTGGTGCATTGATCATTTATTTGATTTTTGTATTATATAGTAGACCCAGGTTAGGCGTAAGAAGTTTCTTAGTCTGTCATACATGTATATCTTCGTATCCTTTTTGGAAGTCGACTTCCACACACTGTACAATGATTAAGGATTTTGTCAATCCACGACTCGTGGGTTTTTTGTATCGCTTTCTTCATACAAGAATGAAACTTCGATTTACGTCCAACTGAAATCGTTCCATCGACTTTTGTGGGTATTGTTCTATTCCTCTTTGTTCCTTTTTGGTTATCCGAGTTACTGCTCTTGTATGTTTCTGCTTTCGAATATGACGCTTGTTTTAACTTTGTGAAGAGAAGTGAATGATAGAAGCTTGTGGTTAAAGGTCCGTTTAATGCAGATTGTTGGTTTAGAACTTCTTACTGGGCGTTAGATGAACAAAATCCAATTTTTGAAGCTTACTGATTTTCATTTTCTAGCGATGGTATCGTATAATTGTTGATATGCAAAAATGCATCGTACAACTTTAAACACCATCTGTGTCTAAACACATCCGTGTCTGAATTAGGACAGAGTTTCATTATTGGTTTTTCCTATCTCCTCAAATCATTGAATCTTCGGCCACTTTATCTGGAATGGAAAATGTAAGGATGTGTTCGGATAGGGAATTTTTTGATACATTTATGTGGAAACCATGGAGAATGAAGTGAAATAGCCAAATGCATTCTTTCGTTCGTTTTCAAACAACTCTCTCCACAACTCTATGATCCAACAAAGCCTGTTCGTTTTCAAATAACTCTCTCCACAACTCAAGAATGAAGTGAAATAGCTAAATGCATTCTTTAGTTCGTTTTCAAACAACTCTCTCCACAACTCTATGATCCAACACAAAGCCTGTTCATTTTCAAATAACTCTCTCCACAACTCTATGATCCAAACAAAGCCTAATAGCATATTCGCATACCAGCACACAACTATTGAACAGCAAGGTAATATGAAAAAGATCAGTGTTAAGATTGGTGTACTCTGCTCATTAACCATGTAAGTTAACAAGGACCATACAAGAAGTCAAGAATCACAAAATTTGTATGCAAGTTACATTGTACTGCCAAAGATATACAACACTTATTTCCGATTCAACAATTTCTTGATTCTCCATTATGCTGGCCCCCCAATTGGACCCTAACAATACAAGAAAGTTCTCCCCACTAAATGTATCTGTATACAACAAATATCCGAAAAATAGCCAATTATCGCCATCATCGTCATCACCGGCTGTGTATTATTCTCCTCTGCCCTCTTGACTAATATAACCTCTTACCCTTCTAGCAGGAACTTATTAAGATTTTGAAGCCCTTCCGCAGAAATACTCCGTATGACTTTCGGTCTCTGCACCACCATAGGAGGCGGCGGCTCTGAATGGAAACAAACCATCACAACCGTCAAGTTATCCGTAGCTCCTCTCTTCATCGCCTCCTCCACTATCTCCATGCAACACTTCTTGACATCATTGTGTTCTTGCAGTTTCCTCCTAGCAAAATCCACAGCATTTTGGCTTCTAAACACGTCCCACATCCCATCGCTCCCAATTATCAAAAATTCATCTTCTTTTGTTAGTGTAAGTAACTTCAATTCTGGTTCAGCACTCAAGGGTCCACCCATTCCGGTGGTGGTTTCCTTTAATCCGTTCATGTGCCAATCTCCTAGGGCCCGCGTTACGGCCAGTTGACCATTCAAGTATCCATCGTCGATAAATCCTCCCAATGACTCAATCCTCATCCTTTCATTATCGCAGCATGGCCTGTGATCTTTTGACATCTCTATGGCCATTCCGCGTCGAGATAGTACTGCTCGGCAATCACCGGCATTCGCTACAAGTAAAGATCTGAGGAAAGTGACAATAATTAAGCTAATGCATGCACAAAACATATAACGCTTCTCAAAAGAAAAAGGGTTTGCAGGCATCCCTAGAGTTCAACAGTCCCCATTTCAACTTTTGAATGTGCGGTAACATGTACAAATTCATCTTCTTTAGGCACCCATCTAAATCGTACAATCCTTGAAATTTAAAGCAGATGGTAAGCAAACATCATACATTGAAGTTTGGGAAGCATTAGTAAGACAAAGGAAACCCCAAATTCAAATGCCAATATATTTATTTGCAAGCTCATGGTTTAAAATTTGATTAGAGCAGTAACTATTTAGGTTTACATGTCTTTTTTGTGTGCTTTTTTCTCCTATTATTCTATAAGAAAGGCAAGTTTTGCAGTCTCTCGTTTTTGGTGGAAAAGACTGCAGCCGGAATGGTTTCTTGAGTATGAGCAGAGATTTACTTGTTTTGGGGTAAAATTATTCAGCTTTAAACCCCCACCAAGTTTTCTGTTCTCACTTCTTCTAGCTTTGAAGTTGTGAACTATTAAACTCATCCTTCAGTCTTTGTGATTGTAAACCAAAAGCTAATACAATTATCCGCCCCACCCACCCCCCAAAATTTTGTCACCAGAAGCTCACTTTAATAAGCCCCAAAGGTAAGGTGAGTATAATGCTGAATTCAACAAGATCCTAAATTGTAAGTCGTAACAATCCTTTTCTTATTTCCTTTTTCAGGAAGGAACCAAAACAAATGGGCAAACAACAGTGAAGTTACCTCCCAAATATCATTGCAGTGAGAGCAGTTGTGCCAGAAGACAGGGCAGACTCAAGAGAGCATGACTTTGCAAAGGCAGCATCTGTTTCCAAAAATGACCTTGTGACGACTTTCTCAAGTTCTAAAGGGAAATCAGCATCCTCAACAATGACCCTTGGTAAGTGTTCGCGGACAAAATTTGCTGCACCCTTTCCCCCATGTCCATCAAACACCTATCATTTTAACCAGTTGCTGTTTTCAGATGTCACAAACCGAAAAACGTTTCTGATATTTGATGTGCAATATTGCTTTTCCATATTCTACTCCCGAACATCATCATTCATCGGCTATATTATTCTTTTTATCCCACATGTGATATCTGCTAGATTAAAACATTTGAGAGCTCTACATTTGAAATTAGAAAATTCTCCTGCTGTTCCGAGATAATGTTAATCAATTAACTGAATTAGCACAAGAACTAAGCAGACAAACATTGGACAACCAAAGTAGGTTAAAGAACTTACACCATAGAAGGAGACAGCTTCCTCACCAAGTACATTGTAACCGAAGTTCTTTGCTAGATCGGTAATACATATGTGAGTATCCTCCATATTGGAGCGACAACCAATATCAGACCACTCTCCAGACCTAAGGGCTGGGATGAAGTGATTAAATGGATTGTATCTTCTGTTTGAAACCGAGGCATCCTCACTAATGCTTTCCAGCTAGGAAATTTCAGAAAACAAATGAGACAGGTTAATTTGGAAAGTAGGATTACAAGATAAAACCAAAAGAATATGTAACAGGAGAAAAATCTTTTTGATTTTATTGTCCTGATTAATGATAATGAGAGACGGACATTGTCTTTCCTCATAACAATGAAGAATTTCAAAAAGAGCAAAAAAAATGGAACAAGATTACAACACATGAGGCAGGGCAAGAAATTCATAAATGACAGAAACTGTTGGAAAAAATGCCCACCTGATAGAAGATTTCACAAACCACACGGAATTATAGAAGTTAGGTAAAGAGCCAGACAAAAAGAGGAGGGCCAAGTTTGAGATATCCACGAACACTCAAGTTTTCTTTCGATCATGGATTCGTGAAGGTACGTATGATGAGAATGGAAACTAAAGTTGCTAATTCTTTCTTTCCCTTTGTGACTCCCTCTACAAATAAAAAAATCCAACACAACTTTATAGTGAATCTTGCAACTAGATCCTGGGGCGAATCTTTCTCCTGGAGCCTGAAGTCAGGAATAGGATGTATGGCACATTGTAATGTCCACACAAAAGGATTAACCAACTCCTTAAAAGGATAAACATAAAAAAAAAAAAAAAAAATCAGTACCTATGTTTTACCGTAGCGCACACTCTATAAAAAAGGTTTATATAGCAATCTAGCAGAATCGAGACACCATTCTAACTCAAGGAATCCGATTAAGATAAGGTTTCCTCCAATGTAGCTCATAAAGGCTCAAACAAGTTCCTCAATTAACTCACAAACGGGAAGCTTAAAATCTAAGGGATACATAATTACTGGCAGTTAAATTATTCCAGTGAGTACCAAAGAAGTAGTATAAAAATCCAAAACTTATGACAAAAGTGGTTCCGAAAGAGAAGGAAATCGCAAGTACTCAGATACTCATACAAACAAAATTAGACACATGGCCCTAGGATATAAATTCCAATTCAAGCAAGGCACAGATACACATTTATGAGGTAAAAGTACTTCATGTGTCATCTACATGAGTAAAGTAAAATTTAGAGCCAGAATAACTTAGATAGTACTCAAAGTAAAACCATCCGTACCCAACTCTATTTCAATTCGTGAAATAAAAAATTTATGACCTAATACAGTACATCTACGTGAATTAACACCAATCAGAGAGAGAGAGAGAGAGAGAGTCCTAAAACTAAAAGCACAGTAATCAATAAAAACAGCCTTTGGATAGAGGGACTTGATGGGAAAAGAGAAAAAGATTAGAGTTTCTTGCCAAATTACCTATTTTGGATTACAGCCCCTTTTGGATGGTAAGAAATGATGAGATAAGAACAGGTATGAGCCAATAATAAGTTTTCATTTTTGTACTTTTCTACCCCCAAAATACACAATCTAAAAATGAGTGATTTGGCCAAAAAAAACTCTATACTTTTTTTTCTTATGAAATCCCTCCATCTTGGATGGAGGCTCTAAGTAATTTGGCGAGAAAAAAAAGGGTACAAAAATGATATTTTTTGATTCGCTCCTTCCCCTTACTCACCAAAACTCACCCTTTTCTCACAATCCTCACAATCCAAAGGGCTCTCAACTCTCCAGTGAAAACCAACACAGACCCAGCTCAATTACAGCTAGTCAGATGACAAATGGATCCTTGAGCATACAAATTAGGTACAAAAACCTAAGTTATGACCTAAACCACACCAAACCCAAATGAATTAACCCCCTACAAACCAAAGTGGGCGGTGGGATTGGGTAACAAATTAGGCGAGCTGCACGTAAGCTGGCCGGACACGTAAATTATAAAAAAAAAATTACACCCAACAAAAGACAGTAATCTGAAACCTTCTAAAATTAACAGCACCAATTATCAATCAGAGCTTAATCATAAACATGAGAACATATCACAAAAAGGGATGCAGATCAAAGAATTGAAACACATACAGGAAAAGAAGAATTCCCCAAATCACAGGAACTCTCTTTCTGATCCTCCATGCCCTCAGTTGCTTGTTCTGAGTCTTGAACACACATTTTGGGTGGTCTTAATTTCAGTCCGTAAGCAAATTGGAAAGTCTCTTCTTTTATTTTTTGGAGATAGAATATGAACAAAAATGGGTATTTGGAGAGAAGATTCGTTGGAATATCTTGGAGTCTTCGGGTAAATGAGTAGATTTTAGTAGGGTAAATTGAGTAGGAGGACATATTACAATAGTTTTTACCATGATAAGGACATAAATATTTTCCTCTAAAGTCTAAAGGACATTATGCCCATGATTTACAAATAGCCCCCCAAAGTTGACCGGCGTTGACCAAAGTTGACCGGTGTTGACCGGCGTTGACCGGAGTTGACCGGCGTTGACTGGCATTGACCGGCGTTGACTGGCGTTGACCGGCGTTGACCAAAGTTGACCGGCGTTGAAAGTGCCTAAAACCCTAGGGTACCCTATGAAAGTGCCTAAAATCTTAGGGTACCCTATATATGAAAGTGCCTAAAACCCTAAGGTACCCTATGAAAGTGCCTAAACCGCTAAAACCCTATAATAGAAAAATGAACCCTAAAACCCTATAAAAGTGCCTAAAACCGTAGGGTACCCTATGAAAGTGCTTAAAATTTTAAGGTACCCTATATATGAAAGTGCCTAAAACCCTAGGGTACCCTATGAAAGTGCCTAAACCGCTAAAATCCTATATTAGGAAAATGAACCCTAAAACCCTATAAAAGTGCCTAAAACCTTAGGGTACCCTATGAAAGTGTCAAATCCTAGGGTACCCTATGAAAGTGCAACAAAATCGAAAAACACAAAAAAAGACATATTTTGTGTTAGCCAAACAAGGCCCTTGTCTCATTTAAAATCATTTAAATGAAAAAAGACATTTTTTGTGTTAGCCAAACAAGGCCCTTGTCTCATTAAAGGCAATTTGGTCTTTTCACGGACCTTAAACTCTAAAGTATTTTCATTAATGGACTTTACACATCACTGAAACTTAAGCTGGACTAAATCTACTTTGGCACCTCTTCTTTTGGACTTTAGACTAATTTGCTGATTTTAGTATTACTCTGTGGAGGGGCTCTGTTTTATGGTAGTAGGTTTAATAAATGGATGGGAAGTGTCCACTTAGAGAGAGAGAGAGAGAGAGAGAGAGAGAGGAGCAGCCTGCAGCCGTTAAATTCCAGAGTTTTCTGTGAAAGCGTGAGATGTGGGGACGGCGGAGGTGTTAACGTCCGATGATGTGATAGAGTGTTTTTTGTTTTCTTAAGGCGAAAATGTCGGTTATGTGGCTGCAAACATCTTCTTCTTTCTCATCATGAGAAAATATCTTAAAATTGACAATGTTACTTTCTTTTTCTCCAATGTTACTCATTTTTGTGTCTCTATTAGGTGATAGAAAAAAAAAGTGTCGTAAGGGGAAAATGGAGTGTCAGAATCACTTTTCTTATTTTACGCTGGATTTAAGTAAAATGTAGTGATTTGCACATTTATTTATTATTTATATTTTTTTTCCTTATAGGTATGGATTTGTTACCCTTTCATGTGTTATATACATAAATAGGCAATATTGTAAAAATGAGTGTTTATAGTAAAAAGAATAGTGCTAAAATCAATTTTTGAAAAAAAAAATTTGTTTTTGTGTTTATTTCATTATCAGGGAGGGAGTTCAAAAATTGCACTCATCTAGTTCAACAATTGCACTCTTAAAACTGAGTAGTGTTTTTTACTTCAAAAATTTTTGTGCGACGGTGAGATTGATCTCGATCTCAGATTAGTTAAGTCTTTAAATCCTAAGTTATAGAAATAGTGATTTTTTAAAATTAAACTAACTTGTTCTTGAATTGAATATTTTCTAGTTTTTTACAGATTAACTCTAAATTAGTAAACAAAAAAGTAGTTTTCAGATCTAAATTCTATACGGACGACTCCAATATCTTATTTTCACACACTTTGCATAGTTTTAATGGAGTCAAATGAAATTTTCTTCCAAATTTTTTTTTGAAGAGAATCTTCGAAATTAATTTACAAATACAGTATGGGTCAAGTTTCACCTCAAATCGGTCATTGAACCAAAATATATCTACAGTGTCTTTACAAAATCACGCGCATCCGTTCTATTAAAACAAATGTGATTCATTTACTAAGTTACCAATATTCGATCGATGTGATTTTGGATGAGTTGTTCTACCCGTTGAATATTCCGCATCCACCCCTTTTCTAAATTTTGTAGAGGGTCGTGACAAAATGTGATATTGCGTCAATACAGTCGGATTATTTTTATTGTATGCTAATCAAACAATGCAACGCTCTACGATAATAATATTTCAAGCTTTTTTTTCCCCCCTAACTATAATACTTTAGGAATTTGCAAAAGTCGAGTGAAGTTTCTGTTGCTTGAAAAAAGTTCCTTTTGACTTTCAACCATAGTTAATTGGCCTAAATATTGTTTAAAAACTCTTTAAGATTTAATTATAGGTAATTAAATATTAGTCTATACACCCGTTAAATTTGAGGACATCACATGTAGATTTTCTTTATTTATAACTCAGATGTTCGCGCTAGCTTACGCACATCTCAGCTAATTTCAGGAGCCCAATTAATCACATAGCCCACTAGCGGAGGGCCTAATTAAATCGGAGCAAAACTTCGTATGAATTGGTTCCGAAAGAGTTGATGACACTGTAAAATTTTAACTTGAGATCTTAATTAGAATTTAGAAGAAAGTAAACTCCAAAGTTTCAAACTTTTACCACCCGCTACCACGTCAACCCATTTCGGTTAACATGTAGAATTTTGTGTTACTCGTGGATTAAAGAAACTCTAGAGCGTAGAAAAAGCTGGATTCCCTTTGCATGCTAAGTGGGTGAGAAAGTTGTGTTATCTTTGTGCTTTTCCCAACTTTAGCTTTCTCTATCCACTAAATAGTGCTGTTTTTAGGTGCATAATATTCAAAAGACGTCGAGTTAGGTGAAGATCATGGATTATAGCACAATGCAAAATGCCAGAGGTATGGACGGGGAAGTACTGACAATATACCGATGCCTTGTGAGGCCCAGTTTTGAATCCCATACGAATCACCCAAACCGATCTTATTGGTGGACCCCACACACATCGATACATTGTCGGTGCTCTTGCCGTCAGTATCTATTGTGGGAGTCCTATATAACTTCTTTAAAATAAGCCTACTTCTATTTCATTCTTCCAACTTATTCTTGTAAAATGCATATTCTTCATTTTCAAGCAACAACATTTGTCCAGATCGATCTGTATACTTCTTGGCCCGATCTGATGTAATTTGTCAATTGTGCATAAATTATTATTGTCGTAAAACAATCTTAACATAACAAGTGGCAACTCCGGGAATTCGGTACAACATATATATGGGTCATATCAATTTTATTTCCGTAGAAAAATAGTTAAGCCAATCTCTCTTCATAAGAACTAACTATGCAGTGCAAATTGTAGTTTTTACTTTATTACGTTATTCTTGATTTGAAAAAGAACAAAAAAAGTTTCTAACTTCAAAGTTTTTTTTTTCTCTGGTTACTGGCCCCGCCCCCCCCTAAATTAGTAAATATGAAACTTTTCAACTCATAAATCCAGGAATGACCTCATTATTTCATTTTCATAACCTTTTCTTGCTTAAATTTCGACCGGTCAAATGAATTTTGTTTCCAAAAAAAAAACACACACACACACTTTATAGGTAGCTTTAATTTTGGAATTTGTTTATGATACTTCACCCCCTAAAATTAGCTATAGCATCGTCACTGGATAAACCTTGAAAATAAAGCTTTAAGAGGCCTGAAGTTAATTAATATGGAGTTTGCAAGAAAAGAGGTTTTGTTAACTAGTTTGGGTTTGACATATGTAGTTAATGTAACGATCCGTCCCAAGTTAACCTTTTAACCATTCGCCTAACTACATGGCTCAAAAGATTTACCCTAAATTATAGTAGTAGATCGAGTTTTTCTATATATATATATATATATATATATATATATTCCTGTTTCCAAAGTCTCGATGTGGGACTCTTTGAAATTCTTGGAGCTTCACAGTTAATCCATATCAGTTCCATTTCAAGGTTTCTTGATATAAATATGTACTAATTAAATAATCTAATAATTATGAGTAATTAATCTTTGAAGGACCAGTACATCAAGACCTCCAAATCCAAACAAACTACATGCTTTTCATGCCTAATTGATTGTAGAAGCAAAGCCTAGGTCGGTTTGGTAGTCACGGATGGAGAGATCAATTTGGATTTCTTTCCATGTGCTATTAACTCTTCTGAGCTCAATAATTACGGGTTTTGTCTTGATTTTAATTGAACTTCCAATTAGTAGATTAGTAATAAATGGGTGAATTTTCAAAAATTAATTGAGATACTCGTAAATGGACTAGCACACCTCGTAAAAAATCAACCCATAATAGTTCTTTTAATGCGTACGTAAATATCTAATGTGATATTTCTTGTTTTTGGTACTTCGGAATATCCAAGGTGATATCTCATGAAGAAAGTGCACCATGTTTTTTCTTATTGGTGATGATTGAACCACGTATGTCAAACTGAAAAGTGACTGTGCATTTATTATGTGCTGAAAGTGGCCTATAAGTGTGAGCTACAAGACAGCTAATGTGTGGAGATGATTACAAGAGACAATGACCATAGATTTGTTCCTTTTGCCTTTTGGGGAAAGTGAAAGAGAGATTTTTTTTTAATAACTGCATGTTCGGATTACCTTGCTCGCATCTCGATTAATTTTTGGGTTTTGATGGTAACGACTAGATATAACCCACAGTGGCCTCAGGTTTAAAATGTTTGGCCTCCGTACATAGGAACAAAACCTGTGACCTTATGGACACTTTGCTTTATCATAATTACTTGACCAAACTCCTTGGGATTGAAAGGGAAAGATATATATAGGTATGAACAAAGCACTCCTCTTTCATGTTCAATGGCGTCCAGCTCTGTTTTGATTGGAGTTTTGCTGATTTTGCAACCCACGTGACAAGCCATAAAAGAGGAATCATATTGATCTTTTTATTGTTTTTATTTATAATACACCTTGGTGATATGAAATGACCTTAATTTCATGTGATTGTGTCGGTGATGTGATGATCTCTTCATGTGATCCGGACTATTCATTCATAGGCCATAATATACATGCATAATACATCATCTATGTATAAATCAAGTTAATTGGACGTTGGTTAGTGCCTCAACGAATAACATTAGTGTCAAAAGAAATGGATGATCTGAAGTGACATAAAGAAATTCTGACCGTCTTTTCTTCTCAAGACAAATATAATTTGCTTAGATTGCTACCCATGTTTGATTCGCTTGATTTCACGCATGGATGACATACACGAGAAGATTTTTATAATGAATGGCTCCAATCATTAACATAAGAGTATGGCAGGCCTCATTTGCCTCATTTTGTGATAACATGAGAGGTCCACTTAAAAAAAATTCAAATAGGATGAAAGAGCCTTTCTGGACTAATACAAAGTAGGTTTATAGTACGGTCCGTACGGATAAGAAACATACATATCTTAAAACGGATAATAGAACCTGTTGTAAGATCCATAACCCACACAAATCAAGGTTTTGAGAAATGTATTGAGAGAGCATTGGATTTGGTTCTCTAGATTAAGGGTGTTCTTGCTAGCTACATGAATTACGAAAGGTCTATCTTTATTTATTTCTATTATCTTAATTTTGTGATCACGCATTGTGGTAACTCTGTAAAACTATTTGTTCAATTCAATCCAACCCTTTCTCATTCCCACCTACTATCGGGAGACCATTATGTCATTTTATGACAAAAAATATTGAAAGTTTGGAATAATATATAATTCAATCAATAGTGTGTGTTTATATATACGTATACACACATTATGTCATGCAGGGGACCAAGTCGAAATAGGGTTTTGCTTTCTTAACCTAAATGTTGGCTAGCACAAGTAATTGGTCTATTGTAGGTGATGCAAAAGAATCTTCACATAGTTGGTTGGATTGGGGTGGAAATTGACTAATTGTGAAAGCAATTGGTGGATCTTTAGGTGGCATATAGCTATCCATCCAATTAATCTAATGAGCCAATTTTGTGCATTACATTACATAATGGAAGATATTCTTAAATTTGGGTCCTTTGTCTTCTTCCTCGTCCCCTTAATCAAGCAATTCACTACGGGTTTTTCTTTTTTCTTGGTAATGCGGGTGTCACGGGTCATTTTGCACACATTTCAAACTAATTTATACAGTTCCTCCCACAGCTGTTCCGATCACACGCTTACGCGTGAGGGTGAGACGATCCAAGGGTTGCGGGCAAAAAAAAATCTAACCTGAAGCCTTAGAAGGAAGCAAACCCCTATGTCCTGTACGACTACTGAGCCAACCCCTCGGTTGAACTCACACTATGCCTTGAAGTGGACTTGAACCGCCACGCTCTTTAGCACGATATTTTGAGTATCGCGTGTCACGTACAAGTTTTCCATCACTGCATCTTCCAAGTAATTTAAGTATATTCCACCAATATGAAAACTTATCAATGTTCAGATCATCCATGAAAAAAGCTTAGCTTGATCTGATAACCTCGTCGTCACATATTATCGTAGTCGTGTACGATCTTGCCTTCTAAACAAACAATTATGGACAAGTTCTTGAATCCAGCCCAAAGAGTATCGAAATAGGCAAAAGTCAACCTCATATATTGATATCATCATAGTATTTTACATTCTGAGCTTGGCTTAAT
Organism: Rhododendron simsii; assembly: GCA_014282245.1. Classification (NCBI taxonomy): domain Eukaryota; kingdom Viridiplantae; phylum Streptophyta; class Magnoliopsida; order Ericales; family Ericaceae; genus Rhododendron; species Rhododendron simsii. The sequence goes on along the minus strand of CM024953.1, from coordinate 7,530,982 downwards.
AGAATTTTCATTACGATTTCAAATTTTTGTAACCCCACCTAGGTCCAACCATCCAGAAAATGACACCTAGCAAAATATTTATCTTGGTTTAACATCATAAAGTAATAGTAATGATATCAAGCTAATGAGGAAGAGGGGTCTTTGTAAAATCGTGTATGATCTTGGAAAAAGATCGGAAAAGACATTCATTCTCATATAGATGGTCTTTTTTGTTGTTGAACATTTTCTACTTTGATCTATATTTTTTTACTTTTTCAATTTCTCTCATTGTGAAGAAATTTTTGTTGTAAAAATTGGACTTGAATCTTGTAAAAATTAAGAGAAAATAACAAAAAGATCGTGCCGAAAAGTGACAAAAATAGTTAAGTCGAAGGCCCCAAAAAATACTCCCAGGGCCATAAGAATTATATAATGGGCCTGGGTTTGGGATCATTGGACCAGGGTGTGTTAGAAAGTTGGTCCAACATTTTTTTTTTTTTATGTTTGAATCCAGATGAGAGAAACTTATTCATGGCTCCGCTATGAACAAGTTCTTTACAGCAGCAAACAAAGCAACCAATCGCGATCGTTCAAAAGTCTTCTGGATTGTTTGAATGTTAATGAAATTTTTCTGAGAAAGAGTGAACTTTTCTGGGAAAGAGTCTTCCGAAAAAGTTTTATTATCCGAACCATCTAGGACTCCAGAACACTTTTGAACGGTAGCGATTGGCTCCGTGAAAAACTATTCACGGTTCTGCAGTTAAAAAGATTTTCTCTTCAGTCCTACCGATGATGGATCCAATCCAAGAGAGACGTGGGACTTGGGGTGATAATTTCAAAATCATATTTTTGCACCGATAAAATTACGAGGTTTTGCATCAATTAGGGCTACTTATGATTCACCTCCCAGAAATTATAGTAATCACTAATATGTCTTTTAGTCCGACTCCACCGCGAGCTCTCTGATTAAAATGTGTACGATATGTACCCACTTGAATTGTTTTGAATTCACTGAAACCACGGCCACTTACGTGCACACACTGGATGTGTGTGGAATCCACACTCACAATATATACTTGGGTGTAAATGAGTGTGAATCTAGCATTTTGTTACAAAATTCATTGCTTTCTACTCGTAACGTTTGGACGAAAAATGTGACGGGGAGCTGTGTAAAAAAAAAAAAAAAACACAGAAAAGGAAAAAAATTCCCCAAGAGATCGGCCGGATTAAACCGGACAAATTAATTTTGAGCATTTTTCTCAGTTCAATAACATTTTCTGAAGTACAAAATGTGTTTCCCATGCAAATCAAGTACAAGACATTTGTGGTGCCTTTACTGCCCTTTATTTCCTTTTCCTCCATTTCTCTCCAAAAATCAATTATATATTTTCTTCAAAAACATTTTCATCAGGGCAGTTGTTTCCAAGAGTCAATTTTAGTTGTGGATTGGAGGTGATGCACGCGCAGGAGCGTAATCTATCACAGCTACATAAGGATCCCTTTCTCCTGCCAAACTTCTTCTGCTTTTCACGTTCTCTTCAATTCCATTGGTCTCTGCTACAGTATAAATATAGAAAATCCAATAATTAGTTCAATTTAGTTGACTAGATCGATTTTAGCACATAATCTATCTAAAAACAACATGAAATTCGAGTAACTATGCGCAACACATGTGTTGTGCACCCATTATCGGATCTATATATCACTTTGGAATTGAAATTCAACTTAACAATCATTTTCAAACTAATATGCACTCCCATGCTAATGCAAATTTGTTACTCTACATGTGTGACCATTTTTTATATGGTGAATATATATTTACAATAGGTGGGACAGGCAACAAAAGAAAACAAAAATGCGACAGTACGTACACACAGAAAAGCTGACAGCAAAAGTCATACTCGAGAAGCAAAAAAATCACTTTTTTATACTTTTAAAAATAACCTATATATATATATATATATATATATATATATATATATCCAATGAAGGATCCCACACGGCTTTACCGTGCCGGACTCCCCTTTTCCGAGCCAATTTTAACTATCCAAGCCGCTCAAAGTGTGCAGAACGTGATTTTAAGGGTATTTATGAGAAATCAGCAAAAAACCGCACGGCTTTACCATGCGGGATTCCCCTTTTCTGAGCCAATTCCAACGATCCAAGCCGTTCAAAGTGTGCAAAATGTGATTTTAAGAGTATTTGCAGGAAATCAGCAAAAAAATGATCTGAAAGGGCTTGATCCGAGCAGTTTTTTACTGATCCATTAAGTAAAAAATTGCTCGGATCAAGCCATTCCCGATCATTTTTTTTGCTGATTTCTCGCTGATATCCTTAAAATCACATTATGATCACTTTGAGCGGATCGTCGAAATTAGCTTGGAAAAGGGGAGTCCCGCACGGTAAGGTCGTGCGGGATCCCTAACAAGATCCGGATTGATATATATATATATATATATATATATATATATATTAAAAAATCATGTTTAGAACATATTGAGAGGCTCTGCTTGTTGCAATTCGATCGGGAAAGGGAAAGTGCAGACGGTAAGCAAAATAAGGGATACCTGATAGAAGAACTCGTGTGTGTGTGTGTGTGTGTATATATATGTATGTATGTATGTATATATGTATATATATATATATATAGAGAGAGAGAGAGAGAGAGAGTCCATTTCTTCTAAGGACCACCTTAACTTAATAAAATAAGGACCTCACTTTTTTGATCGAATTTCAATGATCCGAGCCGCTCAATGTGTTCAGAACGTGATTTTAAAGGTACCCGCGAAAAATCAGCAAAAAAAAAAGACCGGAAAGGGCTTCATCCGAGCAGTTTTTGTTTATTTTTTATCAAACGGTTCAATAAAAACTGCTCGGACGAAGCCCTTTCCGGTCATTTTTTTTGCGTATTTCATGCGGGTACCCTTAAAATCATGTTCTGAACACATTGAGCGGTTCAGATCATCAAAATTCGAACTGAAAATGGGAGAAACGGGGAGGTCCTTATTTTAACTAAAATAAGGATCTCATTATTTGAAAATGACTGTATATATATATATATATATATATATTCTAAGCGACTTGCAATGTGGTAAATAGTATGTCTATTTATGGAAAGGGAAAAAAATATTGAAAACATGAGCGGGACTTTTGAATGATATATGGACCGCGTGACAAAATTAATTTACCTGAAGCCCCTCCATAGGCACTTTTGCTAGTCAGAACACCCTCCTTTACCTGAATTTCAACAATAATATATATATATATATATTTGTGTATATTAGAAGATTTATTATTTTGGAAAACAATCTTATGCACAAGTTCAAATGGGTTTGAAAAAGTTGGAGACCCACGTGGATGTTTTGATCATACTGAACTGGAAGAATCCCTTGTCTCAATTGAACCCCTACATTGAAAAAATACAGCATAAATTTAAGATCAACTTCACCCATTGGTAATAAATGACTTTGTCAAAGCCAACTACAATGTAAAAAAGCAAAATAAAAAGCAAAAAAAAGGCAAAATAAAAAGCCACAAAAAAAAAAGGGTATAGCAGCACTGGCCGGTTTGACCATATTGGTACCATATGAAATCACGACCTTTGAACTAAACTTAACTAATTTTATAAGTCAAAGGAAATAAATAATGTGGGAGAATTTGGCACCAAAGATGAAACTGTTGTTTTTCGGGATCGTTGAATGGTAAGGTTGGACTTAGATTGTGATAAAAAGTTAAATTTGCTACTCCATAATCCATATGACATGGGGTGGATTCTAAAAGGGATAGAAAAGTTGGCAAACCTTGAGCAATGCAAAAGAGTAAATGCAAAAGAAGCAGGGAGGCAACAAGTGAAGAAGACCTCATTGTCAATACAAATAGAAAGCAAAGTTTTGAGAGAAGATTTGTTTGGTTTGGTTCAAGTGATGAGCCCTTTTATGCTTGACGCATGTGCATACGTATATGGTTGATTTCTTTGGGCATAGCCTGAATTGTTAAGAAATCTGTATGAGTGATTTCTCATTAAATTGATTTAATCTTTATGGGTGATTAATTTCTTTTCCCTTCCATTATATTTCTTCCAAATTAAAAAGAAAAAAAGAGAAATAGATTTTCCTGGCATTTATCCCTGGAATTGCCACAATGATGCTTTGCCTTTCCTACGAATTCATGCATGCAGAGACGGATCCATCAATGGTCATATGGGGGGCCACGGCCTTCGCGTTGTTTCAGGGTTTTTTTTCAAAAAAATAATAATTTAGTATTAGTTATTTTTTATTTGTTAAGAACACCTCGATATTGTATTTTGTATGGAGTGTTGTTTAGACATTTAAATACTTTAAGAATATGTTCGTTTTGGATCCCAAAACTCAATTTCGCTTTGTGCATACAGTCTCTCATGCATAAGTTTTTCTTCCACTATTAATCTCATTTTTCTTCTCTTCATCTCCACTCATTACCCAAAAAATATCCCTCCAACACCAAACAAATTATTAGAATTCTGAAACTTGAAATTTCAAAATCTTGTTTCTTATAGTTCGGCTTCCGCGTTTATGACATCTTGGTTCCGTCCCTGCATGCATGATCGCATTGTTCTCAGACGAGTACCTTTTTTTTTTTTCTTTCTTTCTTTAGGTCAAACGGAAGAGGATTCATTAAGCTAGACAATCAACGTTAACAAGCCAATAAATGACATACATAGATAGTTCTAAAAAAGGCTACGAGGGAGCGCTGATTCTAGTTCTAAGATGACCAACACCCATAGCATTCGTCAGGGTAAATTCCCTAGCAGCAAAAGGAATGGAGCTAGAGACAATCAAATCTTCTTCTTGTTGCGAGCCAAGTCTTGCCAAATAGTTTGTAGTTTGGTCTGCTAGACGATAGATGTAAGCTATGGTTGATTAGTCCGGACGGCAATTATATTCTACGAGCTTCTTCAACAATGTGGTGCTGGGGGACCGTTCATTGCAAAAGTTCACTGCCGCCCTCAAATCTAATTCAATGGTGACATTAGACATGCCCTGTTCTCATACCAATATACCACTACTAAGCGCGCTTTCAAGACACGTCTAGAAAGACAAAAATGTACATAAATTGATGCTTGTCATGAATGTCGAGAACAAAATATCAGGGAAAATGAAAAATTTATTTTGTTCTTGTTCTTTATATGCTTCTTTATTATATGTACGTATTATATTTTTGTAAAATCGGCCTACAGGAAAAGAAATATATTACCAAAAGGTAAGTAAACTACTTCTAATTAGTTCCAACTTTTCAAATTAAATGGAGCATTTTTTTAATTTCACTTAAAATTTCCATAAGTAGCTTAATCTATTCTTGACATAAATGAACTTCTACATTATACGGGATACAAATTAATATTTACTCTAGCATCTCTTTAAAGGAAAATTCATATATGGCCAAATTTCATTAACTAGATACTATTGAGTTGGTTGCGTGCGTCACACATGCGTTGCACGAAACCTAACCCAATACAGAACATTTGCTTAAAAAAAATTTCGTCCATCATCTTAAGTAGTAAATATTTTTGACTCCGTAGATCGATAAGATTATACACAACCTACAATCGAAAGTAAGAGATTTTGTGAGAGAGTAATTAAGCGGCTTAGGTTGTATTTTCACCCAGCTAAATGGGCTAAAAAGTCTAAAATGACTAAAGCTCATATTCTCACGGATTTTAAGCAGGTCATTCTTCTCATATATATCAACTAAACTATCATTTAGCGTAAACAACTTGACTATTGCTATTAGTTTGTAGCCTGTTTTAGTTTAGCAGGAATGCATGAACCCTCTGTTAGTACTGCACTGAGACAAGTTCATTACACTAAAATAATCCACAAAATCTTATTTGTTTTATCCTAGAACAAAATCTTATTTGTTTTATCCCAGAACAAAATAGGTGGGTTTGATGGGTATATTTCCTTGAAAGAAGCAAATCCAAAGTCCCATATGACTACTTGGACCCCTGGATTGAATTCACTATGGTCTTTCCTTCTTTTTTTAGCACAATGCAACAGCTAGGTCGAGATGGGGTGTAATATTGAGAAGTGTTACCCGTCCAAATTTATGGATTTGATTCATATTATGTTAATTAACCATTTTAAGGAAAAAAGAAGATTTATTTATTCTCTCTCCTTCAAACATTGTTCAATTAGAAGAAGCAGTAATATAACAACAGAACCTATGTAGTCTCCAATCATTGAAGGTATAGGCGAGAAGAAGTGCCGACAAGACTTTCCATCATCAATATGCTATTCGATCCGAACTCTCTTATTGAGTCCATGAATATTCATGACACTATGCCTTGAAGTGCACTCGAACCTCCACACTTTTTTATTAGCACGAGATTTTGAGTATCGTGTGTCTACAAATATTTTCCCATTAACTCATATCTTCCAAGTAATTTATATTCCACCAATATGATAACTTATCAATGTGCAGATGATCCATGAAAAAAGCTCAGCTTGATCTGATAACTGTCGTCACACACACACATATGTTATTGTAGTCGTGTATGATCTTGCCTTCTAAATATACAATTAAATCATTTAAATTGGACAAGTGCTTGAACCCATGGGTTTCGCCACACCCTCCAGTCCAAATTGTACTGAAATAGGCAAAAGTCAACCTCATATTGATATATCATCATGAGTATTTTACATCTACGGCTTGGCTTAATAGAATTTTCATTACGATCTCAAATTTTTGTAACCCCACCTTGGTCAAACCATCCTGAATATGACACTTGTCAAAATATTTCTCTTGGTTTAGCAACATAAACTAATAGTAATGAAATCCTTTAAAAAAAAAAACTAACAGTAATGAAATTAAGCTAATGAGGAAGAGGGGTCGTCATAAAATCGTGTATGATCTTGCAAAAAGATCAAAAAAGACATTTTTTTCTCATATGCACGGTCTTTTTTCTCGTCGAACATTTTCAACTGTTCTGTTATATTTTCTCAATTCCTCTCATTGAGAAGAAAATTATGATGTACAGTAAAATCTTGACTTAAATCTGGTAAAATTCAAGAGAAAATAACTGAAAAGATCATGTTGAAAAGTCAAAAAATAGTAAGGTCGAAGGCCCCAAAAAAGAGGAACTTCCTGGCCGGTCCTCCTTGGGTGAAGAATAGCCCACTAGATCCTGTTCAAAGAGTCCATAGTCCAGTAGGTCCTCTTTAATATTTTGTTGACAAAAATACCCCTCACAAAAAAAAGGCGATTGAGGAGAGATAAAATACCACCACGACGCCTCTACCACCACCACCACATCGCCACCACCATGCCACAACCACCACCGCCGCCACCGCCACCAGGTCGCCACCGCCGCCACCACAACCATCATCACACCACCATCACCAACACCATCACCACCAATGTCACCACCACAATGACTATCACCATGCCGCCACCATCAGCACCACAATTAACAATGTTAATTTTCATATAAATTCATACCACAATTAACAATGTTAGTTAATTAACAGTCGGCTCATAAAACCACCACCACCACCACGACGCCGCCACCATAACTACCACCACACCACCATCACCGCCACCGCCACCGCCACAATGACTACCACCCCCACGACACCATCACAACCACCACTACCACCACAATTAACAGATGAAAATTAACACTGTTAATTTTCATATAAATTAACAGTGTTAATTTCCAGACCACAATTAACAGTGTTAGTTAATTAACAGTCGGCTTATACAACCACCATCACCACCGCCGCCGCGACCGCCGCCGCCACCACAATGACTACCACCACGCCGCCGCCATCACAACCACCACCACAATTTACAAATGAAAATGAACAGTGTTAATTTTCGGTGTTAGTTAATTAACAGTCCACTCATACAATCACCACCACCACCTCCACCACAACGCCGCCACCACACCACCATCACCATCACCATCACCGCCGCCACCACAATGACTACCACCACGACGCCACCATCACAACCACCACCACCACTACAATTAACAGTGTTAATTTTCATATAATTTCAGACCACAATTAACAGTTTTAGTTAATTAACAGTTAGCTCATACAACCTCCAACACCACCACCACCACCACCACCACGCCGTCTCTGCCACCACCACCACGCCACCGCCGCCGCCATGACAACGACTTTGCCACCACCATCGCCGCCACCACCATAGTTAACAGTGTTAATTTTGTTTAAATTAACACTATTAATTTCTATCTAAATTCATACCCAAATTAACATGGTTAATACCCCATCGATTATTAACAGTGTTAAGTCCTCGAGTTTCTACAACTAGTATATACTAATACGGTAATACCATAATTCTAGTTTGGGATTAGCACCGAAATTACTTCACTCTCCGAAGTCAACCGCAAATGTTTCATCGGAACTGCTTACTCAAATCATGATAAAAATTAGTACAACGCCCTGCTTGTGCGAGTATGGAGTAGTAGTTAGACATGTCTGTAATAGCACGTCAATAGGTAACTTCCTATTCCAACCGAAACATAATTTGGAAAAACAATAATATAAGCACGATTTTAATCCCGCTCTTGAAGTTTTTCGGTAAATTAATTCCATTAAAGCTAAGAAACCAAGGAAAATTAGGCCTACGCCATTCTAAGCTCAGATTTATCATCTATGGTCTGAAATATTCTAAAAAATGGAATTAAAAACGAAAACTACTCTGTCAGAATTTCAAACCAGATGCTAAGTATTAGATCCCCAATCGAATGTTTCAAGGAGTCAATTTTTCTGCTGTTGAGTGGTGGCTAGGAATTGCTCGGGGACCGCTTTCGAAGTTCAAAACGAAAAGACAGTGCATCCCGGTCGATCTCGTGACGGTGCTCGACGTCGGCGACCGCATGTCAGTAGAGAACGTCCAGGCGTTGAAGAGGGTGATGCGGCTGGTGGTTTCTGACGGGCCTGGGAGGTGCTGGAGAGGCAGTGGCCTCCGGAGGAGTGTAGAGGCAATGGTTGAAACCGGCGGCGATGGTGGAGGGAGGCGGTGGTGACAGGAGAGAGATGGGAGATTTGAAACCCTAAAATGACAAGATGGAAGATGGGGAGTTGATCTGTTTTTAAACAGGGAGGTAAAAATGTAAAATACACTCTACAGGACCCATAAGGAATTGCAATCTATAGAAAAAGGATTTAGTGGGCTATGGAATTAAAAAATAGGACCGGCCCAGAATTCTGTCCCCAAAAAATGCTCACAAGGCCATTAGAATTCTATAATGGGCCTGGGTTTTGGGATCTTTGGACCAGGGTGTGTTAGAAAGTTGGTCCAACGTACTTTTTTTATGTTTGCATTAATCCAAGCTATGATGGATCCAATAGCGACGTGGCAGTACTGAATTCCCAAAATTTTTTATTTTTTATCCTACTGATAACAAATGATATTATAACTCTAATAAAAGATTATATCAAGATGAAAACTTGTCCTTAGACAAGGGACCAAGTAACCAAGACGGCGGAAATTTATCCCACAGACTATACCTCAAACCAACTAAACATTTTCCTGCATAAACAAAAAATAACCCAAAACAACCTAACCAGGAAAAATCCAGTCAGGAGAAAAACTCACGGCAAGAAACTGGAGAGAAAACCTCCACAAAAGGGAGCAGAAAAAGTAAAGAATTGCAAACTAACAAGAAATTAAAAAAAAAAAAAAAACATCGCCATCAGCATCTAATTCCTAAAAATTAAACCGGGCAAATTTTGAGCATATTTCTCAGTTCAATAACATTTTCAGAAGGCAAAATTTTTTGCCGTCCAAATCTGAAGAACAAAATGTGTTTCCCATACAAAATCAAGAACAGTACATTTGTGGTGCCCTTACTGCACTTATTTCCTTTTCCTAAATTTTTCTCCAAAAATTTTTCTTCAAAAACATTTTCATCAACGGCAGTTGTTTCCAAGAGTCAATTAGTTGTGGATTGGAGGTGTTGCATGCGCAGGAGCGTAATCTATCACATCTACATACGGATCCCTTTCTCCCGCCAAACTTCTTCTGCTTTTCACGTCCTCTTCAATTCCATTGTTCTCTGCTCCAATATAAATATAAAAATTCCAATAATTAGTTCAATCTAGTCGACTAGATTTTAGCACATAATCTGTCTAAAAAAAACATGAGCAGTGGTTGGCTGTGTGCTACTAACTATGCGCAACACGTGCGTTGTGCACCCATTATTGGATCTATCGCTTTGGACTTGAAATTCAACATAACAATCATTTTCAAATTAATATGCACTCCCATGCTCGTGCAAGTTTGTTACTCTACGTGTGTGACCTTTTTTATTTTTTTTGTTTATTTTTATATAGTGAATATGTGTTTACAATAGGGAGGAGAGGTAACACACAAAAAAGCGAGAAAGAAGACGCGATAGTACACACACACACACACACACAAAAAAATCACTTTTTTTATCTTAAAAAAAAAAATGTATACGCACACATTATATATTTACCTACGTATATATTCTAGGCAAATTCCAATGCGGTAACTAATATGACTATCTATGAAAAATGAAAAACATGAGAGGGACTTTTGAATGATATATATATGGAGTATGTGACAAAATTAATATAACGTACCTGAAACCCCTTCGTAGGCACTTTTGCTGGTCTGAACACCCTCCTTTACCTGAATTCAATAAAAATATATTTTTTTTTTAAATTTGAAGATTTATTATTTTAGAAAGCAATTTTATGCACAAGTTCAAATGGGTTTGAAAAAGTTGGAGAGACCCACGTGGATGTTTTGATCATGCTGAACTGGAAGAAACCCTTGTCCCAATTGAACCCCTACATGGAACCCACACAGCAGAAATTTAAGATCAACTTCACCCATTGGTAACAAATGACTTTGTCAAAGCCATTGTTTTTTTGGCATTGGCAATATAGTTGCACCGGTTTGGCCGGCCATATTTATACCATATGAAATCACGACCTTTGTCATTTTTCAGGATCATTGAATGGCAAGGTTACTCTTAGATTGTGATAAAAAGTTAAATTTGCTACTCCATATGACAAGGGGTGGATTCTAAAAGGGATAGAAATGTTGGCAAACCTTGGGCAGTGCAAAAGAGTAAATGCAAAAGGAGCAGGGAGGCCACAAGTGAAGAAGTCAATACAATTAGAACAAATTTTTTAGAGAAGATTTGTTTGGTTTACTTCAAGTCATGAGCCCTTTTATGCTTAACCCATGTGCATACGAATATGGTTGATTTCTTTGGGCATAACCTTATTAAAAAAATTCCTTTATAAAGATTAAGCAACAAAAAAAAAACCTTATTAAAAAATCTTTATGGGTGATTTCTCATTAAATTGATTAAATCTCTATGGGTTATTTCTCTTAATTTTTCTTCCAAAAAAGAAAAAAGAGAAATAGATTTTCCTGGCATTAATTACCCCTGGAATTGCCACAACGATGCCATGTCTTACCGACGAATTTATGCATGATCGCATTGTTCTCATACGACTATTAAGGGCGCTGCATGATTGCATTATTCTCATACAACTACTAAGAGCGCTTTATATAAAGATGTGTCTAGAAAGACGAAAAAGAACGTAAATTGACGATTCTCTAGAATGTCGAGAACAAAATATCAGGGAAAAGGAAGAATTCCTTGACGTGAATTTATCGACAAATTTTGTTCTTGTTCTTTACTTCTTTATACGCACTATATTTTCGTAAGATTGCCCTACATGTAGGTTTCTTACCATCCTCTACTTCTACGGCAGGTGGTTTGTGGCCGGGATTAGTGGGTGGTTTGTGGTGGTCGGCTAGTGAGGAAGTGGTGACAGCCACAACAGCAAGGAGCAACACTAGGAGAAATTTGGTAGACATTTTGTTTGGGGCTTGAAGACGGGATGCGAAACTAGCAGGAGAAATGTGTGCGCTTTGTTTGGTTCTCCTCTCAGAAATATTCTCTCCGAAAATTTTGAAGGTGTGATCTTTTTATGGTGGATATGGGCCAATATATCCTCGCCTCAAAGTAGTATATTTCTGAGTGAATTCTGTTTTTCCTCTTATAATGGAAGGCTGTGGAAAACCTCCAAAGTATGGTAGATGTTGTTTGCATCATGGCTGGGCGATCCGTTCAATGAGGAGACTGTTCTATTGGCGCCCCACGTTTTTAAGCACCCAAAAATACACGGACATAAGTCTCCTAGTGCGCTAAACTATAAAGATGTAGGGCGTCCCGATAGACTTCACTAAGATCTCATCATCTTAATTTGAACTGTTCAGCTCGTAGAGTTTGAATAGTAATGATTATATAATCCTGATAGATTTGGGCTACAGTCTAGCTACTCTTGAAATTGTACATACCATTCGTTTTTTAAAGCAAAAATTTCAAGACCATTTATTTTTTAAAGCAAATGTCAGTTGAGCAATAAACCAATCATATTCGATCAACTTAATTTTTCTCTTGGACGATTTTCTTCGTGAACTATACAAACTAAAAAGTTCAATCACTAACCAACTTGGGCTAGCTCAGGACTCTTGCATTTCACTAGGAGGTCAGGAGTTCAAGTCTTCCAACATGCGTGTTTTTGTTTTTCTCTTAGAGGACTTTTCATTTCTTTCTTTGTTTCTACGTACTCTATAAGGGCTTATTTTTTGTATTGGCTGAGTTGTTAGATTTGACTGTCTCGTGGACTCTCACAATCAATGTAGTGCCTTGGGTTTATACTCTGTACTTCATATTTGATATAAAAATGATCTCTTCTAGATCTATCGATTGACAAAAAAAAAAAAAAAGTTCAATCATACATGTAGTGATGGAATCTAGATAACAAAAGCTAACACCCTCTCCATCTACTCTTTGCAATGGATCTACATCTTCCCAATGGCATATCAATCTAGTGTTAAGAAAAAAATTTACTCTCTGCACGGCTTTAATTTAATAAATTTTTCTGTTTATCTTTCTTCACATATCATTCATTTTTTTTCCTCAAAACCAAACAAAGTGGATTTCGTGTTTGGAAAATGTGGACGGGAAGAGCAAGGAAGAGAAAATACAGGAGAGGAAGTAGTAGAGTAAATAGAAGGAAAACGTTGAGAAGAGGGATCAAGTAAAAGATGTTAAAGCATCCAACTCCAAACTAATTGGCAAAGAGTGGAGAGGCCGCCCAGGCTCATATACTAGTTTTGGAGTAGATAATTAACCGATGTGGGACAAATCCCAACACTCCCCCGCACGTGCGACCCCTGACTCACACGTGGAGAGGTAAACAAAGGATCCCGAACACACGGATCACAATGAAAGAAAGTGCAACTATGGCACAGACAAAGGGGAAAAGTCTCCGAAACTCTAGCTCTGATACCATGTTAAAGCATCCAACTCCAAACCAATTGGCAAAGAGTGGAGAGGCCGCCCAGGCTCATATACTAGTTTTGGAGTAGATAATTAACCGATGTGGGACAAATCCCAACAAAAGAGAGGGGAAAATTTTCTTTTCCTCCACTCAAACAAGGAATCAAAGAAACAGGACTAATTTTTGTTAAAATTTCCTCTTTCCTTTCCTTTTCTTTATATTTTCTCTTCAATGTAGTAGCCTGAACCAGCCAAAGGGCTATTTTCTTAGGGGACCATTCGCTATTCACTACAGTAGTACTCCAACCCTAATTATAATCACATAATCCTTTAAAATGGTCTTTACTATCGCTCTAAATTCTTGTTCTGCACTCTCCATCCATTCACTGACGAACTTCAATTGTCTGGGAGGTTTTTGAAAGATGTTTTTGGATTATCCATATGGCCGGCTTGGATGGGAATATATAAACTGAGTACAAAATAAAGCAACCCACTAGGGGTGCAGCAAAACCCTTAATTAGACAATTCACTACTGTTTATCTTTTTTCTTGGTAATGCGGGTGTTCCGGATTAAGTTGCGTGCACCTCAGAATAATTCAAACAGTCCCTCCCGTAGCCGTTTCGATCGCACGCTTAGTCGATTACGCGTGGGGTAAGGTGACCCAAGAATTGCAGGCAAAAAAATTGAAACCTGAGACCTTAAAAGGAAGCAACTCTCTAAAGTCCCATACGACAAGTGCTTGAACCCATGGGAGCCAACAACACACGCTCCAGTCCAAAGAGCACTTAAATAGACAAAAGTAACCTCATATTGATATCATCATGGATATTTCACATCTTGAGCCTGGCTTAGTAGGATTTTCATTACGATCTCAAATTTTTGTAACCCCACCTAGCTAGGTCCAACCATCCAGAAAATGACACCTGTCAAAATATTTCTCTTGGTTTAACATAATAAACTAACAGTAATGAAATTAAGCTAATGAGGGAGAGGGGTCTTTATAAAATCGTGTATGATCTTGTAAAAAGATCGGAACACACATTCTTGCTCTTATAGAAGATCTTTTTTGTCGTCGGAACATTTTCAATTTTGGTCTGTATTTTTATATTTTTTCGATTTCTCTCATCCAGAAGAAACTATGTTATAAAAATTCGACTTAAATCTGGTAAATTTAAAATAAAATAACCGAAAAGATCGTGTTGAAAAGTCACAAAAGTAGTTAGGTCGAAGGCCTCAAAAAAAAGCTCATATGGCCATCAGAATTTTATAATGGGCCTGGTTTGGGATCGTTGGACCAGGGTGTTTTACAAAGTTGGATCCATGAGATGTGGGACTACTGCATTCCTTAAAATTAAGGGAAAATGACGGTCCATGTCGTATTTTTGATAATTAATATCCGTCAAGAACAAGTTAAAAAACATTTGTTAATATTGAAAATATCCTTAGCAGGTTTTAATTATCAAAACACGTCCTTAGCCGTCATTTTCCCTAAAATTAAACAAAAAACCTTATGCAATTTTTACCCAAAAAAAAAAAAAAAACCTGATGCATTTTTTCTTCCCAAACGACTTGGGAGATAATTTCAAAATTATATTTAAAAACACACGATAATGAGAAAACTCTCAATTTTTATTAATCAAAACATAAACAACCCCCTTTGCCTTCAATCTTACGCTAGAGTTAAAAAGGTTATAAAAATATTAAAAAGCAATCCTAATTCTTGTAAAACAAAGAAAACATAAAATAGGAAACCGACTCAACCTAAACTAAGAAATTAAATAATTCTACGTTAGTAATCCAAATCATAAGATTCCTAACAAAATACTAAAACTAAAGCAGTAAATAAAATACTAATAAACTACTATTTTTTTCAAAAAGCTTTAGTTTGGTATTTTATATATTTATTTACAGATTGTGGATTGGAACTGATGAATGTTCATGAGCGTAATCTATCCTCACTTCTACATACGAATCCCTTTCTCCCGCCAAACTTCTTCTGTTTTTCACCTTTTCTTCGATTCCATTGTTCTCTGCTACAATATAAATAAAGAAAATTCAATAATTAGTTCAATTTAGTCGACTAAATTTTAGCACATAATCTGTCTGAAAACGAAGAGAGCAGTGGTTGTGCTGTGGACTAACTGTGTGCAACATATGCGTTGTGCACCCATTATAGTGGTCAAAAAAATTAGGTTTCGATCGATCGTAATTTATTTTTTAGATTCCATTCATCATGATGAAGCAATAATTTCTAAAAAATTGATGAAAAACTAACAAATGCGAAAAAAATTTGAATAAGAGCAAAAAAAATAAGACACTTGGCTTATTTAGCCGAATGGCCTTAGTGCATAGATTGTGCTGTGGGCCTACCACGGGTCCACACAAATGATTCGAGCCATTCATTAAATATAAAATATTTTTAAAAATGTCACTGCAACTTAATTCAATATATATAGATGCTCGATCCAATTGTTTAACTTTTCATTTAGATTTCAGGATAATGAAAAGTTAGACAATTGGATCGAGCATCTATTGGTATTGGATTGAGTTGATTTTTCGCGGAGACCCTCGAAAAAGTGTTTTCCATTTAATGAATGGCTTGGATTATTTGTGTGGGGCCCGTGGTAGTTCCCACTTTAATTGTTGTGAAAATTTTCTACTTTTTAAGCCAAGAAAGAAAGTAAATTCCAAGAGTCACCCACCAATGCACATGACCATAGGAAAAGGTTCTCACTGATGGTTTTTCAGTTCTCGTTTATCAAACTGGCAAGACGCTAGTATCTAGCTATGAAAGGGGGAAAAATATTAAAAACATGAGAGGAACTTTTGAATGATATATGAAACATGTGACAAAATTAATGTACCTGAAACTTCTTCGTAGACATTTTTTCTGGTCAGAACACCCTCCTTTACCTAAATTCAACAAGAATTTTGTTTCTTGTAAATTAGAAGATTTATTTTCAAAACAATCTGTTGCACAAGTTCAAAAGGATTTGAAAAAGTTGGAGACCCACATGGACATTTTGATCATGCTGAACTGGAAGAAACCCTTGTTCTAATCGAACCCCTACATAAAAACATCACAAAAGAAATTTAAAATTCACAATCTATGCATTAATCAATAAAATAAGATCGACCTCGTTTGAAAGTTCATCCAAAAATAACTTTGTCAAATCTATTTTTGTTTGCTTACTACAACGTAAAAAAGCCAAAAATAGCATTACAGCTGCATTGGTTTGGCCATATCGGTACCATATGAAATCACGACCTTTGAACTAAACTTATCTCATTTTTCAACGCAAATCAAACGACGTGAATGATGTGGGAGAATTTGGCACCGAAGATGGCAACGTTATTTTTTGGAACCATTGAATGGCAAGGTTGAAAATTTAAAAAGGGATAGAAAATTTGGCAAACCTTGAGCAATGCAAAAGAGTAGATGCAAAAGAAGCAGGGAGGCCACGAACGAAGAATACCTCATTGTCTCAATACAATAGGAACAAAAATTATTGAGAAAAGTCTTGTTTGGTTTACTTCTATTGATGATCCTTTTTATGCTTGAGGACGCATGTTTCTTTGGGCATAAAGTACGTTAATAAGGAAAGTAATAAAAAAAATTTTGGCCGGTTTGGTATCTCATTAAATTGATGAAATCTTTATGGGTTTTTTCCCTTCCCTTAAATAAAATTTCTTCTAAAAAACAGAAATAGATTTTCCTGGCATTTTACAACCCTGTTATTGCCGCAACGAATTTTTTTTAGATAGGCAAGAAAATTTTTATTAGTAGCCTTACCGACAAATCTATACTATATAGTATGTACTATTACCTAAAATAAATGAACCTCTCTCCTTAATTCACTTCTCATATGTTAGTGGCCCCCCCCCTCCCCCTCTCTCTAAAAACCTCTCACCCTTCTCTCTCAGAAAACCTTTCAACTTCCAGATCGGGCAGCCGCCGTGGGGGGCATGGAATTTTTTTTAGTTTCACTTAAATTTCCATAAGTAGCTTAATCTATTTTTGACATAAATGAACTTCTATATACGGGATAAATACTTGAAAAAATAAGAACCTTACGCCTCATTCTAGAATCTCTTTAATTGAAGGAAAATACATGCCCAACTTTCGTTTACTAGACACTAGTGAGTGTGTCGACCCAATATCGAATGTTTGCATAAAAACATTCTAATCAATACACAATATATATTTTTAACACCGTAGATTATACAACGTACAATGGAAATTAAGAGAGTATGTGAGAGAGTAATTAAGCACTTCAAAGGCGGCCTAGGTTGCATTTTTTTTTTTTTATAGGCAACACGAGTTTTATTAAGAATACTTGACAAAGCCATCAAGTGGGGAGAGAGGGGGAGAAAAATCCAACCAAGGGTTGGATGAAAAAAGAAAATAAAAAATGATGGCCGGGTCAAAGCCCACCAACACCCCGAGAACCAGGCCCCGAAAAATAAACCGAGAAATCACATGGGCCTGACCCAAAAAAGAACCAAACCAAACCCTAAAGCCCAAATCTCTTCCAATAACTAGTAAAAGCACGCACGCACTGCGCCACCGCCACAACACACCTCCTCCACCATCCCAAGCCACCACCACCAACTGCCTACACCCGAGCCCCTCCATGCACACCAGCCGCCTCCACCTGCCCAAATCACCACCAGCCATATCCATCCCTACATCACCACCGCAACCAACAGCTACCACCACCCACCAAACAGACGACAAGCAAGTAATCTGATGCTGACGCGAACCCCGCGTGCAACTGGAACCCAAGAATAAATGGCCTAAAATGACTAAAGCCTATATTTTCATGAATTTTAAACAGGTCATTCTCCCCATAGACATCAACTAAAATACTATTTAGCGAAAATAACTTAACTATTATCATTAGCTTGTAGTCCATTTTAGTTTAGCAGAAATGCACCCTTTGTTAGTACTGCAATGAAATAAGTTCATTACACAGAAATAATCCACAAAATCTTAGCATTTGTTTTATTCCGGGACAAATAGGTGAGTCCGATGGATTCCCTTGAATGGAAAAAAAAAAAAAGGTGGGTTTTGACGTCGCTTCCAAACCCTTGTGTGT
This sequence comes from Rhododendron simsii, assembly GCA_014282245.1. Lineage (NCBI taxonomy): Eukaryota > Viridiplantae > Streptophyta > Magnoliopsida > Ericales > Ericaceae > Rhododendron > Rhododendron simsii. Next base: position 7,512,561 of record CM024953.1, on the reverse strand, counting down.
TCAGAATCTGAATGATCTTTTCTTAAAGACAAGAAATAGGACAGGACATCTCAAACCAAAGTCACATCCATCTAAACAATTAAAATTGTTCTTGAACAAATTTTATTTTTGGCTAAACGATGAGGTACCCCTAGCTTTTGCCGGTAAGTTCAGGTCAATTATTAACTTAAAATTGTCTTGCTAATTTTCCAATGATTTTTAGCCAAAAATGTTTAAGGCAGAATTAGGGGTGGGCATCATGTCGTGTCATCTTATGTTCCTGTTAGAATTCTCTGAGCCCTAACCGGACCTGTGTAGCTTTTCGTGTTATCGTGTCGTGTCATATTCGTGTTCCGTATTAGAAATATGTAATCCCCAACTCCGCTAATTTCGTGTTGTGGGATCGTGTCTTTTCATAAATTCTCGTGTCGTGTTGCGTCATCTCGTGTTTGTATCAGAATTTTCTCAACCTTAACCCAACCTGTCTACCTATTTGTGTAATCATCTCGTATCATATTCGTGTTCTGTTTCAGAAATAGTTGACCGTAACCTGCTAATTTTGTGTCTTATTCGTGTCGTGTTTGAAATTTCCACCCCTAGCTACAATACCATGGATGCGCATTGAATACCCTTAATTCACGGTCCACCACATTCTTAGCTTATTGGGCCACTGCATATTTGACCCAACAGAAGACATGTGAGCCCACATCCGATAGTTACTAGACTACTAATAATCATGTAAACGATAATTGAGACATGGCGGGCCAATTCGACATGCTCTGATGGGCCACTTCATGAAAGTTGCAGAAAATAAGAAAACAAAAAAAGGCATTGCCAATGTAATGCAGAGCCCGCAGACACGTAAATTGGGCGACAGCCAAGCAGTACGCGCTCTATACTCTTTGCTCCAGATGAGGGTTCAGGGCCGTCGGGTCTCTCCCTTGCCCCAAAAGTAGTAGTACACACACTTGCTTCAACAGGAGGGAAAAAAAAAAAGAAGTAAAGCAGCCCACCTACTTCATTGATTATAAAGGTCTTTGTAGTTTCAGATCATGTGCAATTTTCATAAATATTTTATGGTTCCCAACTTAGATAATGATGTGGAATTTTTTTTGGGACAGTGGCATTTGTAGCCTCTCAATTTTGCTAACAATTTGTACTTGTATGTTCAATCAAACTCTTAGGGTCATCGACTGTCATTTCATCATTTCATGTGGTAGTTGCTACAACTATTGGCCTATTTGCTAGGTAGGATTTTAATTAGTTTAACAGTAACAAAGATATGATAGTATTTTATTTTAGTTTTTTTTTGGGCTACACTAGCTGCACTAGATATGAGTGAAAAATCAAATTATGCAAATTGTATAATTGTGTATTCGTGTATTTTTCGAACCCAAAATTGTTAATTTGCTTGAATTCTCTGAAATGATAGCGCAACCGCCTCTCCTTGATCGATGGAGCTTGAAAGTTTTATATCGTGGAAGCAAAAAGCTAAATGTCAACACATATACAGCGTAATTATTTTCATAATTCTCTCCCTAATGAACTTATTTTCATTCTCGATGTACTTTTTATCTAGTTTCTATAATAAAAAATAATCTTTTTCTGATTAAAAAAAGAGAGAGGCCCAAGCTAACGAAGAGATATTGAGTGCACTAAACACACTTAGTACTTGCCAAAAAGGAAGCATTAACATATGTTTTTTTTGAAAGGTAAAAAAATTTCATTAATTTTTGAAATTGATACAAAGATTAATAGGAGTAAGGAATGAAGATATCAAATCCTTAGCCCGAAATCCAAGCGATCTACATACTAAGGGTAATCCTATGCCTATTCGAAACCCAGTCCCCAAGTTTGACAAGAAACCAAACGTGGGAACACATGTTATTATGATACTTTGCATGTAACAACATAATATAGGTTACAAGGTATATATATAGTGATTAATAAAGCCCAGTAAGCACTCCAAAGTGCTTAATTATGACTTAATCATGAAATAATATATAATCTAACAATAATTGTACAATAGACTACTAATGTACAAAATATATCTAACCCTAAAAAAACTGCAGCTTTTCTGTAATGCTGTCCATCTTATATCCCCATCAATATTCATCTTTCCTACGCCTCTCTATACTTTATTTTCTTCATGTTTCCTTCTCTTTCCAAAAATACTTCAGTTGTGTATTGGAGGCTTTCTCCTTGCCGGAGAATAATCCATCTCATCTATGTTTAAAGTGTCCGGATACCGTTCGGGGGTCGCCTCCCGGTGATTGGAATCCGGCGATGAGTCAACGGAAAAACTTTGGTGTTTCCCTCCAAGTTCGTCGGTACTCGATTTGCCTCCATTCGTTTCATTCTGTATACATAAAGAATAGAGTTATATAAAGGACGTAGGGATCGTAGTACTGGGACACAGGAATTTTCTGTCTCCAAATATCTGTGTCTTTCTATTCCGATGCATTGCTAGTCACACATTTCAGATCGAACTCGTGAACTTGAAACGTAGCTATATGATTCTCAATGCATTTAGACAGAAGGACAATAGTACAGTATTTGAGAACATAAGATCTCGTCCCTAAAAGTGCACGCAAGTTGGCTTGGGACACCCTGCATTATCCACAAAAGATCTCATCCCTCAAGTGGTGATCATGTGGGGTCCTAGCTAGTATTGTAACTTGATCTTTTATGGAAAACCAACCTTGGAAATGGTGGTGGGATTAGTAGACGTTGCCTTGGCAATAAGTTTTCTATTTTTTCCTGCAATAGTAGAAAAAAAAGAATCCCATTTAACACATGATATGAAACTCCCATCACATGTTTCTTGAATTAACTTCTATTCGGAAGACGGGAAAGGAAAATTCAAACTTCGGCATCCTACTAAAATTCATGTTAGTAAAGACGATACAAAATTGCCTTGTCGAAACACATGGTCGTGGGCTTAGCCCTGTTGGTTGTGCAATCTCCTTCTAAAGGAAGTTTTTAGGTTCGACTCCGATGGACAAGATATCACCCTTAGTGTTGTAACTCTAACATCCATTAATATGTTAATGCTATCTCCGGGGAAAAAAAAATACATGGTCATGGCTTTGAAACCCAATTGGGGCTCTTCTAAGGAAAACTAAATGGTCAAGCATGAAGAGAGAGAGAGAGAGAGAGAGAGAGAGAGAGAGGGGTTAATGGTGCTTGGGGTTGTGAGTCCTAGGTCCATAGTAGTCTTCATGAATTGTTGGTAACAAGTGGTGGGTTTCCTTGGTTATCCTTGAATTTCTTCTCCTCATTGTACCTGATGAACATTGCCCTTCTTTGCATAGAATATCCTCACCATTAATAGCTCCATCACTTGCTTTATTCACAGTTCTGCCCTCCTGCATATTAACAAACACACATCAACATCAATAGAATCGTAAACTTTACAGCCATATGTCGGCCGTTACGTACTAAGCTGGATGATCATTGATCTGTCTTTAAATATTACTGTAGATGATCAAAAGAAAACCCACTATGTGGTAGATACCCATTATATTCAAAACAAAGCTTATAATATCAGAGACCAAAAAAATAAAAACAAACCTGGAGTTTTTTTTTATTTTGATCAACAAGAAATATTTCCATACCATTAAAAATGATACAAAAAGAAATCTTGGAGAGAAAACCAACCTGGATTTTATGATCCGTAACTGATAGAAACTCTTTCTTGAGGCGTATAGCTGCAAAATAGTAAGGGAAAATCAGTACCCAACAACAACAACAACAAAAAAAAAAAAAAGGAAAAAGTAATGGCCAAAGTGAACAAGTACATAGGTTCATGAGAGAGATACTCATGATGTGGTACTGGGCATACCTTGTACCTCAGAAATGATAGTGGACAGAAGTAAAACTGACAGTAGAAAATAAGGCCTCATTTGGGAGAAACTGAGGACGCTTCAAGAGTCTAAAAATTAAGGTAAGGAGCAAAATGTGAGTTTTCTCCTCTCTCTCTCTCTCTCTCTCTCGATGTGTCTCTCTCTCTCGATCGATCTATTGAAAAACTTGGGTGGAAATGGGTTACAGCTTCTGAATGGGTTGATAACATGGGGATGTCTTGTTATATATATAGTTGGATTCATCAAATTAAAGTCATGTGGGTCCCACAATTACGTTCTTAGAACATGTTACTATTAAATGGGTTATGGGTATTACCTTCTTTGTTTTATTTTATTTCTTCACTTCTGATGTTAAAAAAAAAAAGTGCAAATTCAATAATAAGATTCGTGTTTTTTTTTTTTTTTAAATTTTATATAATGCTAATTACCATGTATTGGATTGTTAACTACAAACTCATCTAAAAGCTTAAGCTATTAGAGGGGGGACAATTTTATTACTTATACCTTCGACACGCCCACTCACGTGTAGCCAGACTTTCCTCCATAAGCGGACTAACACAGGATCTATTGTCTGCTCTGATATCATATTAGATTTGTTAATCACCAACTCATCTACAAACTTAAACTATTAGAAAGAAGAACAACTTTATTACTTATATCTTTAACACCATGCAAACCTCCATGAGCGGATCGGTGGTCCCTATCAACGCGGCTATTAATTTTGGCGGGGTCTTTTTTGTTTTTCTTTGTTTTCAGTTTGAATATGTGGATCCTTTGTACTTGTTGTTCTTGGTTATGAATATATGTTTGTGTTCGTAAAAAAAAAAAACACCATGCAAAACTAAGTCTTCAGAATTTTTTTTTTGATTAACAGAGAGGGTGGAAGGGGGCGACCAGCGTAACAACCCCCTTGAGTGTAACCATAGGAGCTCTCTACCCACCAGTAAAATGTCCAGTTTGAGCTATAGCTACTGTCCGCGAGAACAAGTTGTCACCACGGCACCACCTTAATACAAGATGACTTAGACTCAACCCCCATCATCGATAAGACTCGAATCCGAGTCTCCGTTGGAGGGTGTGGTGAGCTGAGCCCAGCCATCCAGGCTACCACCTTTAGATTAGAAATATCAAAAGAGAGAGCTTCTTGAAATTCGAATGAAATGAAAATAGTGCCACGGGTAAAACATAAGAAGGGGACAAAACGGCCCTCCTCACAAAAAGGGGGTTTTGGGAGACTCCATTTTCTTGAAATTGGTAGTCTTCCAAACAAGACAGATCATCTGGGAAATGACATGAGAGTGTGAAAAAAAGTGCACCTTTCTTTTGGGCATTTCTAACTGCCCCACCCCCCATTTGGGGCGTGGTGTCTCCCTTCGAGGGTACCCTCAAAGATCCAACTTGAGGTTGTCCTATTGACCACACCTTCTTTCCCATCAAGAAAATGAATATACGGTTCCTTGTCTCATCTTCATCCAATCATCAATCTTTCAATTGTCTAATTTTGATGTGCCTATTCCCTGTTTAGATAAATTTACTATCAAAATTGATGTGCCAATTGCAAAAAACTCTAGGTAGGAGTTATGTATATAATCTTCATATGTGCAAGTATAGTAGCTGCACCATATTTGAATATCCCATCCTTTTGGACATTCTTATCCTACCCTTTGGGGTGTTTTAACCAGACTCAGAAGGCTATGCATTGTCCCATGATTTTAACCTATCAGTTGGACCACACACAAAGTTTAGGACTGTTTGATAAGTGACTGAATAATTAAACTATCTTCCCCAATTTGTAAATCAAAATGGCTCTGTTTGATTTGGGTGCCGAGAATCTCCCTGAAAAGCGGCTTTCGATCCGGCCGTTTATCTCGGCATAGATGGATCGGATTAAATTTGAGCACATACTAATCTAAAACGTCCATTGCCCGGTATTGCCGAGATGAACGGCCAGATCGCCACTTTGTACCCGTTTTGCAATGAGGTGCTTAACAACATTCCCTATTCCAATTTTGAGAGAGGTTTTTAAGATAATGAGTGGAGATAGATAGATAAAGAAATATGAGTAATAACTGAAAAAAAAACTTATTAAGAACCCTGTGCAAAGGAGGGGTTGGTTTTAGGAGCCCAAAACACAGTCAAAAGCAAATGTGAATAGATTGTTTCTGCACATACGGGTCAATGGGGCCCACTTCGAGTTCTCCCCAAACAATTTAAGGGTGAAATTCTGAATTAAAACATTATTGTGGTAAATGCTGTCAATGGCAATAATGATACATTTTTTTTCCTTTATAAGCTACTTTCTCCATCTCAATTTGTTTGTCTAATTTCGACATACGTACGCGTCTTTCAAAAAATTGTCTATATCTCATAATCTATAATATTTTACATAATTTAGAAAATATCATATTTTAGACCTAATTGAAATTTATCAAACAAGATCCATATTGTAGGTAAAAATATTATAAATTGAAATATATAGACAATTTTGTAGCAGATCCCAAATAGTGAAAAGAAACAAACAAATCAAAACTGGAGGGAGTATTTTTTTCTTGATTTATTGATTCCCCATGCAGAACACAATACAATTAGGCCCCATTCCGTCAGGGATCTTATTTAATTTTTAAGTACTTATTTTTTATTTTACGAGACAACTTTATTCTTTCACAATATATCACAGGCTTAAATACTTAAATGGTCCTTATAAAATAGAGTCGATTTCATTTTCGTCCTTGTAAATTTTTTTGTGTCAATTTCGTCCTTCCACTACAACAAATTACATAATTCCCGACTAAAATTCCCGACTAAAAAACTTTAGTCGGCAAATATTTAAACATTACCGACTAAATATAGATTAGTCGGTGGAACTGATTAAAATTACCGACTAAACAAATTTTAGTCGTTAATAGTACGTTTGTACCGACTAAAAAAAAGTTTAGTCGGGGAATATTAATTTTAAACCAATTTAAAAAATCAATAAATGTAATATAATTTACCGACAAATTATATTTGTCGGTAATTAAGTTTATTAGACGACTAAATATAAGTTTAGTCGGAGGATATTAATTTTTAACCAATTTAAAAAATCAATAAATATAATATAATTTACCGACAAATTATTTTGTCGGTAATTAATTTTATTAAACGACTAAATATAAGGTTAGTCGGGAAAATAAATTTTTTTACGAATTTAAAAATAGAAAATATTTTTCCGACTAATTAATTTGGTAGGTGTTGGTTGGTATTAGCCGACTAAAAATAGTTTTAGTCGGTAACTGTTTGTGATTTTTTTTTTCGTCCTTTTCACAAAATTTGAAGGAAGGGATATTTAGAATCCAAGTGTGTTGATTACAATGAAACTTTTTTGATCAAAACTGTTCCATTTCTTTTCTTCTTAATTGTGAGATTTTTCGTTAATTTTTGGCTCATTTGGGTTAAGGAAATTCCTTTATCAACACATAAATTCATCAATTAAATTTTTTTTTTGGTCCAATCAAGAGTTTATTCATATGCGGTTAACTTTATTTTCTGGGATGAATAATTTAAATCGTATTACGTTAAAGATAGATGGTTTTGATTGCCAAAAAAGACCTCATGCAGGGTTCGATTAGTGCAATATTACACTTAAACGTCTCTGAATGCGTATAATGTATTTCGATCACAAAGTCGCCGACATCAAATGATCTCTAATTTTGGTGACGGTGCTATAATTGGTAAAATGTGAAATTGTAACGGTTCAGATCAAGTATTATAAAAAATGACTTGGCAATTACCTTTACAATTCATACTTTTGATGTAATTGAAAGTCAACTAAGTCTTATGTTGAATTTGTTGTTGTAGTAGCTACATGATCGCGAGACAAACATGATGATCGAGACCGTTGATTTTGTTGCACTTGTTAAATTATTCATTATCGTTAATTTGCGGCTTGATTAGTTTTAGAAAACTACTTTTTGGAGACATACACTCATCACGAAAAATAGTATATTTGATTCGATAAGTTGTCGAATCAAAAGCGATCTCAACTTTGACTCGGTAAGAATGATCTAATCCATAATAAATTAAAGACAGATGATTTTGATCTTGCAAAAAGATCTCAAGTGTGGCTCATGAGGTGTGCTATTTGTCTTTAATGCTTCTGGAAGCTGTAAAACTATTTCGATCATGTAGTTGTTGATACTGAATGATTTTAAATTTTGCTAACATTTCCATAATCAATAAATCATGAAATTCTAACGGTTCAGATCAAGCATTATAAAAAAATCCACGGTGAAAAAAGTATAGAGTTTATATACAATGGTGGCGCAATTAGAGCTCAGTAAATATTTTTTCCCAAATTCTCAAACTAGACAATGGCCGACTAAATTAGGTTTTTGGTCGAAAAATTGTTTTTGTTTTTGCGGGACAATTAAATTTTCCGCGAAAATTGTTGGCGGCAATCTCTATCCCAAAACGACATCGTCTAATCTCAACAGGTGATAAACCCCTCTCTCTACCCTTGTCTTCGTCACTTCATCTTTAACGCTGAACATCGTCCCCAACGCTGAACATAGCTAGGTCTCTCTCTCTCTCTCTCTCTCTCTCTCTCTCTCTCTCTCTCTCTCTCTCTCGCTCTCTTTCTCCAACGCCCAACACAGGTCTCTCTCTCTCCCCAACGTCGTCCTCCTATTGCCCCAAATCCGGATCGTGATTGAGACCTAGTTCCCACCGTAGCTCATCGTTGTGTTCTGTAGCCGTGTTCTCTCTTCGAACGACAACAGAAATCGGAGCCCAGTCTTCGTTATTCAAGGCTGAGATTGCTCTGCTGCTTCTTCTCAACAGGTACAATCCAAGCTCAGTCTTTTTTTTTGCATGTGTTGAATATACTGATTATCTACTGATTTGGTTGATTTCTCTTATAATTTGGGTTTTGCATGTGACTGTTTTATGGTGGAAAACGTCCGACATTGAACCCCCAAATTTACTTTCACATTAAATGTTCTGTTTTGATTTTTTTACATATTTATTTTTTTATACTAAATACGTACGTGTAAAGTCGCTCTGTAAAAATTCCTCAAGTAACCGATTTGGGTGTTTTCATTTGAAGAAAAAAACATGATGATGCGAATTGCTTAGGAATGCGAGGGGATTATGTTTTCAACTAGAAAAGGTCGTGGAATCTAATAGGTTGTATCTGTGTGGAAGGGCATTCTAGAAGGTCTAAAATTTGTAGTACATGGGGAATTTCTCTTTTTGTTTGCTGAGAGGGGGTACAAGCACAGAATTACAAGACTGTGGGAGAACTTACCAGACTTGTAAGAGAGCCATAAATGAGGTCTTACATAGCATATTGAGCCTGCGGTCCCTCTCTGATTGGAGGCTAGTGTTGCCACGTGGGAATTTTTGATGCTTCCAGTGGTGTAAGGTTTGGGGCTTTCATAAGAAGATGGGACTTTATTCTGGAGGCTGTTTGAAAGTTCTCTCTTTGTGAGGATATGGAGGAATACTGCGGTGGTTCCACTTAGTGTCCGACTAGCAGATTTAGAGTGTCATCTTTCTACATAGAGGTGGAGAAGACATGGTTTAAAGTGAAGATCCCCTTAAAAGTGCTATGTATCTTTTTTTGTCCATATGCTTATTGCCATTTCTTAGTATTTAAAGGAGGTAGAAAAAGATGCTGCAATACTAGCTTTTTTATTGTATATTAAAAGGAACATTTATGCACCTTTTGTTGCTTCTTATGGGAGCTGGTGACTTTGGAGTTTAGTTGCAAGTAAGTACCACGGATTTGGCTTTATTACAGCAACTATGGAGGAGACTCTTATCTGTAATACTAGAAGGAATCAAATAGGTAGATAGCCAGATATTAAAGGAGTTCCTACTTTGCTTGTTCTTGGAACATATTAGGTCCAATTTTGTTTTAATTTTATTGTCAGGTTGTGTTTTTTATGGGGAAAAGTTTAAGATCAAATATTTAAACACGGACCTGGACATTACTGAACGAGAGTTCCGGACGTAGGCATCGGATGGTTCTGGACATAGTTGTGTCCAGATATGTGTTCTAAATATGTGTTACTAGTAGTGCTCTTTCTTTAACACTGTTTTTAATATTAGTACGAGAGTTCAGTTTATGGAATTTCTTTGGCTTTTAAGCCTTTTCTATGTCCCGTCATCATCTCATTCATTTTTCTCTAGTTGAAAAATCTTTTTTTTCATTATCAAAAGTAGGAAAAAGTGGTATAACGAGAGTAAGAACGAAGAAAAAATGGTGAAACCTGACGGCCAAGAGATGCTGAAAGCAACCATGCCTTGTTTTTTGGGTATTATCTATGGTGATAAGATGCAGAAAAGTTTGCGCAAGACATTTAATTGCGTAGGATACATAGGTGAACTGCTTTTGTAGGGTTTTAAATTAGATCAAAACCTAAAAAGTTAAAATAGTTTCTCCCCGATATGTATACAAATAAAAAGTTGATGCACCAGGCGGGGAGCATGCATGTTGTATACCCAACTGAGATCTCAAAATTAGGATCTCCTGTTAAATCAATCAATGAAATTAATCCGTAAAATATGTAGGCCAAAAATGAAATTAGACTCCCTTGGACTGTGGACAAGGGGATGTTTAAGCTTACACTTAGAGCTGAATCTGGCTCTCCAATTTCTCGCCTAACTAGTTTCATAAACTCTTTTGAGTTATCATAGTCCTCCCCCAATTAGCGTTACGATTTTTGAGGCCTTTGTTATGGCAGCCTGTTCCATGATCATGCTCTCCTCTCATAATTTTTCTTAAGAATGACATTTTTATGGTTATTTGGATGGGGTTGAAGCTGTATTGGGTTGTTTCCTTTGTGGGTTTTCTCCTTTATGTTCCTTCATGTTTTCTTGTCAATGGTTTATACATGTAAAGGTCGCTCTGTAAAACGAGATAGTGATCTTAAAGCATTGTACGTTTCTTTTCTTGTTCGCCGTTTTAATCAACACATGTTGTAATGAACACACTGCTGCATCCATTTGATGAAGTTATTGATTTTTTGTGATATGTTACTGGGTTTTAGAATTTTAACTTGTAAAAAATAAAAAAGAAAAAAGAAAAAATGATGCTCGTTCCACGACTACCCACGGCAAAATAGCTAGTAAGACAGATGCTACTAATATAACCACTAAAAAGAAAAAATGATGCTCGGTCATGCACGTTGATTAGAAACGGTAATTATATTGTGAATATTGTCTTGTGCTGTTGCCTATACCATGCATGCAACTTAGAGCAGAATGTCTATACCATGATAGAGATTCTGTCCCGCCATTCAGCAGACGAGGTTTATTTAGGACAGCGAGACAGTTCTGACTGGACTTCGGATGTCCAACCTCTAGGAGCACGTGCTAATTGGATTCGTGTACTTAGTATGACAATTTCCGTTTTTGATTTCGTGGTTTAGTTTCGAAATTTTTTGTTGGGTAAGCCATAAACCATCCGTTACCAACCCCCCAAAAAATCCCAACTACAATAAATTGACCATAGCTATCATACGAAGTTAACAAAAAAGGTGGTTACTTGGAAAATTGTAGGTTACTGTTACAATTAACAGTCTTTTACATGTTTGACATAATGCTTCCCGCATCTTTTTGTGCAAATTCATTTGGCAGGCTTAAGGTTTTGACAATTGAAAGCAATTCGTATTTCGCACCGCTTACTTCTGCGAACCTCTAGGTATGATTTTCTCTTCCCAAATACTTTTTATACCTATCTTTTGTTGGGTGTTTATTTTTTTGTGGGTGTCCGGCCAGCTTCATCTGTTCTCTCTGCTTCATAAGTTTGTTTATTGTGCTTGATTCTCAGTTTTAGTTGGCATCACTCCCCCTAACCCGATCCTAGGGGTTAAGCCAAAACAAAGCGCCGTTTTTAAGGTCTATGACTTTTCATGGAAATAACTAAGGTACAAACTCCACATACTTTTTAAGGTCTATGAATCTAGTTTCAAAATCAGAAAACAGTTCATAATTTCATCGCTCGAGCTAAAAATTATGGCCGTTTCCCCAACATGTGTCAGTGCAGACTGCAAAGTTCCGAAAATGAGTGATACTAGGTTCAGAATTTCTATAGAGCTCAATACTTCGAACTTGATCCTGAAATTTTTATCATAGATAGAAAACTCATAGAGGAACTCTCAGTAAAAATCTCAGAAATTTAAGAACTTTCGAACTATCTCAATAAAATTCCCCAAAATCAGGTCAGATACAAGTCTGCACAGACGCGAATCAGACACCAGTTCAGTCCACGAATTTTGTAGGCCAAAACACTTCGAGTTATTTTCTGAAAATTTAACACGACGCAATAGACTCACAGATGAACCTTCAGGATTTTTTTCAAGAATTTATAAGATTTCTAGGTACCTTGAATAAATTCGTCAAAACAGGACAGATTATCAACTCAGAACAGAACCCTAACAACCTGTCTCAAAATCTGCTGAGCATACACGAAATTAAGCAAAAGGGACTAAAAATTACCTATTGAATTAAGGTTCCAATCACTCTTCTTCTTCTTCCCACCGTCTCTCTCTCTCTCTCTCTCTCTCTCTCTCTCTCTCTCTCACGTAGAAGCAAACCCCTGATGGGTTTCTTTTTTTTCCTTTTGTTTTAAAAGAACACACACACACAACACCTCAGCACATACACGGCACCCATGCACAATTCTTAAAAAAATTGCACTTTACCCCTTTAAGTTATTAAATATAACTTTTAAGCACCTCAAAGATAAAAGGATGTTACAATTCCTTTCTATTTTGTGCGTATACTTGGGCCATATGTAGTGTTGTAAAGAAAACATAGCAATGTTGTGTAACCTTTAATTAATTTTGTAGGTTATAAGTAATGGACAGGAGTTGGATGACAATAAGAAGAAATAGGTTGGCAAGTAGAGAGTATAAACAAGGGGTGGAATCTTTCCTACAATTTGCGTTGTTGAATTTGGGATCACAACCTGAGATTCGGTGTCCATGTAATGATTGTCTAAATGGCAGAAAATATAGCTTTACAGTTGTTAAGATCCATTTGATACGGAACGGATTTGACACTTCTTACAAGACTTGGGTGCACCATGGGGAATCTGTTCCCGCACCTCAAGCATATGATGATGACCATCATGATCCCAATGAAGGTATTGGGGATGAAATTGGAGGGGAGGTCCCTAAGGATGGCAACCAATTGCAAAATATGGTGGAACAAGTCTTTATTGGTGGCCTTTTGGATGACGATAGCGATGAATTGCCTGCTAATCTTGGGAGGGGCGATGTCCGGAGTTTCGATAAGTTGTTCAATGCTGCGCAGCGTAAAATTTATCCTGAAAGTGAAAAGAGTGTGCTAGCATTTATTGTTGAGATGCTTCATGTTAAAGTATACAAGAAGATGCCGAATGACACGTTCAATATTATGATGAATATTATTAAAGGGATGCGACCAGACTATGATGAGGCTATTCCTTGGAACACTTATGAAGCGAAGAAATTCTTAAGGGATTTGGGTTTGGGATATGTGCCTATTCATGCATGCATAAATGACTGCGCACTCTTTTGGAAGGAGAATGAAAATTTGGAAAATTGCCCAAAGTGTAATGAGCCTAGGTACAAGGTGAACGATGGTACGGGTAAAAAGATCCCCCACAAGATATTGCGGTACTTGCCATTGACTCCTAGATTGCAAAGGCTATATTGTTGTGAGAGAATAGCTCCTGATATGAGATGGCATAAAGACAAACGTGTAGATGATGACGAATTGCGTCATCCGGCTGATGCTCAGGAATGGAAGAACTTCGATGAGCGATTTCCTGATTTTGCTGCGGAACCGCGAAATGTGAGGCTCGGGATGGCTACTGATGGTTTCAATCCCTTTGGACACATGAGTCAATCATATAGTATGTGGCCTGTAATCATGGTGCCTTACAATCTCCCTCCGTGGAAGTGCATGAAAGAACCCTTTTGCTTCATGTCACTGCTTATTCCTGGTCCATCATCCATTGGAAAAGATATTGATGTTTACTTGCGTCCGTTAGTTGATGAGTTGAAGGAATTGTGGAAGAATGGTGTACAAACTTATGATGCCTCTACTGGAAAAAAATTTACGATGCGTGCATGTGTGTTTTGGACCATCCACGTTAGTAGCAATGAGAACTTTAGCCTTGGAAAAAGATAATAGTTTTAGAGTACTATCATCAACCGAGAACAAAACTCCCCATTTTGCACCAATACTTTTGAACGTGTTATAATCCCAAGCATTTAAGGGAATCCCATAACAAGAAAGCCATGCAAATCTCTCAGTAGTGGCTGGTTCTCCATCCCATGGTTTCACGTTGGAGAACCATCTGCTCATCAAACCAAAAAACTAGTAATATGCTATTATGCTTACCTTCTCTTTGCAGGTATTGTTTCTTTTCAGTGTTCTAGTTCCTCCCTTCATCTTTCAATTTTATGAATCATGTTTGTTATTCTTCCCGTGTTTTACCAGCTTTGCATGTATTTATCAGCTTCTTGTTACAATTTGTTGTATTTGGTTGGCCTATTTTATGGACTAGAGCTGCCAAATAAATTGCAATGGACATTTGCATTTGTTCCACTAATTAAAGCTCTGCAACTCACTCTATTATTCCTTTATGTTCATGCTTTGTGCTATGGGATACACTAGTTCAAAAATACCAATGATAGATTGTTCCTTTTTTTGGTTTTTTACAGGGACGGCGTTTTAATGGAGTATCGCGCAGGAGGTTGGTTATTGACTATGAAGATCGAAGTTGGATTTTAGTTGTGGACGTGCTTGAATTTTTTTTGGTTATCCGTTTTGTTGAAGTTGAACTATTTAGTATTTTGTGGTCCACGGGGTTTGTTGAAGCTCAACTAAGCTTGGATTTTTTTTTTAATTTTCCAGCCGTGATGGACATGTTATTATGCACTTTATGAATTTGGATACAAATAGTTTTTTTTTTTTTAACTATTTGGTGGTTTTCTATTTATCAAAATTTGTATTTATTTCTTGGAATTTTTATTTTTTATTAATTGCATTAGTTTGGCAATTTTGTGGATGTAATTGTTGTTGATATTTACAGGGAATAATAATGTGAAAAAATTTGTAAAAAATTTTGAAATGACAAATTTGTATAGATTGCCCGACTAAAGTTTAGTCGCTAATAGGGCCAGAATTTAATTGATTTGAAGAGACATTCACCGACTAAGAGTTTAGTCGGCGATAATCAAAACACCTTTCCCGACTAAACCATTAGTCGGCAAAATAGGTGATATTTCCCGACTAAATACTTAGTCGGCCAATACGAGACATATTCCCCGACTAAAATATTAGTCGACAAATAAATAGCACATTTGCCGACTAAAACTTTAGT
The DNA here is from genome assembly GCA_014282245.1 of Rhododendron simsii. Lineage (NCBI taxonomy): Eukaryota > Viridiplantae > Streptophyta > Magnoliopsida > Ericales > Ericaceae > Rhododendron > Rhododendron simsii. Next base: position 7,497,357 of record CM024953.1, on the reverse strand, counting down.
CGGCCAATAGCCCATTCTTTACCGACTAAATACAAGTGGCGACTAAGTATTAGTCGGAATATATTAGTCGGTAAATGTATACTCTTTAGCCGACTAAACATTTTTTGGTCGGCAATAGCCTTTCCCGACCTGGTTCCACCGACTAACGTGCCGACTAAATCTTTTAGTCGGGGAATAGATTTGCCGACTAAAAGGCGTAGAATTGCCGACTAAAGTTTAGTCGGGAATGGTGTTTTTTGTTGTAGTGTTCCAGTTTGTGACTCAATTCAATGTCACCCTTGCCGTCAACCAGTGGATGAAATTTCCCTATGTGGATAACGAACTTGCCCATTGTGTATTGGTTTTGGTTAATAGCAATGCTAATGACATTTTAAGCCTAGGATGGCAAAATTGTAATTATTCAACCGTGGAATTATGCGACGGGCCATTATAGGTTCGATCCGAAATGGTCCAACGGTCAATACACATGGCCTTAGGCCATGTGCCATGTGTTTTTTAGCTGTTTAAAAAAATATTTGACTTGCTAATAACTTAGGCAAGGAAAATCCAAATTAAGTTGTTCTTTTGGGAGAGGAGAAATCTTAGAATTTTCTCTATTTTCTAGTTTTGCTATTATTCTAAATTTTTCCATTTTTTATAATTTCCGTTATTAATTGATTTGGTGTCCATTTTGAGGTAAATCAATTAGAGTTAAAGTTTTTCTACCTATTTAACAAGTTGTAAGCCTTCGGGGCAAGATAGTGATTGATTATTATTGAATGAAAAGAGTCTAGAGAGCATTTTCTCTAAACCTATATCATTTTTGATTTTTTTGTCGCACGTTTGTAATGTAATTGAATGGCAGGTTGATCTTGTGCGCCTTTTTTTGGTTGAAAACGATGTGGGTAATATTGGGGGCAAGAGACATGGCCAGGTAGGTACCAAGTAGGCAAATTCTGTCCACTGGTTGATGGCAAGGATGACATTGAACTGATTCACAAATTAGAAGGACGAAATTGACACAAAAAATTTTACAAGGACGAAAATGAAACTGACTCTATTTGTAAGGACCATTTAAGTACTTAAGCCTATATCAAATTTAATTCAAAAAATAAGGTTCTTATTTGATCTTAGTGGAATGGAGTTAACATTTTCCTTGACCTAGGACAAAATTTAATTTGTAATTTGCATATGGTGCTCAAATAAAAAAAAAATTTCAGATGCTGTTACAACAGTTGCTACATTTGTTACAATGGTATTGCTAACCTCCGCTCACTAGACGGAGGATAATACGCATATAATTTCAAACAAATTAGAATATTAATATATATCTCACGAATATGAATACACTTTCACATAGAGAATTGACTTCTACTCCCCTTTTTACCGAATATACTTTTTTTTATATGGTGTGAATTTACTCTATTGTCCCTTAGTGTGTAAAAAAGTAAACTTATGAAAGGGTAAAAAAATAAATTCACATGAATAAAAATAAAAAAGAAAGTGTATACGATAAAAAGGATAGTGTAAAAGTCAATTCGCTTTTACATATGTCAATACACTTTTTTCAGATATTAATACATTTTTGGGAAGGATGATGCTATGGTGTCCCTGATCATTTTGGGGACACCGTAATTTTTGGCATAACAAAACCCTTACAAGTATAACAAAAATCATTAGAAGTATAATAGAACCATAACATGGCATAACCAAGGCATAACCAAAAACCAATCAAGGCATAACCAAAAACCAACCAAGGCATAACCAACCAAGTTATGCCTTGTTATGGTTTTGGTTATGCTTATAATGGTTTTGGTTATGCTTATAATAAATTTGGTTATACTTATAATGGTTTTGTTATGCCAAAAATTACGGTGTCCCCAAAATGACTGGGGACACCGAAGTCATTCCCTTTTTTACCTATTATCTTATTCTCTTTGGATGGAAGTTAGAATAATCCTTGTTACAATGAGTTGAGAATGAGTTAGGTCCTTCCACGTCGTCAGACACGGCAAAGAAGATGGGGTCCACCCGTCCACGTGTGAAGGGAACAAAGCAGTTAATGCGACGGTGATGTAGTCACCGTCCTACCTGTACGCTTTGACGTGGACTGTTTTGTCGTTTAGCTGCTTCGGTAGACAATCATTCCACGTGGTCTGGCCCCCCAGGACTGTTGACGGGGAGAATTTAGCCACGTGGCGATTGGTTACTGGCTGGTATGTTTCCGTTGTCGGGGTACTGTGACAAACGTTTTGGTTTAGCGAGATAGAGAATGGACACTTTGGAGTTCCTAATCTTGGGGATTATGACAAATTAACAAATCCACAAGTGCACAACGCGTAGGATATGTTTTAGCTAAATAAGTTACTTGGCTTTTTTTAGCCAAGTACTGTCTTGGGGCTAAGGTGTTTGCAGCATCAGATTTGATTCTTCTTGTTAATAACTCTTGAAATCATCCTATCTCTATGTGTAAGCTTGTGGATGGAATTGTAGGGATTAGTCCGAAGTGCATGCAAGCTAGTCCGAAATATCCTGCATTAACCCAAAAAACAAAAAAGGCTTAGTAAAACCATTATATTTATTCAAGTTTTTATTTGTTTCAACGAGAAAAATTGGAAAAGCAAAAAAATTTGACCCATACTCAATATCTTTTGAATAAAGTCAATAAATCTGGTTTTTTCACGAAATGAATATTGTCATATTGTCATTTTGCCATTTTTTATTTTTCTCCATCTCTCGATAAAAAATGGCAACTTTGCCATATGTTTTCTCGAATTTGGCAAATAAAATGGCATTTGCCATATTTGAAAAGCTTATGAGTTTATAGGTGTGCGTGCATGGGGTAGTACGGAGTTGCCATTTCTTTTGTTATTTTTGAGAAATTCCAACATTTTTTTTTCCCGCAAAAATAGCAACCGGTGTGGTTGATCTTAGGTATTATAGAGGACATTTGAGTTACGAAATAGGAGTAGAATGGTAGAAAAAAAGAAGACAGGAATGGTCTCCGGTCCCATTATTTACGACTGTTCAATTCATGTGCGTACGTCACTCAGATAAATGGGAAGGGGACCTTCAACCACCTCATTTTGTATGTCTCGGGGTATAGATGACTCGTACGTGCACAAATAATATCGTCACATTTTTGCATTAATTCTTGTGGTGTAGTCTCTAGATGTGTCAAATGGGTCAGGCGGCACAGGCACAACATGAGCACGACATATTTAAAAGTGACACGACACTACAGTTCGGTTATGACACAACACGATTGCTATAGGTGGGCCAAGCTAAGCTGTTTTTCTGAGGTACGGGCACGGGCACAAGCATAGCACGGCACGACACAAGTAAAAATTCAACATAAATATCATCAAGAACTTCAGGATTTATAATCGTCGGTATAATTCAAATCGCCGACCATTTCCTTCTCAGAAGATGATGAATCAAAACAAGAGTCTTCTTTCTCTTCGACAATGATGATCCAATGTGTAACGGGCCGAAATAACGGCTCGTGCCTGTGCCAAGCAGACATCGAGCCTCCCGCGAACGATCTATGCGGTCGGAACCTTGTTGATGGTTCGGCTCTGGTTGTCTCGACGTTCAACTCAACCTCGATCTCCAGAAGTCAGAAGGAATCATCCATCAAGCATGCCAACTCTTTGACGGTCAGACCCCACATTCAGCCTTGAACGGACGTAAGGACCATGCTGCCAGCTCACCCACGTGAGTGTTGAGAATGCCTTGTATTCTTTAGTTCCACATTGATTAATTATGTTGTTCCCGTTTTTATAGCTTATTATAAATAGAGCTTTTGGGGAACTTCTAAAGTATCTTTTGGGGCTTTATATTGTGCCTTTTCTAGAGTTACAGATTACAGTCGGCTCTTTGTATCTTTTCTTCACGTTGGTTAGTGAATCCTCTATCTCCTTGCCCGTGGACGTACCCATCTTGGGGAACCACGTATATCTTGTGTCTTTGTGATTTTTTATTTAGTTTTCAATTTCTCGTTCTTAGCTTGCATTCATAGCGTTCGTTACAACAAACAACAACCATAACCGTGATGACGACGGCGACATCACCAGAGCGATTACAAGTTTGGATAAAGATGAGGGTACGTGAAGGTGTCAGCTTACCCTATAAATGGTTGCAAAACCCTAACGTGACGATATGGTGCCATCAACAGACGCGTGACAAGCACATGTACACTCTTGGAGGCCAAGCTAAGGAGTATCCTATAAATACCCATTATGCTAACCCTAGAGAGGTACAAGGTCTTCCATATTCAAACCCTAGTTCTTGGCTTTCATCTATGAGCAACTGTACTCAGTCTTGCACTGAAGGGCCATTCCGAATATCTTCCGGTGTGGTTTTTTAGTCGTGTTTTCTTGTGCAGGCTAGGTGGAAGTCAAGAGCAACTCTCAATCAAACCGCGGTACAAAAAGGAGTGAACCAGATTCATCGAAACCCCACAAAATAGCACAAAAGCCCAATCCTCTGTGGGAGCTATATATCATCCACTGCAAAACTTGGAAAGTAGTCATAAGTTGTAAATTCCGCATTCTCGGATTCCATAGCTCGTTTTATTATTTAGAAGTTGAACATCTCTTTCAACTTTCAAGGTGCTATCTAGCTCTTCTTACAATAATAACTTAATCTCACTCACCAAAAAACAAAAAAAAAAAAAATGAGGGAAAAATCCTGTTATGTGCCTGTGCTGCTGTACGGATGACGTGCATATATTTGTACCCATGCAGGGCTTGTACGTGCTTACCGAGTTACCGTGCCCGTGCCGCATGCCCAAAATGACAGCCCGTTCTCACCCACTTAAGTGTTTGTGCATGTCCACAACAAGTTGTATGTACCATGTGCATACACAAACACCTACACACATATGTACATGTGTGATAGGTGGGTCCCAAATCTTGCTGGATGTAGTTGCAGTGATTGATATTAACCTGTTTGGTTTGAGTTTTGAAGGAGATTTTAAAATGTAATGAGTGTAATGAGAAAGATGAATAGTCTAATATTTCATAAACCATCATGTTTGTTCTATGTTACTAGCTATTTCAGATCAACATAATCTTGTTGTGTGATTTTAAGTTAAATCATATATTTAACCATTCTCTTCACTTCAGGCAGGACCGTTGAGAATTTAGTCCCATGATTTATAGTTAAAATTTGGTGACATTTTTCTTGATAACAAGGTAGGATCAGTTTGTCCTTTCTAGAAAAATTTTGTACGTCTAAATTTTATTTTATTTTTCTGAACAGCGAAGCAAAATTTTTTATTGATATGAAAAAAATGATTACAAAGCAAAGCTCAAATTGACAAGAAACCAACAGAGCACTCAATGGGCCAAGCCCAACAAGTGAGAAAACTTCAAATGGCATCGAGATTCGAGAGTTTCACAAACCCTAATCCATTCCCGCAAAATTAAGGTTGCTTGTCAGTTTCCTAATCATGCATGATGCATCTTCACCTTGCTAGTTTTTTATTTTTTGTCAATATTGTATACATCAGCTAGCGAAAGTTAACGGAGTGTTAGTAGATTAGTCCACAGAGGGTTTTAGGGACTATCAATAATCTTGAAACCCAAACGCCAATAACAGAATTCAAACTCTGACCTTCTACACAAGGAGAACAAGAGTTACCGGATGGGACACGAGCCCATTGGTTTCACCTTGCTAGTTGACCTCTCAATTTCTGAAGGGTTAATGATGAAGTCACTTTGATGACATTGTTGAAACTTTTCACCCCTATCTTCTGGAACTAATATATAATCAAGGAACGGCACAATTAATTAAAAGTAATTAAAGCGCTAATTCCAAAATGATGGTGTAATCATATAGATTGGAACATTCTCATGATAATCTAATGATCGATGAAGCAAGTCTTCATAGCAATATTTGAATGCGATGAGAGAGAAAATGTTTTTTCAAGATACAATGCACCAGCTCGTACTCCTTCTGACCTGCAAATTATAGTCCATTAAAAAAAGACGTGCAAATTTTAAATAAGAAATACAATACTTTTGTACATAGTTTTTGAAACTCTTTCACACTAATTTAAAGAATTAGTCGAGATCCTTAATCTGGTATAAAGGAATTTGAAAAATTATGTACAAAATCACACACTTTGTCTTTTAATTCAAAACTTGTACTCCAAACTGTCGCTAAGTGTTCCCCACTAAAATCGTTTAATTTTATATTTAAAAATAAAGTACCCTAAGCATAATTAATTTTTTGAATATTTTTACACCAATTTAAAGAACTAATTAATATAGTTAATTTGGTACAAAGAAATTGAAAAAATTATATGCAGAAGTACTTACATTATTTTGTGATCCAAAAATTGCATATCTTTTTGTAGGGCACTCTTAAAAAAGGACGAAGGGAGTACCGTGTCTTTTCTTAGTATACTAACTTTGCGAGATGAAGAGAGTATTTTTTTCGTTCAGTTTCAAAATCAAAAACTTGTATATACATGAATAACTGAGGTGCAACAAGAAAACACTTGCGGGGACTACATTTTGAAAACGTCTATGTTTGGTTTTTCTTTTAAAAAATACTCATTTTTGAGTTTTTTTTTAGCTGCTTCATGATTCAAGTGTATTTTGTCTGTATATAGTACTGAATTTCCAAAAAGAATTGTCAATCTATTTTTAGCTCTCGGCGAGTCGGTATATCTTGTGTAGCTGATCTGTCTGGAAAGTAAAGAAATTAAAAAAAAAATCTAAACAAGTTCACTAACAAGGTAAAATATTTTAAAAAGTCAAAATTCAAGACAGTTATTGATTTTTATAAAAAGTACTCCCTCCGTCCCTTATTTATAGTTCAGTATTCCATTTTGGGCTGTCCCTTAATAAGTGTCCATTTTATAAAGTTTGTGGGTAAAAATTGGAGTATTGTCTATTTTGTCCCTAAAAATAGATTTCATTTTGAAAAGTTAGTGAATAAAAGTGTAATGATAACGGATAAGTAGGAAAAGTGGAGGAAAAAGTTGATGTGAAAGGTATAATGATGATATCTTTTTAATAAGTTGGAGTTACGAAACAAGAAATTTAAAAAGGGACGGAGGGAGTACGATATTTTAAAAAGCATAATATTTTTATAAGTCAATATTTTAAAATGCATATGCACCGAAAAGTAAGAACCTTGTAATTATTATTATTTATATAAGATTGACTAAAATTGAAGTGGAATAATTTTTTTTCCCCTTTTTTTTCCCTATTAATTTACTTTGTGCATCCTCCCCGAAGGATTGATGCAAGGCACATCAAAAAAAAAAAAAAGTATAGTTAAGTATTAATTAGCCGACAAAGAGACAATTCATGTCTCTAGGACGAAAACTTGGAAAAAGATTGGTCCACATTTCCTTGGAAAAGTAAAATAAAAAGGGGTAATTCCAAGTTTTTACTTCATTTTGGTACATATTTTGCGAGGATGTGTTTGGTACAGACGAAACAAGACAGTTAATTAGAGAGGAAGCTTCCTCTTGATAATTAAAACAAAGTGTTACAAACTTTAACAGAAATTATCAATTCGAACTTCAAGAAAAACCTTACTTGAATTTTGGTCAATCGTTTTATTCCATGTAAATTTCACACTATAACCATTGTGGACGCATCTGTGTCACGACGATGCATGTGTCTAAAGCATTTCCGTTTCTATAATTTGCTAAACTCTCAGAGCCAACTTTTGGCTAAAACTCGTAAAGCCATCGCTTTAGGCCTCTAATTTTCACAAATTTTGATGGCACACAATTTTATATTTCCATATACTCCAATTAGGCCTGCGTAAAAATTGAAATTAGCTTGTCTAAAAATTTTAAGGTTAAAAAATAAGGCTCAAGTGAAATGACTATGGTGGTAAAACTTGATTATACAAGTTTAATTAGTACATTTGCAGCTAAAAATGCAAGTAGAGTAATCTTTAATTGTCAAGTTTTTAAAAGTTAAAGCGTCGTGGCGGGTTGTCAGAATGCTCTGACCGCTTGTGAGAGTTGAAATGGTAGCTTCTCGACGGAGATCCGACAACAAGTGAGGTTCGTGACGAGTGCTGTTCTCGTTGTCTGGTGGATTTGGGTTTGACCATGGGGCTTTTGGTAGTGGGTTGGCTGCCAGAAGAAGGCTTGGAGTTTGGGGGTAGGCGGCGTTAATCTCCATAGGGTTAGGTTTTTATGCGTGTTGGGCCAAGATTGGCTTTTTCGGCTGGGCTTGGCCCGTCTTTGAGTCGAATGTAATATCGGAATTTTTTAGGCCCATATGGGTGATGGGCTTTGGACTTGTTAGGAGGGCTTCGTTCCAAAGGATGTTCTTGATTGGTTTCTTGTCAATTCTAGGTTTTGGTCTCAGATTGAGCAGAAGATTGCTTTGTGAGCATGATATTGTTTCCCTGCTCCTATTAATCTTGTAACAATTTCAAGATTAATGAAAATTTTTGTGCCATTCAAAAAAAAAAAGACTTTGATATATTGTGTAATGGTTATAGATTTTGGGAATTTATGCTCTCAAATGACTGTAATGACTTTTACACGAAGATTTTATCCTAGCTATTTTTAACCATGCAAAGTAGATTGAGGGCTCCATTTAAAAAAGTTTGCTTTAAGCCTCACAAATGTCGGAGCCGGCCCCGTGAACTCTTTAGCCAAAAATTCCCGTGAATCTCATGTCATTGAAGAACCATGCTTGGGTGTTGACGACATGCAAGTATCAAGTCAACGTGATTGGTTTTCTGCAGGGAACAATCATAATGGAGAAAGCAGAACCCAAATCATGTGAGCACAAGGAAAAAGAATTAAATGTTCTCATCTGGGCTGGTGAATGTGGTCCTTGAGATAAAAACATCTAGGCCCCATCGGCAATGGTAGATGGGATGGGCTCTGACAAACTATTACTCCTACTACAACATGGAAAATAATTGAATGGGTCCACTGCAGCACAAGAAGAAGGAACATTTCAGGCATCACTTAATGCTAGTTAGATACATAAATCAGATAGATATCTAAAATTAATGCCGAAGGCTAAGTCTGGAGGTATCAAATGGGTAGTGTCGTGCTGGACCGGTTCGTTTAGTTTCGTGTCAAATGTGCTTTGTGTTGTGCCTAGCTCGGCCTATTTATTAGTTGTGCCTAGCTCGACCTATTTATTAGTTGTGCCATGCCAACACATTTTAGAATATGCTTGGCTCGGCTCGGCCCGGCCAGCTCCAAACTCCGTGCTGTTTCATGTCGTGTCCCCAATTGGACTTTTTTTTTTTTAATCGAGCATTGTAAAGAAGAAAAAAGTATTTTAAAAAGTTGGTTGCATTTTCTTTATTATTGACAAAAAATTGATAAATAAAACAAACTAATAAAATCAAAATATACACATTTTATTGAGTAGATAAGATTTGCATCACTACAGTTTGAGTACATTCCAACTAGATCCACACCTACTCAACTATAAATTAGTCATTCGCAATTCTTAAATCTTACATCCCAATTTGTGCCACTGTTAAACGTGTAGTGCTTGTGCCATGCCGCCAGTCCGGCTCGTTGACATCTCTTAGGCCTAACGGGGAGATAGAATAAAGGTGTAATTGGTTCATAATTCATAACTATTTCCCTAAATTTTGCCCCAATGTGGCTTTGTAGTCTAGGTTCGAGTCATGAAATAGCCTCTACATTTACGGGGTAAAATTGGATACATCCAACTCTTTCTCAGCATTATAGCAGCAGGCGCCTCGTGCTCTGAGTAACCCTTTTAATTGTTCGTTTTTTTATCATCCTTTTGTTCGCATATGTTGGAGGGAAAGTGGTACACCCATGCAATACAAGGAGGAAAATATTCATTCAGAATTGTGTGTGAATAACATATAATCAATGAAAAATGTGCTTTTTCAGTGATAAGCTAGCATGTTCGGCTCCACTGAGATAACAATTTTGTTTCTACTACTGATCGCGAGGGTTTCGACAGATCATACAACAACGATAACAACAACAACAAAGCTTGTCAAGACAGAGTAGCAACCCATCTTATTCATTACAAAAGCAAACACAAACAGGTTTTGAAAGGGTTCTTGTCACCACATTTGTAGAGAGGCGTTGAATGTTATGGTGTGGGCAAATGGATTTTGTTTCAACTCAAATGCAAGCAACTCATCACAAATTCAACTAATGTCCCTTAATCTTCCAATATGCCTTCTTGTTTCCTCTCCAATGTCTCTTCTCTTGCCTACTTGAAGAAACCCCCTCACATGTTGTGGGATGCATTGTCACATGGCTTGAGACCCCACCCAATCCTCCGTGCATTGTGTTTTAAGTCTCTGGGCTTTGAAATGTTAAGCGAGATTGGCGGATTGGGAGACTTTTCTGGGAGTGTTTTTGGTAGTGAAGAATTTGTAAATTTTCATTGGGGTTGAAAAGTTGTTACATGTTTCTGGTAGTAAATAAGTTTTTGAAAAATGTCAAGTTATTTTCGAAAATGAAAGTTTTTGCTGGGTATGTGAGTGAAAAAATTGTTAAGTTGGTAAAAACTTTTTGTTAGTGAAACCCAGTTGATAAAATGCGTTAAGTTTTTAGTAATTTTAGTTAGTGGAAACGAGATGATAAAATGAACTAATTTTTTATTATTTTCTGTTAATGGAAACGGGGCTTCAAGTGCAGGAGTCTACTGCGCAATCCAAGCCTTTCATTTCTACAATTAACGATTCATATTTCAAAAAGTATACTACAGGTAAGATGATATTTTTTGAAGTTTGAACAATTAAAAACACTTTTGAAAGGCTTGAATTGTGCATTATAGGCAGTCCGTTCCGAGATTACCATGTCTAGCTAGCTAGGCCTGCGAAACGACACGTAAATATGCAATGATAACAAAACGGGTTTCATTTTCTATCCACGATAGATATTTCAAAAGGATACCTTGCCAAGTGACATGTAAGGGTCGATTGGATGCAGGATGAAGGAGGGTGATGAGTAAATCCGGACGGATGAGGGGGTGATGGGACATTTTTGGCTTGGTTTGGAAAACAAAAACTTCCCGTCCAAAAATCATCCCAAGTTGCCAAGCCCAAAAAAAAAAAAAAAAAATCATCCCAAGTCACTGTTGGGGGTTTCGACCAGTTGTTAATCAGTAAGGGCGGATGAGGCCCTTCTCATCTCCCTCCTCTAACATTTTAATTACAAAACAATTTTATTCCTCCCATTTTAACCTTAATCCAACGAAGGACTATTTTATCTCCTTTTTAATACCTCATCCAAACTAACTACTTTTTTGTACTATCTTATACCCTACATAAATAATACCCACGAAACTCATCTCGCATCCAATCGGCCCCGGATTGCAGTCCTCATCTAACAGTCGCAGAGTTGAGATTCAAAAGAGTGCGTGCAACACGAACTTTGTGGATCAAAATCATCACATCTAGGGCGACTCAGATCCCATACCGTGACGAAGTTTTATTATCCCACTCAATTTTATGGATGTAAGAAAGATCGACTCAGATCCCATACCGTGACGAAGTTTTATTATCCCACTCAATTTTATGGATGTAAGAAAGATATTAGTAATTTGCCCCTCCAAATCCAAAAAGATTGTAGTTTGGCCTATTTAAAGTTAAAGTATCTACCGACTCTTCAAAATCTAAACAATTGTGTCTTGAATTTTTTTTGGAGGTTACAAAAAGGTGAGGGATAATATATGGGTCATTCCATTGACAGCCTGATGAACTGTCAATAAGCTAAACAATATGATAGAAATTCACAAACTCTAATGCATTTTTACACTTTTCAATGTGTTTTCACACACTTCTATACGGGTTTTTTTTTTTTTTTTAACATATTTTACTGCACTTTTTCAACCTTAATAACAGACAATTGAGTTGGTTGTTTTTTGGCATTTTCCATGTTATACTATGGACTTCTATCCTCATGGGCCTTCATGATCTAGTTTGGGGTGGGTTGGCCTGATTATGCAAAGTCCAGACTAATTTGGTAAGCTGAAACATTTGTTAGAATGCAGCCCTGCAGGCCGTATTGGGCTGGGGCTACAGGTCTCATGAACAGCGTATCCTAATTGTCATAGGCCCACTAGTTTTTTGGTCATTGTAGATAGGAAAAATGATGGCCCAGGATTAAAATTACTGTTAATGACTAGTAAGGACATGGTTTTCTGCTAATGATTGGTAAGAATTAGTGAGTGTTAAGATTAGTGGTAAATTTTGAAAATGGGCTCATCCTTCTTGGTAATTTAGACCCCCCAAAGTGTCCTGGACCATCATTTTCTCTCCTCGTAGATAACATCTTTGTTGCCCCTCCTGACAGTAATTAATCACATACTATTTCCAATTCAAATTTTTGAAGAAAGTTAATCAATTGAAAAATAATCTGAACTGTGGTTGAAATCGCCTATTTAACGATAAAGAACCTCTCTTTCTTCCATAATCCTGATGTCAAAGAACTCCAAACCTTCTTTCAAAAAAACATGACTGTGAAGCTCATACATTCATCACAAATCTCACACTTGTTTCAACCATAACCACTATCCCCGATATCTACTCACGGTTAGATCTTCATTACTCGACTAAAGCTCGTTCGGATTCTTCGCTATGATGGAGGAAATGGGTTTCCATCAATCAAGTCAAATAGTTCATCTCCAATTCCAAATCCAAGCATCCTTGCCATGTCCCTTGCCTTGATTCTAGGCTTTGGAATATTATGTTGCTTCAACCAAGTGTAGACAATGAACACTTTGTTCATCACAAACAATTCCAGTGCTTCAGGATTGAATACTACTCCCATTTTCAAACTCATCTGCCCACCAAATCAACAACAAAAAGGGAAAAAAGTCAAAGTTAGGACCTCAATGCACAATACATCTGGCACGGTACGGCACGGCACGAAGTGTGGCCTGCCCGTGGGCCGGGCAAGGCAGAGCATATTTTAAAATGGGCCGGCACAATACTACTAAGAAACGGTCCGGGATAGGCACAACACGAAGCACGTTTGACACAGAACTAAACAGACTAGGCTGGCACAACACAGCCTATTTGACTCCTCTATTAAGAACTTCAGATCTTCAAAAGAATTGTACGACGATCATTTACATTACCTGGTGAGGGACCAACATTGCGGCATAACGCGCAAGTTCTCCAGCCCTCCAGTCCAGCAACACCGGTAGCCAAGGGTACGCAGCATCAAGTCTAACAAACCAAAGCCTAATCTCCCCCAATTCCGAAAGTTCCCTGGGATCATTCGGATCTTCTTTTGTGTAGTTAATTGTAAACCCGATCGTTCGTTCAAGGAACTCCTTCGGATCAGCTGCATATAGGGAAATGAAGGAACGATCATTCGATCAGTTTTTTCTTAGCATACATATGCAAAATGAAATAAGTTGATCAGACTTTTTCCGTAAGCGCTTTACCGGAAAGAGGTGATACAATTCCGGTTGCAGAGTGGAAAGGGGTCAAGTCAAGGCGAAGGATAATGTCATTGTCAAGGACTATTTCAAATCGCCCTTCGGTTGGGGGCAAAGGCGCTGGAGCTTTTTGTGCATCTGCCAAGCAAAAACACCATCTCAAAGTAAAACTTTTGAATGAAATTCATCTTGTAGACCTGGGAAATGACGTACATTTTGTTTACTGGTCATATCAGATGTTAAAAAGGACAAAAGTTTTGACTAGAATGAATCATTTTTAGCGTTATTTTAGTTCCCTTTGTCTCAAAATTGCTCCACATTTTATGGATCGTTATTTATTTTGTCGAGGTGCGCGTAAGCTGGCCCGAACATCCAGTTATTAAAACAAAAACTGCTCCACATTTGCGGACTAGTATTCATTTAGCTTTTATCTTGCTCATTTCCGTTTATCTTTTATCTTCAAGGTTGTCATCAGATAAGGGGGAGATATCGTGCCTATGGGACGATGGTTGGCATTGTGTGTGTTGTTTCCATAGGGCACCCTATACGGCACATCACAGCCATCCAAACATGCTTTCAACGGTTGAGTTTGAAAAAAAAACTCTTTCAAGGGAGATTTCTTTTTCCTAGAAGAGTTTATTTTAAATTCGGACCGTTAAAAACACTCTTGAACAGCTTGAATGTTTTGTGCAGCTGCACTATAGGAGTTCCGAATCAAGGGGAGGTCCATACAACTATATCTGTCTGTATGATTCATTTTGCCAACCATCGTCCCATAGGCGCGGACAATACACACAATGCCAAATAAGTTAAATTTCCAACAAAACTTTGTACGAGTCGTTACACATTCACATATTTTTATACACTTTTCACAAATATTGAGGCGTTCCTTAACACATTAACCCATCCACGCTAAGGATGGTACGAATTAATGCAGTTTTCCCTAGACAATATACGTCTTCTTTTCGAGTACCGTATAGGGAAAAAAAGACTAGGTACTAAGTTATTTATTCTGCTACGTGAAAATTCTGGCTCCACTTTAGGGGAACATAGATTCAACAATTGATGCAAATTCAGAACAGTTAATGATTTGCTGGAAATTTCCACTTAATAAGTTCACAGATAAACCTCAGAACAGACTTAAATTCCAGGAAATCAGACTCTCTCTCTCTCTCTCCTATTCACAAGTGAAAGGAGCAGAACGACTTTAAAAATGAAAACTAATGGCAAAACAAAGTTAAACCAATAAACGAATGGAAGGATTGCTTACTCTCTTCATCATCAAACAAAGAAAGCTCGTAATTCCCGGAAGGATCGAACGCAACCGAGACCGCCACTTCCCCTCGGCCACGACTCGAATTCGACGAAACCAAGGAAGGAGAAACGGAATCCGTAACGTGCAATTTGCAGGAAATCCACGAGGGAGCTAAAGAGGGATTGCTCTGTTTCAGTGGTGAAGAAATTGGGCATGGTGTTTTGACGGTATCCATGGTGTTGATAATGTGGGGGTTAGTGGGTCTGGTGCTAAGGTAGTTTAAGATAGTATTTTTTTTCTTTCTTTCTTTGTGTCTGTTTCTTGACCTTTATCTCCTTTTCTTTGTGGCCTTATGTTCAAAAATCAAAATGACTCATAAGTCATAAGTCATATCCCAGACTCAGACCTCCCCCCTCCCCTCCATTCCATCATGGGTTTGGACTTTGGAGGCCCAAAACCATAACGAATGCTTGAAAAAGGCACTTGATCAACGCAAAACGATGGGTTTTGTTAGTTGGGCCATTTTCTATCAACCCTAGGCCTCGTGGATCGACCTACCCATGTTGTGCAACACTGTGGCGGAGCCAGAATTCATTACCGGGGGTGGCACCTGAAAATATTAGGGAAAATGACGGCTCAAGACGTGTTTTGATAATTAATATTTTTTAAGGACATGCTAAGAATATTTGTTAATGACCAAAATGTCCGTGACGGGTATTAATTATCAAAACACGCCATTAGCCATCATTTTCCCAAAATATTAACATGCTTACCACTTAAAATAGTACATTATTTTAAATTGGGCCATTTTCTATCAACCCTAGGCCTCGTGGATCGATCTACCCACGATTTGCCACACTGTGGCGGAGCCAGAATTCATAACCGAAGGTGACACCTAAAAATATTAACATGCTTACCACTTAAAATAGTACAGTATTCTAAATTGGGCCATTTTCTATCAACCCTAGGCCTCGTGGATCGATCTACCCGCGTTGTGCCACACTGTGGCGGAGCCAGAATTCATAACCGGGGTGGCACCTAATAATATTAACATAGTTACCACGTAAAGCAGTGCAGTATTCTATATTAACCATTCATAATCCAATAAAATCTAGAGAAAATCCAAGTATATCTAGAATATGTGTCAATTTTTATTAAACTTTACAGATACTGCTCTAACCCTATTAACAAGCCTCACAACACGAGAATAAGGCACGAGTCCCTATGAGGCAGAGAACCGTAAAACAGAGTAATCAGGAAAGAGTCAGCATTGGATCAAATATCCCTAAATTTTGTGAGATTATTCTAGATATACCTAGATTTTGGAAAATTATTCTAGATATTTCTTAGATATACTTGGATTTTCTCATTTTATTGGATTATGTTAGATAATATAAGATTATCCTAGATATTAAAAGAAAGAAAATTGATTTTAGCACTCCAAAAATTGATGGAGGGGCTCCAAAACGACGTCGTTTTGTGTATCAACCCAGTTTAGTTTTGGAGCCCCTCCATCAATTTTTAAAGTGCCAAAATCACAATCCTAAGAGATATGGTTAGATCTAATTAGATAATTCTAGATCTTGTAGCTTACTAGTATAAATAGGCCTCCCCTCTCCTCCATATACTACAAGCACACACCTCCAAAATCTAGGTATATCTAGAATAATCTCACAAAATTTAGGGATAATTGATCTGATGCTGACTCTTCTGTTTTACGGTTCTCCGCCTCGTAGGGACTCGTGTTGTAAGGCTTGTTAATAAGGTTAGAGCAATATCTGTAAAGTTTAATAAAAATTGACACATACACAGAAAAATACTCTACTTTTCTTATAAACCTTGAGTTACGAATCAATATACTCTTAAAATCCTAACTGGTCCGCTAAATGTTAGCTCCTTACTCATTGTTATTCTAGCGTCTTATTTCTAAAAGTCGGGGTGTTACGACTCATTACGCTTGATGAAAGATTGAAAGTGCACGTTGCTGCTTCATTGTTGGTTGGATTGCATTTATCCTCCACATGTGCATCAAAGTCTATATCTTCTTCGATACCTGCTTTATTGACTGCAAACATTGCAGAAGGTGATTCATCCTCCTCTCACTTTTTTTGTTTTTCTGAGGCGACGTACAGGATGGAGATGATCCTATAGACGCATCTAAGGATAATATTGTCGCTTACCTGACCAAAACTGAAGCCCCCCATGATTTTATGAAGGATATGAATGATTTTTTCTCTAATAAGCCATCAAATATTGCGCTGAAATATCATCTCAAGCACTACTGTTAGAGTTGGTATCTCCTCGAAATATATCAAGAATTATCCAAAAGGATTTGTATCAATGAGGGCTGAAGCCGAAAGCCACTAGAAACAGGCAGGGAGGCCCGATGATCGTGTGGCGAAAGAGGGTAGAAAAATCATAGTCACAAAGAGGCCATTGAAGTTTTTTGCTGAGTGCCAAAATATGGAGACTAAGGAGTACTGTTTCGTTGAGACGGGGAACACACTAATTGTCATGAGGGCTACACCGGAGGAGATCGCAAAACTGGTGAAAGATCAAGCGCAAAAGGAAGAAGTTGCTAATACAGAGACTGACTTAGAGGAGATGGCTCTGCAGCAAGATCAAACGCAAAAGAGTATCCATATAATTTAGGAGGCTACTTTGCTAAGTATCGGTGGAAATTCAGGATCTGGTTAGAGCTGCCATAAGAGCACCCACGGTGGAATAATGATCAAAAGTGGTAATAAAAGTTGTCACATCATTTTTTAGTTATTCATTTAAGGAATTGTTAAGGTAAGTAATGTAGAGGTCACAATGATACAAATTAAAATTGAATAACCAAAACTTGTCACATCATCTTTTTAACTTATAAAAATCTAGAACTTGTGACATAGAAAATAATTTTTTTGAAATAGTTTTCAAACTAATAAAAACAGGCTATTAGAAAAATCAGAAAATAGTTTTTTGAAAACTTTGATATAAAAAAAAATGTTTTCGGGAAAAAGTTTAAAAAAAAAACCGTTTTTGAAAAAAAAAAGTTGTTTTTTCAAAAGAACAGTTTTTGAGAGAAAAAGTTTTAATAAATAAAACTGTTTTTGCAAAAAAAAAAAAGTTTTGGCATAAACTATTTTTCCGAAAAAAATAAAAACTATTTTTAAAAGTATTTTTCTTAGAAACATATTGAAAATGGAAGAGAGATAATGTTTTTGTGTAATGATGGTGTACTTGATTGAAGAAATATGGGGACAACTAAATTTGATTATTAGCAAAAGATTGCTTATTTTGATTATTCAAGGGCCAAAATTTGATGAGTTGCTAAGAGGTTGATAAATTTGGTTATTCTAATGTGAGCTTTTTTTGAGCAAATGTTGCTAACTTTAGCAACCTTTTGGTTTTGATTATACCATTGTGGATGCTCTAACCTCTTATTGTGAATCCTAAACATATTCAAGACACACCACCCACGTGTGACGGGACTTTAGAGTCGGTCCCGACAGATGTGGTGGGGTAGATAATTGTGTAGTGTGACGCGACAATACTTCTTGACGGAACAATAATCATGTGGATTACAGAAAAATTAAAATTAGATTGCTTTCACATCCGCAAATTTTTCCTTCTAATTTGAGAAACGAAAATTCTCTTTTAGGCAGTGCTACAGTTATTGTTCGACCAACAATTTTCATTTGCAGCTTAGCAGATTTTTTTTCCGTCATTGGGCTACGGAGTATAGTTTGTCGAAAATTTTAGACATGTGTATAAAACCACCATGAAAAGTTAGAAGAACTGGGGCTGAATTGATTAGATGGGTCCGGTTTCGATTAGGCCCCGTTAGTGAATGGTGGAATCGGTACTCTCGATTAGACGGACACACTCCGAATTATGAAAAGAAAGATGTGACTCAATTGAGTACACGAACATACCACCCAGGGTGGTAGCCAAGATGACAATGAGGTTACTCTTATTCCTATTGGGCTTGGCTCTCATGTGGTCACGGGTTCGAGGCGTTCCAACACCTCCTTGATCCCGTTTGAACCCCATGATCCGCCTATTGTCTTCTTCGGCCTCAGGTGGGGCAGTGTACACACCAGTGAGTTTCGGGTCTCCTCCAGGAGACCCCGCCGCGGGTTTGATGTCCCTATGGCCACGCCTAAGGAGGGTTGCCAGGTGTGGCCCAGTTGCCATACCTGGCCGACCCACCTTCACTCTTTTCATAAGCAAAAACAAAAAAGAACAGAAACATAATAAAAAACAGCAATCCATTTCACTAGATCAAGAATCATATTGCTTTATACAAGAACATCAAAACAAGAACTCTAATGCACACATCAACGAAAACATGCACTAATTATTGACAGCTGAGTTGATCATATTAGAGCAGGTATAAACTGAACAGAATGACTGCAGACCCGTGAGCAACAAGAGCAAAATGCCTGCAAATAATGTCAAAATCTTCCAAAAACGAAACACATACTTCCTCACGCCGGAATAAATCCGAACCCTCCACGAATTATTGAAGAACTTGTTCACATCCTCAATCGTCTTATTGAAATACGGAGCATTCGTTAACCAAACAGATTTCCCAATCCCATCAAACAGTTTTAAGACCGCATCATCGCTTTTCAGTTTGTTTACAATGATTTTCTTTTCCCTGAGCAATTTTGCATCCTCGACAGTGTCAATAAGGCCGTCTAGTAACTCGGTGTACCGTGCAAAAACAAGGGAATCGGACACTGTTGATGCCTCGTACGCAATCAGGTTTCGTATTATTACTTGCGAGTGGCGTTCAAGGTGATGATCGGAAGGTAAAATTTCTTTTTCTTGTCATCGAACTTGATCGTCAAAATGTCACCAGGGGTTGGACTTGGGCAGAATTCCACCCCTGCAAATTTGGAAAGGTTTGAAGCTGAAGGTATCATGATTTTCTCTACTTGAACCGGCTTGGGTTGCGAAATTTCGGATTTTATGCTTTCTTCGTCTTTTGCCCCAGTAATAATCTTCTTAACATTGTCTGCTATTTTCTTGATAATTTGAATACTGGATAAGATTTCCCAAGGGTAGTGAAAATTTGATAGGAATTAGCTGAAACGGCATTGTGAATGAATTTGGACTCGGTCACTCTCTTTTGGGTCACGGGGGCCACGATCATATGGTACAAAAGGTCTAACAAATGGGAACGATTGAGAACTTCGGCCAAAGAATTAGCTGAATCGGCTTGTTGGCTTAGTTTGACCGGAGAAATCGAGAGACAAAAAGTCGTCAAGATCGACGGCCAACATTTATAATCAAGATCGTCTTGCGAGTATTGGATGGATATGATTTTGCTGAACAGAAAGAAGGGGATTTGGTTCTCAAGCAGCATGACATCACTTAGGATCGAGTTGTGGAACAATTTTCTTAATAAATGGTAAAAATTGATCTCTATTTTCCCCTAATTGATGCAAACACTAATTTTTTTTTAAGTCTTTTAGCAGGTGAATTTACAGAACATTCCCTGAAATATGTAAAAAGTGTATGTATGTAAGGACTGTTTCGTAAATTTATCCACTGAAATACGAAAAAAGAAGTGTTCGTATCAATCAGGAGAGTGTAAAAATCAATTTTCTAAATGGTGCAAGAAATACAATGTTTGTCAGTTTCTTAATAAATGCTGCAAGAAATTTGACGTGGTTGATTTTTTCTTTCATTGCAAGCAGAAGACAAAATTTTGCGAATAAGATTTGATTTAATCGCGAAAGATTTTTAGTATGATAGGAATATAGGGACTCAATTGTACTTTTGTTAGTTAAAGGGGGTGCTTGTGTATTTCTTGTAATATTGTAACAGATTTGTTACGAGTTGAGGGGGATATAAGGTGTAAGGAGAGAGATGGTGAGGGCGTGGATTTTGTAACTCATTTCTTCTTTCTTTCTCTCTCTGCAATTCTTTTCTCGTCTCTTCTGTCTCTTCTGTAATTGACATTTGCTCCTAATAATAAAACTCAAATCCTAGTTCTTGAATCATTTCCTTGTTCCAAGTCTATCAGTGGTATCAGAGCACTCTTTCCTCTTGCTGTGGGCGATTGTCATCATGGCGGACAAGACTCGTTCACAGGAGATCAAACGATTAGAAGAATTATTTCGGGAATTGTCCGATGTAAATCAACTTACCAGCGATTCCATCAAACGCTTAACCGACGCTTCCACCACTCAAGCGGCATCCATGGCTGCTCTCAATGATACGATGGAAGGAATCAAGAACTTCGTTTCCACTCTGAATTCGAAGTATGAACAGCTTCAAGAAAAGGTTTCTTCCAATTCTTTTTCTCCTTTACTTCCGAACCCTAATGTGAATTTGGGGCAACCAAGACTTTTTCAACCAAAATTGGATTTTCCTAAGTTTTTTGGTGATGATCCTGAGGCATGGATTTATAAATGCGAGAAGTATTTTGAGTTGAACGCAATCGACGAAACACAGAAAATCCGCTTAGCTTCTTTGCATATGGAGGATAAAGCCATGCATTGGTATCGATGGTTTGAGAAATCTCATACCCTACGAACTTGGAAAGAATTTTCTAGGGTTTTACTTATGCGATTTGGGGAAAATGTTTTCGAAGATGCTATGGGTCAGTTAACCAAATTAAGGCAATGGTCTACCGTTAAGTCTTATCAAGAAAAGTTTGAGGAACTCGCAAACAAAACCACAGGGCTTACTGAGGAATTTTTTATTAGCTGTTTTGTGAGTGGGTTGAAGGATGAAATCAAAGGGGGAGTTCAAATGTTTCCGCCAAGCACCATTTCCCAAGCCATGGGTTTGGCTAGGTTGCAAGAAGATACGGTGGAAGCTGTGAATAAGAAGAATAGGGGATCCATGAGGCCTGCTACCTCCTTTACTGCGCCACCACCTAAACCCCACACTCTACTGCCTAAAACCAATGAATTTGGCGGCAATGTTAGACGTCTAACCCCAAAAGATTTTGATGAAAAGAGGGCTAAGGGATTGTGTTTTGGATGTGATGAGAAATATTTTAGGGGTCATGTGTGTACCAAGAAACAGTTATATATGATTGAAGTTGAGGATGACGAAGATGAGTTTGTGGAAGCTCAACAGGAGATGTTACCAGATGACAACCCAGAGGAGTTCCACATATCAGTCCATGCACTGTCAGGCATTCAGTCTTACAAGACCATGAGAGTTAAGGGGTACATCAAGAAAACTGTGATCCACATCTTGGTGGATTTTGGAAGTACACATAATTTCTTGCATCCTGGAGTGGCTAAGAAGGCTGGGGTCAGAATTCAGAGCATCAAGCCTTTAACAGTTGTGGTAGCTGATGGAACTAAAATCAGTAGTAAGGCCATGGTGAAAAACCTTCATTGGACTGTACAAGACACCGACTTCGTTTCTGATATGAGACTTCTACCTTTGGGAGGGTGCGACATGGTGTTAGGGGTGCAGTGGTTGTCTACCTTGGGAACAGTTTTGTGGGATTTCCAAAATTTGCAAATGCAGTTCTCAGTCTTAGGGAAACAGTTGGTATTACAAGGGGTTACTTCAACCGATATTCAAGTGGTGGATGTTAAGAGAATGCAACATCTGCTCAACAAGAATTGCCCAGGAGTGCTAGCTCAGTTGTGCAGCATTCAAGTTGACAAACCTGCTGAGGTACATTCTGATTTACTCCACACACTACAAGAAAATTTGCATTAGGTGACAAATGAAAATTGTCACAAATTGCATGTTTTTCGTCACAAATAGTATTCGTGACGAAAAAAAATTTGTCGACTAAAGGTTGTCGAGGATTCCTACCTCGTGACGAAATTTGGTTTTCGTCACCTATGGTGTCTTTTGATGACAAAAAATTTCGTCACGGAAAAATCACTTGGTGACGAAAGTTTTTTGTCACCTGTTATTCTTTTTGATGACGAAATATTTCGTCACCATTCTAATAATTATTTGTCACCCATTTTCAATTTCGTCACTAATTATGGCAGGAGATTGAACAATGTAAATACATAGGTGACAAAAAAAGTTTCGTCACCAAAGAAATTAATTAAAAATAATAATTGTGACAAAATATTTTGTCACTAAAATTTCCAATTAAAGCCAATTAGTGACGAAAGATATTGTCATTGAAAAGTTGATGAGAGAAACATATTTGGTGATAAAAAAAAATTGTCACCTTAAATATGTGTATAGGAAATAAAAGTGACAAAATAAATTGTCACTAACACTCTTCTTACAAAACAATATCATCCTATTCATTTTGGAATTCAATACTCAGCCAAACAAATGAACTATAAGTTACACCATAATTGCCAATACATCTTCATAAACCATTATAATCATGTGCCAAACTAGATATTCATTAACCACAAGAACTATGTATTCTACACCAAATTAATGTCCATTCAACCATAGGATCTAAAACACCAATATTCCCATGACAAAAACATGATAGGTAGACCATACCATATATGTTCATCATAGTTCGTTAGTATCATTAAAATGAAAAAAGAAGACTCGGAACTTCATCCAAAAAATGAGTCTTCATAGAAGCATATATTCAGAAAAGAAGACTCGGACCTTCATCCCAAAAAGGAGTCTTCATAGAAGCTTACATCCAAAAAAGAAGACTCGGACTTTCATCCCAAAAAGGAGTCTTCATATGTCCAAACAAAAAGTCTTCATAGAAAAGCGTATATATACCATCCTCCCCGCTACCAACCTTATGCATATTCAATCTGCACATAAAAAGTAGGATAAAGTATTTCTGTTATGATGTTAATAGAACACAAAACATTATGGAAACTTAACAATCTGCACAGTACACCTTATGCATATTCAATTTGCACACACAGAGTATTTTGGTTATGTGTTAGGTGTGTTGTGTCCATTAAAGGTGTGTGTTGGTGTGAGTTGTGTGTGTTGTGTCCACTAAAGTGTGTTGTGTCCTCTAAAGGTGTGGATTTCATTACTGGTGTGTGTTGTGTGGGTGCCAAGTGAGTTGAAACGCAAAAAACAGCCAAAAACCATCAGCAAAGATCACCCAAGCAATCCAAAATATTAAGAGCAGCAATAGCAAACATGAGCACCAAAATGCAAAAGGGAATTGATACTGTCTTGTTTGTTCTGTTACTTTATCTCTTTCTCTTATAGTTGAGCTGTTGGGTAATGGATGTAATCTACAACTTCTGTATGTCATGTTGGGTAATGGTTGTGATCATTGCAGTGGCAGTTTTGTGGTGCATGTCAATCCAGTAGGGTTTGTTTAAGATGGCTTGTGTGCATCTCAAATAGATTGTTTGTTGTCTCTATAGCTCAACTGTAGTTGTTTGGTATAGCTCAATTGTGTTGGTTTTCAAGTGTTGAACAGGCACCCTCTTCTACCTATACTTCACTGCTACTCCTGTGTGTAGTGCAGCAAGGGTTTAACATAAAGTACCACTGGTGCTTGTTGGTCTAGCTGATAATTCATCTCATTTTTCTTCTCTTCCATGTCACATCTAAAACAAATCTAAGTGAACTACTTAAAGCCATAACAGAGAGCAATTCGTATCGAACTCGAGGGCCTAGGAAACATTAGAGGACTGAAACACCATTCTTCTTATGGCACTAGAGATGGTACTGTAACAGTTTGAATGCTCTTCCACAGCTATATGAATAAGGTGCTTTGAAGAATTTAAGATGAGTGTCTCCCTTTGATTAACTATTACCGATATGTTACGAGAGGATTTTGAGCATACAAAGCATATTAAACAAGTTTCAATGAACCCAAGTGCTGCCATCCCAAGTGTCCCCTAGCATAACTTTGTCAAAGAAACTGGTTTAGTGTGGTTGTAAGGTGCCCGCTTTAGGGAGCTCATGGATTAATGGGAGCAATGCTCATGGCAGCTTAGTATTACTACAGGGCAGTAACACAGTAACACAGTTTCTGCTAGATAATATGAAGCACCAATAATCCTATAATGGAGTCATATCTGTATCATATCTGCATCGAAGACCGAAACTCCTCGGAGGCTTGGACAATCAGACATGTATCTGAAACATCATAAACATATACCCAATTTTGCATGTATTTTTTTAAGTATTTTAAGAAATTGAGATTGCAGAATTTCTTGCAGACCATTAGAGGATAATTGATTGGAAAGCAGAAGAGTTTACAAAACTTTGACTTCTGTATCTCATTCTCATATTTGTATTCGTCCTTCATAGCTGGACAACAATAGTGTCATGAGAATAAGTGATGGCAGAGGTAGCTTTTTAAGGTGGAAGACACTAAACCTCGGAAAGGGTAACTCAACCATGGTGGCCGTCATGGAGTTGAAATGATGGTGGACATATTGAGTAGGCAGCCGTTGCAAAGACAATCACCAGCATGGCATGGTGATACGAAGGAGTTGTACACCCATTAATTTATCATTCTTGCAAAGGACTATGACTACTGCATGAATGAAAAGGGTTTTACACAAAGAAGGGTTTTGGGAGCTCTAGACCCCTTCCAACTCCATCATCACCAGCATATATAAGCCCTTGTTCACCCTCCCCATGCAAACGTATTTCTCGGTTGAGTCTACACAAGGGGTTGTGTCAATTTCTGTCATAGCTAGCATGATGTCATGAATTAGCTGCAGAGGAGGTGACTATAGGTTGGATTAAAGTACCAAAAAAAAAAAAAGGTTCAAGTTTAGCCGCCAAAAAGTACAAGACTACCGTTGGGAAGCCACAACGTTGGACCTGTAAGGGTGGCGCTACGGGACAATCCCAAGTGTCCCACAATGGTTCAACCCATAATTGGCTGTGGTGTATAAGCTCTCGGGCTAAAAGTGCTGACTGTGATGGCAGTCTATATGTTGTATAAGGTATCAAACATGAGCAGCCAAAAACCACAATCATACCACTAGATACAACAGCCAAAAGACAATAAACAGAGCAGCAGCCCACCAACAATGTGTTGAAGTGGATTTAGATTCCTCTTTCCCAGATTCTTTTGAATTAAGATTCCCTAATGGTGTCACTGTGGTGGTCGGGATTAAATATCATTGGCATCCATTGAAATGTATGGGATGTAGAGTGTTTGGACATTCTGATGAATACTATCCCTTAAGAGGTGTGGCTACCACCTCTTCAAATGGTCCAGTAGGGGCTGCCTCCTCTGAGAAGCCTGGGGTAGTGGGAAGTACTATGGCTACTGGGCCTGTTGTTCAACCAATGGGAGCTGAAATGTCAGTGGGTTTTTCTATTGCTACTGCTCCAATGGTGGAATCAATTGTGGTGCAGAATAATGGTCAAGATGGGGGCTCTGATCCAGGGATCTCTGCTGCTATTGGTTTTTGATTATCCAAGGAAGTCTCGTTGTTTGGTTTAAAGGGTTCCCCAAGGGTTGTCGTTTATACATCTCAGGGTGCTTTAATCCAAATCTGTGATGATGCTGCAATTGACTTAGTGGTGGAACATTATGCTCCTTTGGTAAATCCTATCCATATATGTAGAGTCTTGTCTCCACTTCCTTCAAGGGATGAGATGGGTGATATTAGTTTTATCTCTAGTCCTATGACTCGATCGTGTCTACAAGGGAATCAGTTTTCTCCCCTCCTTGACATGGAACTGAAGTTGGATAAGGTTTCTGCGACTAATAATGGTGATGATGATAGCCAAGATATTATTGCAACTATTGCTCCTCTTGAGGAGTCTTCTGTTCCTTCTGGCAATGAAGTTCTTGCTTCTAGTCTTATGACTCGATCATGTCTGCAGGGGAATCAGTTTTCTCCCCTTCTTGACATGGAACTGAAGTTGGACAAGGTTTCTGCAACTAATGATGGTGATGATGATAGCCAAGGTATTATTGAGTCTGTTTGCCTTGAGGAGTGTTCTGTTCCTATGGAGTAGACCATTAAATGGGTTTGGTTTTTTTGTTGCTTTTCCTTTGTGTGAGCAGTTGGTTTATCTGGTGGCCATAGTTTTGGCTTGTGTCTTGTAATTTCTGTCCCAAGGCTATCTCCTTGGTTTTTTGGGCTTCGTCCCTTTATAAAATTTGCCTTATCCAAAAAAAAAATGGAATTGACAAGAAGTTAAAGTAATAGCAGGTGCATAAGTGTCCTGAGCACAAACCTTTGGGGTCATGCCTACCAATGAAAACCAAAAACCCACAGGTATGATCAAGTGATATGAGAGCAAGTATGATACAGCTATCACAGCCATGCATAGCAACAATCAAAGAATGAAACCCTTGGTACACTGCCAGCTATCACATTACTTCCTCTTTTTCATAAGGTTATCAGTCAATTTTTTTTTTCCACAAAAGTGCACCAGTCATAATTTTACTTAGACTACATAAAACAAGATAATGTAAATAAAAATAAACCATATATTACATTACTCACCGCCATTGTTCTCAGGTAACACCTCATTTTGTGGCTGAGCAATGGGAGGCAGTGAGGCTTGGCTTTCCATGTTGGGATGAGGTGTTGATCGGGTGACCCTCTCAGAGATCAGAGTTGCACCACATTGTGGCTCTGTATGCGACTGTGCTGGTAGACCACCTTGTGGTATGTCTATGTCCTATAATAATAGAATACAAAATGCACCAACATTAATACATATTGCACTTTATTCATACGAGAAGACAATAGAAAAAGTACGTGAAGAAAAGATTAAAAAAAAGAAGAAGATACATTATTACCTCTTGTTCGAAAGAGCCATCAGACTCACTATTATAGCCATGATCATCCTCATCATTTGATAGTATATAGTCAGGGTCGTCCACCTGATCAACCCTACCACGCTTCCCATTATCATTTGCACACTGGTGCTGAGCTGATCCCATCATAGATGTTGCAATTTTCATGACCCCAAGAGATTCCAATATTTCATTGTTCCTCTTTACTTGCTCATCTCTTATCCTCTCATAATGTGTTTTGTAATGAGTTGCTAGAAAATTAGGTTGGAGCATTACTTTTCCTTGTTTTTTTTTGGTAGGCACTTTTTCTCCTCTAGACATTTCTGCGTGACGATGAACTATAATAAACAACACAGTTTAAAAGTAATGCAGATTAAGAGCAGTGTAAAACAAAATATCTAATGAAAACCCATAGCTTCAAAAACTAAGCACATGTAAAATACATATAAAAATCCACATACAATGCTTAGAAGTACATATATCTACCCAAAAAAAAGAACTACACGTCATAATCCATATCAGCATCCATATCAGCATCGGGTATTTCATTGTCTTCACCAGCTTCGTCATTTATATCCTCTCCTATTGTTTCATGCTCTTCATCAACTTCGTCATCTGTTAGGTTTTCTGTTGTTTCATGTAATGACCCAACTCCAGAAATAACCTCAACTTCAGCGTCTTCCCTACGAAACCGAATATTACCTTCAATGTCAATTGGCACTCCAGAGGTCATACTTTCTTGTTGGAAGGCATCAGTACATTCTGGAGAATCCAGTGGTTCACCATCTCCCACCTCTGGTAAATCAAACACACCCCTTTGCTTGACCAACTGCACAACTTGCCAAGGTTCGCCCCATTTTGTATCATTTAGGTAGAAAACTTGCTTTGCTTGGCTAGGCAAGATGAATGGATCAGATTGACACCACCGACTCTTGACATTAATACTTGTGCAGTATTTATCAGTTCGTATAGTGCCATTTCGACTTGTGTTGCCGGTGTTGTACCACTCACATTGAAACAAAAGGACTGTATTCTCACACATGTACTCGAATTCCCAAACTTTAACCAAGTGACCATAATACTTGTGCATCTTCCCCTCGTGGTCTCCATGAGCAAGCACGCCACTATTTTGACTCCTACGGCGGTCATCTACTTCTCTCGTACGGAACCTTAACCCATTAGTTATGCAACCGTAGTGCTCCTTCACTAGCAAATTAGGACCATTTGCTAATGACCATAGTTCATCAGTCACCTCTATAGACTTGTTAGCCCTCAACCGATTTACCTAAAGCAGTATATATAATCATGAAAAAGTTAGTTATGCTAACTAAATTTAAGTTTTGGTTCATTTAATACTAATGACTAGCATCTCTAAAAGAATTCAAGTATCTAACCTTCTCTTTGAACCACTTGGGAAAGACTTTTCGTTGCACACTGGTTATGTTTTGTCCATTTGGAACATGCAACAGTTTTTTGTGTTCCCTATTCAAAAAAGAATGTCATTAATAGCCAAAATACTATCATTGTCATTAAAGCCACTTTAAAAAGTCAACTACATACTCTAGATACTCCTCTATCTCAGGGCTGTTCAACAAAATGAACCAATGGGCTACGTCACGGAGTTCTTGTGACATCTCGCCATTCCTTGTGACTAGCCCAAAAGGACGAGCTGTCTCTGTGAATACTGTGTAGCCTTTACGACGTTCGCCAAAGTCTTCATTTCGTTGAGTTCGATTATGCACGGTTTCAACCTCATGAAGATACATCGAGCAAAAAGTAATGCACTCCTTGACAATGTAAGCCTCTGCAATTGAACCTTCTGGTCGAGCTCGATTAGAAACAAACTGTTTCAAAGTTCCAAGGAACCTTCAAGACAGTAAGATTACACATGTAAAACAATGACCCTTTTCAATCAATAATTATGTTTGTTACAATTACCTCTCTATTGGGTACATCCACCGATAATGTACTGGTCCTCCAAGTATGGCTTCACGTGGTAAGTGAACAGCTAAGTGGACCATCACGTCAAAGAAGGCTGGAGGAAAGATCTTTTCAAGCTTGCATAGTATGAGCACTATACGTTCTTCTAATTTCTCCAATTCACTACGCCTCAATGTCTTAGAACAGAGGTCTTGGAAGAAATTACCCAACTCAAATAATGTTGTACTAATTTCCTTATCCACAAAACCACGCATCCCAATTGGAAGAATCTGTTGTATAAGTATATGGTAGTCATGACTTTTTAGGCCAGTTAGTCTACCATTAGTTGAACTCACGGACCTTGATATGTTTGCTGCATAGCCATCTGGATACTTGACCGATTTCAAGAATTCAAAGAAAGCCTCCCTCTCTGTAGGGGTTAGCGCAAAGCTCGCACAAGGTTTGACATATGATCCGTCGGGACGTTGTGTCAACCACAGATCTTTTCGAATGCCCTTATCTTCCAAATCCTTTCGTGCCTTGTCCGTGTCCTTGTTCTTTCCATCAATGCCCAACATTGTTCCAACAATATTTTCACTGAAATTTTTCTCACAATGCATGACATCAATGTTGTGTAGAAGTTTCCTATCCTCCACATACGTTAGTTCATGCAAAATACTTCTCTTTGTCCAGTTCGGTTTGTGACGTTTCCTTTTCTTATTGGCTGGATTCTTTCCGAAGATGACCCCGCTTACATTGTTCAACTGATGTTGTATCTTTTCCACCGGCAACTCTAAGGACCTCTTCCGATTCTCGGGCTTACCATTATAGGCCAGCCTTTTTCTCCGTTCGGCATGATCTTCCGGCAAGTAGGCTCGATGATTTGTGTATGCAGTCTTACTTCTCAATGACTCAAAATATGGTTCATCATTGCAAGTATAACAAGAATAATGGCCCTTTGTTCTCCACCCTGAGATGTCACCCAATGCTGGCCAATCATGTAGTGTCCACCAAAAAGCTGCACGCATTTGGAACCATTCACAACTCGCTGCGTCATAAGTTAATGTACCAGTGTGCCACAACTCCTTCAACTCATCAATCAAAGGTCTCAAATAAACATCGATATCGATCCCAGGTTGTTTATCCCCTGGAATAAGCAACGTCAGCATGAAGAACGAATCTTTCATAACCAACCATGGTGGCAAGTTGTATGGAATAAGAATGACAGGCCACATGCTATAAGAGTTGCTCATGTTACCGAAAGGGTTGAACCCATCAGTTGCTATTCCTAGTCTCACATTGCGAGCCTCACAAGCGAACTCAGGATGCTTAACATCAAACTCCTTCCACTCATCACTGTGGGCTGGATGCCCGGATTCCTCACCATTAGTAGAATTATTCACGTGCCATCTCATGGCCTCGGCTATCGCTCTAGACATGAACAACCGCTTTAATCTTGGTGTCAAAGGGAAGTAACGCAAAATCTTACGCACAATCTTCTTTCCCCTAGCACAATTGATCTTGTACCTCGACACATTGCACTTTGGACATCTATCTAGTGCTGCATTTTCATTCCTAAAGAGTATACAATCATTTATGCAGGCATCGATGAGCTCGTACGACAAGCCCAAGCCAGACAATAACTTCCTTGCCTCGTATGTGTTCTTGGGAACTAAATTACCTTCTGGTAAAAGTTTAATTTGGAACTTCAAGAACATATCAAGCGATTTATTGGTCCAATGGTTTGTTACCTTCATATTAAATACCTCAATAACAAACTTCAACAGAGTATAATCTTTGCTACCTGGGTATATCTCGCGCTGGGAATCATTCAAAAATTTATCAAAGTTCTGCACTTCCTCATGTTGGGTCGCATCTATTGGTTCCCCTCTTATTCGATCTTCCACCAAAGCATCAATACCACCTAGATCACCATCTCTCATTTCATGATGCCGAACATCATCTGATTCACGGGGTTCTCCATGCTCATGCCAGATAATGTAACTTGGCATAATCCCATGTTGAATCAAATGAATTCGCACAACTTCTGGACTTTTCCGTTAAAAGTTTACACACTTTAGACATGGACACGGAATATTGCCTTGTGCATCAATAACCACTCTTGCAAATTGAATAAACGAAGTAACACCATTATAATACAACTGACTAATTCTTCCATCTGCTGTCATGCCCATTTTCATCCAATTTTTGTCCATGTCTGATAGCAAATGCAAGTAAGATTTAAGTAATCAAATTAATGTCATGTCATGCATCACATAGTAATTAATGTTGCTTACCATGAATAAGGTCTTTGGATTGGACAGATTTGAACAAACAAAAATATTAAAGTAGACCTCCTTACGAAGCTAAGGCACAGTACAAAGTTCAATCTAATAATTTTAGAGTAACCTGATTAACGGTAGTATATAGTTTGACTGTGACTAAGTCTTCAATGGAGTAAAATTCTGAAGCAGGACTAAAGACATGACAACTTTATTGAAGAGCAGTTTTTGAATGACAAGTTGGAAAACACGTTGAAGTCTTTCGTCTTTTCAAGTGGTGGTAGATATATGCTTCAACATACACTCCAACACAGTTCCTATACAGTCTCCTAATCCCCTTAAGCATACAGCTTTATCTTGTTCCATTAGTTTTGTTTTTCCATGTTTGAGTTTTTTTCCCCTAATAGTTGTCATCAATCGAAAAGAAAAAGAAAAGACACCCGATAATCCTACCTCATTGCACTTGTGGGAAGGACATAACCTACACTAAGGGAGTCACATAGCTTATACAACTCAGAGAGCCACAAAGTAGTAGATATATGACGAACTTATGGTGATGAAGAGCAATAAGTTTTATATACCAAGGAATGAAGGCAGCAGACAACAGATCTATAAACCAACAAAAAAAGGACATGGGAAAGATCTACGAAAGATAGTGGCAAACACATTCTGATTTCTAGGCATGTATGCGAGATCGGATGCAAACAATGCAATGCAGAAAGCTTGCAAAGTGATACGAAAGCAAATAAAGGCTATCAGATTTGCATCTGTACACCACGCTTGGCATCCATTTAGCAAAAATAAAAGAATACTTGTAAATTGCAAAAACCATAAAACTCCATCTACAAAACAGGGAACCTTCACAATAAATAGTAAACCAACAGTAAGTTCATTTGTGCTTAGCACAGGTCCCATGTATTCACTCTCAGCACATGTCCCCTAATTTCTGACTATGTTATGCGGAAGTATTATGTCAAACGCGTATTCAACACATTTTCAATACTCAAAACTTATACTGACAAAAATTGCCCCATCTCAGCTGTTTATCAAAATATCTTGCACCGATGGCAAAAAAAATCCTAAGCATAGATGCAGGGTTCAGGTGGTGATGGCTCTGGTTTGCAGCACAAGATCCCAGTGGGGGTTTTGTGGCCTGGGAAACAGAAAGGACGGGTCTGTTTGTGTTGTGCACCTTGTGCGCCCCCACCCGACGACACAACTGACTCTCGGCAGGAGCTGGAAGAAACCCTTACATTTCTGACACCGAAGTAGCAAAGATACAATGCTGATATGCTGACAGAGCGATTGTCCAAAACTGTAGGAAATGGCACGTTGGAGGAAATGATAAAAATATGTTTCTACATGTGTTTTGCATGAAAGTTTTCTTCAAGAAGTAAAACACAACGCTAGTTAAATTATAGAGCCTTCCATAACTTAAAAGACCAGTATATTATCCAAATAGTAATAGTATTCAATCAAACATGCTACGCAAAGGATCTGTTAACCACTGCCCATTCAAGAAAATGCTCTAAATACGCCAGGAAACTTTCATGACGCTCTATGGACACTCGAAGGACCAGTCAGAGGTGCCAAATGAAATAGCAGACTATAGTTAAACTTTATCGAAGGAGACCACCAAACTCTTGATTTCAATGCCATCAAACCACCACACCACAACTTACGAGAGTATCAAATCCATATAATACAACGCTAATATCAATGATCTGCAGACTGATTCTAAAGAAAGAGAGAGACTTTACAGAAAGTCTACATAAAGAGTTAACTTTTATGCCGTTATGGTTGAATCAAACTAGTTGGTGCCCTGGTTTGAAAATGTGAAATGGGAACACGTAAAAACAAACACTTAGTCAGAAAAGAGAGTACTAAGGTGTCTATGTGCAAATCAAATCCAGCAACTTAAAAAATTCGTAAAGTAAAGTAATTTATGCAAATGTGGAGTGGGATCCATAATGACTAAAAATGCAGCTCTTCTACTAAAATGGAAGTAATTCGCTGTCAAGTAATTTCTGCAAATGTGGAGTGGGATCCATTTTGGTAGTTGTTACGTCGAATTTTCTCTTTACAAGACATAAATTCGTGTTGAAGGACAAAGGCCTTAAGATGTAGTTGGATAGTATGGGAACCATAAGAAATATGTGTGGGCTTCGGATATAGAAGCATCCTTCTACAGGGCTTTCATCTTAACCATGAAGTTGGGCATTCAATTCTTAGACTCGTTTCGAAAGGTTCAATCCCCTCCCTAAGGGAGAGAACTTTATCAATAAAATAAAGAAAAAACAGAAGGCAGCACTACCAAAGCTAGTAAGCTAAAGCATAGATACAACGCAAAGGAGACACACAATCCAACTAGAACCGTAGAACCTTGCCATAAAACAATACAACATAAAGACAGACAAACCATGGAGAGAACTCCATGAAAAAAACAGAGAATAGCAATCTCACAAAGAAAAGAACATTACATCCATGGGAAAATTGAATGAGCCCATAGCCATCACAAACCAATCGTCCTGCACATAAGTGTACAATACACCACTACAAGGCATAAATGAGCACCAAGTTGGCCTAAATCTTGGCAACACTTGACCAATTCTGCATGAAACCTTGCCAGTAATGCATGACATCAATGTTGATCTTTAAAGCTAGCAGATTGAATTAGATATCAGCAACATTATATTCCAAACAAGGACTACAAATCAGCACCACACCTTCCACACTAAGAACATAGCAGCTAAGTTTTGATAGCAACAGCAGAAGACGCGTATAGGGGATCGTCACAGGATCAAAATGATGGAAAATGACACAATATCCGGCCTCGTAGCCCTCCCACGATTGGGAGATGGAAAGAGGTATTAGAGAGAACACATAACTTGCATCCATTCCTAACATCAGCACCAAAACTGATGCAGGGAAGCGAATAAGAAAGCAACGAGGACAATCACATACACAATAGTTAGAGAAACTCTCTCTGACTCATTTCTTTGTTAATAATCAACTCCCTAGCCTTAAGGCGCAAAACGGAATATATAGATAGCAAATCTAACCCTAGAAAACATAAAGGAAAAAAAATCGAAATTATTACAAACCCACAAAATAGAGGAAAAAACGAGACTTCAGAAAAAAGAATGGGCTAAAACGAAACTTCCTATGAAAAGTTATAAGAGCGCAAAGAATGGCCTCAAAACGGAACGAAGGCCCGTTAGGAGGCCCAAACGGCCTCGAAAGGCTAAAATCCACACGGCACATGGCCAACAGCCATGTGTTCTGACTGTTGGGCCATTTCGGATCGAACCCAGGCAGGCCGGTCGACTAAATCCACGGTCAAATATATTACGAAAAAACCGGCTAGTAGAAATAGTTTTTGGAATGCTTAAGATGATACTCCTCTTTGGCTACTACATCAAAAACCAATAGCCTACAACCAATTCTGCCCCTAAAACTGCCTTAAAAGATCCCTAAAGTAGCCTACAATCAGAACCAAAACCAGCCCCAAATCTGACCCCAAGCAACCTCCATCTGCCCTTAAAAAAGCCCTACAAAAAAAATCCTAAAACCAGCCCAAAATAAGCTCCGAATACAACCCAAAAAATCACTAAAACCAGTCCCAAAATAGCCCCCAAGCAACCATAGCCCCACCCTTATCCCTCCTCTATTAACTACAATCATTTTTTACTAAATAAAAAAGTTAGCTCCATTAAAAAACTAGGGCATAAGTTATAAGGGTACAAGTATAAGAGAAATACTAAACAATCTCACCGTGTCAGCACACAAAAGGAACAAATTTGATAAAATAATCAAAAAATTCACATTATGAATAAACTAATCACGTACGGGAAATCTATATAGAAAACATAGAATGGGTTACATTGAGTTTACGAAGAAACCGAGGGAGGCTTATGGGTAGAGGGGGAGTCCAATAGTTATAAAGATTTAACAGATCTATGGGATTACAGATCTAGAGTTCAATGGGTCAATAGAACGGGGTGTTCGCACCACAATTCCAACGCATATGCAAAAACCTTTCTTCATCACTTCACCTGGCTTGGAAAATGTCCCCCGAAACCCAAAAGCAAACGACTGTATTCTACCTATTTTAGACACTCAATTTCTGTCATGGTTTGCCATTTCTCCAAAGAAAAATTTGCAACCTAATCAAGAAAAATCAAGGGGAATAGAGAGATACGAAGAGAGAGAGAGAGAGAGAGAGCGCGCTCACCTGAGTCAGGAAACTGATGATTGATGATGCCGCTGCAAGAAAAAAGGAATGCAGTTAAGAAATTGGGATGAAAGTGACGAAGGGACCCATAGACGAGAAGAGAGAGAGAGAGAGAGAGAGAGAGAGAGAGAGAGAGAGAGAGAGAGAGAGAAGATAGAACGCCATACACTGAGAGAGAGAGAGTCGATGTTGCAGAGATGAGGCTGGGGAGCAGTCTGAGACAGATGGAGATGGAGATGGAGCGGTCTGAGAGAGATGGAGTGGTCGGATGCTGAAGAAAGGGGAACTTTGGGATGAACGCCCAAATAATCCCCGCCCCTAAAACCCGCCAAAATTTTCCGCATCTGTTTTCTTTTTCTTTTTTTTTTTAATTGTTTCAATCCCAATTTAAAATGGAAGACAAAAAGAATTTGTCACCTAAAGCATTTCCTTTTGTGAGGAATTATTTCGTCACAAAATGGTTGCAAGTACATGCGGAGGAAATGGATTGGTGACGAAATTTATTTTTTCGTCACCTTATATTTTTTTGTCCACTCTTTTGCTGACAAAATTTATTTTTTCGTCACTGATTAACTGCTTTTGGTGACAAAATAAAATTTCGTCACCTTAAATTTTTTTGCCCTCTTAATTGGTGACGAAAATATATTTTCCTCACAAAATAGGTATATTTGGAGACAAAAACTACTTTCGTCACCACCATTTCGTCACATATTCTAATTTTTCTTGTAGTGACACCTTGCATGATTTCTCTGATGTTTTTGAGGAACCAAAAGGGCTACCCCAATTAGAATTCATGATCATCAAATACCCCTTAAAACCGGTACTCAACCTCCCAGCATTAGACCTTACAGATATCCTTACATTCAAAAAAATGAAATTGAGAATATAGTCCAGGAAATGCTGGCTTCTGGAGTTATACGGCACAGTGTGTCACCTTTCTCTTCCCTAGTTCTATTAGTTAAGAAAAAAGATAATTCGTGGAGAATGCGCATTGATTACAGGGCACTTAACAAAGACACAATTAAAGATAAGTTCCCCATTCCCATTATTGATGAATTGCTGGATGAGTTACAAGGAGCAAGATACTTTTCTAAGTTAGATTTAAGGTCTAGATACCATCAGATTAGAATGAGCTCCAAGGATGTAGAAAAAACAGCCTTTAGAACACATGAGGGTCATTATGAGTTCTTGGTCATGCCGTTTGGATTGACTAATGCACCTTCCACCTTTCAAAGCCTCATGAATGATGTGTTTAAGCCATTTTTACGGAGATTTGTGCTTGTCTTCTTTGATGATATACTAGTTTTTAGCAAAACATGGGAAGACCATTTGCATCATGTTACCCTCACTTTGAACAAACTACGGGAACACCAACTGTATGCAAAGATGTCTAAATGTGCTTTTGGCAAGCCACAAGTGGAATACCTTGGGCATGTGATAAATGACCAAGGAGTGTCAGCTGACCCTGTTAAACTAGAATGTATGCTGCATTGGCCTAGACCACAGTCTGTCAAACATCTCAGGGGATTTCTGGGCTTCACTGGCTACTACAGGAGGTTTGTTAGGAATTATGGGAAGATTTGTCAACCTTTGACCCAGTTGCTTAAAAAGGATGCTTTTAGTTGGACCGCAGAAGCTGAAGTTGCTTTCAAACAACTCAAAGTTGCCATGACAACAGCCCCCGTTTTGGGTTTACCAGATTACTCTAAGCCTTTCCTATTGGAGGGTGATGCATCTGGAAAAGGGGTGGGGGCTGTCCTAATGCAGGAGGGGAGACCTATAGCTTATTTTAGCAAGGCTTTATCACCCATGACTCTAGGCCTGTCCACTTATGAAAAGGAACTGTTAGCAGTAGTTTTGTTAGTCAACAAATGGAGACATTACTTGTTGGGACGAAGATTTACTATCAAAACTGATCATCAAAGCCTAAAATTTCTATTGGAACAACGGATCACTACTCCTATGCAGCAAAAGTGGTTGTCTAAGTTGATGGGTTTTGATTATGAGATTGCTTACAAATCTGGCAATACAAACCTAGCAGCAGATGCTCTGTCCAGAATACCAGAAGATCAAGTGCCAATTGGGCAGCAAATGGGTATAGCTGCCATGACGGTGGTATTGTGTAATTGGGTCAAGGAGTTACAGGCGAGCTGGGTGCACGATCAAGATTTACAGCAATTGATTGCTGATTTGCAACAAGACCCTGTTAGTCATCCTTTTTTCACTTGGCAACATCAGATGTTATACTATAAATCTAGGCTGGTTGTGGTAAATGACTCTCAGTTCAGACATAAACTCATCAAGGAACACCACGCTGGTCCTGTTGGTGGTCATTCTGGAGGTGAACGAACCTATCAAAGGTTAAAGCAAGCATTTTTCTGGCAAGGTATGAAACAGGCTGTTTTGCAGTATGTGGCAAGATGTGATGTGTGTCAGAGGCACAAATATGAAACTATAGCATCTCCAGGTTTGCTCCAACCCTTACCCATTCCTGAGAGACTGTGGAGTGACATTTCTATGGACTTTGTGGAGGGACTGCCCAGTTCTGGTAGTAAATCTGTTATCTTTGTGGTGGTCGATAGATTGAGCAAGTATGCTCATTTTATACCCCTCACTCATCCTTATACTGCTACTATTGTCACACAGGCCTTCTTGGATAATGTTTTCAAACTTCATGGTATGCCCCATTCTATAGTATCCGACAGAGATACAGTTTTCACCAGTACTTTCTGGAAGGAATTGTTCAGGTTGCAAGGGACTACATTATGTATGAGCACTGCTTATCACCCACAGACTGATGGCCAGACTGAGGTGGTCAACAGGTGTGTGGAAAACTATTTGAGGTGTCTTACCAGTGATAGGCCCACTGCTTGGGTTAAATGGCTTCCTCTTGCTGAATGGTGGTATAACACTACGTTCCATGTGTCTACTGGTGTTACTCCTTACGAGGCTTTGTATGGTCAACCCCCTCCTAATTTGATGTATTATGCCCCTGGTGGCACTACAGTGGCAGCAACAGAAGTTTTGCTCAAGGATAGAACTACTATTCTTAAGTTGTTGAAGGAGCATTTGGTTATTGCTCAGCATCGAATGAAGCAACTGGCTGACACTCACAGGACAGAGAGGATTTTTGAGGTGGGAGACTGGGTTTATTTGAAGTTGCAACCCTTCAAGCAAGTCACTGTGGCTTTTAGGAGGAAAGCTAAGTTGGCACCTAAGTATTTTGGCCCCTACCAAATTGTGCAGAAGCTTGGACCAGTGGCTTACAAGTTGGAGCTTCCTACAAATTCCAAAATACATCCAGTATTCCATGTTTCACTCCTTAAGAAGAAAGTTGGTGATGGTGTAGTGATTCAGACTGAGCTACCCTTGACAGAGGAGGATGGCCAACTGCAGCTTGAACCACTGGCTGTTCTGGATAGAAAGCTCATTAATCGCAACAACCGACCTCACACATTGGTTCTGGTACACTGGACAAACTCCATTCCGAAAGATGCTACGTGGGAGGATTGGCACACTTTGCAGCAGAGGTTTCCTCATTTCCAACCTTGAGGACAAGGTTGATCTTAAGGAGGAAGTAATGATAGGAATATAGGGACTCAATTGTACTTTTGTTAGTCAAAGGGGGTGCTTGTGTATTTCTTGTAATATTGTAACAGATTTGTTACGAGTTGAGGGGGATATAAGGTGTAAGGAGAGAGATGGTGAGGGCGTGGATTCTGTAACTCATTTCTTCTTTCTCTCTCTCTCTCTGCAATTCTTTTCTCGTCTCTTCTGTCTCTTCTGTAATTGACATTTGCTCCTAATAATAAAACTCAAATCCTAGTTCTTGAATCATTTCCTTGTTCCAAGTCTATCATAGTAGTGTCTATTTTATGCCTACCACTTTCTACGTGCAATGCTAAGTTTTTTTTTTTTTCAAAAGTACGAAGATTGTATTGATAAACGCCCAGCGGCACCTACAAAACAGAGATCATTATAAAGAATCTGAACAAGGTCAAACTAATCGTCTAACAAATACCAAACAAGTAAATCACAAGGCGGTCGATGTTTTTCATCCTTACCCAAATATGGCCTCACGCAATGATAAGTTAGAGATTAGGATTATTTTGTTTTTATTGTCTTCTCTTGTGATAAGTTTAACGAATATTGCGAAGCGACTGTGGAAATGAGGACTGCGAGCGAATCCAGTCAACCAGAGGCAGCTCCGGCTTGGCAACCGCCGCCTCACGGGGTTATCAAAATCAGGGCCAACTCAAGGTATTTAGATGCCCTATGTCGAATGATGGAATAGGACCTTACATAAATTTGCTAATTTAAAAACAATAAACAAAAATACTTATCTATATATCATTTTTGTTCATACTATTCAACATGATAAATATTTTGGCGTTAATGGCTTGTGCGATTGCTATAATAGTCAATGGACTCGGTTTGAATTACAGTAGCCCCAATTTTTGTGACTAGAAAAATTTTTTTTTTTGGCAAACGGACACTCCAAAAGAGTATTCTACCAGGATTTGAACTCAAGTATCTTATGTGAACAAAAATAATACTTACACAACAATCCAAATACAACACCAAAACAACCTCTCACATACATGTGGGCTCCACATGTATGTGTGGAGCCACATATGTGTGTGAGTGGTTGTGTGAGTTATTGTGCTTGGATTGTTGTATGAGTAGCATTATCATACATGTGGAGCCTCATATGTGTGTGAATGGTTGTGTGAGTTATTGTGCTTGGATTGTTGTATGAGTAGCATTATCTTTATGTGAAAGAGCAAACATTTTACCGCTAAACAACTAAATGAGTTTGTATTATAGTGGTTCACAGAAAATAAATATATACTTATCTAGGAATAGGTGTCCCATTTTTTGCTCAAAATGTGGAGGCTCAAGGTGGCAGCCTCTTGGGCCTTACCCTTGGGCCGGCCCTAATCAAAATCATGTTGATGGAGCTTTTGTTAAGGAAACTGCTAAGGGAGGCATGGGTTTTGTTATTAGAGATGAAATGTGGAATTAATTAATATCATTGACATGAAAGCTATTCCTATTCCATAATAGCTTCCACCATTTTTGCGGTGACCATTTTTTCGCGCGAAGAGTCTTGGAAAGTGAACATGAAAATGCTAAAAAAACATATATAACAACTGACGTTTGCGGTGATTACAACTGTCGCGCAGAGCAATTGGATAGAACGGATAATTCATTTAAGACTACGTTACATTCCAATGTATCTTCTAGACTATGTATAAAGCCGAGAAAAAGAAAACCAAAAATTTATGCGAATTTCAAGTATTTATCTCTTAGGCCTAAACTTCATTTTTTTTCGGCCTTCTGCTTCCAGTAATTTCTTCTTTATATCACTCCTCCTTGTTACAGCAGCAAGCTAAGAAGTTTCGGGTCAAGTTCCTGCATACACCTCCATTTGTATAGGTTTTGTCATAGCAGGACTGGTTACAGTCGGTTTTCAATTTGATGCAGCGTCCAGGTATAAACTTGCACATGTCTCGGTCAATTGCTTTCCCTGTGATTCAACCAGTAAAAATCTTTACAATAAACTGAGCAAAAAACATAAAGAAATTAAACTTTCAATCAGAAAATTGCTAGTACTATCTGCAAATAATAGGGGTCAAGTGTTAACAGAATAGAGTCCGACATTGTGACGCAGCGGAATTCACGAGAGATTAGTTAGCGTACTAATCCAAACGAGATAATCAACCCGTCGCAACGAGCAATTCTTGCGCACAAGAATGAAAGAGAAATTCTCTGCAATATTATTAATCAAAAAGCTGCATAAACCCTAAGTTACAAACCCTTTTATAGGCCGAAACCCTAAAACCCTAAAAATAAACTTGGAAATTAAAAAGTTCCAGAATTTGGGGCTTTTCCTAAAATTGAAAACGGGAAAGAAAAACAAGACTTTTCCAAAAAGAATCAACTGAAAAGGAAATACGATCTAGGAGTTATTAAAAAAACAAATCTTTCCTAAAACGGCAAAATAATGCAATTGAAAGCCTAAACGAAGGAATTAGGCCGAAAAACACCGTTCATCATCAACCTTTAAGGTTTATGAGTATGGACCGCAGCGCGAAAATAAGTCAGCCCACCGAGTTTGGGCCTATTCCGAGATTACCCGAATTTAGCCAATTTGGGTAATTTGAAATTAAACACCGTTTGGACTTCCGGGGCTTGGCTCGGTCCAGCTGATCATGGAATTGGGCCTCCACGTGTTCTACATCACATTGCTTGGGTGTGGAATGGGTGATCACTTAATAACATTTGGGACCTCTCCACTCATTGCCAATTGGTTTTGAGATGGATATAAAGTTTCCACATGGTATCAAAGCGGGGCCCGTTCCACCGCACATTTTATAAAATTCACAATCCACACCTCACGATGACAGACCAGCAAAAAGGCTGCACGATGATAGGACCCAAAAGTGGCCACACGTGACAGACCTCAAATGCGGCTGCACGTGAGGGGGGATGTTAACAGAATAGAGTCCCACATTGCTTGGGTGTGGAATGGGTGATCACTTAATAACATTTGGGACCTCTCCACTCATTGCTAATTGGTTTTGAGATGGATATAAAGTTTCCACATCAAAGTCGGCCAGTGAAATGATGGGGAGATAAGCTTCATTGTTTGAGAGGGAAACAGTTCGAATCATCAGCTAAGGCCCTTGAATGACCGCTCGGTGATGGAGGAGGTATGGGAGCGGAGACAGTATAGTGGAGGTTTGCCTAGAAGTATACTTACGTTTCTTTTATTCTTCTTGATGGAAATTAGAAGATTGCTCTTTCGCACGGCAAAATAAAAGCAAAAACTTTGGTAAAAGGAAAAAATCTTGTACCTCCAACTTTTATTTTCCTTCTGACTCTTCTTTTTACACATGAAAAGGTACGTAGTTTTGAAATTTCGCATGAGTAAACAAAAAATGAGTGAAGAACATTTAGCCTAGATCATTTGTCGACACAAAAAAACTTGTAGTTATTTCCTTTCATGAATTCACTACCCTTTTTAATTAGGAAAAAAAAAAAAGATTTATAGACATATATAGAGCTCTCTGCATGACACGACACGCTCAAAAACATGTGTAAGTCTCTTTAACATGGTGATTGGTGCCACAAATGTTTGCGAGGAGAAGTCCATATGTTTTCTTTCACGTCCCCAATTCTTAGCGTCCATTTTTTTTTGGGGGATATCGACGAGTTTTGAAACTATTTAAATTCCAAACGAACTTTGTAGAAAATAACGAGTAAATGTGGAAATTTAACAATATGAGTTGAGATAAGAAATTTTTACCCACACCCAAACCCAAAACGACGCACGAAATTAGTAGAAACAAAAGCCCCTTGCTTGGGGAACTATCTCTGATGGCCATGGCTTCCTCCTCCCTCTTTTCTCCCTCTTGATTGAATATCAAAAGATATCTCTGCAATAAAAAAAAAATTCTTTGAATTCTGGAATTAATCTTATCAGAGCAAACGCCCCTTACCTATAGAACATGATTAATTAGGTAAATTTGATTATGTGGTTACACTTTGTGTTCCAAAATTTGTAATTAATGGAGTAAATTAATTAAGTTGAAATGATTAAACGTGAACATAGGTTCATTAAACCTGAGCGGTATTTGTTTAATTGGTATCTAATTATAACGTAGGAATCTTTAGTATGGGAGTCGAATTCAAACATCTTTATCAAAACGTAAATAGATTTTGTGTTACGAATGTCATAAATGCAAGGAGTTCATCAAGGATCCGAGGACCCTATAGCACTCTAGGCGAGCTGCATGGTGTATCGCTTTATATCATTTGGTAAGGTTGTTTCATTGCCTGCCTCGTAATGGCAAAGCCATGTAAGGGTTGGGTGGGGCCAAGACCGCCCTCCCCCACTTTGGAATTTACTAGCATTTTTAGTTTCGCATGTGAATTTTTTTTTCCCAACAAGACAAATCCTATTCCTATTCCTATTCTGTTAACGCCCAGTTGAGGCATCCCCCACCCTCACATGCATAGACACTAAAAACCGAGGAGCTAAACAGGCATTTTGCTACTGAATAATGCCCCCAAATCAAAATCGAAGGGCATTAGAGAGAGCAAGATAGAGACTCAAATTTGTGCACATTACCATGCTACCTTCATTCGAGAGAACGGCATACAAGAAATATATTTATATTGTGCCTAGTAGAATATATGTATCCCAAACGTGTTAGTGTCCTACTACGTTTTTGCCATATAGCGTATTGGTGTATCCGTGTCGTGTCTGATCGTATCATGGTCTTGTGTCCATACCCGTACTTCTCAACTACACACCAAACCAAAGGTGACTTTGTGAATATAAAAATACCGCAACTCATTTACCATAATAAAAATTGAACACTAATGCATTATTTCCAGCCTCAGCTAAACACCATACATATATTTTATCCATATCCAATCAAATCGAACTCAGACAAAAGAGAATCCACAAAACCAGTTAAAAACCTTGGCAAAGCTTACATTTACAAAGGAACTTCAACCGTTAAAAAGACATCATCTTGAGTGCAGTTTCATTACAGAGGAACAAGCTTTAACAGAAGGTAAAGATTTATTGGATGAACCTTCCGAAAAAGGGACACAAACCAAGTCACAACAAGTACATTGGCTTCAGCTATGTCTTTCGGAACATGGACAGCTTGGGGAAGTTATCCACAACAAAGTAGTAGCTTTCTGTCAAGCACAATCCAATGAG
The DNA here is from genome assembly GCA_014282245.1 of Rhododendron simsii. Taxonomy (NCBI): domain Eukaryota; kingdom Viridiplantae; phylum Streptophyta; class Magnoliopsida; order Ericales; family Ericaceae; genus Rhododendron; species Rhododendron simsii. The sequence continues at coordinate 7,452,901 of CM024953.1, read as the reverse complement.
GTTGAACCACGCCCTCCGCCAGTAAGGATTGATATAAAGAACCAGAACGATTCCGAGCAAGACTGTTATGTACGAACCAACAAAGCTCCCGTAGAAAGCATTCGCGTCTAACCAACTATCTGCTTCCTGATTCTCTGGGGCGTTTGGCACCTGCGGCTGTGGCACAATCTTATTGCAACTGTTGTGCAATGGAGGTCCACAGAGAAGAGGATTCCCATCATAGCTACTTTCCTCAAAAGTCGCAAATTGACCCTTCTGGTCTGGAGTTTTACCTGATAAGTCGTTGTGTGCCACGCTGAAGACTGCCAAGGAGTTCAATTCAACTAGTTGAGAGGGGATTTCCCCTTTCAAGAAGTTGTAAGAAAGATCCAAACTCTCTAATTGCCTCAGGTTTGAGAACGTTGCCGGAATTGGTCCTGATAAATAGTTATGCGGCAAGTTCAGTGCACGGATGTGGCTCAAGTTTCCAATTTCGGGTGGGATTTCACCAGTCAATTGGTTGAAAGAGAAATCAATGGCCGACATGATGGAGAGGATTTTGGCGTAGTAAGAATAGGAATTCCACTTAGTTGTGAACACCACAATTTGTTTCAAATCATATTTTCCATAGCCGTTTGGAGAATCATAGCGCCAGGAGTCTTTTCTTGTTTGGGATAACATTGTGCTATTCACGAACAAAAACGATTGCTTCAAAATGAACCCACCCGCTCCATAAAAAGGGACTGTCATGTCATTGGTTCCAAAACGATTTATCTTGCCCAAGCAAGGTGGCAACGAACCAGAAAGATTATTTCGAGAAACATCAAGCATTGCCAAACGGTCTAATTGGCACAACTGACTAGGAATCACCACGGAGTATAGTTTGTCAAAAATTTTAGACAAATGTATAAAACCACCGTCAAAAAAGGCCGTCATTTTCCCTAAAAAATTAGAAGAACAGGAGCTCAATTGATTAGTTGGGTCCGGCTTCGATTAGGGCCGCTAGTGGATGGTGGAACTGATACTCCTAATTAGACAGACAGACTCAAAGTTATGAAAAGAAAGATGTGACTCAATTGAGTACAGGAACATACCACCCGGGGTGGTAGCCAAGATGGCAATGGGTTACTCTTATGAATCCTCTTCGGCTTGGCTCTCATGTGGTCACGGGTTCGAGGCGTTCCAACACCTCCTTGCTCCTGTTTGAACCCCATGCATGATCCTTAGTTGGGGCGGTGCACACACCGGTGGGTTTCGGGTCTCTTCAGGGAGCCCTCGTCACGGGTCTGGTGTCCCTATGGTCATGCCTAAGGAGGGTTGCCAGTTGCCACACCTGGCCGCCCCCACCTTCACTCTTTTCATAAGCAAAAACAAAAAAAGAACAGGAACATAATAAATAACAGCAATCCATTACACTAGATCAAGAATCATATTTCTTTATACAAGAACACCAAAACAAGAACTCTAATGAACATATCAACGAAAACACAAAGAACCAAAGAAAGATTACAAATATTAACCAAACAATGGAGATTCTCCTTATTGTTCTAAATTCGGAACACATGCACTAATTATGAACAGCTGAGTTGATCATATCAGGGCAGGTATAAACTGAACAGAATGACTGCAGACCCGTGAGCAACAAGAGCAAAATGCCTGCAAAAAATGTCAAAATCTTCCAAGAACCAAACACATACTTCCTCATGCCGGAATAAATCCGAACCCTCCGCGAATTATAGAAGAACTTGTTCACATCCTCAATCATCTTATCGAAATACAGAGCATTCGTTAACCGAACAGATTTCCCAATCCCATCAAACAGTTGCAAGACCTCATCATCACTTTTCAGTTTGTTTACAATGATTTTCTTTTCCCTGAGCAACTTTGCATCCTCGGCGGTATCAATAATGCCGTCTAGTAACTCAGTGTACCGCGCAAAAACTAGGTAGTCGGACACTGTCAATGCTTCATACGCAATCAGGTTTCGTATTATAGCTTCCGAGTGGACATTCAAGGTGATGATCGGAAGGTAAAATTTCTTTTCCTTCTCATCGAACTTAATCGTCGAAATGTCACCACTGGTTGGGCTGCTTGGGCAGAATTCCACCCCTGCAATTTTGGAAAGGTTTGAAGCTGAAGGTATCATGATTTTCTCTACTTGAACCGGCTTGGGTTGCGAATTTTCAGATTTTATGCTTTCTTCGGCTTTCGCAGCTAGGAAGGACAGCGCCGGAACCCCAGTAATAATCTTCTTAGCATTGTCTGCTATTTTCTTGATAATTTTAAGACTGGATAAGATTTCCCAAAGGGTAGTGAAAATTTGATAGGAATTAGCTGAATCGGCTTGTTGGCTTGATTTGGACTCGGTAACACTCTTTTGAGTTGCGGGGGCTTCTTGAGTAAACTGGTCTGCCAATTCGGGCACGATCATATGGTACAAAAGGTCTAACAAATGGGAACGATCGAAAACTCCGGTCAAAGGAAAGTCCTTCTTTAGTTTGACTGGAGAAATCGAGTGACAAAAAGTCGTCAAGATCGATGGCAAACAGTTATCATGAAGATCGTCTTGCGAGTATTGGATGGATATGATTTTGCTGAACAGAAAGAAGGGGATTTGGTTCTCAAGCAGCATGACATCAGTTAGGATCGAGTCGTGGTACAATTTTCTTCCCGCGGAATCAACTAAATAAGCTGCTTCAGAATCATCTTTGTTCGTAAGAAACTCGAGCAAAAACAAGCCATCAATGGCCATTATCCACATTAGGGTATTACCTTCAATGTCCAAATACTTGTGGTAACATGCCCGGACCGTGTACTCGAATTCCATAAGCTTATCGACGAGTTGCTCGAATTCCAGGGTTTTGAACTGCTTCTGGAGCTGAGTCGCTGCAGCGAGCTTGTACCGTTCCATATCGTAGAGATCGGGATCGCAATGGTGGTACGGTCCCAAACCCATAAGCTGAGGTTTGTAAGCTTCTGGCTTGAAAGAAGCTAGAGTTGCAGGAATGTTAAAGATGCACACAGGAACTTCTATGTCAACTTTCACTTCTTCTTCCACAATTTTTTTGATATGGTTGATCCATTGCTCCTCATGAGATCTTGAATCAAATATTGATGATTTTGCCATGTTAATGTTGAATGGATGATATTTTTGAATACTTGTTTATATATATTAGGGCTGTTCAAGAAAAACCAAGAATCATGAAACCGATCCATACCGAACCGATTCATGCCTTTTGGATTTTGTCCGTGGATTAATGGTCCGTATACTAATTCAAAAATTAAAAAACCGTGAGATACGGATTAGAATTGAATTTTCATTTCAAAACCGTGAATTAACCGAATCGGACTGTGAGATATTTAAAAGGTATACATCTGTATGTGTAATATTTATAAATAATTATAACTTTACTAATTGTTATGAATTTTTTTCTAACAATTTTACATTAATGTGACGATATATAAAACTTAAGGGGTAATAAGTGCAATGTACATTATGGAATGTCATAACTAATAAGTGTTTGCACTTTGCATTTTTAGTTGACAGTAGTATTATTTTATTTTTACAGAAGGAAATTCGTGAATAAAATAGAACCGGAATCAAGCGCAAGAATGCTTGTAATAACATGTAAAATTTTACGCACAAGCTTACAGAGGCCAAGGGCCAGAATCAAACACAGAAATACATACACGCAAGTGTGGTGTCTATTCCTTGTGGGTGTGTGTGATCCTAGAAGCAACAAGCTAGAGTTGTAACACTTTGTTCCATATTGAAAATCTAAATATGTGATTTTAGATATATGAGGAACCATAAAAGTTATTTTAGGTCCCGTTCTAGAAATCCAAATAAGTACTTAAAAAATAAGGACCTATTTTTTAGCTTAAAAAAAATGGGCTTACGAAAATAACTTTTCAATTTTTTTTTGCAGGGTTTGATAGATGTCGATAAGAATGATCAAGCAAGATACATATTGCTTATTTTTGGATTTCAATGAGCCTATTATTTCTAAGCTTAAAAATTGTAAATAAATACTTATTTTTTAAGAAACCTTTCTGGAACGGGTCCCTCCATCCCAATTTAATTGTTCTTTTTGGGAGTTTGTATCACTTTTCAATTGATTATATCTCATAATCTATAATTTTTTAGGTGATTTCGAAAATATTGTATCATAGAATTAATTGAGATCTATCAAATAAGATCCATATTCTATATGAAATTTATTACAAATTTAAAGATATAACTAATTTTTTAGCTAGTTAAAATAGAACGAGAGACAATTAAATTAGGACGGATGGAGTACTAGTTTGATTATAGCTTAAGAATTTTGGGCCATGCGGTTAGAGTACTCCAACAAGTTATTAGATCAGCGGTATAGAGATGGGACATTATAGTTAGTATCAGAGCAATCTGGAAGGGAGATTGATTGCCAGTTGTCGGAGCGTTAAATTAAAATGGTATCAGAGCCCCACTCTTGTTTTCAATTGATGTAGGATACACTCTACCGTCATGGAAACCAAAGAGATTGCCAGGACTATGCAACGAAGGAGAAGTGGAAAATTCGGATTTGTAATACCCAAGCTAAGCTAAGCTAGAGCCTCGGCCCTCAATCGGTATATTGGAAACCGACTTTCTATTGAGAAGTGCAAAAATCGGATTAGTTTAATTCACCGTGCTAGTTGGGTCTGGCGTGGTTGGATAACAGAACGAACGATGCACGAGAAAGTAAAAGTGGTATTAATTAACTCGTGATTTGAACACTACATGAAACCAATCCATGATCCAACCCGTGACCGCTGATGTGGCGTGGAGCCCATCGTCACGTCAGCAAAAACCCAAAATTGAAAAATTAATTTCTCCCAACCCCCATATCTTGTTCGTGGAGAGAGGGAGGGAGGGAGGAGGAGAGGTCAACACCCATCGCCACCAGCAACTCCCACCACCATCACACCACCGGATGCACATCCGGTGACCAACCCTCCGGGCCTCCGCCCACCATAACGTCATCGCCGCCCATCACCTGTGTCGGTCCACCCCGTCCTCTCCTCCTACCTCTGTAGCCGCCGCGCCTCCACTCCCACCCACCGCCGCTGATTCCACCCAAACGACCTCCATCGAAGATCCATTCACCCACCAAAAAAGAAAACCTGTTTCAACTATCTCTCTCACTCTCTAGGCATGTTTTCAATCTTGAATTCACAAGGGGTGGTTCTGTCCATTGCTATGGCGGTCTCTGGCATCGTCATCCTCCTCGCTCTCCGCCTCCACAAGTTTTTTCCGGCCTCCCAATTTCGGTCCCCTCCACAGATCATGCAATTTATATTTCTGAAATTGTTTGGTGGGTTCCAAACTCAAATTTTCTCCAACTTTTATCAAATTTGTTTTTCCTTTGCAGGAGATCATTTGGGTGGAATCGGCAGCGAGGGGTGAAAGTGGGACCAGTAGGTTATGGGTGGGCGAGTGGAGTCTGAGGGAAGGTGGGGGCGTCCATGGTTTGGTCATCGGTGAAGAGGGAGGACAGAGAACCAGATTTGATTCTTGTTTTTTTTTTTTCAACTGTTGATGTGGGGCCATCCTGCCATGTCAGTGGTCATGGGTTGGTTTCATGGGTTGTAGACTTAGGCCCCGTTTCAGAAACGAAATAAGAACTTTTTTTTGTGTAATAAGAAGGCTTGTTCCTAAAAAAATTGAACAATTACTTATTTTTTGAGAAGACAATTTCAAGCTCAAAAGTCATGTGCTTACGCAAATAATTTTCCTATCAATATGGATCTTATTTGATAGATCTCATTGAGATCTTTAATACGGTGCAAAAAAAATTGAAAAATTATTTCTCATTTACGTTATTTTTAAGTTTGAAAATGTGAAATAAGCTGCTTTTTTGAATTTTGTAGAACAAACCTTCTTATTTTCTTTGAGAAGTGGCAAAATAAATACTTATTTTTTAAAAAGGTTTCTGGAACGGAGCCTTATTTTGATGTTATGCATTTTGGATGATAAACACGACAGAAAAAAAACCCCAAAACCTCAATCAGGCCGCTGCCCATGAGCCTCTAAAAGCAAGCCAAGCCCAACTATAGTCTATAAGTTGGTCGGCCTTTCATCGGGCCATAAGGATTTTAGCTGACCCAATGTATTTCACGAGCAAAACGATGAAAAAGTAAATCGACTGCAAAAACAATTACTCTCTTCCTCCCAATTGATTTTTCCAATTTTGACATATGTACCCTTCATAAAGTTGTCTATATTTCATAATTTATAGTATTTTTTTATAATTTAAAAAATATCATATATAAAATTAATTGAGATCTATCAAATAAAATCCATATTGAATATCAAAAATATTATAAATTGAAACATATAAATAATTTTGTAGGATGTCCCAAATAATAAAAATAAACAAACAAATCGGGACGGAATGTTGGCAATGGGGGCAACACTTTTCTTTGGTTGGACAACTGGCATACTGCAAGTCATCTTTATAAGGTGTTTGGGGAGGGAGGCTATTGTAAGGAATGTTGGGAGCTCTCTAGCTCCTTGCAAAAATTTCATCAATCATTCATAAATGAAGATTGGCATTGGCCTAGGCAACGTAATAGAGGTATAATGCAAATCATGGGGAGTACTCTCCATACCTTGAGGCTTAACATTTCAATTGAGGATTCTGTAGTTTAGGTTCCTGCTTCTACTTGCACCATATTTTGTCAAATTTGCTCTGGAGGCTTCTGAGAACTTCCAATCCAAAGGTGCCCTGAGCTTCAATTTTTGGGTTCAAACAAAACATACCCAGATGGGCTTTCATTATGTAGCTAGTATGTTGGGGCTGGCTTTCAACCAAGGATAAACTCTTATCCTAGAGATTGGTAGTGGATCCTATGTGTGTACTATGTGGTAGTGTGGCTGGGTCTCATGGACATTTATTCTTCACTTGTTCATTCTCATCCCAAATTTGATCCAGAGTCCTTGAAAAAATTGGAGTTCATCATCGGTGTCCAGTAGAGTGGGATCAGGAGATAGCCTAGGCAATCCATCATCTGAAGAAAAAGGGTTTTCCTTCAGCGTTGTACAAGTAGCCATGACTGGTTCTGTGTATTACATATGGAAGGCTAGGAATGAGTATTTTTTTGGCAACAAACATGTAACAACCCGTAATTTTTATTATTAATACTATCATTAAAAAGTATTATTATTATTACTTAATTCTTTTTCATAATATAATTATCTATCTTATCCTTTTTAATTTAATTTTTCTTTTCCTTCTTACTTTGCATGCAAGTAATTACATGCATGCACACTTCTCTTGCCTCTCACTATCCTACTCAATTTCTACTTCCTTCCTCAGTGTATCTCGTCTCAAATTCGTCCATTACGAAGCCCTATAGAATACAACTTCTTTAAATCCAATTTTAATCGAAACTCTTCAAAATTCTCCTATATATACCCTAGTATGTCGACCCTAGGGCACACCACGAAATTTCTCACGCCCCATCAGTCCAGAAAAGAGAGAAAAACAGGAGGAAAGAAAGAGAGAGAAAAGTGGGTTTGTGATCAAGAACCAACCAAAATCCGAATTGATCATTCTAATCCCTTCCTACAACTCCTAACATCGTCAAACATCATTCAATTCGGTCTCAAGGCTCCCCAATTGAAGAACCCGAAACCTTCTTCTCAAATTTTCAAGTTTCAATTTTTAATCAATTCAATTCGATTCGAGGTAGTATAATCTCTCCCAAACACTTCTCTACGTATATTTAATATTTTTATGATTAACTCTATGCCCCGAACGAACTCCTGCATCGAAACCATTACGAAAAACGAAAAAAACCGAATCTGCCCCGGACCTTGCGGCCGCAACCTGCGGGCCGCAAGAACCAAAGCCGAGTTAGTGGCAGGAGGCTCCGCCGCAAGGTTGACTCGGTCAGACCTTGCGGCAAGTACTGTTTTGGTTCAAAATTATTTTGCGACCTTCTAAACTTGATTTTCGACCTCCGAACTATTTTTCCTAGACTTTTCACGTCTCAAAGATCATAACTTGTCAAGTTTATATTTTTTAATTTAATTATCTATTTATTAAATTATTTATTATTTATCGTTCAAAGTTTACAAACGAAAATTGATTACGACCAACCAACCAACATTTTAACACCCAAACTAATTTTTCTTAGACTCCTTGCATCACAAAGATGATAACTTGTTAAATTAAATATTTATTTTATTTAATTCACCATTTATTATTATTTTTAAAGTAATTCCAATCAAAATTACTTTACGATCTTATAAACTTTATTATTAATGCCCGAGTAATTTTATTTAGACTCCTTAGGTTCCAAAGATGAAATTATGTCAGTCTCAACGTATTTTTTTATAGTAAATTATTTATTGTCTATTTTCTTCAATTTCGGTCACTTTAATTAACGTTTTCATGTAAATTAATTCTTCGACCCTCCGAACCCAACTTTAGATACTCAACTGACTGTATGGGACTTTTAGGACTTTTATTAGGGTCATGTTCATTAATCTAATATTTTTATCTAATTAATGTATTTAATTAGTGTTTAATAAATCTAATTACTTTGTAATAATTATTAAAAGCTTAGAAAATATTTATTAAAAATATTTATAAAAATTCTACTTCATTATTGACATGGTGGCTATACAAGAATAAGGGCAACGGTCCATTCATAAAAAGTTATGTGATTGCATTGCTCGTTAATTGTTTTAATTATTATTTGATTTAATTTTATTGCACCAATTCTTGATTTATATGCTAGATTGAACCTTAGAGACATGGGGTGGTATGTGAATAGAGTTCATATTAGACGATGCTAGGTAATGAATGAAATGGAAAGTTTTTATTTTTAGAATGCCTGCAAGCGAGATTTTGAATGTGATGAGTTGGATGTAATAGTTTGAAACTGGCAAAGTAAGCCCAGTGGTGATTGACGAATTGATACTGGCGGGAGTCCAGTGATGAGTTGAAACTGGCAAAGTAAGCCCAGTGATGATTGTGATGTGGTGCATAAGATAGGCGAACCCTAATTATGATTCGGGCATTATAAGTTGTCTTTTGTTGTAATGAGAGGGATACACACTGTGTACATAACTTAGGTGCAATCCGCGACAACAAAAGAAAGTGAGCTCATGAGACAGGGCATAGCTAGCAGTTGGGGAGGAAAGACTCCGCGGAGGAGATCTTAAATTTCACGTCAAGTTAAATGGATTGTAATAAACTGGTTTATGTGGAACAAACTCTGTTTTACTTCATCGCATTACTATTATCTTGCTGCTTGCTAACTATAAAGTAAGATGGATAGTTGGGTTGGATTATACTTTGGGGTGAACTCTTTCACTCAACTATGGATTGTCTGGCTTCCGTGTCAGATTTTGCAGAAAATCAAGAAGAAACACAGAATCCCGAAGGAGAACAGTTTTATGCGGAGGAGAATCCAGAGGTGAGAGTCGAGCTTGAATACGCTTGGGATCCGTATCAATCTTAGAAAACAGCTCTGTTATTTTGTTTAATTTACCATCACAAAGACTATTTTTAGTATTTCTATAATGGTTTGTAATAGACGAATCTTTAGGGAGAATTATCCGATTTGAATTTGGAATTTAAATTAATAAATTTTTAGAAATCAATATTTAATGCCTCCGATTTTATTTCCGAAAATCGGGGCGTTACAAAACACCCTAATCTTGAAGGCACTATGGAACAACTTGTTCTTGATGTTCGGGATAGAGTCTGTTCTTGGCAAAAAGTGGGCAATAATAGTATTAATCGAGACCTTTGTAAAGCCTAGAATATTTTTAGGAAAATTTTGCTTTGAGGTATATGTATAGCCCAGGTTTCTGTTTTTTTTTTTTTTTTTTTTGTGTAGTTTGGGTCTTTTTTTTTTTTTTTTTTTTGAGATATGGTCAGAGGTATGCCCCTTTGTTTCCCTTTGTATCTTGTCTCCTTTTTTTAGTAATAAAATCTCTTTTACCAAAAAAACATTCGGGACGGAGGGAATATTACAGCCAGTAGTCACAAGAGAAAATTCCAATACCATACAACATATATACATCATGACATAAAGTTTTCAACAATACCAAAACTATGTAGCATTTAATAAACTTAAGAATCACTTAAAGATAACCCTTCTCGCATTTTTAGCAACAAATGTACTAATTACGCCAGAATAACCAATTTTATCTGCTTGTTTCAATTGATAGCATAGATAATTCAGTCAAGAGTTCTTGTGGCGTGCATGGTTGAGCAAAGATGACTCTCTTATTTGATGGGGTCAATTTGAATTAGTTTTAAATTTTATAGTGAACGTATATACTTTGTCTGTCCCTTTTTAAGTGTTCAATTTTATAATTCTAACTTATTAAGAAGATGTCATAATTACACAGCATTATAAAATGCCCAAAAAGCCACTAAAGCGAAGGAGAACAAATATGTCAACCATCTTATAAAACTGAGTTTTTGTTATTTCGTATATTTACAATATTTGTTTTTTTTTTAACTATATGGATCCAAGAGCCCATAAGCTAGGATGAGATCTAGCAAACCATGTATGTTAGAACGATATCTAATTCATTCGTCATCTAGAACAATATTTGATTGTTTTTTATCTACTTCAGAACGCCTTTTGAACAATATTTGATTGTTTTTTATCTACTTTAGAACGCCAATTCAAGTTCAACTCCACTAAAAACAAAATTCTTTGGACCGCGCGCCCAAGCGGAAGCTTGTGCGAAATAGCTGTGGAAGGGTGTGGACATGGGACCAAAGGTTGCAGTCAGTGCACGGGATCGGTTTTGGATTACCCAACAGAAAAAAATAAAAAAAATAAAAAAAATAAAAAAAAAGAAGAAGATCGAAGATCTACTCTCGAATAAAATATTTAAATGAGACAAACGCGAACCGGAAACATGAGTTCACAAAACAAGAACAATTCTACATATATTCAACATAAAAATAAAGACATCTTTATGACAGAATATATTAAGGAAAAACAACTTATAGACCCTACTTTACATCTCACAGTAAGTCATAATTGACCCAAACACTTGAAAACAATACGTGTCATCTTTAACTATAACCGATCCGAACACCTAAGAACAATACATGTTCCACACTTATAGACCCTACTATACATGTCACACTTAGTTATAACTGACCCGAACACCTAAGAACAACACGAATCACCCTTAACTATGATTGGCCCGAACACCTGAGAACAATACATGTCCCACTTAGCTACTTGTGCTAACATAAATGTTATTACAAGTATAAACTGAGCAAAATGACTCAAGAGCCGACATCAATATGATCAAGATAACTGCAACAATCGTAAGAAACCTCCAAGACCCATACACGTACTTCTTCATGGACGTGTAAACCCTAACCTTCTTCGAGCTGTAGAAGTAGCTGTTGGCATCTCCAATGGCCTTGTCGATGTACGACACGTTCGTGAGCCGGACGGATTTGCTCATCCCGTTGAAGAGCTCCGAAACTTCGGCATCGCTCTTCAGACTGTTCACGATGATCTTCTTTTCCCTCAGCAGCGTTGCGTCTCCAGCCGTGTCTATGATCCCGTTCATTAGCTCCGTGTACCGCGCGAAAACGAGGGATTCTGATGCTATCGAGGCTTCGTAGGCCACCAAGTTTCGCATTACCACTTCGGAGTTGACGTTCAGGGTGACGATGGGGAGGTAGAATTTCCCCGTCGTCTTGTCGAATCTAATGCTCGTGATGTCGCCGGAAGTGGGGAAGAACTCCACTCCGACGTCACGGAGGTTTGAAACCGAAGGAATCATGATCTCCTCTACTTTAGGAGTTTTTTTTTCCGCGTCACCTTCGGGGGTGCTAGTTTCGTTACCTTTCGATATCCCAAGCAGACCAGTGATATACTTCCATGGAAGGCCTATTACCACCCTAATGGGTTTGGTAAACTTACTGAAGATAGTTAGTTTCGAAAACAAGTTCCAAAACTCAACAAAAATCGTAGTCGAATTACCGGAATCCACGTTCTGCTTTCCGTCTATATTGAACGCCCCTCCTTGTTCCCCATTGCTGGGGCCATTGGGCCCCGGCAATTCAGGCACAATCAAGTGGTACAAGAGGTCCAACAAATGCGAATGATCGGAATTTCGGGAGATCAAAGGGTGATCCTCCCTCAACTTGAGAGGCGAAAGCGCTTGGCAGAAACCCGTCAAGATCGAGGGCAGCAGATTGTTACGCACGTCAGGGCTGGAAGTTTGGATGGTCAAGATCTTGCTCAGAACGAACATCGGAATTTGGTTTTCTAGCATCACTATGTCGCAGAGGATTTCACTTCGGGCCAGGTTTTTCCCGGAAGCGTCAGCTAAAAGAGCGGTCGTTGTACAAGAAAGGCAATCTTTTTTGTTCACGTAGCTATTGAGAAAATCGAGCAAGAACAACCCATCGATGGCCATGATCCAGGCTAGGGTATCGCCATCGATGTCCAAGAACTTATGGTAACAAGCTCGGACTTTATACTCAACCTCGCTGAGCATATCGACAAGTTGCTTGAATTCGAGGCTTCTGAACTCCTTCTGAACTCTAGTCGCCGCTGCAACTTTGTACCTCTCCATCTCATAGAGCTCGGGCGTGAATCGATGGTACGGCCCCAGGCCTATGAGCTGAGGGGTATACGCTTCTGGTTTGAATGCGCTTATGGTTGTGGGCACACGAAAAATCGAAACAGGAATATCGATGATCTCGACCTTGACTTCTTCGTCCATGATTTTGCTTATTTGGTTCACCCATCGTCGTTCGCTAGATGTCGATTCAAAGATTGAGTTTGAGGCCATTTTCGTGAGGTGAAGCAAGTAGCTTATGACTTACAAGGATGAGATGTATACTTATTAGGCATTAGGGCTTGCTTATATAAGGGTCATGCTTCAATGGCACCCTTGGTTTTTTGGACTTGTATTCATTAATGTTAATGATTCCAAGGCATGCTTACATTTATCATGTTTTAATGTTGTACTAAGACTGGTTCAATTATGTACGTTAGCCGCCATTCCAAGACCAGAGCGTAAAAAAATGTTTAGGTACAGGAAAAAGAACACATGAAAGTGTGCAGGAAAGTGGAATGAACGTACGATGGTTCAGCTAGCTTCAAATTGAGTGCCAAAAATGTTATGGTACAAGAAAAGAACACGTGAAAGTGTCCAGAAAACTGGAATAAATGGTTCAAATTCACGTATCGTACTATCCCTCATCCAGAGTTTTGATTTCAATGTGAATCCGAACCATTCATCCCAATTTTGTAGACACTTTCATGTTTTTTTTTTACCGTACCATCCCTCATCTAGTGTTTTCATTTCGTAAATGTTTTGATTACTAATTGTTTTTTCTTCATAACTCTCTTTAAATGTGTTTGGTACGTGGAATATTCATGCATGCATATGTGGACTTTAGAATATTCACACTGACGAGTAGTTGCTTATCCTACTTTTCGTACCACGTTTCTGAATAGTACTTAATTTCTACAGTTGAATAGACCAAGAAATTAAATGAAGGTGCACCACCCACAAAGTCTTGCGATAAGTCTTGGGATAAGTTGGAAATTAAGACTAGTGGCTGATATGGAAAATTGGCTAGCTAGTGTGAAAACAATTACTTCATTTTTATGGGTGATATATGATAGAAAATATATCTATCATATTCTTGTAGGATATAATGCCTTAGATTCAAGGCTAGAATTTCAAACTACGCGTAAGGAAAATTTGAAAATTCAACAATCATGTGAATATGGGGGATTTCAGGTTTTAAGTATCGGCCTCCACTCAGAAAATTCCTGGCTCCATCAGTGAGACTGAATACTCTTGTTTTTGTGACATTATCCTAGATAGGTTTTTGTATATTAGGAGCGTCTCCGACTAACCCTTCAAATCTTCAAAACCATTCTCCATTTCTTAAAACGAAGAATTTTGCATCTCCAACCATATACTTCATTTACTTTCGCCAAAATGTAAAATGCAATTTGATTCTCCATATGCGAAGAACTAATTAATGATCAAATGGAGAGCATTCTTCAAAACCTCTTGTACTATTAATTTCATCTAAAATTCCCACTTTTTTTTTATAATTTGGTACCGATGAAAAATTATCAACGAATTAAACCTATAAAATGAGGCTAATATTGGATATCTTCATCAAATCTGATGTAGGGCATGAAAAAATATTGGATGGAAACTTGAGGAAAATTTGTGAGGAGGCCGTTAGATAGAAATAATAAAACTAGGTTTGGAATAGTATAAGGTCCCGTTCCGCTAAGGTTTTTATTTTTTACATACTTATTTTTTGCTTAATTTACAAATCAAGGCATTTTCTCACAACACATTACCTTTAATTTAAAAATAAATACTTATTTTCACTTTTTTTTAGTAAACAACATTATTTTGAGTCTTACGAATTAATACATGGGATAGAGATGCTCCTAATTCAATTTCAGTTCACCAAAATGGATGTGATTAGGTGAGAAATTAGAGCAAAGCTGCGAGAAACTATGTCAAGAACAATAATTTTATAATCACACACAAATACACACTCACAGAGGGAGTGGGCCCACTCTTTTTGTGAGTATATATATGTAAGTGTTTGCGTATTTGTGTGTGGTTATAGTATTGTTATTTTGCTTTTCAGGTCATGGCCATCCACGTGTTGGAAATGACTGACGTGTCTGGAAAGATGGCAAGTTAGAAGACAAAAAAAAAAAGAGGGGGGGTGAGGACGGGGGCGGGGGCGGGCGGGCGGCGGCGGCGGGCGGGGTGGAAGTCAAGGAAAAACAAGTTGGGGTTAATGAAAAAGACTGACGTGTCTGAAAAGTTGGGAAGTTAGAAGACAAAAAAAGAAGGGGGCGGGGGGTGGAAGTCAAGGGCAAAACAAGTTGGGGTCAATGAAACGGATAGTCCAATAGCATGCACTCTGTAGTGCGGCATTCAAGTTGTTTATTTTAAAAATTATTAGTTTAGATATGTTTGTTAATTTTATCAATAAGATTTAACTTTGATCGGTAAGTGCTTCAGGGAATTTGAACGATCGATTGCGGAAATTGACAGTCGAATGCCGCACTACAAGATCTACACCACGGGATTTGAACCATATATCTAGTGCGGAAACGGACGGTGGGATGCCACACTACATGTTTCGGTGTGGGCCGCGAGAGCGGTCCCAAATCAAGGCAAACTATGAATATTATATACATCATCAAAATACCAGAGGATTCAAAGTCAGCTAGTGAGACGATGGGAGTGAGCTTCATCATCGAGAGAAAAACAGTTCACCAGCTGAGGCCCCTAAATGACCGCTCAATAATAAAGGAGGTTGGGGTGCAGCCGCACTACTATACACCTCTGTTATGAGGTTATGCACTACAGCATCTCTAGATCCGGGGTAAATGGCACGTAGCATGAAATTTAACTCGTTTACGTCAAGTTACAATATACTCTATCACCCTTCCATCTGACTGGTCTGGAGGACGATTAGGAAGATTAGTACTACACGTGTGAATTTAATGTGAATTTTACCAGTAGATAACCATCAAAGTAGGATATGGCCCGGTCCACTTGGGCCATTGTGGGACCAACCCAAATTGATCTTTTGGTAATTCAAATTGTTCATTCTTAGGACTCGTTGAGTAGATTGTTCAAGGGAGACGAACCCCACTCCAGCACTACCGCCGCCGCCACCACACACACCCACCCACCCACTATCCCCTTTTGGGTTTGGAAATTTTTTTTCAAATCCACAACCGATCAAGGGCTAAAACACCCCACTCTAGAACCACCACCACCACCACCCCCTCCTCTCTCTCTCTCCCCAGAATTTAGATTAATCAAATTCTAATTTACCTTCAAGTGGGAATCTAGAACAAACCTTTAGACAAGGGCCCCTAATGACCACTTGGAATACCAATACCATCATTACATCTAGAGCAATGCTAGCTGTAATTAGTGAGATTTGAATCACAGGACTGTTTTTTATCTTAGGTTAGGAGTAACAAATGCAGTGTGTGCACAATCTAATTCCTCCTTTTGAAGGTTACAAATAACCGTTTTTGTGGCGCGCCTATGCATAAGTAGAACAGAAGAATATTAAACGCAGATTTATTGAGTTGAATATCCAATAAATTTCACAACTCTAACACGGTGGTGGGAGGGGAAGGTTATGATACTAGTTCTCTATCCTGATCTCCCTTTCTTTGGTTTGTTTTTCTCGTGTCTCTTCAAATCAACGACTTATCATCTAATCTTTGAGAGTTTTGTCTCTCCTTTTTGTCAGAGTTTTGTTTTTGGGTGAATATTACGTCTACAGATCAATCGGGTTCTTTCAGATAATGTTGTTTCACAACAACATCTGTGTCAACGGTGCTATACTACTACCATATGATGTCTTTGCTTGAACAACTATGGTGGCTTGTCAGATCTGTAGTCTTGGGAGTTCATTGGCGCATTCATAGTTGGTTGGATTCATCTGATTGTCTAGGTATTTGTTGTTGTTTTTTACTAGCACTTTATCTTCTTTTTCTTTTTTTGAAATTGCTACAAAGTATGAAATTTCTGCGGAATGTGCGTCAAATAATCTCTGGATTGGGGTGAAAGACATCAACCGCCCTGCACTTTCCTAATTTTGTACTCCGTATCTGTTAGACGATTAGTTTTGCTATATCAAAAATATTTGTAATGAATTCCGTATTTTAAGTGTCGTTAAACTTTCATCAATACAGGCAACTTCTCACTAATGTCAGAAAAAAAGGAGTAGATTGTTCAAGCAAAAGCTCAGGTAGACAATACATTGGTACACAAATGATTTCAAAATATTTGAATGTTAATTATAAAAAAACCATATATGCTCACTTTCCACTTTTGAAAGACAAATAAGACTTAAACCATGGGATTATTAGGCTCCGTTTGTTTGGGTGTAAAATATTTTTCAAAAAAATGTTTTACCTATTTTTTGTTGTTTGGTTGTGTAAAAAATGAGGAAAAAATTTTACATGTAAAATATTTTTCATTAATTGGATGAATATGACTTACCCTTAAATCTTCGGTAAGTTATTTTCCGAAATGAACCTACTACATTCTACTGCAATTCTCATTATTCGGTTCCATCAATAATTAGTCCTGACCCACGTTCAATTCTAATATTCTCAAATCTCTCCACCGTTTAAACCCCTACTCTCTTTCTCTATACTATTTTGTCGATTTCTGAAAATCTATTTCAAGTGCCAACCAAACACAGGAAAATCAAAGTTTGAAGTTTGTTTTTTAAAAAAACATTTTACATCGAAACAAACGGAACCTTAATGTCTCAAGCAACCGGGTTTTTTGTGGCTTGAATGTTCTTTTTGACGAATCCTACGTACACTACGGGCAATGTGGTTGTCCAGAGACAAGCTTCTTTTCCTTAAATAAACCTAATGGAATTCCACACAAAACCAAATGTTTCGTCTTTATAATTGAGGGCCCAAATCCAATACAGTTTTGGTGTTGTTTGTTTTATTGTTTACTTTGGTGGGCTAATGGTTTAATAGGGCCAAAGTATTCCTTCCATGGGCTCTATTAGATTGGTGGTTCGGATTCAGGTTGAAATGTAAATTTATAAAATTTAATCCAGTACAATCCCAGTCCAAGCTCCAAAATTAGTATTCTAACTTGTTAAGGGTTGGTTGATGGATTCAATTTGATGATTCTAAACTTTTTCGGTTTGACAAGAGGTTTTTTTTATAGCTTCGGTTTTCACGCTACTGCACCTCGACTAATTTTGGGGGACCAATCCTCCCGTCTACTTGCGGGATTCCAATCAAAATCAGGACAAAACTCTGTACGGACGTACTGGTCCCAAAGGGTTTGACAAGAGGTAGCGAAGAGCTCAAACGGATTGCAAGTTACATTTATTGTTTTACTACTGAAATTGATTGCACAAACTTTGTGGTGAAGATGAACTTTTCACCCTCTCATTTGATCGGTGAAGTTAAACTGAATTCAGCAGATGATTTGTTCTATGTAAAACCAAATTTCTTCCAATCCACCAAATAACTTTGCTTTTACTTGCCAATGAGGATTTGTTCCAGCAGCATGGGCGCGGGAGTCTAAAGTGTCTAGCCATCCAGGTAAGAGGTCTTAGGTTCGAGTATATGGAGTTTAATTAGGTTCGGCCTATGTTGTAATCTAACTACTAATCACAAACGCTACAATTTAAGAACTCCTACTCGCAACAATTTTCATTGCTTGAGTTCGCTATAACTTCTCTTTACCACCAATTAAGCTTAGCCAAATCCATGTTTATCAGCCAGTACATTTATTTTTGATAATCAAAAGAGTGGGAGAGGGCGACCAGCGTCGCAACTCCTCCCTGGGCGTGACCATAGGGGCTTCCCGACCCGCCGTGGAATGTCCGGTTCGAGCCATAGCTACCGTCCGGAAGGATGGGCCGTCACCACAGCACCACCTGGTGCACAGCAGCGAGAAATCCCCCTCTTCAGTCCAACTACGGGTTTGAATCAAAGTCTATTAATGGCACTACCGGGTACATGCACACATGTGCCTCCCGGGACTCAAACCTACGCAGTTGTTAAAGAGAAGTGGTGACTCCCACCAACTGGGCTACCACCTCAGTGGTATCAGCCAGTACATCCCTTCACTTCTTTCCTAACTCTTCCAAATTTCGAGTAAAAGTGTCACAAATACCATTAAGATAGACTATGGTTATTACCACCAAATTTAAATAGAAAACATGGTACAAATTCATGACATGGTGACCCAACCTTTTGGGTTGGACTAAAATTTAGGCATGTCATGACTTTAAGGGTTTCCTTTATTCTAGATCTTAGGTTTGAAATCTCATGCATATGTAGTACTATTATCAATTCTTGTGGGGTTAGTTTATACAAGACTTTGTTCTAGTTATAATTTGGCATCCACCAAAAAACTGCGGGATTGGTCCTTCCGGGATTAATCAAGTTGGGCATAAATAAGCTCGGACACCAAGATAGAAAATAAATTATATTTGTGATCCAGTCCAGATCCTGTCAATATAAACCAACCAATAGATGAGTTCCACCTAAACGCCATGCAAATAATTGATGGATGAGTGCATTAGTTTAACCAAATTATCATCGTAATCACCACGACATATATATACTCAATATAAAATGTTGGAAACGTTTGACCCCTAATATGACACAAAACTGTAATCAAAGAGAAGATTCCCATACATTTTTTTTCCTCTACTCAATCAATACATTTTCAGAAGTATACATTATCTAGCAAACATTGTATACGGAGACCTTGGGGTTTGGTCCAATGACCGTGTAGTACTGCTCATTTGGAACGTGAGGTCTTAAGTTCTACTCCTCTGGACCGGGTGGGCTCTAGCTCGTAGCTAGTAGTCTAACAAATATCAACATTCTAACATCATATGTCTGGCTAAACAAGAAAAGTACATGGAATTGATAACATTGAATTTTTTTTTTTTAGCTAGCAGCAAGTCCCATAAACACACATGCATGTTATTTTTTTGAGCTAAGGAAAATACAAACACAATACGTATAAGTTAGCTCGGACACCGAATTATAAAAACAAATTGTTATTGAAGTGGAACTCAATGTGAAGCTCATACAAAATGGACAACGTCCACCTATTATTTATTTATTTATTTTGAATAAGTGAACAAAGTTCATTTCAAAAAAAAATTCTTATTTTGTGCACAAGATTTTGTTTGTACGAAAGTACATTTGCTGTAATCCACCATCAATTTCATTGGACCACACTTCAAATTTTCTTAGGTTTTCAATCCAACTTTAATTTGCAAATAGACTATGGCAACTTGCAAGTAACTTTATATGCCAAAACTGATGTTTCATGTCAAGTCTCCTTAATTTCTTTTTTGTGATCAGATGTCCTGGCCTGTTTTGAGCACACTTTAACTAATTCCAAAGTCCTAAAATAAACGATCGGGCAAACCTTCCAGTAGCCCAACCAAGTCTCCTTAATTACCCTCCTGTAACCAATAATGGACTTAGGGGTGTACTGGTAATTGCGTTACAATCGACCCCTTCACCAAAAGGGCCATGAATATGTCCTTATTTCTAGAAAAATCCCCATTTTGACTAAGTTGTAAAATATTCAAAATAAAGGTAGTTAACGAAAGTTCAGACCAAGAAAATGGCTATATAAAGCCCCAAACTTACCACTTCAAATCGGTTTGCTTCAAACAAAACAAAACAAAAACTCTTTCATGGCTACTGAAAACAGAGCGTCCAAGTCGAAGTCTCAAACAACGATCCGGACGTGTTTGTGTTCACCCTCAACCCACCCGGGCTCATTCCGGTGCAGGCTGCACCGGAATGTCCACCGGGTTTCTGGTCGAACGACTCGTCACTCCGCATCATCGAGCAATTGGGAATCGGGCTTGATCGCGAAAGCCCAATCGTTGAGAGCCTTTCTCCTCCAAATCATCAAACCGTCGAGCCACGATCTCCAGAGGAGGAGGAATTTCCAGCCCAGGCCGACCAGATTTTGCTTGATGAATGGAAACAGAGATGGAGTTGCAGTTTCATGATCTTATAAATTCACAGTTCGGTTTTCGAAGCCATGCTCTGGAGTCTATACACTATTTTTCTTCTCTCTCTCTCTCTCTTTCTTTTTTAGAAAATCCTTCACTCTGGCAGTGATATGTTGGTATGAAACTATGTAGAGATGTTTGCTTAGGACAGAGTAGAATTTTGATGCTTGAAAGGAGTCCATTGAGTTGTAATATTGCATTTTGTAGTTCTAGACAGAATGGAGCAAGAAAAAAGAAGAAGTCTGCTTCTCAGAGAAAATATAAGACAAAACTTAAACTTTTGCATCATGAATTCTGTATCATTCAGAATGTTACCTTCGACATTCTTTGCCTCAATGGAGAGCTAGAATTAATCTTACACTATCTACGATTATTTTCGGTAAGAATTGACACGGTGACCTCTCTAGCTCTCGTTGCAGTTGGACTGCAGATTTGTCGTTTCATCGTCGTCATTCATTTTTACATTCAACGGTTTAGATTTTAAAAAAACTTTTCTATGGAAGGGTTAAGAGTTTTTTAAAATCTAAATCATTAAAAATGCTTTTGAATGGTTAGGATCACGCGGACAGCACTTTTGCAGTCCAACAACAAACTGCAGAGAAGCCAAATTCTAGAACTTTACCTTCAAGTGGGAATCTAGAACAAACCTTTAGACCCATTTGACTAATGACCACTTGGTATACCGTTACCACCATTACATCTCTATAACACAAGATAGAGAATAAAATTTTTTTTTGCTTGGCGAAAATCAATAGTGTTGGTTGTAGTAAGTGAGATTTGGACTCAAGACTGTTTTTATTTTCTTGGGCTAGGAATAACAAATGCAGTGTGTGCACAATTTGATCCCTCTTTTTACAGGTTACAAATAATCATTTTTGTGGGATTCGGGGATGGAGCTGCCCTTTTGAAGGGCAGAGTGTTTAATCTCAACCGTCCAAAAGTATTTTGAATGGTTCGGATTTAAAAAGGAAAAAACTCTTTTAGGAAAGAGTTGAACTTTTTTCTGAAAGAATTCTCTTAAAATCCAAACCATTGATGGCCGATACAAACGGTCTGAATGAAATGCTTGTGCTACAGCACCATCCCGAGTCCATTTTCGTGGCATAAGTAGAGGAGGAGAATAATAAATAAACGCGGATTATTTAGTTGAATGCCCAACAAATTTTCAAGGTCAAGAGGGGAGACTCATTAAATCATAAAAATCAAATTGATAGATTTTAATAATTTAAACCAGCTTTGACCCTTGACCTTGGAGAAGAATCAAAGAATCAAATTGAGCCACCAATCAATATTGGGCCCCAAAAATTTTCATTAACTTATTGGTTCCCTACCATGTGGAGGAATATTAATAAGACTTGGAAATCAGTAGAGTCATAGTTTTCAAAACCAACTACGACTTTTCTGGTTTTCTCAACCGACTTTGGCTACAGCCTAGCCAAGGACCACACTACAAGTGGCAGGTTGTGGCTGGCTTCCCCTTGCGCCCTCATGACCAAATCAACGTCTCTGACTGAGACCCTAAGTTTTTTCGTAAATTTTTGTTTAGCTTTGATCATAATTTCGGGAATTGATCATTCGTTCTGATGAGAGGAATGAGAAAAGTATGAGAGTTTTTATTGAAGTTGAAATGTTGTTTAATTTGTATGCTCCTTTGTTTTGCAAGATTTTGTAGTCAATTGGTAGAATGAGAATTACAAAAGCAAGATATTACACATCTGCACAAATCTGGTAAAAACTAAATCCAGCCAAACAACGGATCTAATTCAAGAAACTGTCCCATGTACGACACAGAAAAATAAGTAACCATGAAATCCCTTACAGAAGCAGAAGTCCTGGACAAAATTTGACCCAGAATGAGTCGTTCCTTGCAATCATATTGTTAAGCAATTCAGTCATTGGTGGTCAAGGAGACCTGGGCGGCGGCAGGCTCAATCATTTGGAGGGATCTGGTTATGTCGCAATGGATTTTCTGGGAGCTAAACACCAGACCAATTATACAGATAGGAACTCTGGGTGTGGTGATTCCGGAGTCGGTTCAAAGATGGAGAAAGCCCACAGTCTAGGTTGGGTCAAGTTAGAGGTGTCAAACGGGCCGGGCTAGCATGGGCACAGCATGGTACGACACATTTACTTGTGGCATGGAATGGCAAGGGCACGGTTTTAGATGGACCGGGCACGGCACAGAAGTGGGTTGGGCATGACACGGTCTTAGATGGGCACGGCACGGTTCTAGACGGATACGGCACGAAAGTGCATGGGTACGGGATACGGCACAAAAAGTACTAATTTTTAATTTTAAAGTAAATTGACCCACTACGTTATTAATCACTACTACATAAACATCACTAATTACAATACATACTTAGGCCAGCACAACACGGGCACGACACTGTGGGTAGTGTGCCCTTTTCAGGAAAGGATTCGTTCCCTTCCTAAAAATGCCGATTCGAGGGAGGGCTAAGCGGGACGGCAAGTGCTCGCAAAATACAGAGTCGCAACTCAGGTTTGAAGGTCCGACACCCAAGGAATCGTATTCGAAGCACTTGCCGCGCTTTTTGATTTGAAAAAGTGAAGGAACCAGTCCGTCATAACCATATCTAGGTTCGGGAACCAGGTTACGAGAGGAGAAAGGTTTTATGGCACCCCTCTCGCCCATTCTGGAGATTGGTCTCTAATTAGGCATTTCGCGAAAAAGTTTGTGATTCTTCTTTTATTAATCAACTTTCAGCCAGTTAGGGCGGGAGAACAGTTAATCGGGGATTTAAAACTGTAATAGTTTGCAGGATGTGATTGAAAATAGCATGAATGGAAGAAATATCGGGAAATTAATGAGATAAAATCCAAGACTGTGATTGGATATCAAAACAGTACATTTGTATGCATTTGACACAAACAATAGCCAACTTGCATGCATGGATCTACGTGCATGCAAGTTAACCATCGCGTGGCATACCCATACAATCGTGCGAGGGTTGATGTCCTACCAGCGGGTTGAATTTTATCCCCTTCTGGGCTCTAGAATGACCAGTGCTCACCCAGGGGGCAAACCAAGCAATTTATACAAACTGAAAGTAAATAATTATTACAAACAGGATGACTAGAAATAAGGTGCAACCCCTAAACAATGGGGGTGTTTAAAACAGAGGCTAGGGACAAAGTTGCCCATGCAAAGGCAATCACTGGAAACAGGCTGACCAGCGCGCGATGGAGTGAGATTCATGCGCGTGGGTCCTGACTAGACTTCCAGAAATTGCTCTTGCATGTCTGGGCTCCGAGACATATTCAGAAGCAACCCAGGGATATTCCAAAGCAAATAAGACTTGGAAATCAGTAGAGTCATAGTTTTCAAAACCAACTACTTTTCTGGTTTTCTTAACCGACATTGGCTACAGCCTAGCCAAGGACCACACTACAAGTGGCAGGTTGTGGCTGGCTTCCCCTTGCGCCCTCATGACCAAATCAACCTCTCTAAATGAGACCCTAAGTTTTTTCGTAAATTTTTGTTTAGCTTTGGTCATAATTTCGGGGATTGATCATTCGTTCTGATGAGAAGAATCAGAAAAGTAAGAGAATTTTTATTGAAGTTGAAATGTTGTTTGTATGCTCCTTTGTTTTGCAAGATTTTTGTAGTCAATTAGTAGAACGAGAATTATAAAAGCAAGATATTACACATCTGCACGAATCTCGTAACAACTAAATCCAGCCAAACAACGGATCTAATTCAAGAAACTGTCCCATGTACAACACAGAAAAATAAGTAACCATGAAATCACTTACAGAAGCAGAAGTCCTGGACAAAATTTGACCCAGAATGAGTCGTTCCTTGCAATAATAATATTGTTAAGCAATTCAGTCATCGGTGGTCAAGGAGACCTGGGCGGCGGCAGGCTCAATCATTTGGAATTTTGGAGGGATCTCGTTATGTCGCGACGATACGGTGTTTAACAACAAGGAGTGGCATCCAGATGAGCTAGGCATGCAGACTAGCTATATATATCCGATGCAGTGGATTTTCTGGGAGCTAAACACCAGACCAATTATACAGAGAGGAACTCCGGGTGTGGTGATTCCGGAGTCGGTTCAAAGATGGAGAAAGCCCACAGTCTAGGTTGGGTCAAAGTTAGAGGTGTCGAACGGGCCAGGTTGGCACGAGCACAGCATGGCACGGCACGTTTAATTGTGGCATGGAACGGCACGGGCACGGTTTTAGATGGACTAGGCATGGCACGGAAGTGGGTCGGGCATGACACGGTCTTAGATGGGCATGGCACGGTTCTAGACGGACACGGCACGAAAGGGCATGGACACGGGATACGGCACAAAAAATACTAATTTTTAATTTAATTAAGTAAATTGACCCACTACGTTATTAATCACTACTACATAAACATCACTAATTACAATACATACTTAGGCCGGCACAACACGGGCACGACACGATTAAAAAGTGACACGACAAGGCACAATTAAGTAAACGGATTAGCATGGCATGACACGAATAGTAAATGGCCCGACACGACACAGTACGAAGCACGATAAACACGAAACTAAACGGACTGGGCTGGCAAAGCATGGCACGTTTGACCCCTCTAGTCAAAGTAAATTTTGATGGGGGACTAGACACTAGTAAGAAGACAGGAGGGCTGGGGCATTGTGATTCGGAATGACAATGGGGCTTTCAGAGCAGCAAGAGATCGAGCTGTCCACTTGAGCAACATCACGGAACCTTCGATAGCTGAAGGCAATGGCGGCCGGCTAGAGAGAGCTTGGTGCTTGGGTTGCGACGTCGGATTCAATTAGAAGGGGGACTGTCAACAGATCATTACATTGTTTCAGAGAAATAAAAATGTTAATTCCAATGTGGGAGTTTTGATTGCTGACATGAAGCATTATTTAGGAAGTTTTTTGAAAGTTTGGATGACAATAAAAATTATACTATATGGTATAGATAAATATATTACTAACAAATCCGCTACTCAATATTTAAAAATTTTCTATGTTATGCGTATCACGTAAAAAATTCCTCAAGATTTCTACGATAGCGAAGTACTAGTATTTTTACAATGTATGATTATATTCACAATCTATGACTCTTTACACATAGACAAGTGGTCAAAAGTAAGAAAAAGATTTGCCGACGAGCGCACGTATCATATGCTGATGAACAGGGGTTTGGTGTATGCACCTATCATTCTCGAGGATGAGCTACTTTGTCGACCAACACACCTCTTTTCTCGGGCATTGCACAGTTTCTTTCGGGACATGAGAATATCCGATCAGCTTATTTGTTGGTATCTTGCCGAGAGTTTTGGATTTTTCCTTTGTTGCATGTTTTGTTTTAAAAACGAAAGTGTGGCTCATGGAGGTAGGTTAAGCTTTTGCGAGTAGAAGTAGTAAAAGAGTCTTCATACTCTTTGAACCTCTCTCATTGCAATTTTTTTTTCCTATTTCTTAAATTTTATTTTTTGGTCTAGCTTCATGATTAATGAAATTTTCTTTGCCATTAAAAAGAAGTACGAAAAATAAAAGATGGAACAATCCAAAAACCAAACTAAAGTGAAATTAGTTATTCAATTGTTAAATGCTATGCCATTATAATTAATTAACTGCACACATAATAGACGGGAGTCTAGAAAGAGCTAAAGCTACTTTAATTCCAAAATTAAGCAGTCTTAAGAACATTAAACAAATCAGCTGATTAATTGGAACATTAGCCTATTGTATTAAAGATACATTTTTTTATTGAAAGAAGGTTCTAAAGTATGAGGTAGTAAAAGCACTCGCTTTCAATTAAGCTGTACTTCTAGAATTGAATCCAGTATTTGAGTCTTTATATTTGTAGAGATGGCACTCGGCAGCATCCCCATGCCTTTTTTTTTTTTTTTGAAAAATTCGTAACGATCCGCGCCAGTT
This sequence comes from Rhododendron simsii, assembly GCA_014282245.1. Classification (NCBI taxonomy): domain Eukaryota; kingdom Viridiplantae; phylum Streptophyta; class Magnoliopsida; order Ericales; family Ericaceae; genus Rhododendron; species Rhododendron simsii. The sequence goes on along the minus strand of CM024953.1, from coordinate 7,426,427 downwards.
GCCTTGCTTAACTCTTAGCCTAACCACATGACTCAAAAGGTTAATCTCAAACTATTCAGTATCTACTCACATTTCCTTATAAATCGTTCAAGAATTTCCAAACTGGCCGATGTTGGACAGCTTGGGTTCTCACAATCTCCTCCCACTCGGACCGCAACATTTCCATTGCGCCTCAAGGTCCATCACTTACACCTACCAAGCGTTGTGAGACAAGTACTCGCTTAAGCACGACACGCACCTCGGGCTCATCCTATGAGACCCTCCCAAGCACCTCAAACTCCTCGCTTGTCGGGCTCACCCAAACACAATTCAAATGTATAAATTTTAATCATTCGGTAGACGGTGAGATTTAAACACATGATCTATTATCTTCTCTAATACCATAGTCGATTATTAACTACGAATTCATCTAAAAGCTTAAAGAAAGGGGCAACTTCATCATTTACATTAAGTCTCAACATCATTTGCCGCAAGACACCAGTTCAATTAGAATTTAGATCGATCGATGAACTCATTCCAATACTTAATGACAGATCCTATTCAGGTATTGAAGCATTAAATTTGCCCATTAATGAGTTATTCTTGGGCTCAATTCAATGGTTAGAACCATTCATAATTTAGACTTTGTCAAAGCCATCAACTACATCAAAAATCATGTTGAATTCAAAACGATTAATATCAATCCAAATCTGCAAGGTTTATGTTGATTGATATAGGACCAACATGAATTATTGTATGATTGATGAGTACTCCACGAGGTCTGAAAACTGAAAAGGAAGCCGAAAAGTCCCCCAAATTCACAAAACGTCCAAGTTCCAACCCTGTTAGAAATTGGAGAGTTTTAAAAAGTCCCATTTCAATTTCGGCCTTCCAATATCAAAACTATGAAATATTTTCAGAAATGCACAAAAGGAAAAGAATTTCCAACAAAGTTGGAACTAGAAGGTCTTGAACACATGCTTTGATTTTTCTCTCCGTACCTTTTTTCAATCAACGTTGGCAGAATATGTTGACAAGTCGAAAGGGAAATATCTCTGTCTCTTTCTCTCTCTCGTTCCAGAGAAACCTTAGCCGCAGATGTTTGCTTGTGGGGAGGCGCCGCCTCCTCCCTTGGGCACCTCTCTCTCTTCTTTTTTTTTCTCCCCTTCCCATGCCCGGCTCTCCTCTCCTTTGTGGGCTGTCGCTCCCCCCCTCCCTCCACTCTCCTCGTTTCCCCCCGCTCCCCCTCTTCGCTAGGTTGTTGATGGTGATGATGGAGAGGATATGGAGTGATGGAACTGAGCATGGTGGCAGTAGGGGTTGTCGCTATTGTCTATGGCTATTGGGGTGTTGTGGCGGCGGTGCTACGGTGGCTGTTTGAGTGTTTGTCAGGTTAGGGTTTTGGTTTTGTTTTCGTTTCTGTTTTGTCCAGTTTATGTCCGGATGTTTAGGCCGATTTCTCTCCGGATGTTGTTTTGGTTCTCGTCCTGGTGGATTTTCCCGCGGGGTTTTGTTCCGGTCTGGTCTTCCAGATTGATCGGGTGACTGATTTCCACAGGTTTAATGTTACTTTGACATGGAGCTCCGCCATCCCGAGACGCTGGTGTTTAGGTACTAGCTCCACGTTAGCCGAACCATGTTGACGGTGTGAAGAAATGAGCGATGACTCGTGCATAGGCGTTATACACTTGTTTCGTCTCTTAGTCTTTTTTCATGTATTGTGTCTCTTTATCTCTATTTTTTGGTGGAAATCTATATTTGCCGTATGGCCTGATCTGTATTCGGGATTATTCTGTAGATGTCGTGTGGCTTGATTAATGAATATGTTTTTTCCGTTGAAAAAAAAATAACCTTTTTTCAAATGTCAAATTTGATATCCCAATACCATAAGCCCAATAGGTTAGAATGGTAGCACATGAAGCTTCCAATCTAAACGCCAAGCGGTTGGTCTGGAGGTCGAGACCTGAGACTTCAAAATTTGTTCCCTCTAAAATGTTTTGGGTTTGAAACATTTTAAATGCTATCAAGTACGTAGTATCAACTTCTTTGAGACCAGTTCATATAGAGTTTTGCTTTAGTTTTAATTAGGAGACACGAGCTAGTGGGCAGTGAGATTGGTCTTCTAAATTAGTCGAGGTATGTTTAAGATAGTCAGAACACCTGAGTTATTTACAAAAATGTAGCTTCCAATCTGAAATCATATCTTTTCTTAAGATAGATTCTAATTAATTACGTTCTAATCTCCTCGCCGTGTAATAGATATCTTTACCTAATTTTATCATGCCAGCTTGGGAAGTGGAGATTTTTTAAACCCAAGGGATTTAGCTAAATGGTTGTGAGAAAATAATAAGTGCTTCTCAATGAGGTCGCAGGTTTCATTCTCACGAAGGACAAACATTTCAAAACTTGAGAACACTGGGGGTTATGCCCGGTCGTTACTTTCAGGGCCTCGGAAATAGTCAAGGTGCGAACAAGCTGACCTGGACATCCGGTTTTTTAAAAAAAAAATTGGAGATTTTTTGCAATACATATCCAACTTTACGTAGAAGCTAGTGACCAATTAATTGGAATCTTTAGAAATAGACCCCACGTCAAGTTGATGATTTTGGCATACAAGAAACCGCTCTATCTCAATTCAAAAAAAAAAGCACTCTATCCCCCTCTTCTTATTGTGATCTAATTTTACAAAAGGTTACATATCGGTTTGAAGTCACCTTTTTAAAATTAGGGCTTTCGAAATTTAATCCCCAAGCTCTTTATTGTGGTTTGTTTCTACTTAGTTTTTGTTTGATTTGTGTCATCTGTAGTTGCTTTTCAGATCCCCTCCCCAAAAAATTGCTTAAAAAATGGTGATTGTTTTTCTTTTCTAAAAGCAGACCACCGAATGAACCTACAAACCTCTCCAAGCAACACACTAAATAGAAAGGTTACTTCTTCTGATCGTTCGGTGTTGGGGTGCGAAATTCAAAAATCGGCTTGGCTTGTTTAGTGCTGAAAGTACGCAAAAGCGACCAAAATGAAACGATTTCATCTTGGAGTAAAACTAATGTTTCCAAATGGATAAGTACAACATCCCAAATTGAAGGAAAATTAACGTTTGATGTTGAGGCAAATGCTTCACGACACCCTCCATGTTGTTCGGCAAAATGGTAATGCACGTTTTTATAAAAGTACCTAAAACAAAAAATACGATCGGAATATTCTAAAATGGAAGTGCAATTTTTCACGATTATTTTGAAAACTTAATTAGCACTAAGAATGAGTACGTTCTAGTGTAATTTGTTAGGGGGATAGTACTGCAAATATGGAAACATCAAACTTGTCCGTCAATAGTGCCTGCTCCGATATTTAGGCTTCTCAAGTCTGATCCCAAGTTTGGTTGTCCAAGTGTCCAATCTATAAAGTCATAAAAATATAAAGACATAAAAGGGAAAAAAAAATCAAAGTTACATTGTGCTTTTAACTTTAATTATATATTAAAAAATCAAAATTCAAATATAACTTCGGTTATAGTATTTTTTTGATTAGCACGATCCAATTCAAAAATTAATAATTTCTTCTTGCATTATTGAAGAAAATTCTTCAGTTAATTCATTGTACTTTAACTTATCCAAAACTCATTTTCAATTAAGATCATAGCAATCCACTTAGGTGCTGTTCCACTTTAACAAAAGGAATGTTTTTGGACAAGGAAGGTAATTTCAAGCTCAGAAATCATGTGTTTACGTAAATAATTTTCCTACCAATATGGATCTTGTTTGATAGATCTCATTAAGATCTTTTAAACGGTGCAAAAAAAATTAAAAAATCATTTTTCATTTTCATTATATTTGAGTTTGAAATTTCCCTCTTTTTGAAAAAGTGGGTTTTGGAAGAAAGCGAAACGGGGCCTTAATCTCTCTCGTGACATGGTACTCCGAAAGTAAGTTTTCATCAGCTTCAACTTAGAAAAATTCCTCACCACGGAAGCAATTGTGACCGGTATAGTTAACAAAATTCAATAAGTAATACATACCGTACATTAACCACCATCTTCACAATAAGTAAAAGAGTCTTCATACTCTTTGAACCTCTCTCATTGCATTTTTTTCCTATTTTTTAAATTTTATTTTTTGGTCTAGCTTCATGATTAATGAAATTTTCTTCACTATTAAAAGAAAGTAAGAAAAATAAAGATGGAACAATCCAAAAACCAAACTAAAGTGAAATTAGTTATTCAATTGTTAAATACTATGCCATTATAATTAATTAACTGCACACGTAATAGACAGGAGTCTAGAACGAGCTAAAGCTACTTTAATTCCAAATTAACATTAAACAAATCAGCTGATTAATAGGAACATTAGCCTATTGTATTAAAGATACATTTTTTTATTGAAAGAAGGTTCTAAAGTATGAGGTAGTAAAAGCACTAGCTTTCAATTAAGCTGTACTTCTAGAATTGAATCCAGTATTTGAATCTTTGTATATATTGTAGAGATGGCACTCGGCAGCACCCCCTAGCCTTGTCTTTTCTTTTCCGAAAATTTTTAACGATTTGTGCCAAGCGACAACTAACTTGTTTAACTCTTAGCCTAATTAATCGCATAACTTAAAAGGTTAATCTCAAATTATACAATATCTACTTGCATTTCCTTATAAATCATTCAAGAGTTTCCAAACTGGCCAATGTGGGACAGCTTGGGTTCTCACAATCTCCCCCACTTGAACCATAAAATTCCCATTGCGCCTCAAGATCCATCACTTCCACCCATCAAGTGTTGTCATGAGACGAGTACTCGCTTAAGCACGACAAGCACCTCGGGCTCATCCTATGAGACCCGTCCAAGCACGACAAACACCTCAAGCTCCTCACTTATCGAGTTCACCAAACACGATTCAAATTTGTAAATTTTAATCTTTTGATAGGCGGTGATATTTGAACACATGATCTAATGTTTTCTCTAATACCATAGCAGATTATTAACTAACAATTCATCTAAAAGCTTAAGAAAGTGTGCAACTTCATCATTTACATTAATTCTCAACATCATTGGCCGCAAGACACCAGTTCAATTGGAAATTAGATCGATCGATGAACTCATTCAAATACTTAATGATAGATCCTATTTAGGTATTGAAGCATTAAATTTACCCATTAATGAGTTATTCTTGGGCTCAATTCAATGTTTAGAACCAGTCGTAGTTTAGACCTCGTCAAAATCATCAACTACATTAAAAATCATGTTGAATTCAAAAGGATTAATATCAAGCGAAAATGACACCTCAGGACGTGTTTTGATAATTAATATCCATCAAAGACATGCTGGGAATATTTGTTAATACGGAAAATGTCTTTGGTGGGTATTGATTGTCAAAACATGTCCTTTGCCGTCATTTTCCCTAATATTCAACCCAAATCTATAAGGTTTATGTTGATTGATATAGGACCAACATGAATTTTTGTATGGTCGATGACTCCGCGAGCTCTGAAAACTGAAAAGGAAGCCGAAAAGTCCCACAAATTCACAAAACGTCCAACCCTGTTAGAAATTGGAGAGCTTAAAAAAGTCCCATTTCAATTTCGGCTTTCCAATATCAAAACTATGAAATATTTTCAGAAATGCACAAAAGGAAAAGAATCTCCAACAAAGTTGGGACTAGAAGGTGTGGAACACATGCTTCGATTTTTCTCTCCGAACCTTTTTTTCAAATTTGATATCCCAATACCATAAGCCCAATAGGTTAGAATAGTGGCGCATGAAGCTTCCAATGTAAACGCCAAGCGGTTCGTCTAGAGGTCGAGACCTGAGATTTCGAAATTTTCTCCCTCTTAAATGTTTCGGGTTTGAAATCTTTCAGATGCTATCAAGTATCAACTCTTTTAAGGCCCATTCATGTAGAGTTTTGCTCTAATTTTAATTAGGGGACACGCACAAGTGGGCGGTGGAATTGGTTTCCGAAATTAATCGAGTTGCGCTTAATTTAGTTGGGACACCTAAGTTATTTACAAATATGCAGCTTCCAGTCTGAAATCATGTCTTTTCTTAAGATAGATTCTAATTAATTACGTTCTAATCTCCTCGCCGTGTAGTAGATATCTTTACCTAATTTTATCATGCCAGCTTGGGAAGTGGAGATGTTTTAAACCCCAACGGGTTTGGCCAAATAATTGTGAGAAAATAATAAGTGTTTTTCAATAAGGTTATAGGCTTCATTCTCACGGAGACCAAACATTCCAAAACTTGAGAGCACTGGGGCTATGCCTGGTCATTACTTTCAGGGCTCTGGATTAGTAAAGGTGCGGACAAACTAGTTCGGACATCCGGTATTTTAAAAAAAAAATTTGGAGATTTTTTGCAATACATATCCAACTTTACGTAGAAGCTAGTGACCAATTAAGTGGAATCATTAGAAGTAGACCCCACGTCAAGTTGATGATTTTTGGCATACAAGAAAGCACTCTATCTAAACCAATTATTCCCCTTTTCTTATTGATCTAATTTTACAAAAGGATACATTTTGATTTGAAGTCACCTTCTCAAAATTAGGGCTTTCGAAATTTAATCCCCAAGCTCTTTATTGTGGTTTGTTTCTACTTAGTTTTTGTTTGATTTGTCTCATTTGTAGTTGCTTTTTAGATTCCCTCCCCATTACAAAATGGTGATTTTTTTTTCCTTTCTAAAAACCAACCACCGAACAAACAAACGAACAAACCACGCCAAGCAAACACTGAACAAAAAGGTTACTTCTTCTGATCGTTCGGTGTCCGGGTGCGAAATTCAAAAATCGAGTTGGAACCGACCAAAATGAACCGATTTCATCTTAGACTAAAGCTAATGTTTCCAAATGGATAAGTACAACATCCCAAATTGAAGGAAAATTAACGTTTGATGTTGAGGCAAATACTTCACGACACCCTCCATGTTGTTGGGCAAAATCGCAATGCACATTTTTTTTATAAAAGTACCTAAAACAAAAAATACGATTGGAATATTCTATAAATGGAAGTGTAATTTTTCACGATTATTACGAAAACTTAATTAGCACTAAGAATGAGTACGCACTAGTGTAATTTGTTAAGTGGATAGCACTGCAAATATGGAAGCATCAAACTTGTCCATCAATAGTGCCTGCTCCGATATTTAGGCTTCTCAAGTCTGATCCCAAGTTTGGTTGTCCACTAGTCCACTCTATAAAGTCATAAAAATATAAATATATAAAGGGGAAAAAAAATCAAATTTACATTGTACTTTTAGCTTGAATTATATATTAAAAATTCAAAATTCAAAAATAACTTCGGTTATAGTATTTTTTGATTAGCACGATCCAATTCAAAAATTAATAATTTCTTCTTGCATTATTGAAGAAAATTCTTCAGTTAATTCATTGTACTTTAACTTATCCAAAACTCATTTTCAATTAAGATCATAGCAATCCACTTAATCTCTCTCGTGACATGGTACTCCGAAAGTAAGTTTTCATCAGCTTCAACTTAGAAAAATTCCTCACTACCGAAGCAATTGTGACCGGTATAGTTAACAAAATTCAATAAGTAATGCACACCGTACGTTAACCACCATCTTCACAATAAGAACTTATAAAATTAAGGGTGTCGGTCGATTTTGTTACTTCTCTCTCAACAATACTATTGTTTTTAAATGTTTAAATTCTTGGAATAATTCTGGAAATCATTTATTAAGTCTTTTCTTTTTTGGCCATGGGGAGCGCTAACTTATCGAATAATTAATTATAACAAATTGTTTTTAATTGGCGCCTCAACGTTTGATTGCACGTAGCTATCTCGTATCCTAACTATCGAACTTAAATTAATTTGGTGAGTCAATTAAATTGGTAACATGATTCCAAATTATCAACGAAAACCGTCCCACGCAATGTGCATGAATCTTAATTTAGTTCACCAAAATTGAATCATTTGTAGTTAATTTCCAACTATACTCAAACTAGACTCGAGTAATTTTTTTTTTTAAATATCTTCTGAGTAGTATTGTTAATTTGTCTCAATATTGATTAGGATGCATTCAATTTAAAAAAAGTAAAAGATCAGGATGCATGAGGATGCTCTCAAAACCCATGATTGGTTGATCGATCTAAGCATCCCATAAGAAGAAAACCAGTCATTGCTTCTACCGGTTTCAGGCTGTCATTTTTAAGAAACTGGACACAACAAATAAATAGCTGAGACCTACAGATGATGTGGTCATAAATTGACAAAAGAGTCCAGTTGCTAAAAGCGAATTTAGTATCCTATTAATCCAGCCATTCATGAGAATTCCCCAAAAAGTGTCCAACTGCCATAACAGAATTTAACATCTCGTTAAGTATTCTATTGAAAAAAAATGCTCTCATACGAATATTTTAGGTGTGATAGCTTCTTATACTCATACACGGTATAATACTGAATTGATTATCAAGTCATTTTCTTGTTTGATTCGCTGTCATAATGAGATTTAGTATCCCATTAATCCGGAATTTCATTATAATCTCCCAGAAGGCTCCAACTCCCATAACATAGCTAAGTAATTTGTTAAATGTATATTCTATTAATCAAACAATTTCAATCAAAGAGCCTAGCTACCATAACATAATTTAATTAGTACCATCTCAAGTATTCTATTAAACTACGATTTTTCAACATTTTTCAATCGAAGGGACACATATTTTAAGCCATGCTGACATAATAATACTATATTTCTTTTTGGTGGGAGAACAAAAAAAATTCATTAATAACAACAAAATTACCATGAACGGTAAATGGTAGATTTTCCTCCACTTTCCCACGAAACTCAACCCCAAGAAAACATTATTGATAGATTTTTCCTCCACTTTCCCACGAAACTCAACCCAAAGAAAACGTTTTGGGGACGTAGGGTGGGGTATAAAAGGGGGCTAGAGTTTCAGACGTAAAGACCTGGGCAATATTACCGTTGGTTTGACAATTGGCTTTGGAAAGAGCCACCAATAATAATAGCCCACAGACTTTTATGCCAAACTTGTGTGCGTTGCGTGTGCGCTGCTGCTGCAGGAAGTGGAGTACTAGTCTTTGCACGCCGGAATCTTCTTAGCTTAACCCCATAGCAATAAAGCTATTGGTACCGATAGATGCCATACCAAAAATGGACCGACGGCGTGCTGGGCCAACTCAGGCCACCAAAAGGCCAATCTGAGTCGTCTAAAAATTCTATAAAAAAAAAAATGAGGAGATCTATGTCAGAATCAATGGCATCTGATCTGTGTAGATACTCGATCCAAACACCTCATTTTTTTGTATATAACCCCATTTTCTTGTATATATATGTATATACGAAAAAATGGGGTGTTTGGATCGAACATCTATACACATCGGATGTCGTTGATTCTCGCAAGGGCCTTCTCGTTTTTTTTTAAAATTTTTGAACGGTTCGGATCGGCCGTCCAGTGACCGAGTTAGCACGACGCGACTGTCAATCTATTTTCGGTATGGTACCCGTTAGTACCAATTGCAATACTGTAGCCCATAGTATGGGAACAGAGTAAACAAAAAGCTAACGGCCTCTCTGCAACATTTGGGACCAGTTTTGGCCTTTTGGGGGATGAATTTTAGGCTTCACGTGGAATGCCTAAAAGTATCTTTGAATATTTTAAGAAAAATTATTGGGAATTGACTTCCACATTTTTTTTAAAAATCATATACACACTATTTTTTATTTTTATTTATGTGAATTTATCTTTTTATCTTTTCATAAGTTCGCGTTTTACACATTAAGGGACAATAGAGTAAATTCATACCAAATAAAGACAAAAAAAAAAGAATATATGTGGTAAAAAGAGGAGTATAGAAGTCAATTTTCAAATTATTTTCACTCTCCTTTTACTTATTCATAATTCTTTTTTGTTTTTATTCACATAAATTTATTATATTTGTTCTTGAATGTGTGAAAAGTGTATTGAATAAATGACAAGAAAGTAAATTCTAGTGAATAAAGACATAAATGAGATTGTGAATTGTGAAAAGGGAAGTGTGAAAATCAATTTTCCATTTTAATTGTTTTGTTTTTTTTTGTTTGACCAGTTTATGCACATCTCAATTAACTCTTGGGAATTAATTACACAGTCTATCAACGAAAGCCATTTAAAGCCAATCGTAGTTGTTTACTAACGAGAAATATAGTTACATTTGCACGCTTCAAGAAGCTGGGAGTCTCTTTTCGTTGGCATTTTCATTTACAAAATACATATTCATTAAGGAAATTGAATGTTACATTTAATTTTTTGAGATCTACACTTTTTTTTTTGTCTTCTAGCACAAAAATTATATACACTTTCAACACTAAAATCCAAAAAAAAGAGTGTAGATGTCAAAAACGAGAATGTAGAATTCAATTTCCATCTTTAATATTTCATTTTATCGATTTTTAATTTTATTCCATAGATAAACCAAAGGGATTGGCCAAATGGTCTCGGACTGAGTTTAGGGGTTTGCCTCCTCTTAACGTCTCAAGTTTGATTCTCTTTGTCATCAACCCTTGGGGTCACCTAACGTCTACATGTAAGCGTATGAAACGCCTGCGAGAGCAAATCAGATACACACTACATCACCAAAAAAATAAAATAAAATAAAACAAGATAAATTTACGCATAACTCAATTGATCCGTAGGCACAACTTTTTGGTTTCTGAGCAATTTGTATCAGTCCATTTGACAAAATTTTTGCTTCAATTTTTCTGCAAAAATAATCTTTCATATTTCAAAAATCACGAAAATATCAAAAAAAAATTAGATGGCAGATAATGACTTTTGAATTCTCCCAACTAGAATTGATCTATTATTTCAATTCTCTCTCTCTCTCTCTCTCTCTCTCTCCAACCGTCGCGATCTCCAATTCTGTGAACTGTTGTTCCCACTTCTTATCTTCAAACATTCAATACTGCCAGCTCCCCAAATGAAAATCAAAAATATCTATCTGTACTGTTCCAAAAATAAACATCTACAATTACCGAAATACCCCCCGCCAATCGGGTCCTATAAATACCCGCCTTGATTGAAGCTAAGTTTGCCGAACCAGTCTCCCAAACCCACCTTTTTGGAAATACCTCTCTCTCTCTCTCTCTCTCTCTCCTTACACCACCCCTCTCTCTCTAGACTTTCTCTCTCTCTCTCTCTCTCTCTCTCGACTGAACCGAACATGGCGCTCTCCTCCAGAAGAAAAACCGGATCAATCCTCCGGTCTCTCTCTCCGACGCCGTCGATGTCGTACTCCGCCTTCGCCTCCTCCAGCTCCACCTTCTCATCCCGCTCCACCGCCGCCGCCGCCGCCACCTCCTTCTTCCACCGCCCGACCTCCCCGTCGTCTCAATCCGTACGGTTCTCCCTCGACCGTCCCACCTCTCCCAGCCGTTCGATCTCCTCCATCAAAACCCAGAGCGGTCGTCCGATGGCGTCATCGTCGTCGTCGGCGGCGGCGGGGGGGAGTCACAATCGGAAGAAACAGACGTGTATGTGTTCTCCCACGACGCATCCTGGCTCGTTTCGGTGTAGCTTGCACAAGAACGTTAACAGCCACCACCACCACCACAGTACGGCGCCGTATCCGTCCAACAGGCTGAACGCTCGTAGATCTGCGATGACGAACTCGCTCGTACGAATCGGGACCGTTGAAGGAGATCTTGTGAAGAGGGCTTTGGCGGCTCTGATTCGGCCCTCGTCGCACCAGCAGCGGCGGCGCGTGGGGTTCCAGCCGAGGCGCAGCCGGCTTTCCGTCATGACTAAGGCGGAAGAGCACTTGTGATGATCGATAGAGATCGTGACGCCCCATAGCCAGAGTTCTGGTAGATGTCTAGATCGGTTGTCACAGGTCACATCTCATTGGAACTTCACAATTAGCGTGATTTGCCCTGCAGCAGTGTTGAGATGGGTGACCTAAAGGGGAGCTTAGGCGGCCGAAGCGTATAATATTATATTTCGCACAACCCTTTATCGACGGAGGTTAGAGATCCGGCAGCGTCCGGAGTTGTTGATGGAAATTCCGGTCAGGTGATGGCAGTGCTATGAGATTCCGGCGAAATCCTCGACAATCAGACCGGTGGAAGCTCGGAATTGCCTGCAGTTTTTTTTTTGGTGAACCAGGCTCTCTTGAATTCAGGATCTACGAATCCTTCTTGTACATAGATACATACATATATTACGTATATATATCCTAATCGAAGCGATGAACGGCAATTACAGAGATTCTTGAACCTTCAAAATCCCCATTAAAATGGACTCTAAAACCCTTAATTATTAAAAATTAAATTGGATGTGCTCAAACATTCATGTTGTTTAATTGATTCCTAGGGTTTTGGTGTTCTGGCACATCGATCGCCATGGCAATCGTTAACATATAACATTCCGTCAGTCGTCGTTCGTGTTCCCTCCGTTGCGTTCAGCGATTTTCCGTTACCTCCTGTAGGTACTTGCGTCGTAATTTCGTTCGTATTCTTTGCTCTTCATTCTGCGTATATACGCCTCTCCACACTCGTATTCGTCGCGTACGGTGTACGTCTTTCATCAAGGTGAAGTATTTTTCCTCTGCTGCTACTTTTTTTTCTTTTTTTTTCTCATTCTGCGATTTTGTTTTGGCCTTGAATTTAATTTGTACTTGTTTTTTTCTTGGTTTTACACAGGTATTAAGGATGCTGCGGAATCGACGATTCTGCACCTGCTTTACTAGAAGTGATAGACAGCATCCCCTCTGCCGGAGGAATTCAGATCCAAGAAATGATCAATTCGACTCTGGAGACCGATTTGAGCCACCAATTACTCAACAAGTATACGAGACGTCAATTATTGAGATGAATAGCTGAATTAACTGTTTTACACCTGCTTTGCAAGAGTGTTTGACAGCATTCCCTCCCTAAAGCTGGAGGAATCCGGATTCCAAGAAATGTTCAATTCCGACTTTGGAGACCAATGGACGGAAAATAAGACATTGGACCAGGGTTGAAAGAAAGCGACATTGGACAAACGGAAACGGACCAAACAAAAGGGGCCGACATAAAAATATTATGGAGTAAATGGACTTGAAGGATATTTAAAATTAGAAAAATTGATATTCGCGCTATCTTTTTTGATGCAGGCGTTCCATTTTGTTCATGAAGATAACGTTGAAAGTGGAGCGTCTGCATTAAAAAGGGAGGGCGAATATCAATTTCCTAAAATTAAGTGGTGAAGGTTGTCAAAAGTTGGAAATGATAGGAAAATAGTTGATCCGTTATTGGAAGGCGGGTTTATGGCCGAAATATAATTGAGGTGCGCCTGGCTCAAATATTTAGTTATTAAAAAACAAACAAACAGAGGCTGGCACAATTAAACTAATGAGTGTGACATTTAAAAATGAATTTTGAAAATGAAGGTATTTTAGGTTCCGTTTGTTTTAACGTAAAATATTTTACAATGTAAATGTTTTCCATATAAAATACTTTTTCAGAAAACAAACTTCATACTTTTATTTTGCGGTATTTGGTTAGCACTTAAAAAATACCTCCAAAAAAGGGGCAAAATAGTTTAGGGAGAGAGGGGGGATTCAACAGTGGAGAAATCTGATAATATTGGAATTGAACGTGAGTCAAAACTGACGATTGATGAAATTAAATACTAAGAATTGCAATAGAAGACAGTGGGTTTATTTCAGAAAATAACTTACGGAAGATTTGAGGGTAAGTTATTTTCATCCAATTCACGGAAAATATTTTACATGTAAAATATTTTTCTCATTTTTTACACAACCAAGCACCGAAAAATAGATACTCTCTCCGTCTCTTTTTTAGAGTCCGATATTCTATTTTGGGCTGTCCCTTAATAAGTGTCCATTTTGTAAAGAAGTAAATTCCATTTTAAAAAGCTAGTGAGTAAAAATGTAATGATGATGGGTAAATGGGGAAATTAAAGGAAAAAGTTGATGTGAAACGTATAATGATGATGTCTTTTTAATAAGTTGGAATTACGAAACAGAACTCTTCAAAAGGGACGGAGGGAGTAAAACATTCTACTGGAACTTGGCGGATTTTTTCCCCAAAAAGAATGGAGAATACGCCTTTACTTAGATAATGTATTTTAAGTATTTTTTTTATCCTTGTATTTTAAGTAAATTATTTATTTACTTATTGATGCCAAAAATTCCTCTCTGTGAAACCTACTAGAACGATGTAGGTCGTTTGCGGGCCTGGAAGGCTGAAAGTAATGTTTGGGAAAATGACGGCTAATGATGTGTTTTGATAATTAATACCCGTCAAGGATATGGTGAGAACATTTGTTAATGCTGAAAATGTCTTTGGCGGTTATTAATTATCAAAACACGTTCTTGACTGTCATTTTCCCTAAATGTTTTGAAGAGTTATGAAATGGGTTGGTGGGTCCGGAGTATAGAGTATGAAAAGCAGCTTAACCCGATTAAGAATTAATGGGTTGGTGGGTCCATAAGCTTTCCCTATTATTTTCTTTGGAAAAATAACGGTCTAAGATGTGTTTTGATAATTAATATCTGCCAAGGACATTATCAATATTAACAAATGTTCTTAGCTCGTCCTTGGCGGGTATTAATTATCAAAATACATCATGGACCATCATTTTCCCATTTTCTTTTAAGGGTTTTAACCATTATGTGTCCTTAACTCGACGTAGAAATTTGTGTGCATCAAAATTCAACTGATTAAATAAAATTATTATATTAGCTAATTAACCAATTATGATCCTTTGATCTTCCAACAAAGAGTGTGCAAAAGTATCCTGTATCCAGTTAAGTTTAGCAAATAATTTTAAAAAAAATTCTATCTTTAAGAAATTATTTTGTACCAGTGATGATGCTTCAACAGCTAGTATAAGCCAAAATATCCTTTGACTTTTCTACTTTCTTAACTCTATCTGCTCCAACTTGTTCTTGCATGAAGCTTAATTTGAAGAGTCATCCAATCAACACACCCAAAGGACTTATATTCTCGTTCAATAAACTACTATGGCTACTTGCAGATGGTGTGAGGTGTGCATTAATTGATAATTGTTATGGAATCAAGAACATGCATATTGTGCACAAAAGAAGCCAAAAAAATATTATAGAAACCAATTTATCAACAAATAAAGTTTTGGGTATCAGTTTCTCATCTATGTATGTATTTTCCTCGTCTATTCATAGGAACATGTATATATACTCCCTCCGTCTGCTTTTGTTGGTACATTTCGGAGATTTGTGCCATTTTTAAATTACTTTATCTTTAAATTTATAATATTTTCATAATTTTGAAAACTTGGAATTATAAAACTAATTTAGATCTATCAAATAAAATTAATATTGCATATTTTTGTAGTCTATATTGAAAGATATAAATAATTAAAAGTGGAACAAACTCCCAAAAAAGACTAACAAACACGGATAGAGGAGTATCCAACCCCTGATTAATTGTGGAGACTAGTCTCATTTCTTGACTAACAGACCCATTTAAAATCTTGGAATTGGTTATATCAACTTTTCATGGTGTTAAGAGTGGAGTGGGGTTTTAGAGCATCCGCAACGCAGGTTTGGTATATTTGTGTGTTAAAATGTGTTTTAGGATAAAAATGGGTTTCACAAGTGTGTGTGTGTTAGACATTGCTAACACACAAGTGATCCCCAATGAGTCTGGTAAATTTGTGTGTTAAAATATTTGTTAGGATAAAAAATGGGTACCACAAGTGTATATAGGAATAATGGACATTTATATTTTGTGGAAGGAGTTTGAATTATAGAGGTAAGATCCACTTATTGTTTGCTAGCATAGTTGTCAAATTTGACACTCATGCTAGCACACTACAAGATTTTACACAGTCTAGCACAGAAACCAATGCAAGCATTATGGCACAAAGAATACATTTTTATTTGTTAAGTCTTAACACATATAATTAAAACACTAATTTAGTACACTCATTGTCGATGCTCTAGAAGTGTAAACTTCAATTACTATCATATAGGAAGACAATAAAAAAAAGTTGCAAAAGGTTTATTGTCTCTATCCATCAAAATCAAGACCCCATCATCACCCGTATTTCAAGCGAAGGCACTTTATTCCAAGATAAGGTTTGGAAAACCAACAATTGACACTCACATAAAGACAAGACAAGGAGAAGAAAAGAGGAAGATAAGATGCTTTCATAGTGGACCATATATATAATTATAAACAAAGGACTCCAATAGGTTTAAAGATTTTAAACTTTTCATCTAGCTAGTTTTATTGGAGGGAACTTGTCTAATTTCCATAATAGGGATCTACTTACGTGCCCAAAGCCACTAGCTAGTCCCAAATGTTTGGCAATCTAATTTTGTTGGCTTCTTAGAGCATCGATCTCTGGGGAAGAAGTAAAATTTCATAAAGAAAATGTAATTTGGTGACTCATGTGACAAGTTAAAGATTTACGTAATAAGAGATTCTTCAAATTTTATTTTATTTTATCACCTTTTTAGTGGAGTATAAAGAACTCATTTTGCCCAAGAAATCAACAATTCACCAATAACAAGCATTAAAGTTGATAAGGTAGCAATTTGAAGAGTGCTTTCTTTCGCTGTCTTGAGAGATTTGTACCAATATAGTGCAACAAGTTTGGTATCTCTCTTGGAGAGTGTTTTGCTTATGTGACTCTTCAAATATATAGTTTGGCTTTGGTTTTACTACCTCCTTGCAGGAGATGCTCTTAGAGCATCGGTTCTAATCCATAGCAATTAACCAATTACAACACTGTTCCTGCGAGTGATTTTATTATTATTATTATTTTTTTATGTATTTGGGGTAAACTTATACATACCTCTACTAATTTTTGAGAGATTAATTTCACCGTTTACTAACAGAGGACCTGATTAAAGTAACGACAAATGCTCGATACTTACATTTATTCCAATCACACAATTAGGTGAAGCATACCGATTGAAGACTCGCACATTGTGTGATTCTTGGGATGATTGGGGTATTTTTCTGCAGCATAGAATAGTTTTCCATCACACACACTGAGTAGGAATCCCATGGGATTGACCTGACAGTCAAGACTTAAATTTAAGAGTTTGCGCCGTCCTAGGTTTCAGGTTCGAAACGTTGTAGGTGCAAACATCAACCCTTATAGGGTTAGATCATATACCCTAAAGTCACATGCATAATGTGCGGGCAGGCATGGACGCGGGAGCGCGGACGTGAAATCGTCTTTTACAAGCCTTTGAAATAACAAAAATTCATAAGAGCGAAGATTGAGAGCGTTGGTATAAGCAAGAATTGAGAACGAGAGTGAAAGTGTAAAAGATTATATATATGTGACTATTAAAGGTTATACCTTTGACTACCGCTAACCTCATCATTCAGTAATAGTATGTACTACTGCAATAGAAAATTGTTGCGAGTTGTCAATACAATGACGTAATAGCATCGATCTACTAGTAATATTTATCTTGGGATTGTTGGATCATTGTCAAATGTTAACTAACTTCTCCAAGATATAATAGCGAGTTGGGATAGTGACCATAGATCTCGGACTCATCTTCTGAAAACGTGTTTGATTGCAGGATAAGAGGAGTTAGATTAAGGAATTGGGAAATATACGGGCACACATGTTTTCCCATTGTTTGGGAGCACTCAGATTAAGGCCTAGACTACCAAAGCGGACTAATATGCCAAACTCAATATCTCTTGTGTGGGATTAGCTAATACCACAATGACGATCGGAGCATTAGCCAGTATTCCTTTTCCATCCAAAAAAATATTTTATTTTCACCTCATATGTACCTCATTTTTCGAATCAAACACAATATAATTTGTCCTAGAGTTCGTATAATCACATTCGTTATCTTGGAGGCCTAACATACCTCTTTTTTCTACATTCATAATCTTTCTCTTCTTTAATTATAGTTACACATATGCATAGTTTGATTAGCAAATTAACATGCCTAGAGGCATTTGATTTGAATTTGAATGGTAAACCAATGACTAATTTACTAGTATTTCAAGAGATAATAATTACCATGTACATACAGAAAAAAAATGAACAATTGCACCTGAGGAATTATAATCAAGACAAGATACACAAAATTTCAAGAATCAGACATATAGTGGTGGCGGGACCCAATTGGCTCCTCAAAGCTGGAAAAGCAACTGATGAATTTGGCAACCCAACATGAATGAGACATCAGACATGGCCCACCTAATTGGTTGGTTTCGTTGTCGTTTTGGGATTGATTTTTCCTAAGTTTTCTGTTTAGTATTTTGCAAATGATACTCTCTCTGTCCCTAAATAAATGTTTGGCACGCAAAATTGAGCCTCATCTTGGGAATTTAAGTTTCACATTATTTTCTGTCACCCCTTTTTTCTTGTTCAAATTTGTATAACCTTCTTTGCAGTCAATTGCAGAGGCGAAGCCCGAGCTTAGAAAAACTGGACATGAGACTGGTCCCTTCAGTTCCATGGACTTGGCCCGATTAAAACCATCCAGATTACACAAACCATGCACCCAGCTGAAACATTTAAAAAAAAAAAAAAAAGGTATTACGGGAATCTGGAGTGAAAAATATTGTATTATGCAATTGCAATATGATTATGTAGTTGAATTGAATCTAGACGAATAAGGTTTTTTTTTTTTTTTCCCCTTCTAAATAAAAATCTACTTTGGGTGAGAACCTTAAACACACCATCCTCTTATCACGTGAACGTCCACACCCTTCAGGTCACTCGCGTGAACTTCGCCTGATTAATAAAACATCGGATTACACAAACTATATAGTATTATTTCACTCCCAGTTGAACTATGCCTGATTAAATAGTATTTTTTTTTTTAAAACGGGATGTTCGGGCCAGCTTGCATGCACCTCGACTAATTTCGGGACCCTAAAGATAACGATCTGACATAACCCCCAGTAGCCCCAAAATTTGAAATGTTAATTTGGCATTCGTTGCAATGGAATCTGTGATCTCATGGATGGACATTTATTACTTTGTTACAACCACTTGGCTGAACCTCTTGGGTTCTGGTTAAAAAGTATTATGGGAAATGTGTGAAATATAATAATACTAGTACTTGCCCGTGCCTACAGCACTACCCACCCCAGTAGTGCCGTAGGCATGGGCAATTTAGGAATATATTTTTATTTTTTTATGCCAAATCCAAAAGCCGAGCAGTGGGTAAAAAGAAACGATGACATTTTTATAATATATTTGTAAGAGTGTGAGTATTTTTTTAAGAGAGTTAGAGAGCACATATCAACCATTGGATCAAATGAATCTTAACCATTCTTTCAACTTGTACTTGTGTGGGTCCACACCTTTGTGTTTTATTAGATAGATTATGCAATCTGACATGCAGTTAAATTGAACCTAGACGATTCTAAGGGCTTTTTTAAAGTCTATTTTGGGTGACAGATTTTTTAATCATAAAATTTAGCCCTCATTGGTCTTTACAAATTAAGTCCATGAGAAATACTTTGTATATATATATTTTTGCCTATTTTTATAGCTTAAGTTTCCAGGTTAACTTATGTGCACCTCAATTAATCATGTTGGACCAATTCACTGTTCAAACCACTCGCTACTGTCCGAGATAAAATCAGAACAAAACTCTGTGTGATTTAACTCTAAAAGAAGTAATAATAACTCTTGAGAGATTTCGAACCACGAACTTTAGGTAAAAGCAAACCCCGGAATAAATGACAATAGTTAAGCCCACACAATCCTCTTGTAAAACTGTCGGTCGCCATTTATTTGTTAAATTGAAAAAATCTTATCAATAAACAGAGCCGTTGTACTTTTGAATACCTTTTAAACCGAACTTGTACTTGGAATTGATATATCATATATCATCCTATCTTTTTTGTGACAACCCATGTGAAGCAGTGCATGTATATGCCACGTAGGATTGCATTGGATAAGGATAATGATAATGATTGTCCTTGTGTCACAAGTAGGGCCATAAACGAACCGAGCAGCTTGCGAGCTGGGCTCGGTTCGATTCGTTAAGACTCGACTCATTTATATTTTGTTCATTTTATAATACAAAAAGAATTTTTTAAAAAATACCCCCTAGATTTCCCTTGGATTTTCTCTACTTCTAACATTTCTCTCTCTATCTTTTTCAACTTATTACCTTTATTATTTTTCAAAAAAAATTTCAAAAACCAAACCAAATATAGCATTAGTAAACGAGCCGAGCTCGAGCTCGAGTTTTCGGCTCGTTTACTAAATGAGCTGAGTGAAACTCGGCTCGTTAAGGGAGGCTCGGCACGTTTAGTAAATAGCCAAACTCGGCTCGTTAAGGGATCGACTGGTTAAGGCTCGAATTGAGCTCGAGATCGAGTTTTTAACTTGTTTAGAAGTTGAGCCGAGCTCGAGCTCACCGAAGCCCTGTTCGACTCGGCTCGTTTACACATGTAGTCACAGGGGCTTCTAATATTTAGTGCAAACAAAAAGGTAGTGTATTGTTTTGAAGCAATGAAACGTGCATAGATACATCTGTGCAGTTTGCCACCGTTTAATGCAACAATTATTCTAAGGTGACCATGTTTTTGATACCACACGAGTTGTCATTAGTGCATAATTGGTGAAATAAACTATTATTTTTGATGCAAGAATGACAACTTACGTGATATCTTAAATATAGTCACCACATGCTTCATCATCTGCACCGATGTTTAGCACAGAGATTTCTCATGGTTAATTTCCAAGACTACCATGGACACTGACCATGAGGGTACCGATGGATTTGTGCGGCTCACTTGAGCATCCCACGTAAATGATTTGAGTTGTTTATTAATTTAAAAATAACTTTTTGAGTTGCCAAAAAAATGATTTGAGTTGTTTATTAAATTAAAAATAACTTTTTGATCTGCCAAAAAATATAGCTCTAAATCAGATAATTAGTGCTTGATCCAATTGTCCAAGTTTTCTTTAATATTCATTTAGGAAAATGAAAAATTTAAAAGATTTCAATCGTCATGTTTATCATCCTTAGTCTTTGGAGATACTTCAAGCTTTTCAATTTGATCAAGATATTTTCAAGATAATGATGTCCTTTTTGATCAAGATATTTTCAAGATAATGGTTATCTAATCGAGGTTTGAACTTTTGGAAATACAAGTTGCAATAAAAAATTACACCATCACTAAGTAATTATAACCCCAATATGGAACAGCAATCTCGTGATGATCAGTGGGCCACCTAATGAGATGTCTTAAACGTCAACTTGGTTATAAATAAATTTTTTTTTTTAATAAATGTTAAAATTTTAATATTAAAATTTGAATTTAAAAATATCAAAAAACTTAGGTAAGTAACAAATAATTGCGTTCATTGTAACTTTAAAACGTTTTTGAATTTCTTTGACTTACTAAATTTAAACCGGTTAAAGGCATGCACTAGGCTCTAAAGGGCATGCACTATTCAGTCTTTTCGGTCCCCCTTTTGTGGGGCTATCTGTATCATTAATATATTTGAAAGGTCTTTGAGACATTTTCATAATGCCAAAAATCATAATAATCGAACATCAATCAATTCTTAATCGAATACAATTATTATTATTATTATTTTCCCATGCACGAATGGTATCATCTCAAATAATATTAAGATCGTTAAGTTAACCAACCCTTATTGGGTGGCTAATCGAACACATTTGTCTTAACATATATATGAGTTTTAGTCAAGTGTGCCAATCTTTTGAAACTGCTCGATCTATATCATACATACATAACTTATTATCCGATTGATCTTAGCAACAAGTTTGTAATAAATGAACGATCTAATGAAAACTTAACCCCCCTCAATCACAATACCCACAAGTCTCACCACCTTCCCAATCCTTGCCCAAAAAAACCATCTAACCGCCCAGCCGAAAAGTACCTTTTCCAAAAGTAGTGAACAAACTCTAGCAGATTTCATAATTAAACAAACCCTTTATTTTCACTTTTTCTTTGGCTTTAATAAAAGAAGATCACACCCTTGTCATGAATTGAAAACTTGACCTAAGGACAAAGCAACCCCAAAACATTTGGTTGAATTCCCTTTTTTTATTTTTAGTCCAATGGGATTAATAAAATCCAACAGGGGATTAATCCAGTATTGGGCTGCAGGGTAACAAAGAGGAAATTAGCAAGACACAAGATATACGAAAGTAATTTATTACTTTATACAAAAAAATGCTACTGTCTTTTCCTGGTGGAATGCCATTTCCGAAGGGGGGAGTACTATATATATGCAAGCACCTCAATTACAAACACACAATTGAAAATTATCAAATGCAAAGAGGAAAGCAAGACACAAGATATACGAGATTCGGCAACTGCCTATTCCTCGGGAGCCACACCAGTTTACAATTGATTGATGGAAAAACAACCAAAAATTCTCTTTCTAGAGTTGCAACAACTTTTCACTCAATATTAGGAGGTTCTAATCCAAAAAACGATTTAGAAACATATTTATAGGCTTTGTCCGCGTCCTGGCTTTTTTATTTTCCTTTTTCCGCAAACTGTTGGACTGACTTTTCTGTATAAGCTGGCCTGGACCTCGACAGAAACAAGCCTCTGGAAATACACGCAAAAGAACGGCCTTAGGTCAAATGCCGGCCTCGTGCCCGACAAGAGCCGGTTCCGGCTCCCCCCAACAATAGGCCTCACCACCTAAACTAACACAAATTTCATGTGGGTTTCATATCTTGAAACATTAGAGACCATAGTGATTGACCTTCAGCACAGCCAACTATCTTCTTCTTGCAATGGTCACCATTCACACTTGGGATTGAATACCTAGCATCAAAAGCCCAAGACGCATCTGGGCTTTTGTTACAAATATAAAGCCTCTCCTCCAATCTTCGATCCAACGGGCCTATCGTTGGGCTCCTGTTTATGGACATCAACTTCTCTTGTAGTTTTCCATCAATAGGCCCAGAGACACTCATACACCTACTTGTAACCATCAAGTTTTCTTGCAATCTCCTGTCCAAAGGCCCAGACCTCATAATTCTTCTCCCATTTGTGGCCATCACCTTCTCATGGTTGAACTCCTTTGAACTGTTTTGCTTCCTCAACGCTCCGGTCCAGCGAGCCCGGAAAGGGGTCAGGTCGAGCCCGGCTCCTTGGGCCGAATCTCTCGGAAAAGCCCACTTTCCGAAGCTCTTGGTAATGGACCTCTTTGCCTTGTTGATGGCCAAGACGAGCCTCGAGATGCGACGAGGTCTGCTTTTTTCGACCTCCTTCTGGGCGAGCTTGAGGATCTCTAGGCGGTGTTTGGCGACAAAGATCCCCATGCTCTGTAGCAATTCGTGGTTGAAGGATGGCACGTCCTCCTCTTCGAGCTCGTTGCGAGAGAACACGAGCGCGTACTCGTAAACAAATGGGCGGTCGAGGGCGGTTTTGGACAACCAGGAGAACCAGTAGTCCATGTCTAGAGTGTGCCTTTGGTTGATACTTCGATGTATACATCTTTTGGAGGTAACTCCTTCTGTTAATATACAAAGAAGTAGCTGAGGAGGAAGAGGAGTAGATCGGTATGAATGGGCTAATTAAAACAGAGCTATACTCTTGTTAGGATCGACACACACGCACACGATTTACGAGTATGAACAGTAAAGAATAAACACAGAGATATACGTGGTTCCCCAAAACCGGGTACGTCCACGGGAGCGAGAGCGGCTGTTCTTTATGAATGGGCTGTTCCGCTCCACTCGTTGCGCTTCGCTCCACTCGTTTCGCTCCGCTACGCTCCGGCATCTGGCCTTCTTTCTAGAACTCTATGAGCCACAGTTCTAACAACTCTTACTTCCCTCTTTATGGAAAATAGAATTGGCAGCTAAGAGTGGTGAAAATGGTTCATGATTGTGGATCATCAACATTGAAAACTTACAGGCCTAGCTCATGTGCCTCACTGAAATGGATTAGTACTATGTTGGAAATGTTGGGTGTGTAATTAATCATTTAACTATGCATCGACCTTGGTTTTAAAATCCCCAACTAATTCCATAGATTGGTCCTAGAAACTCTAGGCCATAGTCCTAGTGAACTGAGGTAGGCTATGAGTACCGAAATGTCCAGACGACGTGTGGGGCCCATTTTTTAGTCCACATAAATAAACTGCATTGTTCATTCATTTTAAAGTAATTTATTTGAGTTGATCCAAGCTCCCAAGACTTAGCCAAAAAAAAAAAAGGATCCAATTTTCTAAGTCTTCATTCAAATGAATGGTTTGGATTATTCGTGTTGGACTAAAAACTGAGCCTCACACGTCGTCTGTACATTATCGATATCCTAAGGATCGGTACCCCATGCAAGTATTTGTTTTTAGAAAACTTGATTATCAAATCTTCTAATTGGGAAAAAAGAAAAAAAGTGGGAAAGTCAGGAGTCAGGAGTCGGAAGGCCCATGAAAATCGACCGATATTAGTGAATTTGATTTGATAAATCACGAAATATTGGAGGAATTGAAGAAATATCAGGTAGCTAAGTGTATATAAACTTGATTGGAGGGGGCACTGGATGATTATTAGTACTACTATTTGTCTATTTATTACTCAACTATTATCGGCTCAGAAGTAAAACCCCACCAAAGTTAATAAAAGCCAAAGGACTACATAGTCTAGCATTCACCTGCAGCTATTGATGCACATGCAGATTGCAGCCAATAAACTGGAGGGAAGGGATTAATGATCCAACAAACTTGACCTAGAGGAGTACAAGAGGCTTGAATAAAAAATTGTATTAAATTAGGCCGAGCTGTAAACTCAGACATCTTGAGTTCGAAACTTGGCTACCTTTTAGAGCTAGGTCACATGACAGAAATCTCTTATATATGAATCACCTAGTCCCAACGTGTATGACACTGTGACCTGTCTTTGACCAAACCGAAAAGGGGAACAGTCGAGGTGCGTGTAAGCCATAGCCGGGACACACACCCCCACCCAGAAAGGAAAAGAAAAAGATAAGCATGGTCGAGAATGTGAAGGATTGCCTCCATCCTCTACGTTGGTTGTAGATGTAAACATTGGTGGGTATTTAAGTCCAAAATTTGTAGATGGGTTTGGGCCCCAAGGAGTATCCTAGTTTTATGTGGGCTTTGTGGGCCGTTGACAACATGCATGCAGACGTGCAATACTGCAAGCCAAGACTGGACCGGGCTCATGGTATTGGTCCTTGAGTCTATTAACCCTTATCTCTTAACTCCCTAGAACCTTAAATGGTTTGGGCTTTAGGCCTGCTGGACTTGGGCTTGGGCTATATGCAAGCCCGTAAGTATTTTGCTCTATAGTTTTTTTGGGAAAATGACGGCTTAAGACGTGTTTTGATAATTAATACCTACCAAAGATATATTAAGAACATTTGTTAATGCTGAAAATATTCTTAACGGCTATTAATTATTAAAACACGTAATTTGCCATAATTTTCCCTAGTTTTTTGGTTTGCAAGAGCTGAAGAGTCTGACACTTACACTTAAGGCCATCTACAATAATGGAGTTAAGACCAAATTAGTTTAGAAATTAGGTTAGCTAGTTGATATTAATGTTTTGTGTGTCTCCAATAATGTAATTAGCTTCTTGTTAAAGTGTGTAAGAAGTCCAAAAAAATAAAGTCATAACATAACTGTGAGAGGTGCAGAAGTTGCAACTAAATAGGCCCCATTACTTAGATGTGAACTACATGTAAAGTAATCCGGCTGGACACTTCTCTCTCTATCTCTCCCTTTCTAGTTGGGGATTAAAAGATACCAAAGAGGAGACAAATTAAAAAGTACAATCATGAGACTTACTTTGGTTGAGTTCACATTTAATTTAATACAATGCTAGTTATATTACTGTAACACAAACAGCCAAACAAATAAACTAACTAACGATAACTTAACTCACATAATTGCGCCCCACTTTGTTTACTTTTTTGTGTCGTATGGCAACACATTTTTAACTCCATTATTGGAGATGAGCTAATGTTTTGCAATGTGGCTACACTAATGAGAAACAATTTCTTGAGCTGAAGGGTTTGATTACCAAACTAATTATAATATGATGAATCGTGCAACTGGATGGTGTCCCTTATGCGCTTCTATAAGTTTAACAGACTTAGTTCTATTTTTCGGAGTTTAGTGTAGTACGATTGCGACTGTCTTAAATAATATATATTGAATCCTGAGAGATAGATGTTGATAGAATTTTTTGACACTTTCGATTATATGCCGGCGAGTTTGTTTTAGGATACCGTGTGAAAAATGAGCATCGGTTTGCTTATGGATTTTCTAGTTTTGTCTTATCTTTGATTTCTGCTTCCCTCACCAGTTTTGTTATCATAGTCAAAATTGGCATCCTCCATCTCAATTTTGACAAACCAAATATTTCATTCCTCCATCCCTCTACCCGTGAGAGGGTACACGCATATGTCATGACGACCTATAATTCTCTACAATTTACGATACTGTTCAAGGAATTAAGTAATAAGTACGACACAAAGACATAAAGATTGACCCCAAATTAACCACAAATTTGAACATATCCGGTAGAGGAGATGGAAATAAGCCTGCCATAGAGAAGAAACAAAGAAAGAAAAGATAATTGCTCATCTAAGGAAAAGATGTAAGAATTTTGGCTAATTGAGCTAGTTTCAGTTGATTGCAGAAGATGTTGGTTGGCTCACCGTAAAATAGGACACTTGTCCAATCCAACCTCTTGATTCATGTCGAGCTTTCCTTTCTTTCCATTTTTGCTTTCCATGTGTCTATTATATTCCACAACACATCTTACAAACTAACACGTATTTCCTCCATGCAAATATATATGCTTTTTTCTTACTTTTCAGCCCTTCAAGTTTTTGGTCAAAATTTCACTGTGGCTATGACTATGAGCACTAAAAACTTATTTATAAACTTTTTTCCCCAATCAGTACAGTTGTTGACCCCAAAACATTTCCATAATATCATAAAATACCTTAATATTTGTGATGGAATGTTACAAACATAATCCTCTTAGCCAAAAGAGTTCAAAGCTGTGACTGTTTGAAATCTTTCATTCTTGGGAGACAGGCGTCAGATGAATCCTCCAACATTTTACAATAAGCCGGCAATTATATTTTAGGATATTGTGTAAAATACAGACATCGGTTAATTGGCATAATTGTCTCTAGTTTTTCTATTTGTTTGTTATTATCAAAGATCAGACTAATGGAAAAAAAAAAAAAAAGCATTTCTATTTCTATGCTCCAAACTAATTGGGGGATGGTGCTGTGCAGTGGTGTGTGTAGCACCGAGCTGCGCACTTCTGAACCGTCCGACGGCTTGGATCTCATCTCGATAATGAACAACTTTCTATCGTTGGTTGCCGAGATAAATGCACAATCCGACGACTCAGAGATGCACATCACAGCATAAGACCAACCCCAAGTCCGCTCCAAACACGCAACAAAATGCGCCGGAATCAGTGCAAACCCCATCCCCGTCTTTTCGATTAACGAACAAAACTAACTTCTAGAAAAAAGCCCGTTTCGAGAACAAATCTTGGCCAACCCTGCCCCTCCGCCTCCGCCTCCTCTCTCTCCCTCTCTCTCTCTCTAAAATGTGTATATATCCATCCATTCACATGCAAACACCCCTTTCTCCACAAATCCCTATCCCTTTCCTTCTCCTTGTAGCTAAACTTCAAAGAATCAGAAGATCAAACACATATACTATGCATTATTCTCGGGCACTTCTGAGACCATCCTGGCCGTCGATCCGCCGTGGCATATCAGCTCAACGCCCCATCCGCTGCCCGATCTCCACCCAATCGAACGGCCCATCATCGTCATCCAGATCATCTTGTGGTGGGTCGACCAGCTATGGTGAGAACAGTGGCTGCACAAATATGGAGTCGGTTATCAAATCGGTATTGTCATGGGCCGTCGTTTTTGGGCCGGGCTTAGGGCTCTGTTATTGGTCCTCCTCTCTTTCTGATTCGAATTCGTTTTGGGCTTTGGCGGATTCAGGGGAAGAGAGTATGGAGCCTGAGAAGAAACCCAAGTTCCTATTTGGAGGTACTAATCAATAACATTGAATTTCTGTCAGAAATTTGGGTACGATTATGAGAATTGAATGCGAAAATTAAAGAATCCAAAGCACACAATCACAAGAACATCATACTTACCACAAGAACAGCAAAAAAATACTGACCATGAGTATTCGGTACACTCTCCTTTTTGGGATATACGGTGCACGCCTTATGAATTTTCGTAGCCAAGATATAAATTTTGTGATTTATTTCATAAGTTTTTGTTGTTACTTTTACTAATTTTTGTGGTCCAATCCATGAATTAAAAGATGGCCAATGCCAAAAAATACAATGCAAAATTATGAAATTTTTGTGGTGTTGTTTTTTAATTTTCGTGGTGTTGTTCATTAATTTTTGTGGCCCAAGATACAAATCTGTTACTGTACAATTACGAGATTTTGTTGTGGGATATGACTTTTTTGGCTCAAAATACAAAAGTGAATACCATACCCCATGTTTTAGGGGGGGTGTACCCTAACGTTGTCTGTAATCAAAATGTGGCTAATTGTTACAACTATAATCTTGTTTTTACATCGAAGAATAAAAATGATGACTAATGTGGCTAACATGGAACATGGTAAATGAAATGGTTGCATTATTGATAAGAATGAGACTGTTTAGGAACACCCTTTTGAATCCTGAGATTATGCATCGAATTTATGGTAGTAGATCCGTAGCCGCTGTTTGGGATCGCTCGGCTGGAGAAATGAAACAAAAGATAGGACAAAGCTAGAACAATTATTTTAGGAGTCCAACCGAATGTTAGACATAGGGGTACTTCACAGATCGATGCGAACATCCCGAGGTCAGTGCAATTTTTTTCTCGTTGGAGTTCTTTCACTATGATGAAGGAAGAATGCAAAGCAGGTACAGGAGTTTCCCTGTCACTATAGTGTATAACTAGGCTACAAAATTGGTTAGAAAAGTAAAAGCATCATTATGTGAAATGCCTTGGTGGCACATATTAAGTTCTAATTGTCCTGAAAACTTAAGCAGGTAGGAAATGAGCCGAAGAATGTATATCACATCATTCAACGCCTTTCTTCACTTGCAACCTCGTCTTGAACATGGAGATACAAATATTCGTTTGTAGATTGATAGAAAGAATGAAGTGAAGAGGCAGAAAGCAAGTGAGGAACAAATGAAGTTTGAACCCAAGAACGCTCCCAACCTGAGCTTTGATACTTTGTTAAGTTCTTGATTCTCTTCATAGGTTAAACTGTTAGGGTTTGCAATCATGGCTGGGTGATGTAAGTTGCATTTATAGTAGATTCAGTGTGAGCTTTAAAGTTAAGTCATTTACGTGTGAAAGACCATATATGCTTTGCGAATGGAGTGTCGATGGCTAATTGGTAGGATGAAATCCCATTTATTTACCTTCATTTTGACTTAGAAGTTCCATTGTAGTTTCAAAGCATTTGGTGTTTATGTCTACAGTTGGAAAAAGTGGTCACTCACTTATCTGGACATTGTTCATTTTGTTTAGCTAATAGTTATCCAATCTTTCATGCTTTCTTTTTACAACAGATAACTCCTCGGTATACTGTCATATTTGTATTTTCAGATGCATACAGGAGAAAGGTTTTCTTTAAGTACGAAAAACGCATGAGGATGCAAAGTCCTCCAGAAAAGGTATGCAACTTCACTGAAGACATTCTATTATTACAACTATCAACCCAAGCAGGGTATATGGTTGCCACTGTTGTACGTAATTCAGTTGAAATCCTGATCTGACAAATATAAATATTGTAGCTATATATTGTCAGTTACTCAGTGGAGCTATGTCGGTCCCTTTAAATTGAATGTTGTGAGATGTCAGATGATAAACCAATGCAAATCCTAAAATAAAAGAATTTAGTTTATCTATGTTTGCGTTACTCTCTCTTCTTTAATACTAACCAAAGCTTGTATGTCATCAAGAGATATATTATGATGACCGCCTGAATATGTTGGATATTAGAACAAGTAAAATCACTCTTAGATTTCTTACCTCTCCAATAATGTATTGAAAACATAGCAAACGAAATGCCTTTTTGGTTCTTAAGAATGTGTCGCTTTGGTGCCTTTAATCTAGGAAAGGGATGGATTTAATCACCATTTAAGTGTGCATTGAGACTCTATAATGCCTATGGTATTGTCTCTAGCTATTATACATGTGGTTGTCTGGTTGATGACTGCATTCTTTAGATTCCTAACTAATTAGATTACACAAGTCCTGAGCTCTGCATTTGAATCCATCGTCACAATCCTAGAGCCACAAGTTCCACAAGATTGTAACTCACAGGAAGTTAATTCCAAAAGTAGGTTTTGCTTCCATGACCAAATATTTATTTCGTGTTCAATATATTTTGTGGTTTTGTTGTTTCAGGTTTTTGAGTACTTTGCATCGATCCGAACCCCAAGTGGAGAGGTACTTATGACACCAGCTGATTTGATGCGGGCAATTGTCCCCGTTTTTTCTCCATCTGAATCCAATCGTGTTAGAGAGGGATTTCTGAAAGGAGAGTTGGTCCCTGGCGAGTTGCATTGTGCTCCTTCGGATTTTTTTATGCTATTTGATACAAATGATGATGGACTTATATCATTTGCAGAGTGAGTGGCAACTTGTACGAAATGTCTACAATTGGGGTTCACTACATTATCCAAACCTCTTAAGTTATAAAAAGGCACGCAGTGTGTCTAAAGTTATGTCTTTTTTCTTTTGTTGTTGGTGTAGCAGGTATATATTCTTTGTAACAATTCTCAGCATACCGGAGTCGAGCTTTTCTGTAGCATTTAAAATGTTTGACCTGAATAATAATGGGTACGTCTACCACGTAGTATGTGACACATTTCATGACATTTCGTCTTGCTTACTAGATGTTTGTGGATTCTTCAAGGGGAGCTTCTATGGTGTACCAAGGATGACATTCACAACAAAAATGGCATAAGCTTGAAAAAACAATTATAAAAATAACATTCACCGCATAGTTCGTACCGACATATTTTCTTCACAAATGGCACAAAATTTACCACAATGATGCATAACATTTTCCAACTATAACAGCAACCACAAGATGACATAACTTTATGTAAATTTTACCCAAAATATGGCAAAAGATAGTTTGCAACTTTTTATGGTCTCCCCGGGTACATCATAGATTTTTCCTTCTTCAAGATATGTAGTCTTTATTGCTGCTAATAGCTAGTAAAATAGTTCTCCATGTGCTGAAACTCAAACTATGAATCTACTTATCTCTTGTATGCACTCTCAAGCTTTCAACCTCTGGCCTGAATGAACAGACAGATAGACAAGGAGGAATTTAAGAAGGTGATGGCATTGATGCGAACTTATAACAGGCAGGGGGCTCACCACAGAGATGGACTACGTATTGGACTAAATGTTACTGGTTCTGTAGAAAATGGTGGTCTCCTAGAGTACTTCTTTGGGAAAGACGGCAACGAATGCCTTGAGCATGAGAAATTTGTGCAGTTTCTCAGAGACTTGCATGATGAAGTTAGTTGGTCACTCTCTCTCTCCCTCTCTAAATTTTTTGAAGTGACTATAGTTTGTGTTATGATATCTTCTAACCAGGAAACACTATGTTTTTTGGTGGTTGTATTTTGTGCTTTCTGGCTTTTTATGCATAACAAGTCTATTTGCATTGCATTCCATTACGGGTCATTTTCAGTGTGCATAACAAGTGCAAGTCAAGGTGTCTTTTATAGTGCAATACTGTGGGTTTAGCATCCATCTTGAACTGGTTTGAAATAGCTCTGTCACATGCTTTAGTTAAAACTTAAATTTCAGGTTGCAAGATCAGTAAGCCGCACTCACAACCGTGTTTTTGCACTTTCCTAGACCTTGTATTCATTACGCTTCCTGACGTTATTGCTGTTGTCATCACATTGTAGCCCTGAAATTTGGTGTTAGGAACTAGGAACTAACTGTCAGAAGTAACATGATGTGTGGTTCTGTCATGTTAGTTTTAGCAGAGTTTCTGTATTAAAAATCAGGAAAATAGAAATCCATATACGCCATCTTTGTTCTTGGAACTCTTCCAAAGCAATCAGTACTTCCTTGATTTGCATTTTATCCTTTAGGAATGCATTAAAGATGAAGAATGCTTCTAGAGAGGAATGAACTTCCCCTAGTTCAAATGTGGTTGAAATTCTAGTTCAAAACTACATGATGAATTGGAATGTTTTACTTAACTCGATTTATTGTGGTACCCAATCGGCAGAGTAATTGTAATTTTTTTCCAATTATGTAGATATTGCGGCTAGAGTTTGCTCATTATGACTACAAGTCACAAGGAACCATATCAGCCAAAGATTTTGCGTTGTCCATGGTTGCATCTGCTGACGTGAGCCATATAAACAAGTTTCTTGATCGTGTAGAAGAATTAAACGACGAACCTTATCTCAGAGAGGTACGCATTACATTTGAAGAATTCAAGAATTTTGCCGAGTTGAGGCAGAGATTACAGCCTTTGTCTATGGCAATCTTCAGTCATGGAAAAGTGACTGGGCAACTGACAAAGCCAGATTTCCAAAGAGCTGCATACCAAGTATTTTTTCTATCCTTGGAATCCTAGTACTCCCTCCATCCCTATTTGTTTTGTTTGGTTTGGACAGTCATGCTCTCTAATCAGGTCAATAAATAATGTATCGTCAAATAATTCAAGATTCCACTCAAAAGATATCAATTAGTTCTTGAGGGAAAAGTTGATTAAAATCATAAAATTATGAAATGAAAAATTTGGACAATTAATTTAGATGTCCAGAATAGTGAAAACACAAACAAATGCGGACAAAGGGATTTCTTTATCTCAAGTTTTTTTTTTCTTCCAACAATTGAGCCCTTCATACTAATCAAGTAATCTTCTTTGGCACAAGGTTTGTGGCATCTCTCTCACAGATAATGTGATTGATATGATATTTTACGTGTTTGACGCAAATCGTGATGGGAGTTTGAGCACTGATGAGTTCCTAAGAGTATTACAAAGACGGGAAAGGGGCATGTCACTACCAAGGGAGAAGACAGGCTTCATGGGTTTTATGTCTTGTTTGATGGACTGCACAAATAACTGCTCTTATTCAAAGATGCTACATTAGATTTTCATTTTCACTGGTGGATGATGATACTTTAAGCGGACAAAAGGATGTACCTGGCTTTGTACTTTGGAGGCTCGACAGCATTTGTAGAGAAGAATATCTAGACTGTTTTCTACTAGGAGGCAGTCGGCGGAAGTGCTGTGGAACTGCTTGTGATTGTGGCTAGTTCATGATGAAGGTATTAAATAACGAAGCAGGCTAGTTAATCACTTATGAGCTGCATTTTTCGTTTCCTGGTAGGCAAAAGGTGTTGACCTGTATGTGTTCCGTTAGATCTTTTCTGCAGAAATGAGATTGTACAGTTGGTTACTGCTTTATGTATGTACATATTCTGTACTATTTCTTTTAGTAGCTTGTTCGATAACTTCTGTTGAACAATAACTGTTTTTCATTCCTCGGGCTACTCTGTGTCGCTTCAGATTAGTATTGTGTGATTGTGTGCAAATCGAAGACACGACACCATATGAATTAAGTACCAGCCACCAAGCTCTTTTCAAAGTTGTTTATAATGTACGGATTGATGAGTATGGATTATGTGCATTACCGATGCTCTGGATTTTGAACAAAGTAAGATAATGAGCACAATTGAATCGGATCTGTAGATGACCTGCCCTCTCTAATGCCTTCAAGTTTTGATTTGGGGGTCATGCTTCCACGGCATAAGGTCCCTTGCAATCCTCGACTCTTAGCAGTATAGGAGAGTCGATAAAAATATCTGTGAATAGCCACTTTACGCACATGTAGTCAAATGTCAAGTTTGTATCCAACCCGGCCTCCACCAATTGGGAACTACATTGATATGGTTATTGTTGTATTGATGTGTGTTATGGATTACATTGCATGACACGCACTAGTTTTCCTTTTGCTTTTCCTTTCGTTCGGGGAAAGTGAGATCACATCATTCTTTTTTGAAATAGTTGTAACCCTCTTTAATTGAAGCAAAGGCCAAGCAAATTGCTAATCCATAAAGCATCTCAAAGACTTTTTGAAGCCATCTTTCTTTTTCTTTTTCTTTTGTGGAGAAATAGCAGTACAATCTTGTGGTAAGAGAATGTCCAATCCATCCCTACTTCTCCAAAATGGAGGATGGACATGACACATTGAGGGGAGATTTTGTAATTTATCCTTTATTTTCTTCACTTTTTGTACTTTTTGAGAGAATCTTGGAGGGATCTATCGTCTTTATTAAGGCATGAGGTGCAAAAAAGTCTAATTTTATGATTTTAGAAATCATCTAAAAATCATATACTACTTATTATACTCTTCATTGGGGATTTTTTCTTCCTAAAGGTCTCCTTGCAATTTGAATGAACACTACTTGTTTGACAATATGCCTCGATGGAACAATTGATGTGGAAAAAAGAATGGGAGCAACAAATTTTTAGATCTCATTTTCTCAAAACTTTCTCGCTTGAATGAGCACCCACCCTTTGAAAAAATCGTTTATTGTGGTGATTTCTAAAAGTTTTTAGCTCCAATGGAAAGAAGGGGAAAAAAACTTGTGAATAAGGCTACACATGACATTCCCTTGCTTACGAGTGTGTGGCCTAACATTTTATCTTAGAACTGGTGACATTCCCACAAGAAATTGTTAAAGGAGCCTTTTGTGAAGTATCTTTAAAAAGGTAGACAACGTTGGGTGCTACAAATAATTTTGGGTAGAACATGCAAACGTTTTCTGAGGGAAACTTGTCATAATTTACTAACAAAAAGGTCAAACTAAATTATTGAACAATTCTAGTTGGGAACACTTAATCCACCACGATCTAGCCTGAACGATTGCTTAATTAATCTCACCATCCACGAGGGAGGCCCAACTATACTACAACAAATTCCCTTGTAGACTTCCCAACACAGTTTACACCATTTATTAACACTACGCTGAGGTGTTATTCTATTATATCAGAGACAACGAAGCAATGCATGATCTGGGCCGTTCAAAAATTATAAAAAAAAAAAAATCCCATTGAGCATGCAAGAGCTCAGTTCCATCCGATGTGTGTAGATGCTCGATCCAATCAACTCATTTTTCAAAAATTAGAATGAGCACCGAAAAATGGGATGATTGGATCGAATACTTACACATATCGGATGAAGCTGAGCACTCGCGGGCCACTTTGAATTCTTTTGAAATTTTTTGAACGATTCGGATCATCCGTGCTTGGAGTAGGCCTTGTGTACCGTCTATGGCCATGGTCGGTTTCTTTGGCATTGGTGGTTGATTATTTGTGTTGTCACTATCATGGTTTGCAATTCAAGTGGTGGGCCATTACCCTAGTAGGAGTAATGTGAACGAAGGAAAAAAGGGGAAGGAGTTCGAGAAGGAAAGAATTGTCTTCTTACATAAAGGAAAATGAGGGTTTTGCAGAAGGGGAGTGGAGGCCAACTCCTCCTGGCGGGCTAAACCCGTCTTTTAGAGCGTAGATGAAGTTTGTACTCTGAGTAATGTAAATTTCATAGCTTGTGTTGGATTTAATATTCGGATTTGGTTGAATGAATTAGATGATTTCATGTTTATGAAATTGATTTTATTTTCCTTTTAATTGTTTGTTTGTTATCTGCAGTTTCAAATACTTTTCATGCAGCGATTGTTAATTGAAATTGTGGTAATTGAACGTGACAGACGGATCTTACTAGTAAGATAATTCGTGCTAGGTGGAAATAATTTATGCCGCTACATCATATTTGAAAATTCTTAGGAGAAATCGTGAGGGCCCGCAAACCATGATGGTATCCAGTAAATCCGAATAAGAAATCCTTTGATTGAAATAAATCTAGGTTACCAAGTAATAGGTGGATTCGAAAATATCAAGCCCCTTATATATGTTAGGACAATTGAGTATGAAGACATACTATAAGGGTTTTTTTTGCTATAATAAGGATATAAATATTTTCCCCTAAAGTTTGAAGGACATTCTGCCTAGGATTTAAAAAAAAATCCCTCCAAGGTTGACCGGCGTTGAAAGTGCCTAAAACACTAGGGTACCCTATGAAAGTGTTTAAAAGCTTAGGGTACCCTATATATGAAAGTACCTAAAACCCTAGGGTACCCAATGAAAGTGCCTAAACCGTTAAAACCCTATAATAAGAAAGTGCACCCTAAAACCCTATGAAAGTGCCTAAAACCTAGGGTACCCTATGAAAATACTTCAAACCTTAGGGTACCCTATGAAAGTGCAACAAGATCGAAAAACACAAAAAAAAGATATATTTTGTGTTAGCCAAACAAGACCCTTGTCTCATTTAAGACAATTTAAATGAAAGTAGACATTTTTATTGTTAGCCAAACAAAGCCCTTGTATCATTAAAGACAATTTTGTCTTTTTACGGATTCTAGACTCAAAAATATTTTTATTAATGGACTCTGCACATCACAAAAACTTAGACTGGAGTAAAACTCCTATGAAGTTGTTTCATTTGGACTTTAGACTAATATGCTGTATATGTTAATGCTTCATTACTTTTTAGTTTAAGGCTGCCCATCTACAGTACATAAGATTGGCCCAATCCAAGTTTTAGGAGCTAAACAAACGTCGTGGCAATAGTGAAATATTTAATAATTTGAGGCCTAGTTTTGAGAAATATGATTGAAAAGAGATGGTGTGCCGTGTCGTGTCGTTCAATTTGGTTTTCTTGATGATGTGATCCTTATGAGAGAGACCGAGATGGAAATTAGGAACTGAGGAAGAAACAGTTAAAAATCGACGACTTTGACGAAGACGAAGACTACGGAGTGTGACCCTTAGCCGTGTTTCCCAAATTGATTTTGAAAGGCTATCTGCTTGTTTGCTTGCCACATTGAGTGGCTGACAAGCGCTATTGAGAAATATCAGTACAGTATGATCTTGTGCAGAGACGGAACTAAAATTTCGTAAATGCAAGAGCCGAATTATGAACAATAAGATTTCAAAATTTCAAGGTTTGGGAATTTAGACCTTGTTCAGTTAAGGGTCTTAATTTTTATTTTTATTTTGAACGTCGGAATTTAATGATTTGTTTGGTTTAGATTTTGACGGAGATTTTTGAATAATGAGTGGAGAGACATAGAAAGAAAAATGATATTAATAATTGAGGAAAAAACTGATGGAAGACCATGTGCTGTGTAAGTAATGCTCAAAAACAAATTTAACAACAATGCTTAAAAACATCCAACATGATAATTGAAAATTTACTAGTAAGATGATTCGTGCTAGGCGGAAATAATCTATGTCTCTACATGATAATTGAAAATTCTTAGGAGAAATCACGAGGACCCGCGAACCATGATGGTATCTAGACTTTAGACTCTAAAATATTTTTATTAATGAATTCTACACATCACAAAAATTTAGGTTGGACTAAAACTCCTATGAAGTTGTTTCATTTGGACTTTAGACTAATATGTTGTATATTAATGCTTCATTACTTTTTAGTTTAAGGCTATCCATCTACAGTACATAAGATTGGCCCAATCCAAGTTTTAGGAGCCAAATAAACGTCGTGGGAATAGTGAAATATTTAATAATTTGAGGCCTAGTTTTGAGAAATATGATTGAAAAGAGATGGTGTGCCGTGTCGTGTCGTTCAATTTGGTTTTCTTGATGATGTGATCCTTATGAGAGAAACCGAGATGGAAATTAGGAACCAAGGAAGAAACAGTTAAAAATCAACGACTTTGACGAAGACGAAGATCATGAGCATTAACTAGACAGCATATTAGTCTACAAAGTCCAAATGAAACAACTTCATGGAGTTTTAGTCTAGTCTAAGTTTTGTGTAGTGCAGAGTCCTTAATAAAATTATTTTTGAGTCGAGAATCCGTAAAAAGACAAAATGTCTTTAAATGATACAGGGCTTTGTATTGGCTAACAATAAAATGTCAATACTATTCATTTAATTGTCTTAATGAGCAATGGTCTTTATGGCTAAACACAAATATGATATTTTTTTTTTTTGTGTTTTCGATCTTTTGCACTTTCATAGGGAACCCTAATTTTTGAAGTATTTTCATAGGGTACCCTAGGTTTAGGCCCCCACTTTCATATGGTTTTAGGGTGCCCTTTCTTATTATAGGGTTTAACGGTTTACGGCACTTTCATTGGGTACCCTAGAGTTTTAGGGTAGCTTTCATATTAAGGGTACCACCAAAGACTTTTAAACACTTTCATAGGGTAACCCTAGTTTTTAGGCATTTCAACGCCGGTCAACTTGGAGGGAATTTTTTTTAAATCCTAGGTGAATGTCCTTCAACTTTAGTGGAAAATATTTTATACCTTATTATACAAAAAAAACCCTTATAGTATTCGTCATACTCCATTATCCTAACATACGATTGGGCTTGATAGTTTCACATCACCTATATACTTGGTAACCTAGATTTTTTCAATCAAGATTTCTTATTCGATTTACCGGATACCATCATGGTTTGGCGTGGCCTCACGATTTCTCCTAAGAATTTTCAATATTATTTAGCGGCCATGAAATTATTTCCACCTAGCACGAATTATCTTACTAGTAAGATCCGTCTGTCACGTTCAATTACCACAATTTCAATTAACAATCGCTGCATGAAAAATATTTGAAATTGCGGATAACAAACAAACAATTAAAAGGAAAATAAAATCAATTTCATACACACGAAATCATCTAATTCATTCAACCAAATCCGAATATTAAATCCAACGTACACAAGCTATGAAATTTACATTACTCGGAGTACAAACGTCATCTACGCTCTAGAAGACGGGTTTAGCCCGCTAGGAGGAGTTGGCCTCCTCTCCCCTTCTGCAAAACCCTCATTTTCCTTTATGTAAGAAGACAATTCTTTCCTTCTCGAACTCCTTCCCCTTTTTTCCTTCGTTCACATTACTCCTACTAGGGTAATGGCCCACCACTTGAATTGCAAACCATGATAGTGACAACACAAATAATCGACCACCAATGCCAAAGAAACCGATCGACCACGGCCACAGACGGTACACAAGGCCCACTCCAGGCACAGATGATCCGAATCGTTCAAAAATTTTCAAAAGAATTCAGAGTGGGCCCATGAGTGCTCAGCTTCATCCGATATGTGTAAGTATTCGATCCAATCATCCCATTTTTCGGTGCTCATTCTAATTTTTGAAAAATGAGATGATTGGATCGAGCATCTACACACATCGGATGGAACTGAGCTCTTTTCACGCTCACTTGGATTTTTTTTTTTTTAATTTTTGATCGGCCCAGATCATCCAATGCTTCGTTGTCTCTGATATAATAGAATAACACCTCAGCGTAGTGTTATTAATAAATGGTGTAAACTATGTGTTGGGCAGTCTACAAGGGAATTTGTTGTAGTATAGTTGGGCCTCCCTCGTGGATGGTGAGATTAATTAAGCGTACAATCAGGCTAGATAGTGGTGGATTAAGTGTTCCCAACCGGAATTGTTCAATAATTTAGTTTGACCTTTTAGTTAGTAAATTATGACAAGTTCCCCTCAGAATACGTTTGCATGTTCTACCCAAATTTATTTGTAGCACCCAACGTTGTCTACCTTTTTAAAGATACTTCACAAAAGGCTCCTTTAACAATTTCTTGTGGGAATGTCACCAGTTCCAAGATAAAATGTTAGGCCACACACTCGTAAGTAAGGGAATGTCATGTGTAGCCTTATTCACAAGTTTTTTTTTTCCCTTCTTTCCATTGGAGCTAAAAACTTTTAGAAATCACCACAATAAACGATTTTTTCAAAGGGCGGGTGCTCATTCAAGCGAGAAAGCTTTGAGAAAATGAGATCTGAAAATTTGTTGCTCTTTTTTCCACATCAATTGTTCCATCGAGGCATATTGTCAAACAAGTAGTGTTCATTCAAATTGCAAGGAGACCTTCAGGAAGAAAAAATCCCCAATGAAGAGTATAATAAGTAGTATATGATTTTCAGATGATTTCTAAAATCATAAAATTAGACTTTTTTGCACCTCATGCCTTAATAAAGATGATAGATCCCTCCAAGATTCTCTCAAAAAGTACAAAAAGTGAAGAAAGTAGAAGATAAATTACAAAATCTCCTCTCAATGTGTCACGTCCATCCTCCATTTTGGAAAAATAGAGGTGGATTGGACATTCTCTTACCACAAGATTGTACTGCTATTTCTCCACACAAAAAGAAAAAGAAAAGAAAAAGATAGTAATCTTCGTCTTCGTCTTTGTCTTCGTCAAAGAAAGATGGCTTCAAAAAGTCTTTGAGATGCTTTATGGATTAGCAATTTGCTTGGCCTTTGCTTCAATTAAAGAGGGTTACAACTATTTCAAAAAAGAATGATGTGATCTCACTTTCCCCGAACGAAAGGAAAAGCAAAAGGAAAAATAGTGCTTGTCGTGCAATGTAATCCATAATACACATCAATACAACAATAACCATATCAATGTAGTTCCCAATTGGTGGAGGTCGGGTTGGATACAGACCTGACATTTGACTATATGTGCTTAAAGTGGCTATTCACAAATATTTTTAACGACTCTCCTATACTGCCAAGAGCCGAGGATTGCAAGGGACCTTATGCCGTGGTAGCATGACTCCCAAATCAAAACTTGAAGGCATTAGAGAGGGCAGGTCATCTACAGATCCGATTCAATTGTGCTCATTATCTTACTTTGTTCAAAATCCAGAGCATCGGTAATGCACATAATCCATACTCATCAATCCGTACATTATAAACAACTTTGAAAAAAGAAAGATGAAATTTAAAAGAGCTTGGTGGCTGGTACTTAATTCATATGGTGTCGTGTCTTCGATTTGCACACAATCACACAATACTAATCTGAAGCGACACAGAGTAGCCCGAGGAATGAAAAACTGTTATTGTTCAACAAAAGTTACCGAACAAGCTACTAAAAGAAATAGTACATACATAAAGCAGTAACCAACTGTACAGTCTCATTTCTGCAGAAAAGATTTAACAGAACACATACAGGTCAACACCTTTTGCCTACCAGGAAATGAAAAATGCAGCTGATAAGTGATTAGCTAGCCTGCTTCGTTATTTAATACCTTCATCATGAACTAGCCATAATCACAAGCAGTTCCACGGCACTTCCGCCAACTGCCTCCTAGTAGAAAACAGTCTAGATATTCTTCTCTACGAATGCTGTCGAGCCTCCAAAGTACAAAGCCAAGTACATCCTTTTGTTCGCTTAAAGCATCATCATCCACCAGTGAAAAAGAAAATCTAATGTAGCATCTTTGAATAAGAGCAGTTATTTGTGCAGTCCATCAAACAAGACATAAAACCCATGAAGCCTGTCTTCTCCCTTGGTAGTGACATGCCCCTTTCCCGTCTTCGTAATACTCTTAGGAACTCATCAGTGCTCAAACTCCCATCACGATTTGTGTCAAACACGTAAAATATCATATCAATCACATTATCTGTGAGAGAGATGCCACAAACCTTGTGCCGAAGAAGATTACTTGATTAGTATGAAGGGCTCAATTGTTGGAAGAAAAAAAAAACTTGAGATAAAGAAATCTCTTTGTCCGCATTTGTTTGTGTTTTCACTATTCTGGACATCTAAATTAATCATTCAAATTTTTCATTTCATAATTTTATGATTTTAATCAACTTTTCCCTCAAGAACTAATTGATATCTTTTGAGTGGAATCTTGAATTATTTGACGATACATTATCTATTGACCTGATTAGAGAGCATGATTGCCCAAACCGAACAAAACAAATAGGGATGGAGGGAGTACTAGGAGTCCAAGGATAGAAAGAATACTTGGTATGCAGCTCTTTGGAAATCTGGCTTTGTCAATTGCCCAGTCACTTTTCCATGACTGAAGATTGCCATAGACAAAGGCTGTAATCTCTACCTCAGCTCGGCAAAATTCTTGAATTCTTCAAATGTAATGCGTACCTCTCTGAGATAAGGTTCATTGTTTAATTCTTCTACACGATCAAGAAACTTGTTTATATGGCTCACATCAGCAGATGCAACCATGGACAACGCAAAATCTTTGGCTGATATGGTTCCTTGTGACTTGTAGTCATAATGGGCAAACTCTAGCCGCAATATCTACATAATTGGAAAAAAATTACGATTACTCTGCCAATTGGGTACCACAATAAATCGAGTTAAGTAAAACATTCCAATTCATCATGTAGTTTTGAACTAGAATTTCAAGAACAATTGAACTAGGGGAAGTTCATTCCTCTCTAGAAGCATTCTTCCTCTATAATGCATTCCTAAAGGATAAAATGCAAATCATGGAAGTACTGATTGCTTTGGAAGAGTTCCAAGAATAAAGACGGCGTATATGGATTTCTATTTTCCTGATTTCTAATATAGAAACTCTGCTAAACTAACACGACAGAACCACACATCAAGTTACTACGGACAATTAGTTCCTAACACCAAATTTGAGGGCTATAATGTGATGACAACAGCAATATCGTCAGGAAGTGTAACGAACACAAGGTCTAGGAAATTGCAAAAACACGGTTGTGAGTGCGGCTTACCGATCTTGCAACCTGAAATTTAAGTTTTAAGTAAAGCATAAGACAGAGCTATTTCAAACCAGTTCAAGATGGATGCTAAACCCACAGTATTGCACTATAAAAGGCACCTTGACTTGCACTTGTAATGCACACTGAAAATGACCAGTAATGGAATGCAATGCAAATAGACTTGTTATGCATAAAAAGCCAGAAAGCACAAAATACAACCACCAAAAAACATAGTGTTTCCTGGTTAGAAGAGATCATAACACACATTATAGTCACTTCAAAAAAATTAGAGAGAGAGAGAGAGAGAGTGAGTGACCAACTAATTTCATCATGCAAGTCTCTGAGAAACTGCACAAATTTCTCATGCTCAAGGCATTCGTTGCCGTCTTTCCCAAAGAAGTACTCTAGGAGACCACCATTTTCTACAGAACCAGTAACATTTAGTCCAATACGCAGTCCATCTCTGTGGTGAGCCCCCTGCCTGCTATAAGTTCGCATCAATGCCATCACCTTCTTAAATTCCTCCTTGTCTATCTGTTTGTTCATTCAGGCCAGAGGTTGAAAACTTGAGAGTGCATACAAGATATAAGTAGATTCATAGTTTGAGTTTCAGCAAATGGAGAACTATTTTACTAGCTATTAGCAGCAATAAAGACTATATATCTTGAAGAAGGAAAAATCTATGATGTACCCGGGGAGACCATAAAAAGTTACAAAATATCTTTTGCCATATTTTGGGTAAAATTTACAGAAAGTTATGTCATCTTGTGGTTGATGTTATAGTTGGAAAATGTTATGCATCATTGTGGTAAATTTTGTGCCATTTGTGAAGAAAATAAGTCGGTATGAACTATGCGGTGAATGTTATTTTTATAATTGTTTTTTCAAGCTTATGCCATTTTTGTTGTGAATGTTATCCTTGGTACACCATAGAAGCTCCCCTTGAAGAATCCACAAACATCTAGTAAGCAAGTCGACATGTCATGAAATGTGTGTCACAGACTACATGGTAGACGTACCCATTATTATTCAGGTCAAACATTTTAAATGCTATAGAAAAGCTCGACTCCGATATGCTGAGAATTGTACAAAGAATATATACCTGCTATACCAACAACAAAAGAAAAAAGACAAAACTTTAGACACACTACGCGCCTTTTTATAACTTAAGAGGCTTGGATAATGTAGTGAACCCCAATTGTAGACATTTCGTACAAGTTGCCACTTACTCTGCAAATGATATAAGTCCATCACCATTTGTATCAAAAAGCATAAAAAAATCCAAAGGAGCACAATGCAACTCGCCAAGGACCAACTCTCCTTTCAGAAATCCCTCTCTAACACGATTGGATTCAGATGGAGAAAAAACGGGGACAATCGCCCGCATCAAATCAGCTGGTGTCATAAGTACCTCTCCACTTGGGGTTCGGATCGATGCAAAGTACTCAAAAACCTAAAACAACAAAACCACAAAATATATTGAACACGAAATAAATATTTGGTCATGGAAGCAAAACCTGCTTTTGGAATTAACTTCCTGTGACTTACAATCTTGTGTAACTTGTGGCTCTAGGATTGTGACAATGGATTCAAATGTAGAGCTCAGGACTGGTGTAATCTAATTAGTTAGGAATCTAAAGAATGCAGTCATCAACGGATCAACCAGACAACCACATGTATAATAGCTAGAGACAATAGCACAGGCATTATAGAGTCCCAATGCACACTTAACTGGTGATTAAATCCATCCCTTTCCTAGATTAAAGGCACCAAAGCGACACATTCTTAAGAACCAAAAAAGCATTTCGTACGCTATGTTTTCAATACATTATTGGAGAGGTAAGAAATCTAACAATGATTTTACTTGTTCTAATATCCAACATATTCAGGCGGTCATCATACTATATCTCTTGATGACATAC
Source organism: Rhododendron simsii (assembly GCA_014282245.1). Taxonomy (NCBI): domain Eukaryota; kingdom Viridiplantae; phylum Streptophyta; class Magnoliopsida; order Ericales; family Ericaceae; genus Rhododendron; species Rhododendron simsii. Next base: position 7,381,964 of record CM024953.1, on the reverse strand, counting down.
AAGCTTTGGTTAGTATTAAAGAAGAGATAGTAACGCGAATATAGATAAACTAAATTCTTTTATTGTGGGATTTGCATTCGTTTATCATCTGATATCTCACAACATCCAATATAAAGTGACCGAGATAGCTCCACTGAGAAATTGACAATATATAGCTATAATATTTATATTTGTCAGATCAGGATTTCAACCGAATTACGTACAACAACATTGGCAACCTTATGCCCTGCTTGGGTTGATAGTTGTAATAATAGAATATCTTCAGTGAAGTTGCATACCTTTTCTGGAGGACTTTGCATCCTCATGCGTTTTTCGTACTTAAAGAAAACCTTTCTCCTATATGCATCTGAAAATACAAATATGACAGTATAACGAAGAGTTACCTCTTGTAAATAGAAAGCATGACAGATTAGATAACTATTAGCTAAACAAAATGAACAATGTCCAGATAAGCGAGTGACCACTTTTTCCAACTGTAGACATGAACACCAAACCCTTTGAAACTACAATGGAACTTCTAGGTCAAAATAAAGGTAAATAAATGGGCTGGCATCCTACCAATTAGCCACCGACACTCCATTCGCAAAGCATATATGGTCTTTCACACGTAAATGACTTAACTTTAAACCTCACACTGAATCTACTATGGATGCAACTTAGGTCACCCAACCATGATTGCAAACCCTAACAGTTTAACCTATGAAGAGAATCAACAACTTAACAAGGTATCAAAGCTCAGGTTGGCAGCGGTCTTGGGTTCAAGCTTCATTTGTTCCTCACTAGCATTCTGCCTCTTCACTTCATACTTTCTATCTATCTACCAACAAATATTTGTATCTCCATGTGCAAGACGAGGTTGCAAGTGAAGAAAGGCGTTGAATGATGTGATATACATTCTTCAGCTCATTTCCTACCTGCTTAAGTTTTCAGGACAATTAGAACTTACTATGTGCCACCACGGCATTTCACATAATGATGCTTTTACTTTTCTAACCAATTTTGTAGCCTAGTTATACACTATAGTGACAGGGAAACTCCTGTCCCTGCTTTGAATTCTTCCTTCATCATAGTGAAACAACTTCAACGAGAAAAATATTGCACTGACCTCGGGATGTTCACATCGATCTGTGATGTACCCCTATGTCTAACATTCGGTTGGACTCCTAAAATAATTGTTCCAGCTTTGTCCTATCTTTTGTTTCATTTCTCCAGCCGAGCGATCCCAAACAGCGGTTACGGATCCACTACCATAAATTCGATGCATAGTCTCAGGATTCAAAAGTGTGTTCCTAAACAGTCTCATTCTTATCAATAATGAAACCATTTCATTTACCATGTTCCATGTTAGCCACACTAGTCATCATTTGTATTCTTCGATGTAAAAACAAGATTTTACTTGTAACAATTAGCCACATTTTGATTACAGACAAGGTTAGGGTACATACCCCTAAAATACGGTGTACAGTATTCACTTTTGTATTTGGAGCCAAAAAGTCGCATCCCACAACAAAATCTCATAATTGTACAGTAACAGATTTGTATCTTGGGCCACAAAAATTAATGAAGAACACCACGAAAAATAAAAACAACACTGCAAAAATTTCATAATTTTGCATTGCATTTTTTGGCATTGGCCATCTTTTAATTCATGGATTGGACCACAAAAATTCGTAATAGTAACAACAAAAACTTATGAAATAAATCACAAAATTCATATCTTGGCTACAAAAATTCATAAGGCGTGCACCGTATATCCCAAAAAGGAGAGTGTACCGAATACTCATGGTAAGTATTTTTTTGCTGTTGTTGTGGAAAGTATGATGCTCTTGTGAATGTGTGCTTTGGATTCTTTTATTTTTCGCATTCAATTCTCATAATCGTACCCAAATTCCTGATAGAAATCCAATGTTATTGATTAGTACCTCCAAATAGGAACTTGGGTTTCTTCTCAGGCTCCATACTCTCTTCCCCTGAATCCGCCAAAGCCCAAAACGAATTCGAATCAGGAACAGGGGAGGACCAATAACAGCGCCCTAAGCCCGGCCCAACAACGACGGCCCATGACAATACCGATTTGAGAACCGATTCCATATTTGTGCAGCCGCTGCTCTTGTTCTCACCATAGCTGGTCGACCCACCACAAGATGATCTGGACGACGATGATGGGCCGTTCGATTGGGTGGAGATCGGGCAGCGGATGGGGCGTTGAGCTGATATGCCACGGCGGATCGACGGCCAGGATGGTCTCAGCAGTGCCCGAGAATAATGCATAGTATACGTGTTTTGATCTTTTGATTCTTTGAAGTTTAGCTAAAAGGAAAAGGAAAGTGATAGGGATTTGTGGAGAAAGGGGTGTTTTCATGTGAATGGATGGACATATACACATTTTAGAGAGAGAGAGAAAGAGAGAGAGCGGAGGCGGAGGGGCAGGGTTGGCTGAGCTCGAAACGGGCTTTTTCCCAGGAGTTAGTTTTGTTCGTTAATCGAAAAGACGGGAATGGGTTTTATACTGATTCCGGCGCATTATGTTGCGTGTTTGGAGCGTAGAATAGAAATGCTTTCACCCACCACCCCCCCATCCCCCCCCCCCCCCCCCCGGTATGTTGGTCTTTGATAATAATAAACAAATAGAAAAATCATAGACAATTACGCAAATTAACCGACTCCTGTGATTCACACAGTATTTTTAAAACGAATTCACCGGCTTATCGTAAAGTGTTGAAAGATTCTGCCGACATCTGTCTCCCAAGAATAAAAGATTTCTGACAGTCGCAACTTTGAACTCTTTTAGCTAAGGGAATTATATTTGTAATAACATTCCCCCACAAAAATTAGGCTCTGTTTGGAACTTAGGGAAAGGAAAGGAAAAGAAAGGAAAATAAAAGAGAAGGAAAATGAGAGGAAAATTGGAGGGAAAGTTTACTATTCACTACACTCAAAATTCTTATTTTCTTCACTCTTTCTTTTCATTTCCTTTTCATAGGTTCCAAACTGAGTGCATTTTATGATATTATGGAAATGTTTTTGGGTCAACTACTGTACTGATTGGGGGAAAAATTATATAAATAAGTTTTTAGTGCTCATAGTCATAGCCATAGTGAAATTTTGACCAAAAACTTGAAGGGCTGAAAAGTAAGAAAAAAAAGCATATATATTTGCATGGAGGAAATACGTGTTAGTAGTCTGTAAGGTGTTTGCGCATTAAAGAGATATACGCTGGGTGTGTTGTGGAATAATAGACAGAAGGAAAGCAAAAAATGGAAAGAAAGGAAAGCTCGACATGAATCAAGAGGTTGGATTGGACAAGTGTCCTATTTTACGGTGAGCCAACCAACAACATCTTCTACAACCAACTGAAACTAGCTCAATTAGTCAAAATTTGTGCATCTTTTCCTTGGATGAACAATTTTGTTTTCTTTCTTTGTTTCTTCTCTGTGGTGGGCTTATTTCCATCTCCTCTACCGGCTATGTTTAAGTTTGTGGTTAATTTGGGGTCAATCTTTATATCTTTGTGTCGTACTTATTGCTTAATTCCTTGGATAGTATCATAAAAGACTTGTAGAGGATTCTAGGTCGTCGTGACATATGTTGTACCCTCTCGTGGGTAGAGGGATGAGGAATGAAACGAGCTTAATTGTAGAAGCTCTTGAGTTGTGAATATTTTGTGTGTCAAAATTGAGATGGAGGATGCCAATTTTGACTATGATAACAAAACTGGTGAGGGGAAACAGAAATCAAGATACGACAAAAAGAGAAAAATCATAAGCAAACCGATGCTCATTTTTCATACGGTATCCTAAAACAAACTCGCTGGCATATAACCGAAAGTGTCAAAGAATTCTGTCAACGTCTGTCTTTTAGGATTCAATATATTAGTTCAAACAGTCGCAATTGTACTACACTGAACTCCGAGAAATAGAACTACGTTGTTAACGAAACAAAACTTATAGAAGCTCTAGATCGAGTTGTGAATATTCGCGGTGTCAAAATTGAGGTGGAGGGTGCCAATTTAAATGCGCATAAGGGAGACCATTCAGTCGCACGATTCATCATATTATAATTAGTTTGGTAACCAAACCCTTCAACTCAAGAAATCGTTTCTGAGCTAGTTAAGTTATATTTAAAAAGTGGGGCCCAATTATGTGAGTTAAGTTATTGTTAGTTAGTTTATGTGTTTGACTGTTTGTGTTTCAGTAGGATAACTAGCATTGTGTTAAATTAAATATGAACTCAACCAAAAGTAGGTCTCATGATTGTACCTTTCAATTTGTCTCCTCGGTGGTATCCTTTCATCCTCAACTCGAAAGGGAGAGAGATAGAGAGAGAAGTGTCCAACCGGATTACTTTACACGTGGTTCACATCCAAGTAATGGGGCCCACTTAATTGCAATTTCTGCACCACTCACAGCTATGTTCTGACTTTATTTTTTTGGACTTCTTACGCACTTTAACAACAAGCTAATTACATTATTGGAGAGACACAAAACATTAATATCAACTAGCTGACCTAATTTCTGAACTAATTTGGTCTTAACTCTATTATTGGAGATGGCCCTGAGCGTAAGTGTCAGACTCTTCAACTCTTACAAACCAAAAAACTAGGGAAAATGACGGCAAATTATGTGTTTTGATAATTAATATATGCTAAGGATATTTTTAACATTAACAAATGTTCTTAGCATGTCCTTGACGGGTATTAAATATCAAAACACGTCCTGAGTCGTCATTTTTCCAAAAAACTATAGAGCTGCATATAGCCCAAGTCCAGCAGCCTAAAGCCCCCAAACCATTTAAGATTCTAGGGAGTTAAGACTTAAGAGATAAGGTTAATAGGCTCAAGGACCAATACCATGAGCCCAGTCCAGTCTTGGTTGCAGTACCGCACGTCTGCACGCATGTGGTCAGCGGGCCACAAAGCCCACATAAAACTAGGATACTCCTTAGGGCCCAAACCCATCTACAAATTTTGGACTTAAATGATGCAGGCCGAAACCCGCGAAGGATGGGATAGTCCCGGGAAGCCAATCACCGGGGGCAACGGAATCACTCGACGTTGCTAATCGTGGAAGACATTCACGCGACAAAGTCACACACTTGATTGTCAGAGGAATCACTCACTCTCAAGCAAGAAATACGTATATACTTGCATATATTTTTCATAAACTCAAACTCTCCTTTTCATTCATTAGAACTCATATAAATAGGCATAACAAAAGATGACTCAACAAGACTCAATAAAGACTAGACAACTTCCTAGACAGACTTTTCAAATACCTAGACAACTATTATCCAAAGACACAACTTACTAGATAGTCAAAACACATATTTTTAGACCAGAAATTAAAAGACATTGACTAGAAACTAAAAGACACTTTGAACTAATTAAGATAACCCTTTGTTTTTCCGATTATCATTAATTTGCTCCTGCGTCATACTCCATTTCTTCAAAAGAACTTGTCCTCGAGTTTAACTTCCCACGATCCACGGGTTGACCAATGAGCCTTTCCATCCTTTGCTTTTGCCAGAGATGTTGTTTGAATTTTGGTTTGTGACCAACTCGAGAGTAGAACACTTTCATGACTCTTGAAAATTGGCCATCAACCATCTGCAGTGGAACTATGAAGCCAGACAAAAAGTCAATTTGTCGCAAACTACTCCTTGCCATTTTACTCCCATAACCGTTCGTATTTCGAGCAAATAAAATCAGCTCGCTCAAAACTTTCTGAACCAAGTCTTCTTTTGAACACTCCAACCAAAAAGGATCCTTGCAATGTAGGGATGGTTTTGCTACATGTAACTCCAAGTTATTAATCATTTCTTGATTAACAACTTCAACAACACCAACTTTTTCGCCTTTCAAGTTATAAAACGTATCCTCTCCGACAATTTTCAAATCTTTACAATTCACCATGTTACCAAAATCACATTTAGTAGTGATTAGGAAACCATCGTCCGTCTACTCATTGTACCTTGGAGGTAGAGTCCAATCAACTTCTTGTAGAGGGGACAAGTCTCTTGACGAGAATATCTCCTCCAAGTTCATTCCATGAAATATGATGTCACTGTTTATCTTCCACGGGATCAAAGCAGTAGCAACTCCATTGTTTTTGTGATATGTCCTCGGTCTTTCACTCAAGCTCAACATTTTATCTCAAAATGCCACGGGATGAAAACTCAGCAGGGCAGGATCACCGCTCTGATACCAATTTGATGCAAGCCGAGACCTGCGAGGATGGGATAGTCCCGGGAAGCCACTCACCGGGGGCAACGGAATCACTCGACGTTGCTAATCGCGGAAGACACTCACGCGACCAAGTCACACACTTGATCGTCAGAGGAATCACTCACTCTCAAGCAAGAAAACACTTGCATATATTTTTCATAAACTCAAACACTCTTTTTCATTTAATTAGATCTCATATAAATAGGCATTACAAAATATGACTCATCAAGACTCATGAAGACTAGACAATTTCCAACATAGACCTTTCAAATACCTAGACAGCTATTAACCAAAGACACAACTTACTAGATAGCCAAAACACATATTTTTAAACCAGAAATTAAAAGATATTGACTAGAAACTAAAAGACACTTTGAACTAATTAAGATAACTCTTCATTTTTCCGATTATCATTATTTTGCTCCTGCGTCAATTTACAGAGACCATGATCAATCTTTTGGCCATTTCGTACAAATGAGAACTGTTCTAGCCTGGAAATAAAATTGATAGGAAAATGTGTTTGAACTTTGGATTGCTGTTTCGAAATCCGCCTGGTGGAATTGCTTTTTCGAAATCGGTTTTTGAGAAAACTGTTCTCGAAAGGCAAACACTCACATTTTTGGTCTTGTTTTTTTGATGTCAGCAAAAATGGTTTTCGACTAAGTTAAACTTCCTTTGCTTTTTCTTAAAACTAGTTCTTATTCAAAAAAGTTCCTTAATGTGCTCCGGAGACCGTCACCATTTCTTAAAAACAAGTTTTTTGGGAGATTTATTCTGGACACAGAACTGAATTTCAAAAACGAAAAACACAGCACAATACTAAACAGTACTTTAGTAAATTCATAGTTTGTTTAGTCACTAATTGTTGTTTAATTAATCCGCAAATCATCTGAAATATTCAATTTGATCATTGACAAAATTTGATACACTTGACACTTGAACCAAGTAAAGTTAACTCTGCTTGATCACCAACATTAATGAGAATAGCATGGGGAACAATGGGAACTCTGAACCACTGTCCATCTTGCAAAATTTGAAGGCCTTCCACTTCTTTGTCTTGCAACAGAAAGGTAATTGTTGATCCATCCGCGTGTGGTTTGACACCCAGAGTAAGATCAGGCCTCGGACACGGAGGGTAAAAGTTAAATCTTGCAATCATCGTTGCTCCCTCTCCATACTGTTTCAGAAAACAGTCTTCCTCTATGTTCAATGACTTTGCCATGGATTTAAGGAGGAACTCGTTCATGAGTGATAATATATTCATTTAAAAATTTAGGGAAAGTGTAAAAATTTGTGGAAGTGAAGAGAAAGAAAAGAAAATACTCTAATAGAAAAATCTAGGGAAAGTGTAAAAATTTCCAGTTTTGCTTTTGAAAAGAAAAAGGAAGAGAATTGCCAAACTTCTTTTCCTCTCCTTCTGACACAATTGATAAAATTGGTTCGATGCAGACGTTGACATATCTTCTTTCCTATTTTGTATTTCATTTTATGATTGGTAGGAGAGGAATATGAGAAGAGAAAATAAAACTGGCGGAAGTCACGCTATATCGAATTTAGGTACCATGCCTTGTAAGAGAGCTCATCATCCACAAGGTCACCCCCTAAACTAACTTGGAAAAAGAGGAAGGAAAAGGGTGCAGAAAAGTGAGAAGCAAATAGCTTTGCGCTTTTATCGTCATTCATTTTTGCCTTATACAGGGAAATATGGAGAGTAGACCTGCCATGATTCGAAGAAAAAGAGAGTTGGTCAGCTAAAGAGACGAGATTTCACTATCTCCTCCCCCTACTATATAACCGGTCCCAACTCTTTCCAAGGCTACCTTGATAGTTTCCCAACGTAGGGCTTTCTATCTATAGTTTGCTGGTGGTTAGAACCAAGAAACTAATGGGGATTTTTGGGGCATTGCTTGTACAGACCTTGGTCTGGCCGGCTGTAACTACTGAGGTTTGTAGGGGTCCCCCTGTCCTTCCAATCAACAAAACAAAAAAAGGAAATTCTGCTAAAGAGACAAGATTTCACTATCCGCTCCCCCCTAGAACATAACTGGTCTCATCCCTTTCCAAGGCTACTGTGATAGTTTCCCAATGTAGGGCTTTCTGTCTATAGTTCGCCGGTTGTTATAACCAAGAATAGGGGTTTGGGGGGCATTGCTTGAATAGACCTGTCAGACCTTGGTCTGGTCAGTTGTAACTACTTGAGGTTTCGAGGGTGTTCCCCTGCCCTTCCAATCAATGAAACTAAAAGAGGAAACAAAGGAAACTGAATTCTTCCTTAAATTTCAAAATCATCGTCTGCTTTCTCATTTGGCAAACAAGGGAACAATGACCCTAAAATATGCATCATTTTCTATAAGAACATATATCTTCCTTACAAGATTTTAGTAGCATGATGGTTGACATACCTAAAATTCTCAGGATTTTCAGGCCAAAATCTGAGCTTTATCTTGTCTTCTGGGTATACTGTAATATACAACCGATCGGTCCAATCAAGAGTTTGATGCTCCGAAAGCACTGAATCAGTCCCATACCCTTCAAGGTCACCAACTGTCCTTGCGTATTTCTGTTTCTCATCAATGGGAAGTGCAAAGAATTGTTTGCCAATTTCATGCACTTGGTCTAGGAAAGAGGCTGTCATTCCATGATTTATAGCCTGAAATTCCAAAACCAGCATTCAACAAATCGAAAACTGAAATACGTAAGGCCGTGCTTGGAAGGCCAGCAAAATTGTGACTCATTTTTTTTTTAAAAAAGACCAAACCAAATGGAGATATTTTACAGATATATATTCAAATCTGTTATCTCATAGACCCACCTAAAAAGACTGAATTATTAGCTCCTATTCCCTTTTCAAATGCTAAAATGCCCTTTTCCTTCCTTTTCTTCTTTTTCCATAGATTGCTCATTGCTCCACATAGACAAACTAAGCATGAACATCTATTGAAGCTCATTAAGCTTCCAAATGAAGTCTGAACATGTTGCTAATTCTACTCGACTCGTTCAGCTTATGATGTTTAAAATTCATGTTAGTCGAGATCCATTCGATTAAAGCTCGTTCGAGATCAGCTCGTTTGTAAAAACAAGATAGATCATTTAAGTTTCAAACCAAACTTGAACAATCAAACTAATCAGCTCGTCTGCCTCGTTTATCAGCCAAACCCACTAATCACAGAACAGCATAAGTGCATAACCAACAAATCACATTATTCAGTCAACGAGACACAAAACCCACTTAACAAAAAACCCAACTGGGAAAAACAAATTGGGTTTTTAGACAAGCAAGTAGTGAAACCTGAAAGCAACCACAGGAGCCAAGAGCAGATCGGAGTTTTCCAAGCTCTTCTTCTCCGGCAGCGGATTGAGATGCGAGGAGACTCAGATCAATTACTGGGACCTCAATCGGTGGATAAGAAACATCAGTGGCTGCATGTTCACCCTTCTTGTATATGTATTTTTCAGGCAGTTCACCCCCGCTGACGATCAGTTCTTGGACTGGCTTTGACAGTGATTCCGCCATGGCTAAGGTGAGAAAATTCTGGGAAATGGGTTTGCACAAGACAGCCGTTTGATAAGTGTTGAGCTAAAGTTAGCTTGGGGACAAACAGTCAAGCACAATATAGTTGACCCACTTTATCCACGTTAAAACTTGAAATTGTGGAAACAAAACCGGCTGAGACGAGCCAAGTTTTGTAATATTTGAGTTGAGCTCATTTATTAAATGAGCCTAAAAATTGAGTTTAAAAATTCTGGTTTATTTATCAATAGTTTTTATTGACGAGCCGAGCTTAGACAAATGAGTTGAGTTCTTTCAAAACTAGCTGAGTTTTAAAATGGTGAGCTCAGTTCATCTATTTTACAAGCCTAAAACTTTGAGCTCAAGCTGAACCGAACCATGAGTTGCTCGCGAGTGGCATAATTAATTTCCAGCCCTAACATTAATCAATCATGTATGTAATAGTAAAAGAATTCAGGCTTTTCTACCATTCAAGTCTCTAGCCATCTATGTTATCTCTCCGTTCAAAAGTGTTTTTTATGGTTCAGATTTGTTGAAAGAATCTTTCCAAAAAGAATAATTCTTTCTCGAAAGAATCTAAGTAAACTTTGGACCTTGACTATCGTGATGGCGGGCCACTGCCGGCGGCGGCGGCAAAAGATGAGGATGCTATCGATGACAGAGGAGGTGATATGCCGAAGAGAGAAAATTGTGTTTCGTCAGCAAGGGTTCCACAGTAGAGAAAAAGATTGGGTGTAGCTTAGCCTTTTGGTTTTTGGTGTGACCTACACATGTCATTGTTTGAGGAGTGGGGCAGAGGGCTGAGACAGAGAAAATCGGACAGAAGATCCCGTGTCAGATGAGAGAAAGGGTTTCAATCCAAACCGTCCAAAAATATATTGGATGACCCGAATATGCTAAGAATGGTACCACGTGGTATATACCTGCCTTGCACCGAAAAATTTCTCATTTCTGCTTGTGGAGTCGTGGACTACAAAACACAGCCAGCCAGAGTGGTCCTCTCCTTTTCCGAGTTTGTCACTGCTCTGTGCACTGGACTCTTGAAAATTCCATTTGTCAAACTCAGAAAGCCAAATCTCAGAGAAAAGTTGTTTTGGCATTGACGCAGGAAAGTGCTTTTCTTACAAAAACTTTTACTGGGACAGTACTGTCACCAGAATGATGTGATGACGAGTCTTTTTTTTCAACTTCAGCTTCCTTGATTAGGTTTCACCGTTTAAGGCTCACAACTCGGCAACATTAACGTTGAAGGAAAATTTATGTTCATTTGTTTGTTCCTCACCACCTCCATTATCCCTGAGTATTGCTACAGGTACCGACCAAATCCATAGGGAAATCGTACCGACGGCGTCGCCGGCCGTCCTCCGGCCACCGGACGGCCGATCCGAGCCGTCCAAAAATTTTAAAAAAAAAAACCGAGGGGGTCCGTGCGGGATTCAAGGGCATCCGATGTGTGTAGGGTGCTTGATCTACACACCCTTTTTTCGTGTATATACATATATATATGTATATACACGAAAAAAGGGTGTGTAGATCAAGCACCCTACACACATCGGATGCCCTTGAATCCCGCACGGACCCCCTCGGTTTTTTTTTTTAAAATTTTTGGACGGCTCGGATCGGCCGTCCGGTGGCCGGAGGACGGCCGGCGACGCCGTCGGTACGATTTCCCTATGGATTTGGTCGGTACGTTTATCTTTTCCGATTATCCCTTTATCTGTCACTTCTTTGCAGAATCCAATATTCAAATATTGGAGATTTCAGCACCTATTTCTAATCATTGTCATTCCTTTGTTATTAATTTCGGTCTGCCAAGCTTTCAAAGTCTTCAAATTCTCTTAAGAGGGGTTAGAATATCTCCCCAAAGCATCTGAAACCTTAAGACCACCGATGTTCAGGTGTGTTAGGGTAGGGCATCTCTTCCAAGGGTTAGCTCTTCCAGTGGACATGCCAGCAAAAGCAATTTTAATGCACCATGGATTTCCAAATATTGGCCCTCGAAAGCAACGAGCTTGAGCTTCTATAATGGAGAACGTGTTTTTTGCGACAAAACGTATATTCTTGAAGAGAGTTCTGAAAATTCCGTGAGACATTTACAAGAAGTGGGGAGTTGAGTTCTATTATAAATTCACCCTTCTTAGTTGACTCTTGTTTCCTACATATCCTACATTTTCAGAACGGCAAATTGATTAACTACTAGCACCGTGCCCATGCCCGTTTGATGTAAAGAAAAAAAAAATTAGGTTCTAACTGATGTTTATTTTGCCCTGCACAAAGAAAAAAAAAATTTATGGATGATGCTGAGAAGTGCCATGACCAAATTGTAAGCTAAGTTGGTCCTTTTTTTTGAAGTTTTGTTAACATCCAAAAGCAGAGATGGCTACAATCTCCTTCACAAATATACCATTCACAATGAACCATGCACTACATAGTAAGCATACTACTGCTAATACGCGTTCGAAATCCATAAGTAAAGAAGTTGTGATCCATTATCCACACGTACAAATACCATTCAAATGAACCAAATTGAAAGCTAAGCTGGTCTTTTATAGTTTGTTAACATCCAAAAGCAGACATTGTTACAATCCACTCCACAAAGATATCATTTACAACGAACCATGCACTACATAGTAAACATACTACCTCTAATAAGCGTTCGAAATCCATATGTAAAGAAGCTGTGATCCACTTCACACAAATACCATTCAAAGGGACCTTCCACAGCATACTGCTATTGTTGTCACAGGTCATCGATACTCAGCAAATAGCACAATAGCTGGAAGGTTAATAAAGCCCTTAAATTTTCAGTTTGATGTAACATAAACCCTCCAATTCCTCTGCATATAATTGCATTCAGTCCAGTCTTCGAATCAATTCCTATCACAGTGCAATTGATAAAGGGAAGCATTCCACTTCACAAACGGTAAGTGTTTGGATTCCTTCCGGTACATTTTGGCACTCACATAGAACATCCACGAAACAGAACAGTTACTCTTATTGTCAATAATACGCGACTTAATCGTATGTAACTAGTACTTCATTCATAAAACCAATTATGTGCATTTCTGTTAACAAAAACAACCTCCAACGCAAATTGTTTGTACAATTTGTAATTTCTTTGCTGTCTCGAAATGATTGTTCAGTCTGAAAAGTCAATGTAAGAAAATCTAGAAAATCGTAGGATTCTCCAGCAGTGGACAGACAATTTGGAACAGAATGTGCATCTCTACAAAGATTTAGTAATTGAATCAGAATATAACTAATAACACCTTGCCACATGAAATGTATGCTTTAACTATTACTATTCGGAAGTAATTAATTTGAAAGCGAAAGGTAAGTGGATCATTTGTGCAGAAAATCCCTGAACTTGTCTTGAAACAGTTCTTAACTTCATTAAACCGGAACTTAGCCATCCCTTTCAAAAACCTCCAATCTGGTTTACTCATTTTTTCTAAAACATCCCTAGCTAGACTATTGAATCAGTCTAATTATTGCAGAGAAATCTAGACAAAAAATTCTTGTTCTTGATTATTCCCTTCCCAGCTGCTCGGTTTCATGCATTGCCCCTCTACGTACTGCTGCTGCTCATCTTCGCATCTCAACCTGTTGATGCTTGTTACTACATCTCTTGTGTATTTCTCTTCTTATCATACTTCCCAACTTTTTTGACTCTTCCTCTCCCCTGTAATATAGTTGTCAAAGGTGCGGTGCACTCGCACAACCCCCAGACGAGGCAACATGAACAGGGCACAGCCTAGACACAAAAAGGCGAAAAGGCGCAAAAAGGCGTGCTTCTTTCAAAATTGATCAGAGCCCTAGGATTTTGCCGTGTAGTTAAAACTATTACCCTAGCCGTCAGATCTCAAACATAGCAAAAGCGTCTACTATCCTCCCCTGGTATTCGATCTCTCTCGCCTACCTCTCACAGTCTCAGCCGACTTGAGAGAACTCACGGCTGTTACTCGATTGTCTCCTGCTGCTCGCCTACATCAGTCGATCTCTCATCGACTCAATTCTGTCCTCTTAGTGGTCTCTCTTTGTCGTCTCTCTCAGACCTCAGTCAAGGTATTCTAGAATCTCCCCTTTCCTCTCCCTCTCTCTCTCTCTCTCTCTCTCTCTCTCTCTTCATACGTATATCAGTATATGTAAACTACATATAGTCCTATTATATACACAATACAAGTAACACAACACACTGACATAGTCATGAATAGGAAAAGGATTATTTTTTTAATCTTTTCAGAATTAGCATTATATTCAGATTTCAGAAATACCTGTATGTACAAAAACAAGTTTGAATTTATTAGAATTATTTTTTTATGGTATGCTTTCTAAAACTCATTGGCTTAGTGTTTATTAGTGTATGCTGTTTTTCCTTTTTTTTCCACATAGATGCGCCTCGTCTTGCCTTGCACCTTTCACCCTGGGCACAACAGGACTTTGCGCCTTTTGCCTTTGATAACGATGCCTCATATTGTGTTTTCCGCTGGTCTCTCTTTGCTGGAACCTTTTCCCTACTCTACCAGTTCAGAACTTCTGAAACTCGACATTCCCAACTCCACCATGAAGCAATAAATCCATACTGTATACTAAGATTTAACACCTAATAATGTGGAAGGACAACCACCTATCTTCGAAAGTAATAATTATGTTTTCAAAACCAGCACAATGCAGCAATAATTATTTGCCCCAGGCAAATAAGTCTGAAGCGTATAGAGTAGCAGAAGAAACACAAGAGAAGCTCCAGAAATCAGAAATCTTTTTCTTCGAAATATTTTGGTCCCATTAAGTCAAAATTTTGATCAGCCCAAAGGGTTGGCCTAGTGGTCTAAGGTATGTGACTTGGGGTTTGCTTCCTCTGTTAGTGTCATGCTCGAAATATCTTAGGTGATATCAACTTTTTTAGGATTAATCTATACAAAACTTTACTCTGTCTTTAATTGGAACCCTCATAAATAAGCGGGCTAATTGGTCCCCAAGACTAGTCGAGGTGCGCCAGCGGCGGAGCTAGAATTTTAGACCGAGAGGGCCCGACTTAAGAATATTTTATTTAGAAATGTATTTAGAAAATCGTGTAGCTTTTTGTAGTACATTACTGTATTATATTGTTTATGATATTGTTTTGTTATTTGGTTGACAATTGCAATGCTCATGCATGTGTGGTTATTTTCGTCTATGGAAAAAATTGAGAAAATTTTACACGGCAATGTAGAATAATTATTTTAGTTTTTGACTAGATCAAATCAAAATTATTTAGATTTTCAAAGATTTGTGTAAATAATAGTTATGTTATATACATCTATATAATATTTCCAAATTTTAAAATTGGGGTGGTCCGGCCAATACACACCTCCGCCTCTAAGGTGCGCCCAAGGCTTATGTTTGAAATATCAGTAGGTCTCGACTCTCGATTCCGGGTGCTGATACGGGCGAAATTGCGGTGTGAATGAAAATCGCATAATTAAGGGGGATACGTAATGGTATCAGGACTCGACGGGACTCGGTATACACCGTAACGCATGGGCCATATTGGAGCTCGGGACCGATACTATCCACCGATACTGTTAAGCTACGACTGATATGTTCCGAAACCGTGACATCGCAAGTGCAACTGATACTGTTATGGCGACCAATACCGAGATTTTGAACTATTGCGGAAACTCACCCGAACACCTGACTTATCAAAGGAAAAAGTTAAAAATTTGATGATGGGGAGTGGGTGTTGCAAGCAAAAACCAGACCTGGAAGCAACCCCATGAGGAGAGAGCTGATCTGTCATCTGAGCTTTTCTGGTTCTGTTTCTCCGGTGGGTGATGATGAGGAATGAGCGAGAGAACGTCGCCGCCGATTGGTGGACTGATTTGCATATTTTCTCTGTTTGGGGAGAAACAGGGTAGCTCCGGCCGTATCCATTTCTATGGAGAGAGAGAGAGAGAGAAGCGCTTGAAATAACAATTGATATTAATATAGTATAAGTTTAAGTGTTATTGTTGATATAATGAGCATATTAATTCATTTCAAAAAAAAAAAATAAAGGAGCAAATTCAACTGAGTTCGGCCCCGTCCAATCACTTTAAATGGATTGAAGAGAACATTCTATTCAATCCCGGCTTGGTAAAAAAATTTTCAATCACTGATTGAGATTATTCATAATTTTTAATTTACTGAGACCATCAAGCATGCAAAAATCAGTATGATCAATTATTGTTTGATATGATTTCAAAACAGATTCATATTGCAAAAGAATTTAGAAAAGGAGTTTTGTTCCACTGTTGTAATCTTACATTTTGCAAGATAACGTATTTCAAAATCATATCTAGTGATGTCCAATAAACTTGATTTTTGGAATATTTTATGTTTTCAACGAGCAAAACAAAATAAACTGTTTCGATGATTGACGTGAGATTGTAAGAAATTTTTTCGGGCCCGGATTGAAAAGAGTGTTCTCTCCAATTAATCGAGAGGAGCTAGACTCTATTAATTTATTATAATTCGGATGATTGGGTTTCATAGTCATATATTCAAGTTATTCACATTGCTTTTATTAAGTTTTTGTCCACTAATATCATAAAGTAAAATTATAAGTGTTGGTAGGGGCGGAGCTAGAATTAATTATTTGCTAGATCATAAATTGGTCCCATATGTTAGCACTTATATATAAGTTAACTTATTGAGCTTATTTGCTTACAAAAAGCTGTTGAAGATTGTTTGTTGTCAATACATAATTACTTATTTATCTTTTTTAGCTTATAAAGAAGAAAAAAAGTGATATTATTTTAACATCTAATTTGTAGGTTTTTTTTTTTTGCAAAGTTAGACAAAGTCACAAATGGACAAAAAAACTCCTTGATTTTAATGTACCAATATAGAATCAGTGAGGACAATTTAGATTTTCATTCTATAATAAGTTATTCTACAACATGCACTTTTCTAATCAAACAACTTGAACTTATATTTATTTTTGGGAGCTGATAATGCCAAAACTACTTTTGATCCTGTCAAAACCCTTTTTGTTCCTGCCAAAACTCATTCATTGCATGACTTAATTGCCCTCTACTACACAACTTACTTTACGAAAATGCCCTTTTAGATCCAGAGGATTATTATGGGATTTTAAAGGGGTATTTTCGTAAAGTAAGTGGTGTAATAGAGGGCAATTAAGTCATGCAATGAATGAGTTTTGGCAAGAAAAAAAATAATTTTGGCAGGAACAAAAGTAGTTTTGGCATTATCATTTCCCTTTTTTTTATATAGTAAAAAACTACATCAAACATGTTTACCACTCTAAATTAAAAAACAAAATGATTAAAACTTATTTTAAGTCATTTAAGCAAATAATTAATAATCACAAAATCTAACTTATAAGTGATAGCAAACGGGGCTAAGATAACAACAATAGTTTAACGTTCTTTGTAGCAAAATCAAAGCCTTTGGAGTAGATGATTGTTTGGTCTGCCTAAAAAAGAACAAAATAGTTTTGTACAATTCTTGTTGCATTGGGCCGGCAAGAATAATTTAAGTATTTTTTTTATGTGTTGTATTAATGATTTACAAGATTCGCAATGTCATGAGTGCATATTCGGGTGAGATCATGTCTCTAGCAAGATCGGTCATCCTCGATCCAAAATTTTGGCCCCAACTCTCATCACAATCACCCACATCGATCGCAAACAATCTTCTCTTGTTTCTTTTTTATGATTTTCTTCTTCTGATTTTGACTCGTTTAATTTGACAACAGAAGCTATCGATGAAACATACGAAATCTTTTACTCCTATCTCATTCTGTTCTTCGGCATCATCATGAGTTGTTACGCGACGCTCCCTATGGTTGCACAATGAATCAACTCTTACCGCAATCATCCTCATCGACTGCGCGCCAGTCACAAACAAGCTTTTTCGTTTCTTTATGTGGTTTTCTTCTTCTGGTTTTTGTCTCATTTTGAGACGCAAGACAATGTCAACAAAAGATGCGAAATTTTTTTGAAATCTCATTCTGGTCTTTGACATTGTCATGAGTTGCTACCCGACTCTCTCCGCACTAAGATCCCGCCCATTGTATGGTTGTAGAAGGGTCTGGGATTCCACGCGGCCAAGACTAAACATCACACGGTGCTCAAGATCGACCAACCAAATCCGAACAGCCTAAATAAAATGCATTATTCCTTGCCTTCGCTTACCTCTTTTCATTTGGGGTCAAAATTTTTTACAATTTCGGTCCGTCTCAACGAAAGAAATTCTAAAATTAGGACAAGTTGGGCAAAAGCTAAAAGAACTCGTACCAAAAGTTGCAGTTTCAGAAAAGCAATCTATAGCTTCCACCAGGACTCCCTTGGCAGTAGAGAGAAAATGGCACTGCCTCAAACAGGCAGAAAGATTAGGTTCGGCTGCTTCGTATGTTACATGGATCTTTCTGAATAACTTCAGTACTCATGTCGCATACTCGACACTCAAACAAGCGTATGAGATCCATCGCTAATATATTTCGTTGGACAATCACCTTGAAATTGTGCGTCTGTGAAAATATTCATGAAACAATATATGATGCATGAAATGTCCTAAGACACTTTGTACACTATTTACCAAATCAAACCAGAATTATTAAGATTATAAATTGCTATACACGAATAATCATCAATAACATTCAAAATCAAGTATATACAAAATACAAATTTTAAAACTTGGACGCTCAGAGGGTTGGGGCCCCCCGAGCCCCAACATAACTCCGCCTCTGGCTCCGAGTCCATGTAATATAGGCTGCTCCTTATTTCACTCAAATGGGAATCAGATTTTGACAGTGTCAATAGCTACCTCTCCCCTCTGGAAGCATTGAAAGTTGATGGCACCATAGTTCTTCACATTCCTGTACAACCTTGGCCTCTCCTCATCAATCAAGCCTTCTGCCGGTCCGATCTCTTTCTCCGGCTCTGCTTCATTAGATACAGCCACAGAAATCCTCAGCCTCGTTCGATTTGTTACGGCTCTGTGAATAGGGCTCTTGATTATTCCGTTAGTCATTATCTGCATTCATTCACAAAGAAAACTAACTCGATTCGTTCCAAAAAAAAAATGAAGACAAACTTTCCACCCAAAACAATACACAGTCATTATCTGCTATAAGTAGCCAAATGAGTTGAGGAAAAGCTGCATCTGAGTCTTCGATTGAAAAAACTCACCTGCATTTGATCGCCGACGTTGACAACAAGAGCATGTGGAATAATGGGAACCCGAAACCACTGATTATCTTTTAGCACATGAAGGCCTTCCACTTCTCTGTCTTGCAAGAGAACAGTCATGCCTGACCTGTCTGAATGGGGTTTAAGCCCGAGAACCTGATCTGGTCGTGGGCATGGAGGGTAGAAATTAAATCTTCCCGTCAAGCATGCTCGATCTCCAAATTGGTTCAGAAAGGCATCCTCTTCCAAATTCAATGACCTTGCTATGGCCTTGAAAAGAGTATCCAGGACATACTTTATCTTCATGGTGTATTCATGCAAAACCTCTCTGCAGCAGAACAAACATGAGTCGGTATCGTTCTATTTTTTCTACTGTTCCATTAATTTCATTTGATTTTTGTGCAAGATTGAATCACCTGAACTCAGTTGGGAATTCTGGCCAAAGATTGGGTCTTCTTTCATCTTCAGGGAGTACTTTAAGAGTCAGGCGGTCCGACCAGTCGAGAACTTGTTTCTCCGAAACAACCAAGTCGCCACCATACCCTTCGCCATCTTTTTCCCCTCGCGAGTACTTCTTTTTCTCTTCCATTGGAAGCAAAAAGAACTGCTTTGCGACTTCCCGTACCTTGTCGAGGTATGAATCTGGAATCCCATGGCCTATTACCTGAAACCCAATAACCCGTTCCAGTCATGAAACCAGTTTTTCTGCCTTTTTAATTCAGTGCTTAGTTTTGGAATTTTGTGAGGGAATTGTGGAGGGAAAACAAAACAAATGGGAGATGATAGGCAAACGACACACAGACGCACAGACACTTAATGAGGTTGGATCATCGGTTCCTATCAACTTCTATCTATCTTAAAAACAACACACATGCGCACAATGAGTTTGGATCATCGGTTTCTCTCTCGAGGCATTTATCCAGGTAAAGGAAACCGATAGGAGGAGACAGGTAAGGAAAAAGGAAATGAAAAGTTGAAGGGTCTCACTATTCTGGTTCGTTAGATCTATAGGAGGAGACGGGTAAGGAAAAAGGAAATCAAAAAGTTGAGGGATCTCACTATTCTGCTTCCGTTGGATCTTTTAACGTTTCCGCCACCTTTTCCTCACCGGAATCTTTGATCCAAACACACCCCAAAAGAAAAATGAAAGACTCATGTAATTCAACAGGAAAAAAGAGATTCCGAAAGTTTTTATAGGAGTTGAAGAAATCAAAACCTGGATGCAGCCCCATGAGCTGAGAGCTGATCTGAGTTGCTCCACTTCTTCGCCGGAAGAAGGCAATGAGAGGAGACTGATATCGATAGTAGGAATAGGAAGCGGCGGAGGAGATGCATCTGTCGACCCAAAAGTGCTTTCATTGATGAAGTACCGGGGAGGTGGTTCGTCGCCGTCAATGGCCATTTCATGGGCAGTTTTGGCAAGCGATCCCATCTTTTTGTCAACTCTCAGCAATCCCACAATTCTGCAGATAATGTGTTCACGATATGCACATATATATACACAGACAAAATCTTTTACGTCATCGATTACATTGGTGTCTTTTACGTCATCAATTACATTGGTCTGATTGCGACAAGAGCCCGTATGACCGATTCTCATTTGTTAATTATGGGAATCAATGTCTCCAAAATCTGAGTTCAGGTGATTTTGACCAGAGCGTGTATGACCGATTCTCGTTTGTTGATTATGGTATAAACCATTCGGCCAGTGGGGAGACAACACGCCATCAGATAGAAAATAGATTTGTTTGGAGAAGAAATGAAAATAGTTTCTATCACTGGCCTTGTTTTTCCTGAAGGGCAAAACGATAAAGCAAAATAACACCAAAGAACATAAAAGATGGGCAAAATATAAGCAAGATAAAAATCACGAAAAAAATAAGAAATTGCACTTAAGAAAAAATTGCATGATATTCTATTCCTTTCGGTGAATAACTATATGGAACCAATTTTGGCTCGATATGTACCCTCCTACCTACAAGCGGGGAGAACAACATTAGGGATGTGAGAAAACACAATGGAAAAAGGAGCAACGGTTATGGGCTCCGATGAATTTACTTTCACAGGCACCAAAGGAGGAATGTGTCCAGTTGAATTTACAGTTAAGATTTCCCCGTTGAGCAGCATAATCTGGCTGTGTAAATTGTCATCTTTTGCCGTCAGATGGTATTCCTCTCTCACCATTTCGATTTTCTTTTGTTGTTGATGTACTCGAACAACTTTTTCTCTGTGACCACGAGACCTGTGTTTGTGTCGCTGCTGTCGCAATATCCGAGTACTGTTAAAAGCTACTTTAGCCTCGACAGTGGTGGTATTGTCTAGGTTGATCAATAGCAGTGTGATTCCTTGCTGCAATGTGAAGGCTCTAATCTTATCATAAAATGAACATGTGTGCAACTGTGCAAGTACTAATGAAATAAGGCCAGATTTTGACTTACAGAATGCTTTGCACAATGAGCATATGCTCGTATCTTCTTCGTCCCAGAAAAGTTTGTCGACAGAACATTTTCTCCCATTAATCGGTGCCAAAGAAGAGCACTGTAACCATGAATACACGGTACCAAGCTTAAAAGAAAATTTAATGTATGGGAAAATTGTAGCTAATTTGTTGGGCCTAAGGTATGCAAAAACTTCTCGAATTTATCTACCTGTAGTAGTCCGGATTTGGCACGAAGGTTGTAGTATTGAGTAGGCCATAATTTCCTCCAACTAATGTCTGTCTGCAGTATGTCTTTGTATCATAAGTTGATGCCATACCAAGTTGATCCAAATACCTGTGTCGTGTCCATTATTACATCACTCAATGACAAAGCATCATATCGATATCTATCATTTCCAGTTTCCATTTTCTTATTTCATTTTCCAAAACACAAAAAACTTGTTTGGCCAACTGTTTTGGTGAATTTGTATTCGGAAAAGTTCTCTGAAACAACCCACATTCCAACAAACACCAAAAGATGCTTTTGGATTTCAAAAAAGTTTATTTTCACTCAAGACATGACATTATGACAATGCTGAGGAAATGGAGCATCTTTGTACTTCTCCTAAAATTTGTTTTTGAAACGAAAAAAACAAAAGTAGAAAATGAAAACTAGAACAATACAATTCTGAACAGTCTTCATCACAGGACATAACTATGTTACCAGAAACTAAACACAAAGGCATTGGTGACAAGATCGTGGCCGCTGTTGTAGGCCCCTCCGGCCTCACCTACCCACGCAGTTGCTGAAGTGGTAGAACTCTTCAGGGTGCTTTGGAGCTTGCTGAATGTATCAGCCTCACCATCAAGATAGGATGGATCAACAATCTTTTCCACAAGGTGTTCATCCACTCCTATGAACGTAAAAGATAAATTCCATATCAAACCTGTAATCGAAACTGCAGTACTCGAAGAGAAAGTTCATATAAACGTTGTAAAACTAGAGTACCTGGGCCAAGATTATATATGTGATGGGTGAGGACATCTACGGAGTTGGTTGTTTTATCTACAAATTCTTTGAACCAGTTTGCGTCAAAAAATCCTCCCGGTCCTATAGTTAGTGGCCTAGTTTCATTGCTCTTGTAAATATCCTGAACAACTTTTTGCAGAGAGATTGTGTCGGAGGCATATTGATCTGCTGCAACTCTTACCCCAACTCCGCTCCCACTCAATTCATTTCCTGGTAAGCATGAGAGATATCAAACAGGTGGTGCGAATGTAAAAGCCCCAGTTATTTAGCTTCTAGGTAGTCAATTGATGAAATTTCATCTTTTACGGAATGAATATCGAAACGTCCATCGAAACTCGGCTATCAACAACATAAGACATCAAATCTGGCACAGGATGAGTCCTACATCAGTAATGAAGATAAAGAATCTTACATCCAAAAGTAGACCGCCATTATGTGATCAGCAGGGAACGGGGATCCTACTTGTTTCATGTGTATATCCCGATTTCTTACCCATCCATTTCAGGAATGAGAAGTGTCAACAAATGAGGGTTTTCGAAAATGTGCAATCTGAGGCGTGAAGTGGGAAAGAAGGGATGTTATGATCTGTGTTTTGAATAAGATGACCTTCTCATTTTTCTCTCTTTTTCCCTATTGGATAACTAATAAGAACTGAGGGGCTTTGAGCTTCTTTTTCTTTAAGCATGTAGCAGTGAGGAATCTTACCAAGCTCCCAACCATAAATTGAGTAACCGTTCTTAACGGTATAACGCATAAAAGATTCAGCATTTGCAGAATCCCAAGCTCCTACAGCAGAACCATCAGGCTGTATGGATCTTCCATTGAGAGCATTTAAACCAAAAACAACCCGAGCCCTACATGCACGAAACCATTCAAACTTCAACGGTCAGAATTCGGAATATGAGGCATGTAATGTTTACACAATGTGATGGAAATCAGTGTTACCCGGATTTATTGAAGAACTTGTTTAGTTCATCCCATCTGGACAAGGGGAGGCACCCTTCGGTGAAGCTAAACAATTCCGAGGTATTTTTTGAAAACGGAAGGCAGGGTTGCCGTTGATCTTCAGTTCCATAGATGACCTTATCTTGCAAACTGCCACCTAGTCTAATTTTCAATGGTGAAAATGCTGCAAAATCAAGTACAGTAAAGGAAGCATAAGCAAGAAGAGATTATTATGAGGCGAAAATTATGCCGGCTTATGAAGCTATTACTGGTATCTGTATGAGTTCAAACCTTTCACAGCATTTAAGAAAATATTGTTGCTGAGGTCCTGCACAAAAGGAAGATCAAACCAAATTTCAGAAACTTTTTAATGATTGCATTCAGATTCCATAGTTGGTTCCTTTAGAACAGTAACTGTTAAATAACACAAAATCAGGTATTTTTCCAGCTTATAAAGTCTGAAATCGATTCGAACCAAATTCTGCATGAACTGCTCGAGTAAAATCCTAAGTTATGTAGCCCCAAATTGTCCTCACCACCTCTCCGCCTTTTCTCCGCCGTCACCGCCTTCTCCTCACCACGTCTCCGCCTCCTCCCGCCTCCTTCTGGTTTGGTGTTTTTGGGATAGATCTGACGGAGAGATGAAGTATGGTGGCTCGGCTCCCTCCGACAATAAGTCTCTAGCTTACGGGGTGGCGTTTCGCTAGCGATAGCTCCATGGTCGGAGGTTTCAGTACCGGCTGTTTCTGGCTTGGTTTCTCCCGGCCGGTCTCCCCGGTCTGGTGACTATACCGGTCTGGTTTTCAGATCCGGTGGGCGTGGTAGGTGGGCGAATAAGTTTTCAGTCTGTTTAGTTTATTTTGTTCTGGTTGGGTGTTGATTTCATCCGTGCTTATAGTTATGGTTTGAGCTGAGTGTCCCTTTGAGCTCTACTACTAATATCGGAAGACGGTTTCATTGCCCTGCATTATGTATGGTCTGCCTTCGGCAGTATGTGCTTAGAAGACTCCTAGTGGATGTTCTTCGTGTCTAGGTTTTAGTAGTTTTGGTTCATTCCTATATTCTTTGATGAAATCGTTGTAGTCTTTGGACATTTACCTTCGGGTATCGTGAAATGAATTGATTGACTGTACAAAAAAACAATAAAAAATTGCTCTCAATTAATTGTAGTAGTCATTCAATTACCAACATTTAATTGGGCTCCCCACAAGACACAAGTGGATGGTGTGATTGGGCCCCAGATTTAGTCGAAGTGAACGTAAAATAGCCCAGACACCTAAGTTATGAAAAAGAATAACTGCGAGAGGAACCTTTTATTCACAACTCTAGTTGTTACAGGAACCCATCAAGGACAATTCACAATCTGCAGCACACCCGGAAAGAAAAACTCAAATCTGAACTTCCATACTCAAAAACATTAGAATCATGCACATTTGCACACACGTTCAAACGAACTCTCTCGCGCGGGGGGGGGGGGGGGGGGGGGGGGGGGGGGGGGGGGGGGGGGCGGCCACAAATGAGCTCGATTATGAGCACAGGTAAGGACACCGGCACATCCACATCCGTTTGATACTTTGATGCAAGTGGATCCACATGATGCATGTAAGACTCACAAACTTTGATGCAAGTGGATCCACACGATGCATGTCAGACTCACAAACTTCGGATGGCTCGATGTGCCCGGATCTATGTCTGGTCAAGTGGTCATCTGTATCCCAATGGACCCAATCATTCTTTCCCTCAAATAATGGGTATGCTAGCCTTCTCTTTCCATCTCTTTCCTTATTCTTATCTAAGGCAGACATGTTTGATCGGCAACCCCGGGATTCCTAGTGATCCTGGTATTGGGGATAGTGCTATGCAGTGGTGTGCGCTGGATTGTCCTGAGTACCTCTGAGCTGTCGGATCGTGCATCCAACAGCTCGGATCTCATCTCAGCAATGAACGACTCTCGATCGTTGGTTGCCAAGATGAGATCCGAGTCATCGGATGCATGATCCGATGGCTCGGAGGTGCGCAGTGTGCACCTCACTGCACAACACCAACCCGAAGTCTGTGATCCTAGGGTTGCGCCAAGTAGGCCCCACTCTATGTGAGAGTTTTGTGCAAGTGTGTAGCAAAATGGATCTGGGGTGCTGTAGTAGTGCACCCCATGTAGAGCGTTGTGTAGTGCAATATCGCAGCCGTCCAAAAAGGTTTTTAACGGTCCATATTAGAAAACAATTTCTTCTAGGAATAGTATTTCCTCGAAAGAATTTGTTTTTAATTTGGAGCGTTGATTAATGAAATCTATAGTCACCCAACGCACTACACAGGGTGCACTACAGCACCCTAAGATCCGCGAAATTTCTTGAATTTTTACATGGTTACATTAATGTTCTTTACAAAAGCATAGGAAAAAAAAACTCAGAAACAGGGCAGAGCCTAGCAATATAACTTCTATCAAAAAGTAGATGAAACCAAAAAAAAAAAAAGCACAAACAGTATTAAAGAAACAGAGAAATTAATCAAAATATTTGATTACTTTAGGAGTATTGCTTGCAAGTTCGAACGAAACCTTGTTTATTGTAATGTAAACCCAATGGCTAGACTGGGTACGTAGGTCGAGCGGGAGCACGACAACAACTAAAGGAGCTCTCGCTCGCAGGTTTGCATCCCAGCATGAGAAAAAATTCTTCGGGCCATTGAATGTTTGGCCGATCGTCAATTTCAGAGCTTCGAAATCGAGATGCGAGTAAACTAACCTGGCTACCCGGCTATGTAAAACTGGTAAATGCATGGTTTTGTTAAGCTTACCAGGTTGAGGAGAGAAGCATGGCCCCAGCTACAAGTCCCATAATCACACTTCTCAGGAGGCCACCAATCCAATGTTGCACAAATGAAATCTGTGTCTGTTCTTCCAATGGCACTCTTACCTTCTATGAAAACAATGCCTCCAACAGTTCCACTCTCTGAATTCACAGAAATGAAACACAGAGCACAGAGACAAACCCAGATGCAGAAACCCTTTTGCAAAAACAGGAAACCCATTTTGGAAAAAATTTCAGGCTAGTGTTCAAGACTTGTGAATAAGGGAAGAAAAAGGTGGGCTTCTATAGAAATCTGCCATGGGTAGTTAAGGTGTCGAAAAGAAAGAACCCAAATTTAGGTAAATGAAGGATATAAATGCCTGAGCTGGGTATGGGAGGGTTATAATATACTAGTATTCTCTCTCTCCTCTCTCTCTCTCTCTCTCTCTCTCTCTCTCTCTCTCGACGTTCAGGGTTGTCCAAACCAGCTTATGCACACCTCACCTAATTCTTTCTCCGATTCGATCAAAGGTTTGTCATCCATGCCGGTGCTAGAAAATTTACAAGAAATTGTTTTCTTGTGGCCGTAACCCAAGAATCGAACCCTGATTAATTGTGTAATGAGCAAATTCACAACGAATTGGACTAGCCATAGGGGCTATATAGTAGTATATTATTGGGGTTTCTTGAATGAGAGAGTTGAAATTTGCAGGGAAAGACAATGTAGGAATGTAGTACAATGTAGTAATAGTGAAAAGTTGGTTGGAGGTGGGCCATTGTTATGCGTTACTTGAGCAACTGACAAAATGATTGCGGAACAGAGGGGGAAGGCCATTGTTATCCTTCCCTTCTCGAGGGGGAAGGGATGAGTAATGTGAGGGAGTGGGCCCATATGTTCTGACAAGTGTATTTGGGTTTTAGGTAAGTTTTTCAAGCAATACTATTACGCCACTTTAGAACACAATTTCGAAGTCGTTTGATAGACACCGATTAATATGCATCGGACGGTTTCAGCTCGTGGATTTTTTTGAAGTTTTTTTCCATCCAAAAATATATCCCAATGACAAATATACTGTACCACTCCTATCAAAAGTGAAATTCTCTTGTTTTTTTGGTTAAGCAACCAAATAGTTTAATGATATTCAGACAATTTTTAATTTCTAAACCAGAAAAACAAAGAGAGAAGAGGAGAGTCAGTTATTATGGAGTTTTCTAGCAAGAAGTCATTTTTGTTAGTCGAGTATAAGTTGGTCACATAATCCTCCACTTGGAAGCTCCGCTCTTGCTATTGGTTCTTGCTCTATGCTCTATTGTTCTCAATATGAAAGATTTTACTTATGTATTTTGGGATGTTTTAATTTCAAAAGACGTTTTTAAAATCATGCGTGCTCTTGCTTTCGCTCACCCTCACAATCACGCGCATTTTTCATTTATAACTCGTTATCGTGCAGGGTATAATTGTTATACCGTCCATAGCGCACATCCCAATTATAGTTAAAATAATTTTTTTTTATGGACTAATAATATAAGTAAAAATTGGTAACAGGCAAGTGATAATCAATCTTCGGACCAAAAGCTTTCTGAGGTCCCTATTACTATGAGATTACTATAGAAAACGATTGTACTCGATATTGACAATTTATTTTCTCGCTTTTTATGTGATTTGCCATCATCAAGCGCAACCCGCGAAAGAGAATATAAATTACGAGGGTGGGAGTCCAATTATCGATAGAACTACAAAGACTTGATTCTTTTGGGTCATACTGATCTTTAAGACAAATACCGATGCAAATCAAGAATTTTCATAGCACAATCCTCAAATATTGCAAGAAAATAAGTTTTGAAGTACATTTAAAGCAAATAGAGTGCCAAAATTAATTTCGTAGTATTCCATTATAAATTGTGCAGTTTATGTATGCACAGAAACAAATTTGTCATTATAAACAACTTCTCAAAACAGAACTAGAGATTCTTGCTTATTGATTTTCTTATTCATCAGTAACATATACAACATCCTCAAACTCCGTTTAATAACCGATAGAAGTTTTAAGTGGATTGGGATCCCAAACCAATCTGCAATCAAATACTTCGCGATTTTTCCCGTGACAGAAACAAAATTTTCAATTAAATATTTTTTTTTTAACATGTACAAAATTAAAAGTTCAAGCCTTGTTCTTTGAGTGTAAAATAAGCATCACTTTTTTCCTCTTGGTGTGGTCCATTTGCTTTTGTGTATCAATCATTTCAACAGTTTTAAGCAACTCCCTTATCTGGATCTTAGACCAAAAGAGAACCACCAAAACCTAATCTATTGTTCCAACAAGAAAGTCCTCTGTTTGGTAGAGAAATCAGCTCAATTAAACCTAACACATGCACCTCAAATGGAAAAAGATGGCCTTTTCTTTCGAGTACCCACTGCACTGACTGCACCATAGCCACATCCACTTCAAGTTCTGAATGAGTGAATAAAAAGCCTCAGATTAATTTTTTCCATATATGAAGGCTAGCAACATGTTAGCCTCATTTGATATCAACTCATAAGTGTTTTTTTTTTGGTAATTTTTAGCTATTAATTTGTTTTTTTGTGCCTTTTCCATTCATCTTGACTATAGGAGCCAAAAACAAAACTAAAAAGTTGTGTTTGGACAGGAATTTAGACAAATGACAGGACCAGAAAAAGATCCAAAATAGAGCCAGAAAAGTTGTACAAAACAGAATACGAAAAGGATATAGATAGTGAATTTCGGAGATGCCAAAAATGTCGCATAAGCCTTTGTCAAAAAAATTGACATCTCAACAATCAAGAAAACAAAAAAGCCAACAACAGCTGTTTATTACTCCATTGACATCCTTTCATTAAAATAGGAATTTTCAATTTCCTACATTTCTGGCTATTCCAGAAATTGTAACTAGAAATTAGTTATAAAAAAAAATCCTAAACCAATTAGAGCTCCTTCAGAGGCACTTATTGCTTTGCTCTTTTTCTTTGTTCTTGGAAAATAGTAGCATTCTTGCCACTTTCATTTCCACCCATAAAGCATTGGGTCACCTGTCTCCGTCGAAATGCGGGTGACACCAGACTAGGTAAGGGCTGTAGTGGCGGGGACACGATTGATGACGACCATTGCTTAATCTTTGTCATTGTCATCGTCGTCTTTGTCATCATAATTTTTATCTTGCTCTTGTCTATCTTTTTCTTCTTGATCCCTTTTATCTTGTTCTTCTTGAGCCACTCTATCTATTTCTTCTTGATCCCTTTTTTCTTGTTCTTCTTTATCCCTTTCATCTTGTTCTTCTTGATCCCTTTTATCTTTTGCTGCTTGAGCCATTTTATCTTTTGCTTCCTGATCTAGTTTTTCGCAATAGCTCTTAAGGGTAGGAGGGAAGAAAGGGTTCAAAGGGAAAACCTTGGGCCAACACTTGTCATCAGCATCAAGAAAGGCCCTACAACAATCTGGACCCATCAATTCGGGCTGGGCCTTCAAGAACGAATTCACCACGGCCTGTAGACCGCATCCTCGGGCCCCTCTGAGAGAGGCCCAACAGTC